>CAJGYM010000030.1:0-600000 GCA_904845305.1 Caenorhabditis auriculariae
ACGACATGTCCGACCAACTTTTTGTCGCCTTCGAGAAATATTTTCTCACTAGCAACGAGGTTTGTAGGAACTTGATGAAGACCCTAAAGATTTATTTTTTAGGTCAAAAAGAACACAACGACAGAAATTTGGTCTTTTTCGACGTCGATTTTCTTCGCCGTCACGGTTGTCACCACGATAGGTTGGGAAATTGTTGATCGACGGGGAAAACTATTAAGAGATCACTTAAGTGGTGTTAGAGGTCTATGGTGGTCACTTGAATCTTGAATTTTGTTTAAAAAGATACGTTTAGTTTTTGGGCTTTTTCGGACATTGGTGTAAGGGAAAAATGGAAAAAAAGGTAGTTTTTAACTCAAAAACAAAGTATTTAATTTATTTCTTTTGCTTTGAGATCTCCCTTCAAGTCAATTATTGTATAATATAGGAATTTTTCAAAGATTACAGTCTAAATTTTTTTACTTTCACATATTCCTTCGAGTCAAATGTTTCAACCCAAAAAAATTGAAAAAAATCTGAAAGTTGATTGATTTTTTTCGATGGCTTTTTCTCAGAATGTAACAGCTTCCCTTCATAAAATCGCCTTGAAGAGAGAGTGATTTTTAATTTTTTTCAGTTTCTTATAATAATTAGTTTATTCACAAGAGAAAAGTCATTGATCGGAAAAATTACAGATAAAACAAAAACTAGAGGCTCGAACTAAAATTTTTTTCAGGTTACGGTAACCCGGTTCCTGTGACGAATCTCGGCCGGATCGTCTGCATCATGTTCTCCTTGTTTGGTATCCCCCTCACCTTGGTGACCATTGCTGATCTTGGTGAGCCTATTAAATTCTCACTTTTGAGGTAATAAATCAATAACCATAACCATATAAGGACAGGAAAATTTTGAAGGCTCCCAAGAGTCTACTTGATTTAAAAATACTTTTTAAAGGTCTAACAGTCCTCTTAAAATGGAAACATTAAATCTATGATGTCACTTGGCTGGGTCTTGTGGGGATCGAACTTGTGACCCTGAGGACCATAGACAAGCACACAACCTATTGCGCCACGACCCGATTCTTCTCAAAACCTTTCCTGAAAGATTTTTGGGGGTGCCCATAGAATTTTTTTTGTTCTAGGGGCTTCTATAAGAGAAATTTGACGATCCATATGGGGTTTAAACTTTCAGACTCCCTGTAGGGACCCCTCCGAAGTTCCTCAGTCATTCATAAATGTTCAGGCAAGTTCTTGTCGGAGCACTTGGTGTGGTTGTACGGCAACTATCTGAAACTGAAACATCTGATCCTGGACCGAGGTCGGAAAGATCGACGGGAACACGTCTGCGAACACTGCCAGAGTCATGGAATCGGCCACGACATGCATATTATCGAGGAGCAACGGTAACAGTAGTTGGGAGTGTTTTCTGAATGATTCATAGGCTCTATAAATTTAAGAGAAATCTTTAGAATTAATCAGGAAGATGTTGAGTTTGAGAACACCTTCGAGGATTTCTTAGAAATTGAAGAAAGCAGAATTCAAAACGATGTTTATAAGGTCTGAGAACACCTCCAAAAACTTTTTTGCGAAATTTTTCGAGATCTATGGTTACTTTGTAAAGATCTCCAGAGTTTCTTGAGATTTTTCGGAGATTTCCCAAGGTTTATAGGAAGATAATCTGAATGGAATGCTTCCAGAATCCCGGCCCTACTGGTATTAGCGATATTGATAGCGTACACGGCGCTGGGCGGCGTCTTGATGTCCAAACTCGAGCCGTGGTCTTTCTTCACCTCTTTCTACTGGTCTTTCATCACCATGACTACTGTCAGTTTTCATTTTGGCCTCACGGACTTCTGAATTAAGAAATGTAGTTTTTCACGCTGATTCCAAAACTGTCCTCAAAAGTTGTCAAAGAGGTCTGTGAAAAAAGTTTTTGCGGCTGTTTTTCATGACTTTGATTTACTGGGAAAAATTTAGTGGTCACTATAGAGTTTTGACGTGTTAGTGGCCACTGTAGTAGTCAAATTAGTGGCCACTTTAGGGGTTGAAAATTAGTGGCCACTATAGAGGTCAAGTGGTACTACTACTGGGAGAATTTTAAGTCGCCACTATAGGGTTTCGAAGTTTTAGTGGTCCCTATAGTAGTCAAATTAGTGGCCATTTTAGGGGTTAAAAGTTAGTGATCACTATAGAGGTCTAACTACTGGGAAAATTTTTAGTGGCCACTATATTCTTTTGACGTTTTAGTGGCCATTATAGTAGTCAAATTAGTGGCTTCTTTAGGGGTTAAAAAGTATTGGCCACTATAGGGTTCTTAGTGCTACTACTAGACCACTAAACATTTTAGTGCCCACTTAAGGGTTCAATGGATCAACATAACTGGCCCAAAACTGGTCCAATATGTTTTTTTGGAGTTATCAGAGTTACTGGAAGGAATACTGGATGAAAAACTACTGAAGAGGCTATTAAATAGAGAACCTCTATAGTGGCCACTAAAACAGAAAATATTGGCCACTATAGAGGTTGGTTGAGTGGCCACTTTAGTATCCTCTTCAAGTAGTCCCTGGGGAGCCTCTATAGTGGGCTTTAAAGATTTTCCCAGAAAAATCCCGTTTTTTCAATAATTTTTTCTCAACTTTCAGGTCGGGTTCGGTGACCTAATGCCCCGTCGTGACGAGTATATGTATTTTTATTCTCTTGTATATTATTTTTAGGTTCGTTTTTTTAAAAAATTCATGAGGCTTGTAGTTAATATTTCTTCAGAAAAAAATTTGAGAAAAAGGAATTTTTGGAAGCCAAAAAAATATTTTTAATACTTTTTGCATAGAAAGAAAATTTTTTTCTGGGTTTTTCGAGTTTTTTAATCCTTTTTAAACTGTTTCCATCATTTGGCTCTACGAAAAAAATTAGAAAAAGTCAATTTTTTTCAACAGTTTTCTTCGATTTTTTTGTCCTAAAAACCAAGAAAAAAATAAATTTTTTTAGACTGTTTTTATCAGTTTTCTGTACTGTAATTTCTAAAAAATCAATTTTTTAACCATTCCCATCAGTTTTCTGTCCAAAAAAAATCAGGAAAAATCAATTTTTTTTCTACGATTTTTTTCAATTTCTGTCCAAAAAATTACCGAAAAATCAATTTTTAGGATTGGCAATAACTACGATGTGTATCGACTTGGTCGGTGTGCAGTACATCAGAAAGATTCACTACTTTGGCCGAAAAATCCAGGACGCCCGGTCTGCTCTGGCCGTTGTTGGCGGAAAAGTGCGCTCCAACGCTAATTTCTTCGAAAAATTGGGCCATTTGAAGGTGGTCCTGGTCTCGGAATTGTACGCGAATCTGATGCAAAAACGTGCGCGGAACATGTCGAAAGAGGCGTTCATCATCGAGAATCTCTACATTTCGAAACACATCATCCCGTTCATTCCCAATGATATTCGTCTTATTAGGTGGGTTCCAGAGCTGCTTTCTCCAGGAAAATCGGGAAAAACGGTGGTTTTGTTATAGAAAGGGTAAGGATAACTGTGATGATTATTTTTTAGCTTCAGAGAAAGTTTAGAACCCCTAAATCGTTATTTAATGTTAAAACTAAATAAAAAATACAGCGAGAGGCCTTTTTGCGCTCCATGGATAACTTGGAAGTTGCTCAAATCTCGGCTGAGCAACTATAGGGATCACTTAAAAGTGCTGACGCCCCTAAAGGGATCACTAGTAATGCCCCATCACGTCCGATTCGCATTACCAGTGTCCGAGGATTTTCTCAAACCTCGGTCACCCCGGAAGTTTCTGAGCAACCCTAGGGGTCACTTAAGAGTGCTGAAGGCCCTAAAGGGATCACTAGAAATGCCTCGACACGTCCGAATCGCGTTTCCAGAGTCCGAGGATTTTCTCAAACCTCGGTCACCCCGGATTTTTCTGATCAACTCTAGGGGTCACTTAAGAGTGCTGAAGGCCCTAAAGGGATAACTAGAAATGCCTCGACGCGTAACCAGTGTCCGAGGATTTTCTCTTCTTCTTCTGCTTCAGCGTTTGTCCCGCTCGGTTCCGGGGTCCGCTATTCTGGATCGTAGGCGCCATTTTATTCGATCGGCTGCATGGTTCGAGGATTTTCTCATGCCTCGGTTATGCACCCCGGATGTTTCTGAGCAACCCTAGGGGTCACTTAAGAGTGATGACGTCCCTAAAGGGATCACTAAAATGCTCACGAAAGTCTGGCTTGCGTTACCAAGTTACGAATGGGAATATAGTCCGTTTTGAAAGGGCGGGACTTCTCTGCGCCCTCCTCGTCTCTCGACGACCCTCTCATGTTTACGTGCTATTTTCATGTTTCTAACCTCGCCGTTGAGGGAACAGAGAGACGCAGACACGTGAAAACTGCCAAGTCGCGGCGGACGGGCTATAGATATTTTGAAGACTTCGAGGAGGCTTAGATTGAGTCGAATGAGTAGCGTCAAGTTTTTGTGACAGTTTTGAAACGTATTTCATCTGTTGATTGCCTTGAATGTATGTAGAAAATGACGCTTCATTCAAAAGTTTTATAGAATTTATTCACGTCAAAGGGCGCGTTTTTCGCCTTTAAGAAAAGCAATTCTTTTGATAAGATTTGGTTAATTAGACGATTTTCGTTGTTTTATTCTTTCAAAATCCTTATTTTGACAGGTATATTGACCAGAACGTCGACCCGGGCACAATGTCGACGTCATCGTCTTCAATGGACCTTCACAGCTGCCGATTCTGCCATTCGCGATTCAGCATATCCAATCACCAATAACTCTTTCCGTTCTTTGTGTCTCCCTTCACTCTCCCTTATTAAAGGCGATCCTTTGATAACATATTGGTCCGAACTTTGGGTGGATTATGAACTGGCGGTTATATATATTTTTTTACCAGAAAGGCTTCTTGGATTGTTTGAAGGAGCATAGAATTACTGTGAAAATGGTTTTGAAAATGGCGAAAATTTTTTGAGCTATGGTTTTGAGCCTTTAAAGCAGATTTTTACTTTGAAAAGCACATTCCAACGAAAAATTTCCTTGAAGTGTTTGAAGGAGCATAGGAGAGGCGAAAATCAATTCTCGGGCGGTAAACTTTTCTTAGTCTCGCAATGCGCCTTTAAAGGAGCATAGAAGAGTTTGAAAGTAAGTTGTGAGGCGATAAATTTTTTTGAGCCACGCTGTGCGCCTTTAGAAGATTTTTTTTTATTGTATAGTTTATTAGAAATTATCTCATTTCTACCTTCCGAGGGGTCGCTCTTCATTTCCGCTCTCGCCTGAGATATAATCCGACGCCCGCCAGCCCTGGACAAGCTGGGCGCCGTACTGTTCCTACATGGAGAAGCAGTGATCGCCGGAGCGCTCGAAAGTCGTCTACTACTATCAAAAGAGAGACGAGAGGCTCTACGCGCCGTCTACGCTTGATCAACAACAGTTTCGCGAACCGACAAACAGCTCTTCAATGATTCCATGATTCAGCAGAGAAACCTTCTCTGAAGACTGAATAAAAGTTTCAAAGTTTCAAAGTTTATTAGAAAAGCTCCTTGAAGTGTTCAAATGAGCATAGAGAGAGTTCGAAAAATAATTTCAACGCGAAAAAATTTTTTTGAGCTATGGTATGCGCTTTTAAGGCATTTTTTTTTCTTTTGAAAACAGGTTTTATCAAATATTTACTTGGAGTGTTTGAAGGAGCAAAGGGAATTTTGAAAAAATTAGTATTACGCGATAAAGTTTTTTGAGTCATCCTATGCGCCTTTAAATCAGATTTTTTCTTTTGAAAGTAGATTTTATCACATATTTCCTTGAAGTGTTTAAAGGAGCATAGAAAAGTTTGAAAAATAATCTCAACGCTAAAAAGTTTTCTGCGCTATAATATGCGCCTTTAAAATCCTGTGTGATACGAATTTGTTTAGGCCTTTTTTTATTCATTTTTCTCATTTTTAGGTTAACCTTGAACTTGATCCTTTGATATAAGGAATGAAATTTTTCAAACTTTCATTACAATTCAAATTTTATAACCGCCGGTAAATATTTTTAGTTGAGTCTTTTCTCTTTCCTTTTCTGATCCATTGGTGTCCTGCTTTCGCGAATTTAGGGGTTTCTGTACCTTTTTTTTAATCAACTAAATATTGTCCTTTCTTTCTTTCTCATTTCTATAATTTTTCTAAAAAGCCTGGTTCTTTTCTGAAATTTTTCTCCGGAAGCCTCTGAAAAGTTGGCGACAAGCAGGACACGGTGTCTTCATATCCCTTTGTAAAAAAAATCACTTTTTTTCCTGTTGTTCCTTTTTTTGTCTAACCAAATTTATGAGTTTTCAAGATTTTTTAACAGAATATGTTATGAGAATAAAGTTCTATCTTTTTATTTCACGAAGAAAAAAAGATTGAATTGGTGAAAATGCCTGTTTTTTATGCTTTCCTTGAAATTTTGACGTTTTTCAGGTTTAGTGGGAAGTAAAAGTTCGTCTTATGGGAGAATTTTGGGATGGAAATCATCTGGAATGAAGGTACTTTTTTTTTCTCACACCTAAGATTCTGGGAAAACTGTTAGTGGCCACTATAGAGGCTCCCCAAGGACTACTTGAATAGGACACTAAAGTGGCCACTAAAACCACCTCTATAGGAGTCACTGTTTTGCGTCCTAGTGGTCACTATAGTAGTCTTAAGTGGCCTATTAGTACCACTTGGACTTCTAAAGAGGCCACTAATTTTTAGTCACTCAAGTGGCCACTAAGTCAAGCAATAGAGCGATCTCTAGAAAGTCAAAACCCTTGAGTGACCACTAAAAAAATCCGAGTTTCTCTAAGGACTTCTTACGATTTCCAGAGGGAACCCTATAGGGTCAAACTTAGGGACCCTTGCAGGACCCCTCTAGGGACCACTTTACCAAACCCTATGGGGGCCACTAAAGCTTGCAAAAGTGGTCCCTATAGGGGCCATGCTAGTCAATAACTTTTACAAGCTCTATGCGAAAAACTAAAAATTCAACCTTTTTTGAATAAAATTGAACGCCCCTATAGGGACCTCTTAAGCTTCAGGGGATAAGGGGTCAGGCTCTAAACTCCTATAGGGACCACCTTGACTTTACCCCTATAGGGACCACTTTTTCGACCCCTAAAGTCGCTTTTTCCTCCAAACCTCTAGAGGGACCGCTCTAAAACTCAAATGGTGCACCACTCCTCAAAAAACGCGCCCCACCTCCCTCTTCTTTTACTCAAATTTCTAAAAAAGTTTTTTTTTCCAATTTTTCACCCCAAAATTAATCATGAAAGGTTATTGAAAAAGTTTTTTGTATTTGCTGTTTTTTCTCAAGCAAAATAACTCTTTGAATCGTTAAAAACGCCTTTTTTGAATTGAACTGTTCCTTGTTTTGTAGTGATTTTTATCAGTAAATAATCAGAAGATCCTTGGATTGGTTTCTGGAAAGACTATTGGACTTCCTTGTTTTTATTTCATCTTGGGACATCATAAATAATTTGCAAGTTTCGGCAAAAACCAATTTTGAAGACAAGAAAGTTGAAATTTCGCTTTAATTTTGATTTTGTCTCCTTTGAGTGAAGCAAAATAGTGTCTTTTAACTCTTTCTGTGATTCAAATTGAGCAAAATGGATTTATGAACAAAATTTACAGTTCTACACGACTTACAACGAAATAAGGAATCAATAATAGTTCTTCCTTTTTCTCTTACGATTTAGAATGATGAATAGTACACAAAAAACGTAGAATTTCATGTGCATGACTGGGATTTTTAGCGAATATTCGGCCTCTTTTTTTTGGGATTGGAATCGGGTTTAGTGGTGTCCGCCGTGGTAGCCTCCATGGAAGCCTCCGTGATGGCCTCCGTGGTCTCCGCCATGGTATCCTCCGTGGTGACCGTCGTGGTAGCCGCGGGGAGCGCGTCTGAAAATATTGGGGATGAGGTGGAGGACTTACTTTGAATGGCTCTTAGTAATCCGACTTCTTTGGGTATATCTAGTCGCAATTTTCTATCCTAGTCCTGATGGTTCGAAAATGCTGAACCAATATAGCCCATTCTCCGCCAGCGCCAAAATTAAAGGCGCATGCAAAAAGACAAGCATCGAAGCCTCATGGAAGGGATCTGTAGATCAGAGGAAAATGAAAATCATGGCAAGCCGGAACGGGCTAGCCCTTTCCGCGCCAGCTGGACCTTTTTTCCGAACTACAGTACAAGTTCATTCGAAGCGCTTGGCCCGCCCTGGTGCATGCGAATTCAATTTAAGGAAGTAAAGAAGGCTTCGAATTTCAACAGAAAAATGTACCCTCCCAATTTGAATGGAAAAAAAAGCCTCAAAATTTAACAGGGAAGGAGGCCTCAATTAAAGGCGCATGCATAGGGACAGGTCTCGAACTTCGAAGGAAAAAGGTTTACTGTGACTCATAGGAAAAACAAATGTTATGAAAAGTTGAAGAGGACTATATAGCTGATTTACGGCCAGCTTGAGACGCTAAGGGGCGTGTCTTGTCTGTGCTCTCCACGAGCCAGACGATCTCTCGTGCATTATCTTGTCAGGACCCTTTTTTCGATGGATCAAGCCACTCGTGAATCGGCTATACTTGTTCTTCGTCAGATCGTGTATTTGTCATTTTGTGTAAATTTCAAATAAATTCCACATAAAAAGTTTAGGAATTTTTTTATAAATTCCGAAAAAAATAAACTCACTCATGATCTGGAGAAAGTCGCTTCTCACGGTGACCGCCACTGAAAAGTGAGAAAATTAGTATTTTGAAACTATTTTTTCCATGAATTTCAGGAAGAGTTTGATTCTTCGAAGGTAGAAAACAATGCTCTTACAGGGAAATTATTTTCAAAGGTTTATGATTTTCTTGCTAATTTTTCACATAGAAGAATCGAATCTGGTCGGGTTTTTTGAAGACGAAAGGGATTTATTTAACTTTTTTGCCTTAGGAATCGCTATAACTTCTCAAATTTCCCATATACTCTTTGAAAAATTGACAAGTTTGAAAGTTTTTATTGAGTTATAATGTATAGAGTCTCATAAAAAGGAGAAAAAAAAAAATGAATTTTACGACCATTTTTCAATAAATTCGTTGTAGTTCTTTTTTCAAATGATTTCGTTAGAATTTACAAGATTTTTTCATCTTTTATCGCTTGAATTCTTCGAAATGAACGATTTGTTTCAATTTCTAATGAGAAGGAACTTACGAGGCGTAGCTGTCGCCGCCGGCAGAAACGAAAGCGATGAGAACCATCACAGCGAGGAAAATTGCGCGGAACATTTTTTGGAATCGAAGAAAGAAAATCTTCTGATTCCTCGGTACCTCTTCCATCCTTTTATACCTCGAGATTCTGTTTATTTTTAGAGTTTTAGCGGTTTTCCGTACTTGTTTTCGTTCTTCTGTTCTATTACGAAAACCGGTTCTAACCGTCAAAGATGGCTAATTTCGAACTTTTTTTGTTTCATTAAGGGTAAATAAGGAAGCAGATCAGTGAAATGGTGTCCCAAGGTGTTGTTCAATTATTTTGATAAGAGTAGTTTTTTTTCAGAACCCAGAAAGTCTTATTTTTGAAGGTTTTCATGATAAATCTAGAGAAGTAACTATTTCTTTGGTATTTATTTGAATTTAGTATAATTGATATTCTTAGCATTTTTTTGAGTAATCCCTATAGGGGTTAGGGGGAAAACAGCGCCTTTAAAGGCTGAAGTGCTCCTTATAGGGGTAAAAACAAGGTGGTCCCTATAGGGGTATAGGAACTGACCCACTAGCCCCTAAAGCTTAAGTGCTCCCTACAGGGGTCGTTCAATTCTATTCAAAAAAGGTTATTTTTTAATTTTTTCGCATAGCACGGCGTTTTTTCAACGACGTCACGCCCACTTTTTCTCCGTAAAATGTCGTGTGTCGTGTGCATGCACTGCACCGCTTTCGGGCAGAAAATTGCGTTCATCTAGAGAAATCTCGATTCGTCTTAAAGATTTCTGGCAATACGGTGGCTTGCACCTTTAATGTGCCCTGTTATTTAGAGCCGGAAACTCTGCCGTTCCCATGACGTCACGTGGGAACGGCGGATATTTTGGCTCCGCCCATCGTGTTTTTAGTTTCGCATTTTCTTCCACTAACAAAAACGCAGGGATAAAAATACTTTTTCTTATGGAGTTCATGAAAATTATCGAATAAAATGTCCCCTATAGAGGCCACTAACTCAAGCCCCGAGAACACTTTTTCAAGCTTTATTGGCTTTCTTTATCTTTTTATCTTCCTTTTGTGGTTAATTATAACTTACTTCACTTTGATACTTTGATGGTTCGTCTTCGCTGATGATCTTCCTTCTCAATAGAAGAATGGTCTTCCCCTAGTCAGCGCGAACCACACGTCCTCCATGCATCCCGGTCTCTGGCGACGGTCATCCAGTGGCGTCCATGACGGTTGATGTTCCGTTCTTGTGACATCCTGTTACTCCGAGATTGGATCGCCATTCGTCGGTAGAGGCTTCCCCCGATGTCGTAGAGGAGCTTAACCGCCGGGCGGAGGACTGGGGCATTGGAGGTCGTGTAGTAGCATATGAAGTAACTCTAAACGCCTCGCTAGGGCTATTAGAGGTGTCCGCGATTGGTTTACCCACAAGTGGAAATATCCAGTGGCACCAGCGAGGAGGGACGGACATCACCACCGTTAATTATAAGGTCGAGGAAAAAGCATTTATTACTAAATTTATAAGATTTCACACAAAGTTCTGTCTATTTTTTTTGGCAAGATTTTCCGATTTCCGCCTTGAAAGAGCTTGAGTAGATAACTTTTTTTTTTCAATGATTTCTACTGAATTATATTTGTAATCAAAGACAATTCTCAATGCAGAACGAGCTCATATAGCCGATTTATGGATAACGCTTAGGGCGTGGCTTGTCTGCGCTCTTCACCAACCAGGCACTGTCTCATTTATTATCGTGTCAGGACCCATTTTTGATGGCTCAAGCCAGCCGTAAGTCAGCTATAATAAACATGTTATTTTCCCGGTAAAGATTGTTTATTTTTCATTTTGAAGAATAGTTCGGTACACGGCAATTTAGGACCGAAATTCACAAGGACCTCCGGTTTAGTATTGCCGGTCTATTCCTTATCGTGAATTTCCGTCAATTTTGGAAAATTGTTTGAGAAATAGACTTCTGAACTCAACTTGATAAACTTGATTTTTTTTTTTCTTCTTCGGAGATTGGAGCTCGGATATTTTTCAATCAGAATCTAACTCCGTTAAGGCGGATCTTTTGTCATCTTCCAGATAATCACTAACAGTATATTTTCACTTCAAAATGCCGGTTTTGATCTTTTTTTTGCTTTTTTCGCTTCATTTTGAAGAATAGTTTGGTACAAAGTTGCTGGGAAAAATTTATGAACAAAATATACAAGATTTTACACGGAGTTCTGTTCCGGGAAGGACGTCCAATTTAGTGCCAGCCGTGGTGGCCTCCGTGGTAGCCTCCGTGATAGCCTCCGTGGTATCCGCCATGGAATCCGCCATGGTAGCCACCGCCTCCGTGGTGACCACCGTGGTAGCCGCCGTGCCAGTCGCGCTCGACGCGAGGAGCGTTGCTGCAAATTAATTGTTTTACTATTTTCCAAGAAAAAAAAAAGAAATATCGCGGAAAAGTCCGAAAATGATGACAAGTTCCATTTTACTAGATTTATAAGGTCTCAAAAAGGTACAGGAAGGATACTGAAGCACTAAAAGGCAGCATAAGGGATTTTTCCCACTCTAGAATAAATATTTTTTGAAAACCTTTGACGGTATATTTGACAAAAATCGTTTTTTAGTCATTTTGGCACTTTGAACACAAAAAAATTGTTAATTTCAAAACTCACTGGTCAGGTGTGAGCCGCTTATCACGTTGGCCGCCATTTCCGGCACTGAAATTCAACGAATTATTGAAAAAAAACCGAGAAAAACACATTTTTAATGAGCTTGGGTTACGGTAGCTCAATGATACGCAATCTTCGGTGCTTGCAGATATTACACTTCATTTTACGACTTTTTCTTTCTTTTTTTCTCCCTTTTTTTAGAAATTCTAAAATAAACTACGTTTATGTTTTTTTGTTTCGTATTCTTTGGAATATAAACCATTTTTTGTTTCATTTTTTGAAAAATAATGTTTTTTTTAGTATTCTTAACGGTTTTGGACTGATTTAACCTATTTTTCCAGAAAAAAACAAGAATTTCACTATTTCGTTTTTTTCTCTTTGAAGAAAGATAGTTTTTAAAAAGGAATGATTTTTTTACGAAAAAAAGGTAGTAGAAAACTCACGAGGCATAGCTGTCACCGCCCGCAGAAACCCAGGCGATCAGTACCATCACGGCGAGGAGAATAGCCCGAATCATTTTTGATAATCGAAGAAGTGAAATCTTCTGATTTCTCGGCACCTCGTCCAACCTTTTATACCTTGAGATTCTGTTTTTGTTGGTAACACTAGATTTTCGCACTTGTTTGTGTTCTACGGTAGAAACCGGTTCTAACCGTCAAAGATGGCTGATTTCGAACTTTTTTTGTTTTTCTTGCGATTCAAATCGGTAAATAATCAGAAGATCACTGGATTGATGTCTGAGAATGTTATTGATCCCATCGTCTTTTTTTGAATCGTTACGTGATATTTTTTGTCAGTTGAGAGTTTGAACAAGGTTGTATTGAAAAGTATGTTTTAGAATTTTCTTCAATTTTTTGAACTGAAAATGTGAAAAGTTTTAGGAAGCAAAATATTAGAAGAATTTTCTAGTTTGATTGATAAACTTTTTCGATTTATAATAATTTTTTTAAAAGTGCATTTGAAGGTTATAATCTATAATATTACGACTTTCAAAAGGAGAGATATTTTTTTACCTTTGGTAATTGCTTTAAGAATAATTTCCGCTGGGAATTCTTCAAAATCAGCTGAATTTAAGGTTCAGGTTTAATGGTCTAACTGGAAAAATTTTTTTGGTCGAAAAAAATAAAAAAATATTGAAACTTTTTTTCTTTAAGTGAAATGATTTTTCTCGATTTCAAGTACAAGTTCAGCCACATATGTTAAAAATCAACAAGTTTTTCAGAATTGATGAACATTCCCTGGAACATTTTTTTGTAATCGAAATAAAAAAACTTTTTTTAAAAATTTTTTTCATTTTGAGAATAGAAGGTCGTGATTTTCTTCGTGTCTCCGAACTTGAATATCAGATTTTTCAGCCTGGAAAATTTTTTTTCTCAAGAGCTTCTTATTTTTCAAAAGTCTTCAATTATCCATTATCCGCCTTGAACTGAAACTCTATGGCCGCATTTGGAATGACTCGGCGTTGCGCGGCTGCGGTTCGGTTACTGTAGGACATCGGAAAAAGAAGTGGAAAAATCTGCTAGCTTTAGTTCATTTTCAAGCCGCAGCGCGACCGCGACGCTTAGAGCCATTTCCTGTGCGGTCCTGTGGAATTTGGCTCATTTTTTTATTTGTTTTTTTCGTCGTTAAATTATCAATCAAGTGTATTTTTATGTTTTTTTGAAATATCAAACCTTGAAAATTGCTTCCTATTGGTTCAAGTTCCATGGATGAATTGGATAAAAGTAGAAATTTAGGAATAATTTTTGTTTTTTTCATGACTTCTTTTCTTGACCTTTTATGTGATTCCACACAAAAACTGTAAGGAAACAATTGAAAATGCATGAAAATCGGATTTATTCATAAATTATACAAAATTGTACACGTCTGTTCAGAAAAAGGCCTTGAGCTTAGCGGCCGAAAGGTCCGTAGTGATGGAATCCGTGATGATGATGGAAGTGGGGGAAGAAATGGTGGTGGTGATGGTGATGGTGACCGTAGAATCCACCGTAGGGACCGTAGCCGAGTTGTCGGGGCTCGCGTCCGTTTCTGCAAATTGCAATGGTGATAAATAAAGTCTAATGAAAAGTATTATTTTCGGTTATTGTTGTAGCTTTTTGAGTTCTTACAGCGGTCCTTGCAGAAAACACATCAAGTTTGACGATCAAAATGATGAATTTGAAATTTTAGAAAGCTCTAACCAGGGAATGGTCTCAGCTCACAGTGGGACTTCTGAATGAGACCACTTTTCCTAGATGTAGATGAAAATTTCATAGTCTCAGATTGAGTTCATTTTTGGGGGGAATATAGGTCTTGTTTCCCCCAAAAATGAACAGAAGTCCCACTGTGAGCTGAGACCATTCCCTGGTAAGTCGAAAATTTTCCTAATTTTGGGTTACGGTAGCTCTTTAGTACGTAGATTGGTGCTTGCAGAAAACACATTTAATTTGACGGTCATTTTGGTAAAAGTTCCAGAAATTAAAGTTTTTTTCAGTGCTTCAAGCCGAAAAATGTCCTTTTTCTCATTTCGGGTTACGGTAGCTTTTTAGTACGTAGATTGGTACTTGCAGAAAACACATTCAATTTGACGATCATTATGATAAAAATTCCAGAAATTTGAATTTTTCGAAGATTTTAGTAAAAAAAACTTTTTTCATTTTGGGTTGCGGTAGCTTTGTAGTACGTAGATTGGTGCTCGCAGAAAACACATTTGATTCGACGTGGTAAAATTTCCAGAAATTTGAATTTTCCAAAGATTTTTTTGTAAAAAAAATAGTTTTTTTATTTTTTTCGGGTTACTTTATCTTCTCACTCCGTAGTGGCTTGAAGACGACACATTTCACTCTACGGTCGTTATTATGCAACTTCAATTTTGTCGTTTAAAGCCTAACTTTTTTCATTTTCCATTCACTTTACATCACAAAAAAATTCAACGAACCCTTCATGGTGGCTTCCAAGTTCGGCAGTAACGATGGCGGCCAGGATCAAAGCGACGAGAATAATAGCGCGAATCATTTTTGGGTTTTTTAGTTTTTGAAGACTTTAAAAGAAAATCTTCTTACTTTCCCGGATTCCTCCCAACCTTTTATACTGAACGAAGTTTTACAAGTACTGTTTTTGAAATCGTTTGTTTTTGTTTGTGTTAGCCGGCGGAACCGGTTTTTCTCCGTCTGAGAAAATGTTGTTCCGATTAGAAGATCACAGTGGGGCGGAGCTTGCGTAAGCGAAATACAGTGGAGGCATCAAAGACGATATTTTCAGGTGTTTTTTTCTTCCTTTAATCAGAAAATGAACGTCACTGTCATTTGGAAGATGTTTATTTTTGATTTGGTTGAATTTTGGTGCCACTTTTGGTTTTTCGTGTTTTACTAGGAGAATCCAGGAAGTGACGGGAAGAAATGATTCCAAGATTTTTGAGAAAGATCAAAAGATTGAATGAAAAGCTTTTGGTTTTTAAAATTATTGTATAACTTATCACACAGTAGCTCATATAGAACTTTCAACAACTTTGAAAAAATAGGAAAATTTTTGACGTAAATTTTTTCATTTATTTGAATGATTACATGATTTTTTTGGTGTTTTTAGAAGTAAAATAATTGAAGGTCATTCGGACAAGCCATTGAAAGACGTTGAATTACTACTGTCAAGCTTTGATCTTGTTATTCGAAACGAAAAAAATTTGGTTCGTTCAAATAGTCATTTCAGTCTTATTGGACGAAAAAACGGTAAGATTTTAAAACGGCCCAAAAAGAAAACGAAACATCTTTAACCTTCCCAGTAGACTTCTTTGATCTTCCTTTCCGTGCCTTTTACAGTTTTCACCTCAAGGTAACTTATACGTCTATTTATTCTATTCAAAGAAAAATCATTGTGTTATTTATCTATTTCATTCTCACTTTTATTAACCACAATTTTTTTATCACTGGCTCAGAGGCTTTCTTTCTTCACTGGCTCAGAATGGGGGTGATGGTTTCAATTGCCTTTTATCTATTTTTTTATCTGCTATTTCTCATCTAAATTCTTGTACACAATATTCTTCTTTTGTCTGTGAATACATGAATTACCAAAAACTAAAGCGAATGTTTTGAAAAAAAAAATCCGCTTCTCAATCATTTTCTAGATTCCAAAACATTAAACCACGACCGGACCAGAAAAGTTACTCAACGAAATCGCCAAGTTAGCCGTCAAGCAGTGTTTCGAGCGTAAATCGCGAGCTCCGTGTATGCAGTCAACGTCTACAGTAAGCCAAGCTTTTTTCCCGAAGTCCCAAAAACGCAAACAAAGTGATCATGTGCTTTTCATAAATTTTTATTAAAGGATGGTGCAACAGAGGCAACTATCTTGTAGAAAAGCCGCGAAGGCAATTAGAAGAAAAACGGAGAGTTTGTCGTTTTTGTTGGTCTTCTTAGACTTCTCCTTCGCTTTTTCCATTTCTTCTTTTTCTTTCACAAACAGGAACTTCATCAAGTCTGGAAAAAGAGATTTTAGTGAGAAAAGCATTGGGTCGCTCACTTTGAAAGCGGAAAGATGGGCCTTGGACAGGAGCCTGAGCAACAGTCTTCGAGTCGCTGACCTGAAAATAACGAAATTAAATCGGAAGAAGCATAGCAAGAAGCATTATTCGTATAGTCCTTTCGCGTGTCTGCGTCTCTCTGTTCCCTCACCGGCGAGGTCAGAGAAAAGTGGAAACAGCACGTAAACATGAGAGGGGCGTCGAGAGACGAGGAGGGCGCAGAGATTCGACGTCTCATGTTGACGTGCTATTTTCATATTTCTCTAACCTCGCCGGTGAGGGAACAGAGAGACGCAGACACGCGAAAGTCGCGGCGGATGGACCCAGGGATCCTCCAGCCATCAAGCGATCACCCAAGTGGCGCCAGCGCCCCTTAAGTGTTCACTCGAGGGGCCAGAAGCCTCCCGGGGCTCTGCAGGCCATCAAACTCACACCGAACGACGCTGGCGGTCTGCAAGCTGCTCCCTGACGACCGACGGCTCATATAAAATTGCTGGACTGGCTCAGAAATTCTCTTAAATACTGTTATTCCGGGCCTACGTCAGCGTCTACTTTTTTCATAATTTGAGGTCATTTTGGTAATTTTCACGTACCAGAAGTTTCACGTCACAAAACAAACTTCACGATTTTATTTTTTGAAGTTTTGAACACTTATTTCAAGAAATCGGAAGCAGAACAAAAGTCAAAAATAAACAATTTTTAACTGTTTTTTTTCAGTTCAGGAACCTTTTTTTTGTAGAACAGAAAAATTTAATTAATCAGTTGAATTAAAAATATAACACTTCTAGAACAGGAAAACCAGTATCTCATATTGCTGAGAAAATAATCATTAAAATGACTCCGGAAAAACTAAATTCCGGTTTAGAAAAAAATTCAGCCGAATTATGATTTTTTTGAGTGACCTTGAAGCTAAAAATTCCACCCAGAGAAAAATTTTTTGAAATTTTTATAAAATTTATATCTTTTTAAGAAAAAAACGCGTGGCTCGAAATTCATTTCAACGGAATTTTTTTGACAAATTGAAGAAATGAAACGTTTTTCCTGGGAAATTGATCCGTGAAACTTCCATTTTTTTCCTATTTTTAGAGTAGGAGGACAAAAAAACGACCATGAAACTTCGAAAATGGGGTAAAAAGAAACAGATCCTCCGCTGTACAGATCCTAAAGAAAGAAGATTTTTTAAACTTAGAAAATATCAGAACTCAGAGAGGAAAAACGATAAAACTGAAAAAAATGGTTCTAGATTCCTAGAACTGAAACTGAACTCCGGGCTTCTGGAAAAAAAATTTTTCTACAGCTTTTGAAAAAGAATACGATGAACCTATACAATACAATACAATATTTATTGGTTGTTTTAGTCAGATAGTACCGACTAGGCGGTGAAAAAATTGCTCTTTTGTGCGGCACTAACACCGCCTTTGGCGAAAAAAAAGTCAAAACGTGTAGTCGATTGAATTGAAAGCATGGTCTTACGGCCCTTCGCCGCGTTCTTCCACAAGTAGATCCCTCAGTTTCGCGGGTACGGGCACGGCGGTGATGGTGGGGCTCGAGCACGGACTCCGTGTACACTCTAGGGTAGCCTCGGCCGACTGAGAGAGCTACCACTTCGAGTGAAGAAAATACACGGAATGAAGCCTGAAGCAAAAATAAAAGATTGAACGGATAAAAATAAAGTTTTATGACTTTAAGACCCTTCTTGATTATTGTAATACCTGAAGTGACATAAAAATCTAGAAATCGCTGAAAAAAATCTCATTCTGCTTAGAAACATGCTTCACCTTCAAGGGCCCCTTAGGTTGCCCCTATAGGGACCACTCTCTTCTTCTTCTTCTTCTTACGCTCTTGTACCGCTTGAGCGGCGTCGGCGCCCCATGTCGATTAGCCGAGGCCCTATCCTGATGATAATCAGTGGACTGGCTCCAGTGACATATCCGTCCTTGTGTGTGACGGCTGGGGATTTTGAAGTCGTGGTCTCCCACTACCAACATTTCTTAAACCCCTTGGTTGGGTCGGGGCGGGGATCGAACTTGTGACCCTGTGGACCGTAGACAGGCACACAACCTGTTGCGCTACGGCGAGCTGAAACTTAGAGGCTTCAGAGTGGTCCCTATAGGGGGGACCTACGGTCCAAAGGGTCACAAGCTCGAGCCCCGCCGCGGGCCAACCCTGCAGCTTAACATCACTTTCTTCAGTGAAAGTTTTTGAAAAGTCCGTGCACTTAAATTTTTTAGGCTTTTTTTAGGCAACAGAAAAAAAATTCAGTTGTTCAAATAAAAGTTGACAAAAAACTATGCGTTCGAAACTTCATGCCAGAAAAAATGAGAAAATGTTGATACACACAAAAAAAAAAGACAGTAAGAAGAAGACGTGGCAAAATAGGCTTAGAGATCGTGCGGAGAATCTTTTTTCTTCACTGAAAAGTAGATAATTTAAAATTGATGCAAGTCAAGAAGAGAAGGCGCAGAGGTGGAGTCTCGAAAAGATTTTGATTTCAACCAACCTCTGCGCCTTTAATAACTTTATTGATAAGAGACAAATAAAATCCTAAAATCCTGACAATTAAAGTCGAAAACGACCCGGACGGTCCCATTCTCGTCGCAATCGATTTGGAAAGACGGGATTTCGTTTGTCGGTTTCTCTTCCAACCCTTCAATTATCGCTTGAGGGACCTCTTCCGCTTTCAAATTACCTTCCTGACGTGTCTTGTACAACTCGTTGAGCCGACTGCAAAGTTTCTTGAGCAACGAGAAAGTCTCGCCTGAAAAATTGTTTTTGGAGACGTTAAAAAAATTCAAAGATTCGGTGTTCGAGTAAAAGGTCTTGAGACGCTTTACAGTAATCCCGGTTTTTGTGGAGAGGGTATGGAAGAAGATTACCTAGAGAAGTCGACTGGAAGCGGAACGATTCGGGAATCCACGTTTTTTCCTTGGAAAATTCACAAATCTCATTTTCTCTTTCGATTCGTTCCTGATCAGGAAGATTTTCTCGCGTGACGGTTTTCACTGAAAAAAAAGGCTTGCAGAAATTTTCGTGATACCATTTTTTGAAAGTCAGTGGAAAATTTTCACCAGGAAGGTCTTTTTTTGCGGTTTGGAATTTCCCGATAACTGGCCAGAACTGTCCTTGACGTATAGTCGATGTGCCACGACTTGAAATTTCATGCAACGACACTCCGCTGCGTGTCCTTGTGGCCGTGAAAGCGCCTTGCCTTTGCGAATTTCGGTCGCGCTTTCCATTTGAAATTTTGACTATTTTTCTGTGCAAAAGCAATAATAGTTCCGTTTTTGGCACGTAAAAAACAATTAAAACATTCTCAAAAAAGTGAAAATATCAAATAAAAAGAAAAAAAGGAAAGCGCGACCGGAATTCGCAAATGCAAGGCGCTTCGCGACAGCGCGCACTAGAACCACAAGAACATCGGACTGTCGTTCCATGAAATTTCAAGTCGTGGCACATCGACTGTACCAAAAAAGAGTTCTGACAATCTGAACCTGCAAAACTTCCTATTTTCTGAGAAATAAGGTCCGAAAATAGCCTATGTTACAGGATTTTGAGGGTATTCTTTGAGTTTGAGGTGCCCTTTTCGAAAACTAGGAATTTTTTCAGGTTGAGACTTTCAGGACCTTCATCGGTCAAAGTAGGAATGGTGGATAATGGTCGCTAGAAGAGAGAGGCTCGAAAAAGACCGCAAAAAGGTCGCAAAAAGGCCGCAAAAAGGCCGCGAAAAGGTCGCAAAAAGGTCGCAAAAAGTGTCCCTTCTTCGAGCCTCCGCTTTTTCTGGGACTCCAAAGGCTCAAGAAATGGTGGAAGAAGGGAGCAAAAAAGAAGCCTTTTTCACCCGAAAATGAAAATTTCTATGGAGCCTTTTCCGATTTTGCCTTGGATCTGGTAAGTCAAGAAGTGGTCCGGCCAATTTCCAAGACATTCTGAACCGCAAAATTTGCAGCCACTTATTTTCCAATTTTTTTTCCCATTTCCAAGTGATCAATAATCACCATAAGAACTCGAGCCAAGACGAGACGGGCTGAGACATTCCGAAGAAGGAGAAACTCGGGTCGAATCCATCTCGGTCGTTTCAGAAATGTTCCTGAACTCGTCGACGATTCGATCCAACGAGTCTTCCTCTGCTCCGGCCGTCCTACGGTCGATTGGAGATTCAAGCGTCGGTTCTTCCGCATTTGGTGCCCGAGGGGAAGGTGAGCGAGGCGTCAAAGCTTCTGAATTTACAAAAAAAGTAAGTGCGCGCTTCGGATAAAAGGACTGGACGTCACAGCTACCTATCGTTGCAAATTGAACTGAGTATTACAGAAGAACACATTTGGCTTCATACTTGAGATTTCAAATTTCGCGCCAACATTTTTTTGACGTCTCTCTACCGCGTTTGGGAACGCCGTGGAGCGGCTTCTATATCAAATATCCTTGATTGCGTTCCTTCAATAGAAGATCAAAAACTTTGGAACTATGTCTAGAACGTTCTCATTTAAAAAAAAGGCTGCGCGGGCTTGGGCCAAGCCAGGCCAGGCTTTTAAAAAATCTTCTATTTCATTTCAGAAAATTCGTGAAAAAAAGTGGTCAAAACCTCCGCCGTTTCCATGTGACGTCATGGGAAAAAGAGGAAATATTAAAGGCGCATAAATGGGTCATGAGACGAAGCTATTTTCCAAAAAAAAACGCGATTTTTCTTTTCATTTTTTTTTCAAATGCCGTGTTGAAAGTAATTCAAAATAGCCACCAGCGAGGGAAAAATATTACTGAACTCCGGAAATTCAGATATGATTTCGAATTTTGCGAAAATTACTTTGAAATGGCATGTGCGAAAACGCCGCGGTGCATGCACACAACACACTTAACTTTACGGAAATTTCAAAAAATCACCTGCAGAAACGAGACGATTATCCCTAGAGCGAAGTTTCCGGTACATTTTGACGCAGACGAAAGAAAGAGAGATGCAAATAAGACTGAGGAATAAAATTGCAACGCCAGCCAAATACAGAGCAACGTCTAAAGATACGCATTTCTTCAGAATGAATATTTGAAAATTCCACCGCAATTTGGGCATTTCTCGGCAACCAACGGATCTTTTTCTTTTTGACAAACCACTGCGGCAGGCTCTACTGGACTAATTATCGTAACGGCTCCAGTTACGGGTCTCGGCTTATCACATACGGCCAGGGTCTGAAAAACAATATATCTACTAAAAAGTTGTGAGAAATCCAAAATAGTAGAAAGGGAATTTTTTAACAAAAAAAAGGTACCTCATTCGCAACTTTTTCCAGCCGATCTATGACAATTTTGTTGTAATCTCCTTCTATGTCGATCAATTTATTCTTTCCGTCGCAATAAATATATGGATCATCCACCGTTATTTTTTTCAAATTTTCGAATGAATCTTCGCCTAACTTGGCATTCTTCAAAGTGATTGCCGCTCCTACAATCGATAACATAATGAACAAAAAAAGCAGAAAAAAAGTGTATAGTCAATGTTTTCCGACATGAAAAGCGAAGGAGGCGTAGCGTGCGCGTACGCGGTTCTTGGCACGAGTCCAATTCAACAGCCAGCGACAATTTGGAGAGCTCCTTTATAGATCTTTTCATTTCATTTCATTTCTTTTTTTTTCCTTTTTCATGTGTTCATTAAAAAGTAGTGGAACATATAAAAAAGAGCGGTGACTGAGCTTTTTGAATAGTCGGTATAGCCTGTGTACCACGTCTTGGAATTTCACCAAACGACATTCCGCTGTGCCGCTGCGCGTCTTTGCGAACCTTGGTCGCGCATTTAATTTTTTATTGAGGTACTCTACTTTCATGTGCTCCCACAGCAATAACGATCAATTGAAAGCGTGACCTAGATTCGAAAGACGCTTCGCGAACGCACGCAGCGGAACAGCGGAATGTCGTTCCGTGAAATTTCAAGTCGTGGCACACAGACTGTAGCACTTGAATTGAACTCGTGCCAAGAACCGCGTACGCACACGCTACGCGTCCCGCCTCCCTCGCCTCTCAAGTCGGGAAACATTGGCTATATTTAAACTGTGAAATTAAAAAAAATCGAAAAATTCTCTTTTTTTATCGTGCTAGGACCCTTTTTTCGATAACTCAAGTCAGCCGTCAGTCAGCTATATTTGGAAAGCTGAACTAAGCTGAGGAATAGAGGTAAATCAAGATATAATATGAGAAGCTCTCCTTTTTTTCAGAATGAAATAAAACGCACCCGGTCCTCCGTGTGTGACTTCTATCAGATGATTGACGGACATCTCGCTTTTAATAATGGTTATGGTACTGCTGTTTCTCAGATTATACAACAAATACTTAACAGCCCCATCGTATCGAGCATCTTCCGCGTATATCGGTGCTTTGGTACATATGAGAAGTGGTAATCTGCATTCATGTGGGATCGCTTCTGTATTGTTTAATGCTACCATGGGACCCTTGCAGCAAACATCAGAAAATTCAAGGTCTTCAGGGACTGAAACGGAATTGGTGAAGTGACGTAAGTCACGGCGTTCTTTTGACGACGCCCCTCCCACAATTTCCGTAATATTTGACGTCTTTGGTGCATACACAGAACGACGCTAACTCGCATACTCATTAAATTCGAAAATAATTTTTTTCCTCGAAAAATAGCGTTTTTTCAAAACTACAGGCGTGAAAAAAATCGATCCTTTCACAATTCCTTTTCTAGTTGACAAAAAACATTTGGGTGAAAGTTTTTCTTATTTTCTGAACAATTTTATACCTTTCACCCTCAAAATTAGTTATAGTCCTTTTTTTCAGTGAAAAACGTGAAATTTTGTGCCGAAAATGACTTATTGTGGTTCTATGTGTCTTTCCCCACTTATTAAAAAAATTTTTAAAAAAAGTTTTTCTTTACAGATTTAGTTTAGTTCATCCACCTAGTGGTAATTTTTCTCCTCTGCAACATCGCCATACCATTCTGATGTTGCGAAAATGAAGAGATTGATTGATTCAAATAAAAAAATTTAATTTGACACAGAAAATGTTGCGGAAAGGCTTTTTTTTTTAAAAGGGAAATTTTGTCAAAAACCGAGCAGTTAATATTGAAAAATTGAAAAAAAAAGTTCCTTCGCATTTTGCTGTCGCAATAAAAAATAATTACCGTAAATCAGAACAAAACAGATAAAGATACAACTGAAATAAACATGAAAAATCACCTGAAGCACTTGAGCAACAAGAAATTCAAATGTTCGCGCGCAAGCTGTCTACCGTAACTCTAGGTGGAGCAACCTTTCAAAGCCGCTCCGCATTTTCAAAATTTTTACATTTTCTTCCACTACGCAGAACGCCGTGAAGTATCTGGTCATCATGATAACTTTAAAGGCATAGGGGCAGTAAAAAAACGTTGTTTCAGTTCAAATCAGTAATTTGTAGAGTTTTTCATTGCGAATCGAACGGTGAACTTGGAAACGTACAGAAGTTCCTACTTTGGAGAAAAAATAATTCAAAGTCGGGGAGAGGAAAGCTTGAGTTCCCGCGAAAAGGGCACTTTGCAGTAAAGTTGCTATATGGACAACAGGCTTCGCCAACCTCCAAATTTTCGGTTTTTTCTTCGTTTCTTTCAAATTTCAATTTTTTCTGTTGTCACCAAAGTTCTTTTCGTCACAGAAGCTTTCTATTCATGTATAATTTTCAAACTTTAATCGCAAAAATGCTTTTTTGGTGAAAAATGATGATTTTACACAGGTTTCGATTGGGATAGCGATTATTTGTGCTTTCTTTATGATCAATGTGTGTTTTTCTGTTTTTATTAATCGATTTTTTTCAGAGAAGAAACCCTTAATTTGAAGCAGATACCCGGTTATTTCACACAAAAATGCGAGTCTAATGAGACGTCCGCAACATCGCGTGCACGGCTACTGTAAACAGTTGTCTGCATACCGATCCAAAGCTTTTTTTCAAAAATTAAAGGCGGGAAAAGTAAAAATCGCGTTTTTTTCTTCTAAAGTGGTCACATATTTAATTTTTTTGAGTACATCATTCGATTCGCAAAGAAAAACTATATAAGATACTGCTTTCACCTGAAACCCCATTTTTTACTGCCCCTATGCCTTTGACTTGAAATGTATTTCACTTTTCAAAAAGTTACCTCCTGTACTTTAGAGTCCAATTTGTTTAATCTCAACGCAATTTTTTCATAAAAGTGGCAAAAAATTCAGAAAAATCTCAGAAAAACAAAAAAATTATCACATATTCTCTTAGAAAATCAATGAACGGTAAAAAGGTATTGTACAAAAGTGTTAGATTGAGTTTTCTGAGTTCTTTTTGTGGTCCAACTAAGTACACAAGGTCTTGAAAAATTTACATAGGACTTTGAGTGGCTCCGAAACAAAAATATTGTATAGTGTGTGCCACGACTTGAAATTTCACGGAACGACATTCCGCTGTTCCGCTGCGTGCGTTCGCAAAGCGTCTTTCGAATCTAGGTCACGCTTTCAATTGATTGTTATTGCTGTGGTAACAAATGAAAGTAGAAAACCTTAATAAAAGACAAAAAAAATTAAAAGCGCGACAAGGCTCCCAAAGACGCGCAGCGAAACAGCGGAATGTCGTTTGGTAAAATTCCAAGCCGTGGTATCCAAGCTATATTCTCCAAGTTATCAAGAAAAAAAAATAGAAAAATAACCATTCTGATCAGCAGAAAATGCCTTTATAATGGTCATAATTAGCAGGACCAGACGCATCTCGTTTGAAAGAAGGCGTCGAATCGATGTTAAGCGACGAAAAAATCTGAATAGACTAAATCGAGATCTGTCGCGACTTGGCCATTTTCATGGTAATTTCATTTTCGGATTTTTATGTATTTTTCCATGTCCAGAACAATATTTCTCTTTCACTATCAATTTTTAGTCATCTCTGAAAAAAAAACCTTCTCTTTTTATATAGTCGGTGTGCCACGAGTTGAAATTTCACCGAACGACATTCCACCGTTCCGCTGCGTGCGTTCGCGAAGCTTCTTTCGAATCTAGGTCACGCTTTCAATTTATTATTATTGCTAAGGGAGCACATGAAAGTAGAGTACCTTGATAAAAGAAAAAAAAATGAAAAGGGCGACCAAGGTTCCCGAAGGCGTGCAGCGGCACAGCGGAATGTCGTTCCGTGAAATTTCAACTCGTGGCACACGGGGGAGTTTGCTGCTTGACATTCAAAATATGAACAGACTATATAGCCGATTCCCGTCTAACTTGAGACGCAAGGGGGCTTGGCCTTTCTGCGCTCTTCACCGACCAGACACTGTCTCTTCTTTTATCGTGTCGGGACCCTTTTTTCGATTACTCAAGCCAGTCGTCAATCAGCTATAGTAACCACCCTAATAATATCGAAGAAAAGCAAACGCACACTTTAAAGTAGTTATCCAGTCGCTCTCAGTTATGATAAAAAAATGACCTCAACTTTTCTCGTCATTTAATTATATTAATTTGTCAAGGTCTAAAGAAACTTTGGTGAGGTTATTTATAGAATTCCCAAAAACATTGTGCAACAATTATATCTTACAATAAGTATAGCTGATCCGCGGCCAGCTTGGGACGTTAAGGGGCGTGTCCTGTCTGCGTTCTTCACGAGCCAGGCGCTATCTCGTGTTTATCGTGTCAGGACCCTTTTTTCCTTTTTTTTTCGATGACTCAAGCTAGTGAAAAAAAAAACCTATTTATAGAGTTTTACTGACTTTACGCTCTAGGGAATCTCTAGGAACGGTATATAAAAAAATTGGAGAGGGGAAGGTGGAAAAGGCTCCTAGCCCACATATGGTTTGATAACTTCTACACTTCCAGAAAATGCGGAAAATGATTTTTTTAAACTTTATTGATACTACCCTCAAAGGATGAAGCTTTTCTACTCTCTTGAAAAAGCTTAAAATTTAATGCTTCGTAGAAAAATGCAAGGGATTAGTTAGCTTTTTAATTTCTTCTGGGGTCCTCTTGGTTGAACTTCAATCGATCTACTCAAAATCATTTAAAAGTTATAGACGATTCACGGCTAGCTTGGGACGCAAAAAGGCGTGGCCTGTCTGCACTCTCCACCAACCAGGGCACTGTCTCGTCTCTTTTCGTGGCAGGACCCTTTTTCTCGATGGCTCAAGCCAGTCGTGAATCAGCTATATTCAGTTTAAATTTTATTAATTACAAAAATCCTTAAAAAACCGAACCTTGATATTTTCACAGTTTCATCGTCGGCACGGGATGGGCTATACCGGAAGCTGGAACTCTGCGAAAATTCAGACTGGAAACATTTTTGACAGTTTCACATTTTCCTTCACCAATTTCGTTCAACTATGACGCGTCGAATGAAGTTGCCTAAAAAACCAAAGCAAAAAAGTAAGACTTTTTTTTTCTTTGAAAAAGTGTTGAAAAACGTAAAATAACAACTCTCCGACTTCAAAAACTGGAAGAAAATTTATCTCTTTACAAAAAAACAACGCAGAGAAATGGATTTATTCAAAGAAACCAAAGCATTAGAAGCTTAATCGAAAAATCAGAGATAAATCACAAAAACGGTTCATATTTCATCCAGATGCGAGGAATCAATGCTTCAGGCAGAGCTACTCTTTCCCGAAAATCGCTTTTCTTTCAAGTCCGAATCTTCTACTCCCGCAGGTTTCCTCTCCGGTTGTGCCTCGGGCGCTTTTTCGGATATTTTCTCGGCCGATTTGAAAGATGTTCCCGGTGTGCCGTCAGTTTGCGCCGTTTCTTCGTTATTTTGAACATTGGAAGACGCTTCTAGAGAAAAAAAACTATTCATTAAAGGAATAAATACTATTTCAAAAATGTCGTTAAAAATTAGAAATTGAAGACTCATGAAACTGTATGGCAACAGATTACCATTAAAAAAAATCCAAGCTTAAAAATCCAAATAACAAGACAAATATAGTTTGTTCTGAGGCCGTATGCAATAAAGGGAAAATGATTTTTTGGAAAATCCTGAGAGGGATGTAAAAAGGCTGCTTTAAAAGCTCCTAAAATGATCTAAAAAAGCTTTTCAGCTCCTTTTTCATAGCCTCAGAGGATCCTTTTTGAATCCACTCGAATCTTTTTCCCAGCATCCTTTTTGTTAAAGGATGTGAAGAAAATGCAAAAAAGAAATGAAATGATTTGAAAAATATCCGGCGGGGACCCTTTCAAGGTTTATTTTTTTCAAGAAAAGCTTTTGGGGAGCTTCTCAGTTTTGCCCGAGAAGACTGGATGGAGAAAAAAAAATAGCCCGGGCAAAGTCAAAATGGTGGATAATGGCCGCTGAAAGGAAGAAGCTCGTAAAAAGGCGCAGAAAGGTAGCAAAAAGAGTCCCTTTAACGAGCCTGCTATTTTTCTGACGGCTCAAAAAATGGTGGAAAAAGAGAGAGGCAGCAAAAATGGTTTTCCACAAGGATTAATTAGAGCGATATACATCAAAACGGAAAGTACTGTATCCACACGGGCGGTTTGAACAGACTATATATCATATAGCTTTTTCGTCTCAACTGTCGGCTTGTAATTTTTTAGATTTTTTTTTTTGGAACACCATCCCAGTTACGTAAACGAAAAAAAAAACACAAAAATGAAAAATTCGAAACAAGGAAAACTTTGGGTAAAACTTTGGTTTTCTAAGAATCACCTAAGGAAGCTAGGCGATGCACTTTCTTGAAACGTTTCTTATGCAACTTGACACTGAGAATGATCAAACAAATGCAAATGACAACCAGAACTCCGATTGCGACGCAAGCGATATAAACAAGATGGTCTAAAATGAGCTCAAATAGTTTGAAATTTTCAGAAGACCAACCATCATTAGAGCCATCCTCAGCAGAAGCATTTTTATTTTCCTGGCAAACCAAAGAAGAAGGTTTCAGAGGACTTCCGACCGTAGAATTGGATTCAGCAACTGGGGGGTTACAAACGGCCAACGTCTGAAAAAGACTGCCAGGAAAAGTTGATAAAATTATATAAAAAAATTTTTTATAAGATCACCTTGTTCACAACTTTTTCTAGTCGAGTTTTTCACAATCGGGTCAAGATCCCCTTCTATGACGATTAACTTATTCTTATCGCCACAATAACTGAACGGATCATCAACCGCAATTCTTTTCAAAACTTGGAAGGAATCTTCGCCCAATACGGCTTGCTTCAAGATGACTGCCGGCCCTATAAACACAAACTTGCCAAAAAACATTAAAGTTAAGCAAGATGTATATGTCTCTTGAAAACAAAAACAATTGATTATAACTATAGTCTGTTCAGATTTTGAATGTCAACCAGCTAACTCCGCCCCTGCTGAGACGGTACCTTTTCGCGTCGATGTTTTATCGCGCGGGACTAATTTCGATCTTTTTTGGTCTAAAAGATAGAAAAAGAAGTCAAAAATGCAGCCTTATTAAAGGGCCATCGTCATTTAGATATAAAACATTGACGCGAGAGATATTGTAGCCTTGGGGGTGGAGTTAGTTGCTTGACATTCAAAATCTGAACAGACTATAACAAAGTAAGCTAACACTTTTCTTTTTCAGAAATTTCTCAAAGCCCAAAAAAAAAATAAAATTGAGGCAGCAACGCAAAAGTTTCCTGAAACTCCTTTGAGTCCTACAATTTATAATTCATTCTCAAAGTTTTCTCAACTTCACCGAAACGTACCCGGCCCCTTGTGAACAATCTCTTCCAGATCATCAAGGTCAAATGCTGGAGCGTTTCCAAGTACCGTGAGAACACTGATTTTCTTAGCTCTGACTAAAAACTTGGAGAGAGCGTTGTCGCCTCGCGCATTAAAAGAGTATATGGGCGCTTCCGTACACCTTAGTCTTGTGCATTCGGGCGGAATCGCGTCTCCCTCCGGAGCTGCCGACATTGGACGCGTGCAACATTGATCTGAAAGAGCGGAAAATGACTGTCAATTTTCAAGTGTTCGCTGCGAACTTGAATCTTTTTGTGGCACCTAAAAGACTAAACACATTATAGCACCTAGAAATCAAACTTCGAACCATTTAAAATATTTGATTTCAGAAGTGCATTTTGAAAAATCAATTGACTTTTATATTAGGTTGGTGCGTAATTCTTGATAATTTTTTTCAAAAAGACCTAGTTCTGCTTCAGTTTTCTTCAGGAAGCTGAAATTGCTACAGATTATGTTATACTTGTTCTTTTTTCATTCACGAAAAAACAGAGTAGATCTATAGCAGTTATCAGTGATAAAAGTTGAATTGTGCAAACCAGGCCAAATCCACATTTGCTCTGAAGTTTTTCATGTCCTCGTTCTGAAATACCAGCAGTCGCAGTCCATCGCAATTTTCTGTAGGTAATTTTCGGGGGTCTTGGCTCTTTCCATACAATGATTAGCTATCACAAAAATTTCGGCAACGTCGGAATTTTCACGTCGAAAGTCCTCCAGCAGGTCGCGTTGCATTTCGATGCCCTGCTCTCCCCAACGGAGGCGCAGAGCTATAATTCTTCGTATAATCAAAGAGAGACACTGGTAGTAGCCACTATCACAGTATTCAGAATAGGAAACTACTTAAAAGTCCTCAAAACTCGACCGATGCGAAACGTCCAAATTGAGCGATTTTTGGGAAAAAGCACAAGTCAAATGCAAACTTTGTTCATTCTGTATTTTCAAAACGAGACGACTTCTGTTCATTATCTTTTTTTGAGATAATAAGTGGACCATCTACTTCTCATTGAACATCAAGAAACACTGATTGCATAAGAAGGAGCAGCAAACCACGACTCTTAACCGAGCTTTCATCTCAGAAAACAAGGTAGTCTGCTGTTTCTGCTCCCAAGTCGGCAAGGAAGAGTAGGAGCTACTAACGGCTAGTGACACTGTCACCAGTGACAAGTACTCTTATAAACTGCAGAACCTCTAGGTTCAGCTCCTATCCACTAGAGAGCAGCAAGCCAAAGATCGCGTCGCTACATGGCAACGCCAGACCTCCTACGTCAAGAGTCACCAAGACTGAGCTGCACAACTATGGCTGACTTCTTATGGTGCTGCCACCGTACAGTCCTGACATCGCTTTCTCCGATTACTACCTTTTCTCCCATCTGCCGCATCACCAGGGCGAGAAGAAAATTGGAACAGAGAGCGATGTCAAATCGGAGTTGACCTTACATTTCTTCTCGCGGTCAGCGCTCTTCTAGAAGGACAGGATCAGGCGTCTGCCTGGACGATGGCAGCAAGTGGTCAATGCAGATGGAGAATACATCAAATGATGTTCGGCGTTTTGTTTGAAGAAATAGAGAAAATAGAAGAAAAGAAAAAAACCATCAAGAATTACGCACCAACCTAATATTACATATCCACGACTATCTTTTTTGAATAAGTGTTACACCGGAAGGGTCACCGGCTCTTCCGTGTAACTTGTAGACGTGTTGAAGGCAGACTGTCATGAAGTCTTTATTCGTGAGCCTCAAACGCGTGTGGCCAAGACGCGTGCAGGGGAACCAAGTGAGATACAGGCGTGTCTGCCGGAGCAATTACACGCCGAGAGCATCGTTCACACATGAATACAATAGAACGGAGAGAGATAGTATTCCTACTGTAACATAAGTGATCAGTTGAAGTTTCTGATTGAGAAAGCATAAAAACACAAAAAAAAAGAGACAAACCTGAAGTCGAACAGCCAGAAACCAAGAAAGCGATCAAAAATAAAGACCCACGAGAATTGTCTGAAATCCAAAAATAGTTCATTGTCATAGATGGTAATGTATTAAAGGCATAGTGGCAGTAAAAATGGGTTTTCAGGTGAAAGCAGTACTTTGTAGAGTTTTTCATTACGGATCGAACGGTGAACTTGGAAACGTACAGACCTTCTTAGTTTTAAAGAAAAAATAATTCAAAGCCGGAGAGAGGAAAGTTTAAGTTTCCGCAAAAAGGGCGCTTTGCAGTAAAGTTGCTATATGGACAACAGGCTTCGCCAACTTCCAAATTTTCGGTTTTTTCTTCGTTTCTTTCAATTTTCAATTTTTTCTGTTGTCACCAAAGTACTTTCCGTCACAAAAGCTTTCTATTCATGTATAATTTGCAAACTTTAATCGCAAAAATGCTTCTTTGGTAAAAAATGATGATTTTACACAGGTTTCGATTTGGATTGCGATATTTTGTGTTTACTTTATTATCAATGTGTGTTTTTTGTTTTCTTAATCGATTTTTCAGAGAAGAAACCCTTAATTTGAAGCAGATACCCGGTTCTTTCTGACAAAATGCGAGTCTAATGAGACGTCCGCAACATCGCGTGCACGGCTACTGTAAACAGTTGTCTGCATACCGATCCAAAGCTTTTTTCAAAATTAAAGGCGGGAAAGTAAAATCGCGTTTTTCTTCTAAAGTTGTCACTGTATTTTTTTTGAGTACACCATTCGATTCGCGATGAAAAACTATATAAGATACTGCTTTCACCTGAAACGTCATTTTTTACTGCCCCTATGCCTTTAAAGAACAAGGAGAAGAAAATTTTCAATAAAAAATCAAGCAAACTTCTGATCCGCAAAGACTTCATAGCTCGTGATCAATCGACGATCAAATTCATAAAGAAATGACTAGGGGAACCACGCAAGTGATATAATCTTTTTCTTGGAAGCAGATGAGAAAAAAATGATTGAAAATCGGTGGTTTATTGTAGAAATTTCCAATTGAGTTGAAAGAAAGTTTTTTTACAATGTTTTTCCAGATTTTTTTGTTGTCAATAACTTTCAAAAAGTAATTTCAGAAACAGTTCCACCAAATGTATAATTATAATAACTAATTCTCTGAAACTTGAAAGTCTCTGAAAATTTTCACTCTCTGACGGATATTTCGAACATTGCGGAATCAATTTGAACATGGTTTGAAATTTACGAAAAATTGGAACGTTTACGAAAATTCTGTCCAAGCAGCAGAGACGTGCGGAACTGAATTTTTGAACTGTAGAATGCGGAATGAAAATTTCTTTTGTGGAACGCGGAAGTACTAGGGATTCCTAAAGTATAGTCTGTTCAGATTTGAATGTCAAGTCGCGGCTCAAGCTCCGCCCCTAATGGTGCGACAAACCATTCAGAGAGCGAGCCATCCACAGAGTGTTTTTGAATGACGTCATTGCACTTGACATTAAAAGTCTGAACATACTATACTGCTTTGTTCTCTCAAAACGGCATCATTCGACAATTAGCAAAATATTTTTTTTTAAAAAGAAAAGGAATGCTTGGACTCTGAAAAAAAAATCAAAGGATATCGGAAAACGCGGAAAACGGAAAATTTTTATTTTACGGAATGCGGAACTCCAGAAACGAAGAATTCCGTTCATCTCTGCCAATCATGCTCCGCCAGACTTCCTCTCTTCTTCGGGTGCCTTCTCCGACATTTTCTCGACAGAATTGGGATATTTTTTTGTGTCATTTGGTGCCGTCTCTTCAGTGTTTTTGGGATAGGCAGGAACTTCTGAAAATCTGAATGGTTAATTTTTTTTTTGGTAAAGTACGTTATGTAAAAAGCGGAAGACGTTGAAAAATTCTCCAATTCAATTAGTACCATCACCATAATGCCACGTACCAGCATGAGCGTACGAAAAAGATTAATATCCGTTAATGAAATTTTTTTATCGGAAAAAAAGAAGATATTCATGAGATTTATAGAAATAACATTCAACTCTTATTGACTGAAATATCACAAAACAAAAGAATTTCCAGTTTCCTAATATTCAGCTTAGGAAATTGTTGGAAGAAGGTTAGTGTTTCTTTCGCAATTTCGTTTCCAAATGGGTATCACCAAAAGAAGCGAGACGAGTCCCTCTCTTAGGCCGTTTCTTGTACAATTTGGCGCTGAGGATGATCAAGCAGATGCAGATGATGGTGAGGAATGCGATTACGACGCAAGCAACATATAGAAACACGCCTGAAGAAGATCTCAGTTACGGTAATCCAGAAAAAATACCATTATTAGAAGACTTTTTCGCAGCATTGTCATTGTTCTCCTGGCAAACCAAAGAAGGAGGGTTCAATGGGACCTCGATGGGACTGATGAGTGTGGCGGACTGTGTAATCGGATTTCCGACAGTAGAACTGACTGCGGCTTCAGTTACCGGTCTCGGTTTATTACATACGGCCAATGTCTGAAAACTTATCAAATCACAGTGAATATGCACGAAAAGTAAGAAAAAAAAACATGAGGCGGAAGCTTTGAACAACGGAATATTCCGATAAATTTCTGTGTTAGAATCCTATGAAATATCCCAGATTGATCTAGTTGTTCATGCGTTGAATCAATAAAAATAAATTCACTAAACTCGGACATTTTTACCGCGAAACGGACGTGCTCCGGACGTTTCTGGGCGAATCTAGCTAGCTAGCTATATATAGCTAGGGATTAGAGTTCTCAAAACCAAACATTTGGACGAACGTTCAACCAAACATTTTTTCAAACTTTTATTGAAACCGACCTTTGATTGAAATTTCGAAATCGAACGTTTAATAATAATAATAGGTTTATTCACTGCATAATGTTAGAAAATAATAAATAAAATAGTTCAGAATATTTATTCTAGAGGTAAGTTTATTCCATAATGGAATAGTTTTTGGATCTTTTAGAGAACTGACCGGAAGTGCGAAGTCGAAGTGGATTCCTCTGTAAAGGAGAAATAGTGAAGAAGTCATTGCGATTGAGAAAATGGTCAGAGCCGCAAATTATTTTATGAAGAGAAATAATGTCGTTAATACAACGACGTACAAAAGAGAGGTTTAAAAGCCAAATTGGCTGAGACGATCAGAATAAGAACTGAAGCGAACATTGCATCTTATAAAAAAACTTTTTCTACTGAATTGGCGTAGAGAAGACTCGAGTTTGAAGCATTCCTCGGACGAGATAGAGGGAGAAAAGATTTCACTACAATATTCGAGAATAGGCGTCACGTAGGTTTGAAACATTCTGAGGTAGTGCAGGGGGGAAGAAAACTTAAAGGTATTTAGTATTTGATTAGACCGTAATGTAGCAAAGGCAGAGATACGGGAAATATGGTCTTTGAAGGAGAGCTTCTCATCAATTTGAAGGCCTAGATCACGAACAATTGATCTTTGTGGGATTTGAAATTGATCAAGAAAATAGACCGTTTGAGGATTGTTAGAGCCAAAGTGAAGAGAAAAAGTCTTTTCAACAGCAAGTGGAAGAGACCAAAGTTCTGACCATTGGAAAATACCATTTATGCTTCTTTGAAGCGAATCAGGGCAAGAGCTATAAACCTTGAGGTCATCAGCAAAGATAGAGATCGAGGATTGAGGATCAATAAAATTTTCAATATCATTGATGAAAACGAGAAAGAGAAGGGGGCCGCTGACCGTCCAAATAAATTTTCAACAAAACTTATCCGAGCCACGCATGATCAAGGCGGCCGGTCTTATTACGGTAATCAAGCTAAGTTTTTGGGTAATAAAATGAAAAATTGTGTACTTTTTGTGACGTAACTTATCCTGTAACCTCGAGAAATAGGTCTTTAACAAATTGCAAAAAAGGAAAACAAAATTAAAAAATTTTCTGGCTCCGAAACTGACGGCGCAATATTGACCGGCCACCGGCCGTCGTAGCACTGCCTTAAACAGGCGGGGAGCTCTAATTAAAATTTGAATTCCAAGTTTTGGTCAAAACAAACGTTTGTTTTGGGTCGGAAAAAGTTTGATCGAAAAACCAAACGTTCGTTTATCGGTTGAAAAAAGTGTGGTCAAAATAACAAATGTTTGTTTTCGGTCGGAAAACGTTTGATCATAATTTGAAAGATTTGAATGTGGCCGTTTTCGATCAATGTTTGAAAATGAAATTTTTGTTGAAATGTTGAAAACAAACTTTTTCATGTTTTCAAACTTTCATTTTTTCAAACGTTTGGTTTTGAGGAACTCTACTAGGGATCACCTAAGTGTGCTGAAGTTACTAAAGTGGTCACCAGAAATGCACAGAAACGTCCGCAGCACGTTCGCTTCGCGTTACCAATTTCCTAGAAACTATTCTTTTCGAAAGGTTTTTTTCCTCAAGTATCTAATACTATCTGACTGATGCTGGAAAAGTCGGTCGGTTCGGTCGGTCGGTCAGCTTGAAAAACTAGGCCACCCACGCCGAAATTTTGCTCCATGGAACTCTTAGAATTTCAACTCGGACCTTGGTAACGCGAACGAGACGCGAATCGGACGTGTCGGGGCATTTCTAGTGACCAATTTAGTAGCCTCAGAACTCTTAAGGGATCCCTAGAATCGCCCAGTAACGTCCGGAGCACGTCTGTTTCGCGTTACCCATGTCTGAGAAACTTTTTTTTTCTTTTCTGAATTTTTTTTCCTTTTTTTTTAGTTTTACTGACCAGGGAATGGTCTCCGGTCGCAGTGGGACCCCTGAATGAGACCAAGTTTTCTAGATGTAGTTTTTCACGCTGAGCTCAAATCTGGTCTCAAAAACTGCCGAGGAGATCTGTGAAAAAAGTTATGGACCCTCAAAAGTCGAAAATTTCATCGTCTCTGATCGAGCTCATTTTTGTAGGGTATGTAGACCCCGTCTCACTGATAAGAGAAAACGGAATACTTTTTCACAAAAAAATTTTTGAGCCTAGATATGATTTTTCAAAGCTGCGCAATGTTGAGGCCCTTGCGCGCGCGAGGGTGTGTATGGTTTCGCCGAGGCTGGATTCCATCGGCAGCAAGGAGCAGCGGGGTAGGCGGCGGAATAGTAAGTGTAGGGTCATAGGTTCGGCTCCCTCCCTGCGTGATCTTTTTGCATTTTCAGAAATTTTTCGCGTAAGTACTCCTTTTTTTGAGTTCCGGAAAGCCGAACCATGAAAAATACTTCGTTTTGATCATTTTTCAAGCACCTGGAAATCTTTTTGGCAAAAATTTTTTTCAACTCATTTTTTTCACATTTTTTTCCATGTGTATGAGCAAAGGGTGGAGAGTGAAAAATTTTCTGAAAATTTTTCTTTTTTTGAACAACTTTTTATCGCTGTGTAGTTCAAACCTTATCAATTTTTTTCTATGTCATTCTTTTTTTCCGCGCTTTTTTTCAATCAATATCTGATTTTTATCCCTCACAGAATTACTTCAAAAAAAGGTTTTATTCAAAAATTTCAGGCAGAAAAAAATATCAAAAAAATTTCCATGAAAAAGACAAAGTCATGGGAAAAGCTAACACCAATGGTATTCTTTGACGTAGTGAATGAAATAATATTCAAAAAAAGAAAATAAGGGCATCGGATGAAAGCCATGGGCTCCGAGCATCCTGGTACGACACATGAGCTGTCCGCATCTTTGACGAATATTTCCTCCGCAGGCGTGACAAACTTTGTGATCTGTCTGTCAATGAATCCTCCAATCACCCACGCGTGTTTCAAGAATCCCTGGTAATTTGGGTGGGAAAAAATACGGTACACGAGAGAAACGACTTTGAGGATGTTGTCCCTCCCTTGCAACGAGAAATCGACATCGTTCACCAAGACGAAATGATGGAATTTCTTGACAACACCTTGAACTGCCGGAAAAAAAAGAGATCCAAAGGTTGGCACATTGATGTAGATCCAGCAGGTATTGTCATAACTTCTATCGTCTTGCCGGTACTAGCCATGGCTTCAATCGAAGCTTTGTCGCGAAAGCCAGACCATGAGTCAAGGAGCATCATCAATTCAGGAGCGCTTTCTGGAAGCACGCACTCTTGCAGCCACTCGAACATCGTCGACTTGCTCATCATGTGAGAACGAGCTGCGACGACATGAAGGTTTTTGGTTTGAAAAATCCCTTTGGCAGGAAAAGAACCATTAGGCTCTGCCATCTGCACAAAAAGTTTTCTCCCCAATCTCCCATCGGCATAGTGCAGAGGTAGCACAGTGTACGAGTGAGTGGTTTCCGCCACAGATTGAACCAAACGAACAACCGTCTTGTCCCCTTTGAGCGCCAATGATCTCGGACATGTCATTTCTTTGTTAAACCCCGACTGATCCGCATTCACAAATGTTTTGTGCGGTGAAGTCAGCATCTGGATGGTGAAATTTTTATGAGATTGAAACAGTAAAAAAGGCTTACTTCTTGTCGAACTTGTTTTACAAAGTTCTTGGCAGCTTCAGTGATTTTTGCCATGTCCTTGATTGTTTTTGTAGAGACAAACGTTGTAATTCGCCGGCTTGACATTCCAATCGAAGCTTTGAAACGAGTGATGAAAGATGGAGAAGCTGTGAAGTTCTCCACGAATCCGTTCTGCTTGTTCACGATCAAGGCAAGACGTTTGATGTCTAGATCATGCAAGCTGATCCCTTTAAATGGACCCACTAATAGTTTTATTTTTCCAAAGACTCTAATTACCTTCTATGAACTTTTGCTTTACTATTTCTCCCAAAACCTCTTTCAATTTTTCCAGTCCAACGGATCGTTTTTTCGCAGTCACTACAAAGTAAGTTGTTTTTTTTTTTGAGCGAAATTTAAGGTCATACTGTTCAATTCGTATTTTCGAAGTAGACGCATATCGTATTCCGACTTTATGAACCTGAAACTGTGGGACATACTGGACAATGACCTTGTGCCTTTGACTGATCCTCTCAAATGGGCTACGGCTGCCGATACCTGAAAATATTTTTTTCTACTTTCGGTCAAAAAAATTTTCAATAAAAAGAGAGCAAAGAGAACATAAAATACGTATATATCTTTATCACCTACCTGTTCTGATGTAGCTGTCTGTGTTGAAAAAGGGTATTCTCCAAACGCATTAGTTACGGTTTCAATTGGCTGATCACTGTCTGTCCATTCGGAGTCGTCGTTTACTGCGTCCACGGGGTTGTAGACCGGCTCTTCCTTTTCATCCATAGCGAGAGGTCCCTCTTTGCCTTCCATCAGCAGTGTCTTCATCATTCCTATCATTTTCATTTCTTCCCTTGAAAGAGAATATCCAGGAGGTGCAACTCCGAAGAAAATTGACAATTCTTGGATGATCGTTGCCGGATTGATAAGCATTCCTAAATTTTTTTGAAATTAATATATAGAAATTTTTTTAAGTTCAATTTTTTTATACCATGTGGGATCAAACGTCACATTCAACAAAAAAACGATAAAATAAAAAAAGGAAAAATCGAAATCCGGTTAAATAAATTGGAATAAAAAAAGGTTAAAAATGAAGATGAGATCATCTATTCGAAATGCAGTGACACGTGTGACTGGCTTCTCTTGAACGAAAAAGGCGTCTCCATGGCTTTCATCCGATGCCCTTATTGTCTTTTTGAATATTGTTTCATTCACTACGTCAAAGAATACCATTGGTGTTAGATTTTTCCCATGACTTTGTCTTGTCATGGAAATTTTTTTGATATTTTTTTCTGCCTGAAATTTTTGAATAAAACCTTTTTTTGAAGTAATTCTGTGAGGGATAAAATCAGATATTGAAAATTGAAAAAAAGCGCGGAAAAAAAGAATGACATAGAAAAAAATTGATAAGGTTTGAACTACACAGCGATAAAAAGTTGTTCAAAAAAGAAAAAAAAATTTTCAGAAAATTTTCACTCTCCACCCTTTGCTCATACACATGGAAAAATGTGAAAAATGAGTTGAAAAAAATTTTTGCCAAAAAGATTTCCAGGTGCTTGAAAATGATCAAAACGAAGTATTTTCATGGTTCGGCTTTCCGGAACTCAAAAAAGGAGTACTTACGCGAAAATTTCTGAAAATGCAAAAAAAAAGATCACGCAGGGAGGGAGCCGAACCTATGACCCTACACTTACTATTCCGCCGCCTACCCCGCTGCTCCTTGCTGCCGATGGAATCCAGCCTCGGCGAAACCATACACACCCTCGCGCGCGCAAGGGCCTCAACATTGCGCAGCTTTGAAAAAAATCATATCTAGGCTCAAAAAAATTTTTTTGTGAAAAAGTATTCCGTTTTCTCTTATCAGTGAGACGGGGTCTACATACCCTACAAAAATGAGCTCGATCAGAGACGATGAAATTTTCGACTTTTGAGGGTCCATAACTTTTTTCACAGATCTCCTCGGCAGTTTTTGAGACCAGATTTGAGCTCAGCGTGAAAAACTACATCTAGAAAACTTGGTCTCATTCAGGGGTCCCACTGCGACCGGAGACCATTCCATGGTGAGAAGGTTTTCGCTTATTTTCATTGAACTGTACCGTACTCGTGAGCAAAATACGGTGGTTACTCCATTCAAAATCATAAACTGACTCAATTTTTGAGAATTCGTATTATTTTTGGCTCCAAAATAACTTGATATGACCAAATGAGCGAAATCAAAAATCATAAGTAATCGGAAAATGAGATAATGTGTGAAATACACACAAAAAGGCAAGAAAAAATTACTTCTAACAAAAAGGTAAAACATTACCTAGGGAAACAATGATAAATAAGGAACAGCTTATTTTTGAAGTGAGGAGCATGTGCCCCACATCCTAAAAAAACTGATAAAAAAAGGAAGGAAAAAAATATAGAAAAAAAGAAAAAAAGAGAAAAAAAGTCTGAAATTCGTTTTCCATGAAGCAAAATTGGGCGTGGTCTGGTTTTCCAAACCGACCGACCGAACCGACCGACTTTTCCAGCATGCCATCATCATTAACTATTTTTTTAACAACTTTTTAAAACTCGTGGAAAAAAATCTTTAAAAAAAGCTACCTCACTCGCAACTCTTTCCAGCCGACCTATCATAGTTTTTGTTGTAATCTCCTTCGATGTCGATCAATTTATTCTTTCCGTCGCAATAGACATACGGGTCATCCACCGTAATTTTTTTCAAATTTTTGAATGAATCTATGTCCAAATCGGCGTGTTTCAGAGTGACTGCCGGCCCTGAAAAAAAAAAATCGAACAGTGTTTTCTAAAAATAAAAAAGCGTCTCTAAAAGAGTTTCCTATTACTCGGACAAAAATGAAAAGCTCCTCAAAAGCTTTCTCAAAAAAAAGACCTTGGAAGGGTCCCCAGCAGATCTTTTTTATCTCATTTTATTTCATTTTGCATCTTTTTCACATCTTTTCCCGAAAAAGATGCTGGAAAGCAACTAAAAAGATTCGGGAGGATTCAATAAGGATCCTGAGGCTATGAGAAGCTTTTTAAAATCATTCTAGGAGCTTTTTTAGGAACCTTTTTACCTCCCTCCCAGGATCCTTTGAAGATCCTCCAAGGAACTTTTCGGTTTTACCCATGTATGTATACAACCATGGAAACAAAAAATGGAAATTTTCCCAACACTGCAAAAGTCGGAAGTGCGGAAAACGGGTTTTTTTTTTTACAGCCTTTATTGAGCCTTTCGTTCTTAGTGGGCTGAAAAGGGTGATAAAAGGGCGAAAAAAGGGAGAAGCCGCAATAAGAGTGAAGAAAGAGTGAGGATGCAAAAAGGTTCTAAAAGTCTCTGTTATTGATGATTTTCGATTTTTATACTGTAGCTTATTTTGGTTCATACACAGTCACTTGTAAAGATTACTCATAATTTAAAAAAATTTTATTTCTCAAAAGGGTCCAAAAAGGGTGGATGAAGGCCGATGAAAGGACGCAAAAAGGCAGTAAAAAGGAAACCTTTGCCACCCGTTTAGGAACAATTAATGGAAACAGACGGATCCGTAACGGACGCTCAAAGGGCCCGTGAAGGGTCCTTCCGACTTTGCTTATGAATAAATAAAAAAACGAACCAGGCCCCTTATGAACAATTCTTATCAGGGAAGAAACATAAAAATGCTCATTTCCAATTATCGTGAGGGTACTGATATTTCTAGCAATCCGCAAGAAATAATCGATCTTTCCCGATGTCAAATTGTTAGAATCGACATAGATCGGTGCTTTTGTACAGTAGATTTCAAGGCATCCAAGTGGAAGAGCTTCTCCAGATAAATATCCAAGCATCGGATATTTGCAGCATTCTTCTGAAAATAACTATTCACGTCTCCAGGAACACAGTATTCATTTAACACACTTTCTTTAAAAAGTCGATGAACTGCCGTGAAGCGTAGGTACACGAGTTTCAAGTTCCGTATCAAGGAACGAAATTATTGTCACAGCTACTTGGCATAATGTTTAAGCTTTTAGGCTATACTATATAGCTAATGTTAGGCTCCGCCCATCACTGGGTTACGGTAAGTCTTGAAAAAAATTCAACTTTTTTTCCTGGGTCGACTTCAAACTTTTTAAACACAGAGAACGTTATTTTTGAAGTTTTTTTAGTGAAAAAAATAAATTTTTTTGCAGAACTTTTTATTTGAAAAACAAAATTTTTTTCAAAAAAATCGTCGTTTTTCTGGGCGGTTGAAACATCAAATAATCCAATGTAGTAGAACTTAATTTCATAAATCGAAGCGCTAACACTTTCTTAGTCAGAAAAAAATAAGGGCACTTTATAGCTTTGGAGGACGCAATCAATCGTTTGCTCGCCGAAGAGAACCAACTCGGAGTTGACCAAATTTTCGAAAATTTCTAACTTTCTCGGAAAAAAAATACAATGGCTTCATTTTGTATTTTTTGCTAGAAAAACAGAGTTTATCAAAATTTATCTCATTGAGTCGAAACTCAGAGAAAAAAAGAGGGTAAACCCATGAAAAAAACCCCAAAAAAAGAAAAAAACTGCAAACCTTCTGCTGGACAAAATGACGTCAAAAAAACGCAATTAAAAAAATAAGAGGGATTTGAGAAAATTATCTGAAATTCTTTTTAGTCTATATCAATTAAAAAAACGAAAATACCTGTTATCCACGAGAGCTTCATCTCCTCCCACCAATTGAGCGGAAAGCTTTGTAAAGAAATGGCTAGGAAACCACGCAAGTGATATAATCATTTATCTGATGAAACATTTCAAGCAGTGATGGTGATTTCCAAGTGGAATGGAAAATAAATTCATATCCAGATTTCAGGCGCGAAGCTTCGCATAAAACTCCGTTTTTGATATTTGAAAATGTGATCGAATGGAGGAAAAAATTATAATCATTTCATAGAAGGCTTTGTGGATGGCTCACTCTCTGATTGGTTTGTCGCGCCATTAGGAGGCGGAGCTTGAGCGAGAACTTGACATTTGAAATCCGAACAGGTATACTGCTTTGTTCTTTCAAAACGGCGTCATTCGACAATTAGCAAAATAATTTTTTTTTAAAAGAAAAGGAATGCTTGGACTCTGAAAAAAAAAATCAAAGCATATCGGAAAACGCGGAAAACGGAAAACTCCAGAAACGAAGAATTCCGTTCATCTCTGCCAATCATGCTCCGCCAGACTTCCTCTCTTCTTCGGGTGCCTTCTCCGACATTTTCTCGACAGAATTGGGATATTTTTTTGTGTCATTTGGTGCCGTCTCTTCAGTGTTTTTTTGGGATAGGCAGGAACTTCTGAAAATCTGAATGGTTAATGGTAAAGTACGTTATGTAAAAAGCGGAAGACGTTGAAAAAAATTCTCCAATTCAATTAGTACCATCACCATAATGCCACATACCAGCATGAGCGTACGAAAAAGATTAATATCCGTTAATGAAATTTTTTATCGGAAAAAAGAAGATATTCATGAGATTTATAGAAATAACATTCAACTCTTATTGACTGAAATATCACAAAAACAAAAGAATTTCCAGTTTCCTAATATTCAGCTTAGGAAATTGTTGGAAGAAGGTTAGTGTTTCTTTCGCAATTTCGTTTCCAAATGGGTATCACCAAAAGAAGCGAGACGAGTCCCTCTCTTAGGCCGTTTCTTGTACAATTTGGCGCTGAGGATGATCAAGCAGATGCAGATGATGGTGAGGAATGCGATTACGACGCAAGCAACATATAGAAACACGCCTGAAGAAGATCTCAGTTACGGTAATCCAGAAAAAATACCATTATTAGAAGACTTTTTCGCAGCATTGTCATTGTTCTCCTGGCAAACCAAAGAAGGAGGGTTCAATGGGACCTCGATGGGACTGATGAGTGTGGCGGACTGTGTAATCGGATTTCCGACAGTAGAACTGACTGCGGCTTCAGTTACCGGTCTCGGTTTATTACATACGGCCAATGTCTGAAAACTTATCAAATCACAGTGAATATGCACGGAAAACAAGAAAAAAAAAGCATGAAGCTGAAGCTTTGAACAACGGAATATTCCGCTGAACTGAAAGATTTCTGCGTTAGAATCTTGTGCAATATCCGAGATTTTTCCAGTTGTTCGTGCGTTAAAGCATTAGAAAAAAAAATTCACTAAAACTCGGACATTGTTAACGCGAAACGGACGTGCTCCGAACGTTTCTGAGCGATTCCAGGATCACTTAAAAGCGCTGAGGCTACTAAAGTAGCCACTACCCCGACACGTCCGTTTCGCGTTGCCAGCTTCCGAGAAACTATTCTTTTCAAAAGGATTTCGCTCTCAAGTTGTGAGGTCAAAAAGCTTTCAAATAGTGTGAAATTCACACTGTGAATCACTATTGACTATTTTTTTTTCAACTTCCACCTCGTGGAAAAAAACTTTAAAAAGCTACCTCATTCGCAACTTTTTCCAGGCGAAGTGTAACATTTCCTTTGTAATCTCCTTCGATGTCGATCAATTTATTCTTTCCGTCGCAATAAACATACGGGTCATCCACCGTTATAGTTTTCAAATTTTTGAAAGACCTTTCGTCCAAATCGGCGTTTTTCAGAGTGACCGCCGGCCCTGAAAAAAAAATTCATGTCTTTCCAAAAATAAAAGAAAGCATCTGTAAAATAAGCTCACAATTCTTATACACGAAAAAGGGACACTTTTCTAATAAATAAAAAAACGAACCAGACCCCTTATGAGCAATTCTAATTGTGCCGGTAACTTCAAAACGCCGGCTTCCAATTATTTTGAGTGTACTGATGTTCTTAGCATCCATCAAGAATACAAAGAAATCGTTCGGAACATCATCGGCAGAGTCGACGTAGATCGGCGCTTCTGTACATTCGACACCTTTAGCGCATTCAGATGGAACAACTGCTCCAGATGAATATCCGAGAATCGGATATTTGCAGCACTTTTCTGAAAATAACTATTCAAGTCTCCAGGGCAAAACGCAGTACTCATTTAACACACACTCTCTGAAAAAGTCGATGAACTGCAGTGAAGCGTAGGTAGACAAATTTCAAGTTCCGTCCTGAGGGTCGAAATTAATTTTACAGTTATTTGGAAAAATGTGTAACCTTTTAGGCTAATCACTGCGAGACTACGCCCCCTCACTGGGTTACGGTGGGTCTTGAAAAAAATTAAACTTTTGTCGACTTTTTATCTTTTTTTGAAACAGAGAACGTTATTTTGAAGTTTTTTTAGTGAAAAAAATAAGTTTTTTTGCAGAACTTTTTATTTGAAAAAAACAAAATTTTTTTCAAAAAAATCGTCGGTTTCTGGGCGGTTGAAACATCAAAAAAATCCAATGTAGTAGAACTTAATTTCATAAATCGAAGGGCTAACACTTTCTTAATCAGAAAAAAATAAGGGCATTTTTCTAGCTTTGGAGGACGCAATCAATCGTTGCTCGCCGAAGAGAGCCAACTCGGAGTTGACCAAATTTTTCGAAAATTTCTAACTTTCTCGGAAAAAAATACAATGGCTTCATTTTGTATGCTGGAAAAACAGAGTTTATCAAAAATTTATCAAACAACTTTGAGAGTGTAAAATCCACTCTAATTTTTTTGTTTATTTTTTGGGTTTTTTTTTTTTTTCCAGTTTTACATTTTTTTGGTTTTTTCGTTTTATTCTAATTCCCTTCGTGAGTTGAGATGTGACAACTTTCACGGGTACATCCAACTGTTGAAGCCCGAAACAGTTGAACTTAACTTCAGAAGTCGTCTATTTTTAGAAAATGTGAGAAAAAGTTGGTACATCTCTCCTCATTGAATCGAAACTCAAAGAAAAAAAAGAGGGAAAAACCCAAAAAAATGAAAAAAACCCCAAAAAAAGAAGAAAAAAACTGCAAACCTTCTGCTGGACAAAATGACGTCAAAAAAACGCAATTAAAAAAATAAGAGGGATTTGAGAAAATTATCTGAAATTCTTTTTAATCTATATCAATTTAAAAAAACGAAAATGCCTGTTATCCACGAGAGCTTCATCTCCTCCCACCAATTGAGCGGAAAGCTTTGTAATGAAATGGCTAGGGAACCACGCAAGTGATAAAATCATTTATCTGATGAAACATTTCAAGCAGTGATGGTGATTTCCAAGTGGGTTGGAAAATATATTCATATCCAGATTTCAGGCGCGAAGCTTCGCATAAAACTACGTTTTTGGTACTTGAAAATGTGAACGAATGGAGGAAAAAGTTATCATCATTTCATAGAAGGCTCTGTGGATGGCTCGCTCTCTGATTGGTTTGTCGCGCCATTAGGGGGCGGAGCTTGAGCGAGAAATTGACATTTGAAATCCGAACAGACTATAATTCAGTGCAAAGACTTCCTCGTTCAAAAAATGTTTAAAACAAGCTTATTTGATTCCTCCGTAGAAATCCTTGACAATGTGTTCAGGGATAAAACCGCTCTTTTCCTAATTTTTCCATCAGTTTTATGGCTTAGGCTCAATGTTTTCCCTTTCAATAAACTTGCACAAAAGGTAAAACAAAATTTATTCATTCTCTTCAGATCAAAAGCCGACTTGCTTCAGAGTAACAGCGAGTTGCAGCTGGTCTTAACGGATTTGGTTTGAAATAAAAGAAAACAAGTATTCATGATGAGTTTGAATGCTCCGTAGTCAGAAAGAAATGGTCAATTAATTTTTTTTTCCGCTCTTTATTAGAAAATTTAAGTTCAGCTCTTTCAGAAAGCTCATTCCTATCAGCATGTTATGAGCTACAGCGCAAAATTTTCTGAAAGTCTTGAAACAATACTAATTTGGATTTATCTCAAGAAAACTCGCCCGGTCCGAGGATATAGTCTGTTCAAGCTCCGCCCATAATGGTGCAATAAACCAATCAGAGAGCGAGCCATCCACAGAGTGTTTTTGAATGACGTCATTGCACTTGACATTTAAAATCTGAACAGACTATATGTTTTCAAAGTTGAAAATTTATCGTGAGAGTACTAATTTTTCTGGTCCAATACCAAACTTTGTACGCAGGCTACACCGCGCCAAGGATCTATGGTTCTTCTGAAAACTAGTGAAAGAAAGTTCCTTGTCAACTCTGAAAGTGATAAATGCTATCTTATGGCCTATTCAAAGAAACACAAACAGAAATAGTTCCATCGTTTATGCGTACACGCTAAAAGAAAATACGTAAAATATAAATCGTAGGAACGGCTCAATCTCCATGAACACGCAGAAAGTCGATGCTTCAGGCAGAATTATTTCCGATTTCCTCGTAAAATCGAGCTTCGTCCTCCTCCGAGGCTTCCTCTCCGGCAATCTTCCGCTCAGTTTCTACGTCTGGCGCCTTCTCGGACGTCTTTTCCGCAGAGTTGAACGATATTATCGCATCAGTCTGCGGTGTCTCTTCCGTGCTTTGAATCTTGAGAGGAAGAGCTTCTGAAAGCTTTCGGTTATTTTTGATAAGGGTCGTTTTTTCAGGTGCAGTGAGGGAGACAGATGGGAAACCATCTCAGGTGAAATTCGGAAAGCTTCTGCTTTCGGTTCCTAGGAAGGCTTTTTTAACCATTTCTACTTAGGAAGGAAGCCTTTCAAAAGCAATATAGCAGGCTTCTGCCAGACATTTTCCATTTTTATCTTCCAACTACCTTCTGAAAACCTTGCAAAGACCTTCCCAAGACTTTCTAGCTTTCATAAACTTCCCAACGTTTTAGTCTAATTTATTGTCCTGTAATTTTTAAAATGAACTAGACTAATCTCTGTTTAATCTTAACTTAATCCGACGCCCGTCAGCCTTGGACAAGCTGGACGCCGTACTGTTCCTACATGGAGAAGCAGTGATCGTGGGAAACGCTCGCAAATCGTCTACTACTATCACAAGAAAGGGGAGAGGCTCTACACGCCGTTCTTGATCAACGACAGTATCGCGAACCGACAAACAACTCTTCAATTATTCCATGATTCAGCAGAGAACCTACTCCGAAGACTGAATGAATAAAAGTTTCAAAGTTTCAAAGACTAATCTCGTGCAATATTAGACGAAACACTGCGATGAAAATCGTTTCGAGTTATAAAAATCCAAAAAGTATTTTTGTTTCAAAGGGAAAGTTTCCGAAGTTCAATTCTGTAAAGTCACCCGAGGAAACTGGGTACATATCCTTCTCACGCAGCTTGCTGTAGAATCGAACACTGAGGGAAGTCAGAGTTGTGCAGATGAAAAGGAGGACTCCCGTTGCGGCGGTGGAAGCGTATAGGGCAAAATCTAAACAATTTTAGTTTTTGAATAAATAATTTATAGGCGAATCGAGAGAGGGTATCGCGATACTCCCTATATCGCATGGGTCTGAAGTCTATCGATGGTACCAGGACTATACCTCCGAGAGGTTTGAGGAGAATGAGATAGACATGGGATCTCAAGTAGCTCCGATAGAGCTGAAGGAGGTTTCACGATGAACATATTATGGGGTCTTCCCAATCCATTTCGAGTTGTGGACACATTACGATACCCTCCCGATTCGCCTGTGTATTGAGAACCAACCACTCGACGAGAGCTTCTCGGTTGACGATGATTTCTCAGCAGGATATTCATCATCTTCCGGGCAAGAGTCAGCTGAACTTTCAACCGAAAAATTGACGAGCACAGGCACGGGCACGAGCACAGCTGTTGGCACATTGCAAAAGGCCAACGTCTGAAAATAGGAACTATACGAATAAGGTGCGGCAGCTGGTCACGTTCTTATTTTCTTCCAAAAAGATCGTATACTAAACTGATACAAGTTCGATCTTGTTTGCTCCAAGATCATTGTTTCCTCGCTCTTTTTCGCCGTTTAGTAAAGGAAAAAGCCGTTTTTATCTTTTTTTTTTTCTAAAAGTTGACCGTCTCGGGGAAAAAAAATTCTATAAGAAAACGAGAGAGCTTTGCCTGGTCAGAAAATAAAGTATGGAAATGATTCGGAGGTGTGCGCTTTGAGTGTTCACGGCGTTTTTTCGACGACGCCACGCGCACTTTTACTCCGTAAAGTGTCATGTGTCGTGTGCATGCACTGCGCCGATTTCGCGCAGAAAATTGCGTTTATGTAGAGAAATTTTCGCTTCGTCTCAAAGAACTCTGGCAATACGGCGGCCTGTGCCCTTAATAAGCCCTGTTATTTACGCTTTTAGAGCCGGGATCATGACGTCACGTGGGAACGGCGGATATTTTGGCTCCGCCCACTGTGTTTTTGGTTTCCCATTTTCTTCCACTAACAAAACGCCGTGTGTTTGCCCTTTCCTCACACACCTGAATGCGGTTTTTTCTATAGTCTGTTCAGGTTTTGGTACATCAACTCATCGCTCAAACTCCGCCCCTTATGCGTAGAACCAATCAGAGAGCGAGTCATTCACAGAGCGTTATTGGGGGGCGGAGTTTGCTGCTTGAGATTGAAAATCTGAACAGACTATAAAATTTCGCAACTTGAAAAACACTCTCCTCGTAGCACCAGCAATAAGTAACAACCCTATCGAACTCATCATGAAACGTTAAATTTGAAAATAATAGAATAACCTGGTTCACAACCTTCTCGAGACGTCTCCTGACATCTGCGTTAAGATTACCTTCTATGTGGACGAGTTCATTTTTTTTGTCACAATAAATTGATGGATCCTTGACCGTTATACTTTTCAATCTTTCGAAAGAATATTCTCCCAGATTAGCGTGTTTCAAAGTGATGACTGGCCCTGAAAAATGAAGATAGTTCCTGGGGAAAAAAAGAGAGCAAATTCCCCGAAAAGCTCTCAATTTTTGGTGCAATAGCTGATTCACGGGTAGCTTGAGCCATCGCACAATGGGTCTTGACACGATGAGAAAAATACAGTACCTGGTTGTTAGAAAGCACAGACAGGCCGCAAGCTAGCCGTGAATCTATACGACAAGGGCGAATTTTCTATTTAATTTTGAATTTTCTATTTTTTATGAAATATCTGGAAAAAAAAACGAGGGGATGGGAATACTCAAAATGGGCAAAAACGCAAATCACCCACGCTAAAAACGGTCTTACACATACAGTACTTTTCGGGAAACGAAAACTTGTACTCCTTAGGAATTCCAGACTCTAGGGGTTTGAGAGAAAACAACTCATGTTGGTGTCGTAAAAGTGGTCCCTATAGCCTATATAGGCTATAGGGGTTTAGGGTCTGACCCCCTAAAGCTTAAGAGGCCCCTATAGGGATCTTTCTGATTAATTCAAAAAAGGCTTATTTGTTTACTTTCTTCCATGGGAATGCTTCTTCGCCTAGAGTTCATAACAGTTATCGACTAACATGTCCCCTATAGGGGCAACTTTTTCAAGCTTCAGTGGCCCCTATAGGGACCAATCTGGAGTTACTAAGTTGTCATAAATTCGCCAGATGCGCGCTACCGCACAAAATCGAAACAGCGGAGTGTCGTTTCATGAAATTTCAACTTGTGGCACATCGACTATAGTACTCAAACATTTTTAACTCCTTTTCCAAACTTCTAGGTCTGGGAAAAAAAAATCACAGTTTCTCCATCTTCCTAAGAAAAAAAAAACTAAGACTTTGTTTTCAAGGAAACTTTACGGAAAGAAAGGAGAGTTACTGAAACAAAATTCCTGAGAGGCCCAAAAATCCCTAAACTTTTTTTTTCTGAAAAGAAATGAAAACTAACCCGGCCCCATGTATACAACTTCTTCCACATTATCAATGTCGAATACTGTCGAGTTTCCAGTTATGAAGAGATTATTAATCTTCTTAGCCCTTAGTAAAAATTTTGAGATAAATTTGTCCTTTCCCGCATCGTAAGCATGAATGGGTTCCCGAGTGCATCTAAGCCTTGCGCATTCGGGAGGAAACGCCTCATCAATTGTGTAAATCATCATCATACGATAGCAACATACATCTGCAAGTTTTGTAAGAGTCTGCCAAGCAGGATTGTGCGTCAGGCCCTAGGCCTCACTTTTTTTTTGCGAAGAAGCTCCTGCGGGCTTACAAGGAGGTCATTTTACTTTGCGGTCGGGGTTTTCCTGAAAACTGGCTAGAACACTCCTTGATGTACCAGAAGAAGATTCTGGAAGCTGTACAAATTCCTACTTTTCGAGAAAAGACGCTTCAAAGTCAAACAAAACCCTCATATAGTCTGTGTGCCACGACTTGAAATTTCACGGAACGACATTCCGCTGTGCCGCTGCGCGCCTTTGCGAACCTTGGTCGCGCTTTTAATTTTTTTCTTTTATTAAGGTACTCTACTTTCATGTGCTCCCACAGCAATAACAATCAATTGAAAGCGTGACCTAGATTCGAAAGACGCTTCACGAACGCACGCAGCGGAACAGCGGAATGTCGTTCCGTGAAATTTCAAGTCGTGGCACACAGACTATAACCCATCAAAAACTGGCTTATTTCGGGCTACAGACCCTTTTTCTCGGAAACTAGGTAGTTGTGCAGCTTGCCACTTTCAGGATCTTCTTTTAATACATCAAGGAGTCTTCTAGCCAGTTTTCAGGAAGTTCCCAACCGCAAGGTTAAATGACCTTCATTGTTGAGCCAGGCTTTATATAATAATTTGAAATTTCTTTAAAATTTTTTTCATCAAAAAGAGGCCTTCCAGTTATGAATTTTAAAGATTCGTATTCAACACAAGATTCAAAGAGAGAGAGTTTCATAAATCATTTATAATTCACGAACATGAAAAAAATTAGAAATTGACCTGGAGCTGAAGAACCAAAAGCCAAAAAAACACGAGCAAAAAAATAAAAGTGATGCACGAGAATTACCTGAAATATTCTAGTTTATGAATTCGAGTTGTTCTGCAGCAACTTTTGAGAGGAAACTGACACTTTTTGAATCTTTCATTATATATTATGCATAATTTATGTCTCGTTGATTCGTTTCAGCAGATCGAAAAAAATTATATAAATATACCTCCATTCCGTGAACGCTTCATGCCTCCTAACCAACTGATCGGCAAGTTTTATATAGAAATGGCTAGAAAATCACGCAAACGATGAAAAAGTTTTTCTTACAATGAAGTTGGAAAAAAAATGAAATTTTTTGAAAAAAAAACGGATTATGAAATAACCTGCATAGTTTTTGCTTTTACCAAAAGTTCTATCAGAAGTTCCCGAAAAAAACAACATGTTGCATTTTCTTGGCCGATTTTCGAAAGTGTTCGTATTATTCTCCAAGAGTCAATAGAGCTGAAAGAAAAGCTCGTTTTGTAAAAAGCAAAAATAAACAGTGTAGAGGCGGCCGGCCAGAAAAGCGCTTTCTGATTCAAAGTTAGAAAACTTTTTCCTTTTTTAAAATTTGTTTGAAAATTACTAGAAATTCACTTGTTCATGAAAACTGCTTCATCATTTATGCATGCATGCTTTGAAAAAACACGAAAAAATGGAGAAAACGTCGCAGGAATGGTTCGGGACAAGCGAAAATTCAGTTCCTTCAGATCTCTTCGGCATTTCGTTCCTTGTTCAACTTCGAACTTTCTGCTCCGGCAATCTTTCTCTCCATTTGAACTTCTGGCGCAGAAGTCACCGCTGTTTCGTTTTTCTGATCAGCTTCTTCGGTATCTTGAAACTTGGAAAGCGCTTCTAAAATTAATTTTAGAATTAATTCTAAATTGTTTCTGGTCGTTATTGAACAGATTTCGGCTGGGGGGTTTTGAAAGCTGCGGAGGAAAGGTTCTGCTTCTTCGACGAAAAATTTTTTTCGTATACGATTTAGGAAAAAATCGGGGCGCTATTTTTTTCGATGAGCTAAACCGAAAATTCCAGAAAAAAAGCGATTATCCATGAGACTGGTATCTTAATAGCAATTATAAAGTGCTTTTCGTTTGAACATCGCATGAAAATAAAAGATATTCTGGTCGTTTTAAAATAATAAACTTTTGATAAACTTTACTTTTCTAACAAAAAGGGAAAAGATTCAAAAGATTCGTTCCAGGAACCAACTCAAAAAAAAGTCACCTGACAGAAGACGGCGACTCTCTTGAGCACAAAGTTTCTTGTAAAGTTTAAAAGTGAGAATTGTCAGACATGTGGCGATTATGAAGAGTATTTCCGTCGATAGACAATAAATATATAGAAGAAGGTCTGAAAATGAAAATAACCAAAGAATAATCGATCCGAAAACGGCCACAAAACATTTTCTATATTTTCGCGCAGTTTAACTTGATTATCTGGACTCAACAAGCAGAAAAGGCTTTACTGAAATACGTATTCTTTTCGGGAAAGTTGAATAATCATTGGTAACTAAAGAAAAAAAAAATGGAACCCTTTTAATCTATTCAGATTTTGAATGTCAAGTGGTCGCTGAAGCCCCGCCCCTAATGGCGCGACAAGCCATTCAGAAAGCGAGCCACCCACAGAGCCTTTCTGATTGACGTCATTCAACTTTACACTCAAAATCTCAACAGACAATTCATCTTCTGACAAGACGCGTTGAAATCTTGGAATATGTGACATTTTGATGCAATCAACCGTAAGTCTTCTTTGAAATCTCTCCTATGTCCGTCATCGGTTTTTTTTTTGAAATCCCCAGAAAATTTTGCTTCAACACTTGTGAAATGAAAAATGAAGTTTTAATCACGCCCGTTTCTTTTTCAAGCTTGAATCTAAATGGGAAAAAAGGCTTCGCTCAACTACGACTTGAAAATATGAAAAATCAACCATTATTCGAAGCTTTTTCGACAGCAGGAAGTTTTCTTTCTGGGCATATTGGAGGAGGAGGGTTTAATGTGATTACGACAGGACTAATGACCGTGGCTGACTGGACAACCGGACTTTTGACCGTAGAACTGACTGCGGCCAAAGTTACGGGTCTGGGCTGATTACAAACGGCCAGGGTCTGGAAAACAATTAAATCACCTTGTAAACGCAGAAAAAAGTGAGAAAGTAAATCTTAGATCGTTGAATAAATAAAAAACCCAACTTTCAAAAAAATAATATATACCTCATTCGCAACTTTTTCCAGCCGACCTATCATAGTTTTGTTGTAATCCCCTTCTATGTCGATCAATTTATTCTTTCCGTCGCAATAAAAATATGGATCATCCACAGTGATTTTTTTCAAATTTTCGAAGCAATCGTCTTCCAAATCGGCTTGCTTTAGAGTGACAGCTGGTCCTTCAAACACGAGGATGGCTTCGGAAAAACAAGTTTAAATATTAGTTCAAGACGTCTATTTTGCAAATATTTAAAACTGAGCGCTATGCCATATGTACTTTACATACATGTCTTAGTAAACCTTTGCTTTCAGAACAAGACGTACCTGGGGATTTATGTACAATTTCTTCCAATTGAATCATGTCAGCCTTGCCCTTGTTTCTAATTAATGTCAGAGTGCTGATCTTGACCGCATTAAACAAAAGATTTGAAGGGCCGTAGCTATCCTCTACGTAGATAAATGCTTCTGTACAATTTAAATGAGAACATTCGTGAGGAGAGGCATTTCCAGTCGAATAGCTCAAGTTTGGTAACGTGCAACATTTGTCTGAAAAATTGAAAATAACTTCAAAAATCTGTTCCGCGCCAGCTTGTCACTTTTTTTTCTGGCTGTAACGCCGTGTTCCTATCTGGCTATTCTAACAGCTGTCTCTTGAGAAATCTTTACCAATTATCCTCAGTCCTGATCTATCTATTACAAGCTCACTCTGGCTTTGCTCACAACATTGAGCACTACGAATAAAGATCTTGAGCACTTCCATAGTGATGTCGAGTATCAAAATTTTTTCAAAAAAAGTCAGGTTTTTTTTTTTTTTTTATTACAAGATTTTTTCCGACAAAAACCAAAAGCCCGGGTCGCCTAGCCTAAATTTTTTTATTTTTTTTACCCTAGACCTGCTTCACTAAATTTTGATTTCTTCTTTTTGAAACAATATAAGAAGACTCAGATAGATAAGAACATACTTAGGTGCAAAGAAAGACGAATCGACGTTTCCACTTTATTGCCTATGTAAAATTTTACTGATAAAAAAAAATAACTGCTTGTAATGATTGAGAAAGTGAAATAAATTTCAGAAAACAACAGTGAGAACAAAAAAAACCTTGCGCTGAAGATCCGTGAATCAAAAACGCGATCAAGAACAATATTTGCTTGCGAGAAATATCTGGAAACAAAGACTTATTCTTCAATAGTGCGATTAACTGATTTTCTAGAAATAAATGAAACATACTTCGATTCCGCAAAGAGATCCCCATCGTTTCTGATCAACTGATCAGCGAGCTTTTCAATAAAATGGCCAGGGTCCACGTTGGTTTGAGAGACATTTATCTGAAATGGTGAAGTAGAGGGAAGAAAACAGAAAGATAACGTGAATGGAACAATTTTCAAAATTATATGCTCAGTTATAATTTTTAACTCGCGCTCGAAAACTACGCACTTCATTCACTGACGGCGATTTGAGGCTGAGAAAAAATCATACGCATTAATTTTTTTCTATTTTTTTTATTATAGTCCGTTCAGATTTTGAATGTCAAGTAGAATGACGTCATTCGAAAATGCTCTGTGGATGGCTCGCTCTGTGATTGGTCTATCGCACCATTATGGGCGGAGCTTGGGCGACGACTTGACATTCAAAATCTGAACATACTATAGTCTCACGGCGTTCTTTCGACGACGCCCCTCCCACAATTTCCGTAATATTTGATGTCTTTTGTGCATACACAGAACGACGCTAACTCGCATACTTATTAAATTCAAAAATAATTTTTTTCTTCAAAAAATAGCGTTTATTCAAAACTATAGACGTGAAAAAATTGATCCTTTCACAATTCCTTTTCTAGTTAACGAAAAAAACATTTGGGTGAAAGTTTTTCTTATTTTTTTAACACTTTTTTTCCTTTTCACCCTCAAAATTAGTTAAAGTCCTTTTTTTCAGTAAAAAACGTGGAATTTTGTGCCGAAAATGACTTATTGTGGTTCTATGTGTTTTTTTCCCCACTCACTAAAAAAAATTAAAAAAAGTTTTTCTTTACAGGTTTGCTTTTATTTCATCCACCTAGTGGTATTTTTCTCCCCTGCATCATCGCCATACCATTTTGATGTTGCGAAAATTAAGAGATTGATTGATTCAAATAAAAAAATTTAATTTGACACAGCAAATGTTGCTGAAAGGATTTTTTTGCTTAAAGGGGAAATTTTTGTCAAAAACCGAGCAGTTAATATTGACAATTAAAAAAACAAAAAAATTCCTTCGCATTTTGCTGTCGCAATGAAAAAAATAATTACCGTAAATCAGAACCAAACAGATAAAGATACAACTGAAATAAACATGAAAAAAATCACCTGAAGCACTTGAGCAACAAGAAAGTTCAAATGTTCGCGCGCAAGCTGTCTACCGTAAATCTAGGTGGAGCAACCCTTCCAAGCCGCTCCACATTTTCAAAAATTTTATGCCGCGTTTAAAGTAATAAAACTACACGCGGAGAAATTGTTTTTCCTGTTTACAGCCACGAGCCGAAATTATGCGCGCCGATATTCGTTGGCAACATTCCAACACTTTTTTTTCTTCTTTTTTTTTTATTTTCTTCTTTTTTACATAATTTTTTTCTTTTCTTTTTTAATTTTCAATCCGTTCATGGCTATTAATATCGGAAATAGTACGAATGAAAACCTTTAGTTAATTTTTCAACTGTTTGAACTTGAAATAAGTTCAATTTTTCTCAAATTTCGTATTTATCGTGTTTATTTTTTTTCCAACGGATGTATCAGAGTGTTTGAAGTTGCAGGTCTCTAAACTATGGCGGGTCTTCGATTACCGAGTTTTATCTTTGAATAAGGTTAACTTTTATTCAAAAAAAAATTTTTCTAATTTCTTTTTTTACAATTTTTTTGATTTTGTTCACAAAAAAAATTCAGATTCGTCAGGGAGACGGGCGGCTCGTGTGAAGGTAACGCAAAATGTTCGTCTCTACAGTCAAGCATAAATTCGTGAGTTTTTCTTGTTCTTCGATATTATTTTTCTTTCATTTTTCAATGTCTTGTCTGTTCAGTTTTACACGAAAAAAATTAATACCAAGGTTCAATCAGCCTTTCTTTTTTTGAAAAAAATTTTTTTCTTCTTTCAGGCCTAGACGATCGGTTTACGAAGGACACGCCGAAAGACTACACGTGAAACTTGGATCTCTCTTTATGGAACTTTTTTTCTAATAAAAAAAATTCATTGTTTTTCTTCTGCATTTCAGAAAAAAATTTGACAACAAAAACCGTTTCTGTTATTAAGTTTTGAATTTGATTAACTAAGCAGCTTGTTTTTTTACATTTATTCCTCAAGAAATTGATGCTCATCATCTTTATTCAAATAAAAAGATGGAGGAAATAAATGCGTAATAAAAACAAAACAAAATCATTGAAATAAAGGAGAAGTTAAAAGCTGTGAATTTGACACAATCGAGACATGATAAATTGCAAATTTATCCGGCTGACCACAACGTCTTGTTCGAATGAGCTGAAAAAAAATTCAATACTTTTTTTCTGAATTAAATGAACTAGTTATTAAGAGATCTATAGGAAAAAACTCACAAATTTCTTATTGCCCGTGGCGTCGAAAATTACGCGCTACCTTCACACGAGCCGCCCCTTCCTCCCTAACGAGTCTGAATATTTTTGTGAAAATAATCAAAAAAATTTTTAAAACATAATTGCGAAAAAAAGTTTTTTTGAATAAAAAAATTAACCTTTTTTTCAAATTTAACACTTTCGGTAATCCAATACCCGCCATAGTTTAGAGACCTGCAACTTCAAACACTCTGATACATCCGTTGGAAAAAAAATAATAAACACGATACATACGAAATTTGAGAAAAATTGAACTTTTTTTCAAGTTCAAACAGTCGAAAAAAATTAACTAAAGGTTTTTCATTCGTACTATTTCTAAAAATCAATAGCTTTGAACGGGTTTAAAATTGAAAAGAAAAAAATTACGTTAAAAAAAGAAGAAAAAGAAAAAAAGAAAAACTGTGTTGGAATGTTGCCAACGAATATCGGCGCGCATAATTTCGGCTCGTGGCTGTAAACAGGAAAAACAATTTCTCCGCGTGTAGTTTTATTAATTTAAACGCGGCATTACATTTTCTTCCACTACGCAGAACGCCGTGGTCTCACGGCGACACCAAATCGACGCCACGCCCACCGAGGCGGTGGAAAATAAAATGTTTTGTACGCAGTGCACACATCGCACAAAAAGCGACGCACAAAAAGCGAAATTTGAACTAACTCGAATGCTGAGCAGGGTAACCCAGCCGCGCAAACACGGGGTCTCAGCGGGTGCCCCCGTATTAAACCCGTATAAGCCCAGCTGATAGACTTTTGGCAATTTTTAGCCCAGCTGGGTCACATATTTTTCTTACACCCGTTGTTCCCCCGTTTTAGCCCAACTGAGACTAAAATAACCTCAGAAACACGGGTTTAATACGGGTACACCCGCTGAAACACTTGCTCAGCATGCGAGAACACAGTTTCTCTTTTTTTTTCCCCCTGAAAAACAACTCAGGCTTTTTTGATCAATTAATTTTTATTGAAAATAAATGAGTTCATATATCTCGAAACTCATCTTCATTTCGCGGAAGGTTTCAAAACGAAACTACTTCGCGGAATCCAATCTGCATGGGCAGTTTTCCCCAAGTTTTCTATATATTTGACGAAGAAAACAACACCTCTCAAGAACAAGGTCAAAATATACCAAGCTGGTATAGAACCTGCGCTCTTATACGGATCAGAAATCTGGACCCTCAAGAAAACAGAGATGAACATGCTAGCGACAGCTTGCGTGATGCTCTAATGGCTGCAACAAGAAGAAAATGGTTCTTCGCAAAGAAAATCGTGACGGGAGGAGAAACGTGGACGGAGAAGATCGTAGATTGGCGTCCATGGGAGAAGAAAAGATCTGTTGGACGACCACGAGCACGTTGGCGAAAAAACAAGAAGCTTTTCAGATTTACCATGATTCAGCAGAGCCTTTTTGATTACTCTGATGTCTGACTAGTGAATAAATAAATGAAGTGATAGGCTGAAAAAATCTCTGAAACCGACAAAAAGAAACGAAATTAATAAAGACTTTTCACGTAACCCTCAAGCCTTCTATTTGATAGAAACTTCATTTGACATAAAAATCTAATGTTCAACTAACATTTGAAAAAAAAAAAAACAACTAAAATGAGCAGTAGAACTCGATATTGGCAATAACACGAAAACAATCAAGAAAAATCTATAATCTAATGGAGAAAAGCCCGTTCTATTCTTTCAAAAAAGACGAAAACAAAAAAACACGATAAAGGATAAATTAACAAAGAAAAAAACTATGAAAAAAAGTGGACCTGTTTGAAAGATTAAAACTTTTTCTGAAAAAAATATGAAAAACTTTGAAAAAAATTACATTAGAAAACTCAAACATTTTGATTTTTCTTGGTATTCGCAAGATAAAGGTTCAAAAATTTGAATAAAAAAAGTATCTATAGACTGAAAAAGAATATATAACTTCTCCAAAATAAAAATAAAACTAAGTAATAAGATCATTGAATAACTTTATAAACAACTAAATGAAAAAAACAGTAAAATTTCGGAATTATGAGTGATTTCTGAAGCCTAAAAGCCTTCAAAGAAAACTTTTTTGCAAACAAAAAAATTTTTCGAAACGTTTTATTTTTCAGAGATTTTGAGACAAAAAAACTTATCAAAAGCGGCTTTTTTTGCAAAAAAATTTTTTTCAAAACTTACTGTATTTTTTTGGGAACCGCAGAGTGTGTGTCTGCGGACCAAACACGAAAAGGACGCCTTTTTCGATTTAAAAACTTAAAAATCTTCCAAACAGGCCCATAACAACTGAAATTTCTAGAAAATCCCTAAGAAGACGCTTGTTTCTTTTCATTATCATTTTGGTTCATCGGCGGCTCCTCTTTCTTCTCGGCCTCTTTATTTTTTTTCACCTCCGGCGGACTTTCGAGTTTTTCTGAAAAAGAAATGAAAAAATAATTCTTTTAAAAAATGAAAGGTCTGAAAAGTCACCTAATTGCCAAAAACAGCTTTTTTGAGCTTGGAAAAAATGCCGGGATCCTCTTTTTCTTGGCCATTTTCAACGGTTTCCGCTTTCTCAGCACTCGCCTTGGACTCTGGTGCGCCTAAAATTAATTTTTTTTTTGTTATGGTATAAAACTCAATATTTTAGACACACAAGAGTCCAAGAAGTATTATTTTTGATTCGAAATGGGAGAAAATGCAAACTTTTCGGTTTTTCCGTCGTCGAGGCTTCCAGTCCTTTGATGGTACCGCTTTTGGGCTTTTCCAGGGCGGCCCAGGCCAACATAAGCTCTTTTTGATCTTTTTTGATGTGCCTGGAAAAGAAAAATGTGCAACAAGTCCGAAGAGATCAACGTTTCAAATATTCTTTTAATAAAAAAACCAATTAAAAAAATCTCTTTCCATCTTTCTTTTCTCGAAAAATCGATAAAAACCCACGTTGGGACTCCGATCCTGATATGAATATACTGATCACCATGGCCGTGGGCGTGCAACCGTTTCACGCCTTTACCCGTTAATCTGAAGAAAAAGTGTAAATCCTCTGAAAAAAGGCTTAATTTTTATAGAATCTATCCAAGTTTAAGTTTGAAACTTTCTCCGACTTTTCAAACTTTCAGGAAACTTTTTCAAAACTACTAAAAAGCAGCATTAATAAGTTCAAACGTAGAACTGATTCCAGCTGGCTGAAGCTATCAAGAAAAAGGTCCTGACACGATAATAAAAAGAAAGTGCCTGGTTCATAGAGAGCATAGAGTAGGGGCCCAAGTTATGAGTGAAACTTTCCAAAATTTCAAAAAAATCAGAGTTCTCTTTTTAATTTTTTGATAGTAATGATTCCTCATTAAAAAGTACTGATTCAAAAAATATATTTTCTAGAATTTGATTTTATCCTATTCACGGCCAGCTTAGGGCGCTTGGAGGGGTGGCCTGTCTGCGCTCTCCACCAACCAGACACTGTCTCTTTTCTCATCGTGTCGGGACCCATTTTAGGATGGCGTTTTTCTTGATGGAACCCGTTCAAAAACACTAATTGTCCTTGAGGGTACCAGCTGGTTTTATACGAAAAAGGACCCTCTGAGAAGCTTAAAACTCTTTACTTCACCTGATTTTGAGCATTTTGAGTCTAGAAATGAATTTTTAAAGTTTCCAGTTTACAAGGGGCGAAAAATCAGTATATTGGTAGATTCATAATGGTTCTTGAGAGTACCAAATGTTGCTTAATTAAAAAGGATTCACTGAAAAGCTTTAAAACCCTTACTACCCAATTTTAAACATTGTGAGCCGAGTTATGAGTTCATAGAAAAATTGTAGAGAAGGATAAGTTTTCTAGTACCAGGTTGTCCAATAATTCTTGTCCGAAAATTTCACCCTGTTAATTTTTGTTTTAACTTTACTGAAAAACTAGTCTAATCAACAATATAATCACCACAGGTATTCACGACAGTGGCACATCGATTGGGCAGGTCGCCGATGCCCTTCGCTCGGAACTCCGGGGGCTGCGACTCAATCAAGTCCGCGAAGTCGGATTTGAGGTTGTCGTAGTTAATGAATTTTCTTCCGGCCAACCGGTGCTTGAGCGGGCGGAGCAAGTGGTAATCGGAGGGAGCGAGTTCCGAGGAATACGGCGGATAGACAACCGTCTCCCAGCCGAGCGTCGCTAACTTCTGCTGGGTCTCCTTCCCCATGTGGGGGCGCGCGCTGTTGTGCAGAAGGTGGACCGAGGCTCGTCGGGGACGCTTTTCTCGGATGGCGGCGGCTAATTTCTTGAGCTGATCGGTGTAGATGGAGGCGGTGACCGTCCTGCCTTGCGGGAGCAGCTCGAAGTACAGCAGTTCTTGGCGGCCCACCAGCAGCAGAGCATGATCTTCAGCAGGAGCAAGTCGGCTCGTGTCGCCGCTCTCGAAACGATTGAACCAACGCCTGGCTGTCTGTTGGGACACTGCGTCCTCCTTGCACGCTCTGCAGATGTTGGCGGTCGCGTTGCCCGTGCCATTGTCCAGCAGCAGCTCGTAGTACACGATCATACGAATTCGACCTTGGTCCATTTTAGCTTGTACTGGTAGCTGGACGCGACGACTGCGCCTTATATACCCCTAACGTGAGACTCTGGAGAACCTTCTAGAAGGTTCTTACACTTGCCTGATATTATAACACTTCTAAGAAAAATTATAAAATTTTGAAAGTTTTCGGACAAAAATTATTGGACAGCCTGATATTATACTTTTATTTTGAACATAAAAATTGGCTCGCGTTTGAATCAAAGTTTCCCGCCAAAGCCGCGTCGCGTGCGAAACGCGTCACCCCATACATTTCTTACGTTGTTTCCAGATTTCCGAATAAATATCGAAAAATTTGGCGTTATTAAAGGATCATCGTCGCGCGCGATAATATTTCGACGCGAAAGGTACTGTAGCCACGGGGCGGAGCCAGTTGCAGACTAGACACACCTCATTTTAGTGTGGCTAGAAGTGCCGGCAGGGATTTGGATATAAGTGTCCTCATTGATTCCGGGCACTTTGACAGTTCCTCCGAGGACCGCCTGGGCCAGGGAAATCTCGACGTCGCAGTGAATATCGTCCTTCTCTCTTCGGAACTTTAGCGACGGAGCGACATTGAACCGGACGTACACTTGATTCTAAAAATCTTCTTTGAGTCTCAATAAATCCGCACCTTTACTATATAACAACATCTCCGAGCAGCTAAAAAAATGGTTCTGAATATCAGAAAAAAATTCTTAAAAATGGCTCAAAAATAATAAAAAAACTATTGAACCTTCTCAAATTATTTTTCACTTTTTCGAGTACGCATTTTTGGATATATTTTTTTGATAATTTTAAAGAATAAATAATTTTTTTCACCAGCGAAAGGCGCAGTTCAAAAATATATCAAAAAATCCAAGAAAAACCAATTTTTTTTTCTGCTCATCTTTCTATTTCATTTTAGCTTACACACCTTTCCAACTTGGAACTTCAAGCTGTCGCCGTTGTTCGTTCCAGCTGGGACATTGAAAGAAACTTGTCGTCTTTGAACTGTTTGGCCTTGTCCTTCGCATTCCTGGCAAGGGTTCTGTAAAAAAATTGAAAGTATAAACTTTTTGACTAAATTTTTCTGACACTGGTAAAATTTTTTTAGTGGCCACTATAGTAGTCAAATTAGTGGCCACTTAAGGGGTTGAATTTAGTGGCCACTATAGAGGTCTAAGTGCTACTACTAGACCACTAAAAAATTTTAGTGGCCACTTTAGGGGTCAATGGATCAACATAACTGGTAACCTGTTTGTTTTAAAATTATTTACTGGGAGAATATTGGATGGAAAACTACTGAAGTGGCCACTAAACAGAGAATTTTCCTACCTTGTTATAATGACCAGTCCCCCGACACCTTTGACAAGAGGCCGAATAGAAAAATCCTCCTTGGAGTCGTTGACTAACGGCTCCCGTACCGTTGCAATATGGGCAAGTTGTCTGGAAAATGTCAAGGATTCGATGAGAAACTTCAAATTAGATAAAATAGTCCGTTGAAAAACTAAAAGAGCAACTTTAAATACGAACGAAAAATGAAGGAATTGAAAAGAAGGAACTGAGAACAAGGGAAAATTAAGGTAAAAAGAGAATTTGACGCACGAAAAAAATTCGAATCGAAATAGATCAGCCTGTATAAAAATAACTATGTTGAACTGATAAAACACCAAAAGGACGAAATATCATCTAAAAAAATCTTCTCAGAACTTTTGAGGAAAAAAAAATAACCCTTCCTTTTGAAAGGCTTCGCAAATTTAAACACAAAAATGAACAGAAAATTGGGTAAAAAAATATTTAAAGAAGAATTGTATCGATTTTCTTTCTAACTGTGGTCTAGTATCATTCAAAATAAATTTTGAAACCTTTTTATATCCCGGCTGAACTTGAGTTCCATGGCACGTCATGCAATCTTCAACAACATTTACGTAGACATTTTTCGTGGCTCCTGAAACTCTTTTTCCATGGTTATCCATGAAATCAGCTTCGAAAAAACCTCTGACGGCGTCTTCAAAAGAAATATCCATGATCATTTCCTGGGCGGCCGCATGGCCATAGGAACTGTCGGCGAAATTGTCCCAATTGAAACCTCCCTCATATTTTTAGATTCAGTTTTCAAAGTTTTTAATACTTTTTAAAAGTTTGACCCTACTTTCAAAATAATCAACAAACCGGTCCACCGCCGCCAAAAGCTCTCCGGAAAATCTCATTAACATCGACATTTCCATGGAAGTTGAAACCTCCGGCGCCGCCTCCAGGTCCTCCTTAAACGCAATTTATGTCTCTTTCATTTTTTTATAAATTAAAAAAACCTGCAGCATTCGGTCCCAGCTGTCCCATAAGCGTCATACTGTTGTCTTTTAGTATCATCACTCAAAACCTAAAGTTTAACTTTTTTCCCGCAAAAAAATCGTTTCACAAACCTCATAAGCTTCAGAAATCTCTTGAAACTTTTCCTGAGCTTCTTTCGTTTTATTCACGTCCGGATGGTACTTTTTAGCAAGCTGGAAACTTTCACTTTACTTCAAATAAACACTTTTTTTGAAAACCTGAAAATAAGCTTTCTTGATGGATTTCGAGTCCGCGTCTTTTCCAACACCCAAAGTTTTGTAGTAATCTTCTTTCAAAGCCGGTATACTAGTGTGAATAATCCTCGATTGTGCTGAAAATTTCCAACAGAAATGTAATTTCATTCCTCTAGAAAAACACACCTTTTGCCACATTTTGTTTGGAAGTTGACGCATTTGTGGAAGATAAAACGCCCAACTGCGCCGCAACAGTTGGCGTTGATCGGCTAATCACAAAACAAGTTCGATTTATTGCAAACATGGCGGGAAGTGCTAGAAAAATTAAATTTGAAATGCGGATTACATCATACTTTTTCCAATTCTTTTCAACGACATATGATGAATAAACAATTGAAAAACACCCAATATAACGGTATAAATCACAATTGCAATGAAATCACCTAAGACAAAACGAGAAAGAGTAAAAAGAAGCTAGAAAATGGGAAAATTAGGATAAAGCAAAAATTTCCGTAAATCTGCCGAATTGGTCGAGCACTACACTGCGACGTCGGATTGCACAAAACCGTTGTTTGGAGTGTCGTTCTCCGCGCGAAATTCGAGTTTCGCAATTTTTACTGTCGTTTTTTCAGCGTTTTGCGTTAATTTCAATTACATATGAAGGTTTTCCAGGTATGCTGACCTTCAGCGACAACAAGGCCGGGATGTCCGGTCTGGACAAGGATAAAATAACCAAAATAATAACGGAAAACACTTCGGCTTCTTACTCGAATTTCTCACAGAAAAAGCAGCAAAAGCTCGAAGAAAGGATAAAAGAGATAAAAAGCCGATTGGAGAGCGCCACGGCTGCTGAGAGGGCCAGTGCACAAAAGAGTGTAAGTATTCATTTTTCGAGGGATTTTTAGAAAAAAAAATAGATGGACGAAATGATGGAGGATTTGGAATCGGAAAGAGATTTGACGAGGCATTATGTATGTGTGGATATGGACGCATACTTTGCCGCGGTTGAAATGCGGGACGACCCGAGGCTCAGGACGATCCCGATGGCCGTTGGGAGCACTTCGATGCTGGTTAGTGCTGACTTCCATGTTGAAAAGTCTGGAAATTGCATTTTAAATCTAGAAAAATACGTTTTCAGAGCACTTCCAACTATCTGGCTCGAAAATTTGGGGTCCGCGCCGCCATGCCGGGCTTCATAGCCAAGAAACTTTGCCCCGAACTCGAACTGGTGCCTGGAAATTATAAGAAATATTCGAAAGTTAGCAGGGTAAAATAATGAGAAAAATTGATGAATTGTGCGAGAAAATTCAGGAATTCTCCCAAATTTTTGCCGAATACGACCCGGATATGAGTATGGGGTCGTTGGATGAAGCGTATATCGATATTACCGAATTTGTGGAGGAAAGAAGGGAACCGAGTTGGTTGTGAATGTCTTAAAAACAATTTCAAATCATTTAGAAGGCATTTAAAATTCTTAAAAGCCTTTATAACACTTCAAAAAAAGCACACTTTTTGATAGGAAATTTCGTCAAATTACGATTCAAATTATATAAATTTTTTATTTTCTCTGTATTTTCAACATCAACCCTGCTGTAGTGAGAGAAATAATCAAAAGAAAAGAAATTTCAAATGAAATTTTTCCTGTCATTTTTACCCACGAAAGCCCGTTAAACACCTATTTTTCATATTTTTCGGTTATTTTCAACATTATCTCGATATTTTTTTCAAAAAGCCAAGATTCATCCGCCTCAAAAAGCTTGAAATTTTGTCGAAATACGTTGTATACCGTGTATTTCTATTCATGACACTCCGTTTTATTGTGTCTTTCATAGGGGCCCAAAAAGTTTTTCTTCTAATGGTATCCAGTAGATTTCACTGAAAATTTTTTTATTAAAAGAAAAAGTTCCCAAAAAACGGTAAAGATTTTTAGTTTTTTTCATCAATTTTTTTCTGTAAATTTTGAAAAATTTTCGTGAATTTTTAAACGAAGCTTCTCTCATCAAAGCGAATAAAGTTGTTCTTAAGAGGCTATGAAATTGATTTCATGCTTCTGAAAATAAAAATTTTTTAAATCTTTCACGAATGAAATAACTGAAAAACAACACCAAAAAAAAAACACGTTTTTTAAGTTTTTCCGTCATTTCACGTATTCCAGAGCTGTCTAAAAACCAGCTTATATACGTTTCAAATCATATATTTTTGGTCATTTCGTCTTTTTTATACAGTTGGTCTAATATTCTCATGGAATTTATTTTATGAAATTGGGTATAACCATCAAAAAAAATGAAACTTTCCAGGGAAAATCTCGAGGAAACGGTTCGGAGGCGACTGTATCTGTCGTCTTCCGATAATAAAGCCGGAAGAAATCACAGAATCCCTAGAAGGTTCGAAAATCACTGAAAAATGTGCGAAATGCCAAAAAGAGCGGATAATTTATGAAGACTTGGTGGAATTTGGCGTCGGAAGGGCCGAGGTGAGCAGATTTTGACGTTGAAAATATATTTTTGTAATTTTCTTTCACTTCAAAATTCTGTAAATGGTCAGTTTTCACTATTTTGTTGATGGACAATAAAAAAAGTCATTGAAAAATATTAAAGATCGTCCGAGAAATGCGATTTCGGGTGGAGCAAGCCACGGGCCTCACTTGTAGTGCTGGTTCGTTTGAAAAATTTCGATTTTTTTGAGAAATTCAGAAAAAGTCATTACCTGTATGTGAACTTCAGAAACTCGTTCAAAATAGGAAAATGTAAATTTTTTTTTTTGATTTTTCGTTTTGAAGATCAAAGTGTAATGAAATGATTAAGTTTTGAGTTAGGAATATTTTGTGATTTTGTTCCAACTCGGGCAAAATCGGAAGGGTGGATAATGGCTCAAAAAAGGCCGAAGAAAGGTAGCAAAAAGGGCCCCTTTATAGAGCCTTCCATTTTTTTTTCTTGGGCTTTAAAGGCTCAAGAAATGGTAGGAAAAGGTAGGCAGCAGAAAAGGAACCTTTTTCCACCCTTTATGGAGCCTTTTTCAGCCCATTATGGACCCTTTTGACTTTGCCTATGAATTTTGTTTTTTGTTCAGTTCTTTCGCTGCTTTGCATATTTTCAAGCTTTTTATTTCTGAAAGATTGAACCCTGAAAAATTTAAGGTTCCCAATGTTAAAAATTCATAAGAAAATGTGAGAAATAACTTGACTTTCTATCCATTTTTAAAAGGATTCCAGTATTTGATGGAACTTCATAGGTAAAGCCAGAAAAAGGCTCCGGAAATGGTGGAAAATGGCCCCATAAGCGGTGGAAAAAGTCTTCATAAAGGGTTAAAAATGGCTCCATAAAGGGTGGAAAAAGGCTCCACAAAGGGTGGAAAAAGGCTCCATAAAGGGTTAAAAATGGCTCCATAGAAATGTTCCTTTAAGGGTGACAAAGGCTCTTTTTTGCTCCCTTTTTGGGCCATTTTCTTGGCCCTTTCGCACCGTTTTTGCTGCCTTTTTCCACCATTTCTTGAGCCTCGAAAATACCAGAAAAAAGCTCGATAAAGAGACTTTTTGCTGCCTTTTTTGAGCCTCTCCCTTTTAGCAGCCGTTATCATAGGCAAAGTCGGAAGGACCCTCCGAGGGTCCATAAAGGACCATAGAAATGTTCCTTTTAGGGTGATGAAGGCTCTCTTTTTGCTGCCTTTTTGCTCCATTTTCTCAGCCCTTATGCACCATTTTTGCTGCCTCTCCCTTTCTCCACCATTTCTCGAGCCTTTAAAATCCCAGAAAAATGGAAGGCTCGTTAAAGGGAGTCTCTTTGCTGCCTTTCGCTGCCTTTTTGCTGCCGTTCGCTGCCTTTTTGCTGCCTTTCTGCGGCCTTTTTTGAGCCTCTCCCTTTTAGCAGCCGTTATCCACCATTCCTACTTTTCCCGAGTGTTAAAAAAGTCCCAAACTCCCAGGGATCGCCTCGACCTTCCGATTAGCCAAAATCTGCTCGGATTTCAACAAGCCCAACGGTCAATTCGAACTTCCCAATGATCGCCAAGAAATCTTGCATTTTCTCAAAGATTTACCCATAAGAAAGGTTCAAAATTCACTAAAACTTGGGAAAATCAATTAATTAAGGTCTCGGGAATAGGACGAGTAAGTGAGGCTCACCTACAGGCTTGTGGGATTTCGACAGTCGGCGATATGTTGGAAAAACGGGCCATTTTTCCGCTCGTTTTCTCCTTGCTTTCTCAGGTTTTCGTGAACTTTTTTGAGGGTTTGAACGGAGAAAGATTAGATTTTTAGTTTTTGTGTGGGATTCTTGGGATATTAGGGTAGTTTTTGAGCTTATTATTGATTTTTTTGAAGAAAAAAATTTTTCAAGATTCACAAATTTTTGGCTGAATTTTTCGAGATTTTTTTGAGCAATTTTTAGAGCTTTTTTTATCGATTTTATGAAGGAAAAAAAGTTGATTTTTACAAATTTAAGCTGGATTTTTCGAGATTTTTGAGCATTTTTGAGCTTCTAGTTAATTTTATAAAGCAAAAAAGTGTAGTTTTAATCATTTTTTTGGGTGGATTCCTTTGTATTTTAGAGCAATTTTAGAGCTTTTTATTGATTTTATGAAGGAAAATAAATTAATTTTCATAAATTTTGGCTTGATTTCTTGGTATTTTTAGAGCAACTTTTTGAGCTTTTTTTATCGATTTTATGAAGAAAAAAAGTTGAGTCTTACAATTTTTTTGGCTGGATTTTTTTGGTATTTTTAGAACAATTTTTTTGAGCTTCTAGTTATTTTATAAAGCAAAAAAAGTGTTATTTTAAGAATTTTTGGGTGGATTTCTTAGGATTTTTAGAGTCGTTTTTTTGAGCTTCTCATTGGTTTTATTAACAAAAAAACTTGCATGTTCAAAATTTTTTTGACTGTATTTTTTTCGTATTTTTTTAGTAGTTTTCAAGCTTTTTTTATTGATTTTTATGAAGAAAAAAAGTTAAGTTTTACATATTTTAGCTGGATTTCTTGGTTTTTTTAGAACAATTTTTAGAGCTTTTTTTATCGATTTTATGAAGGAAAAACTTGGATTTTTCACAAATTGTGACTAGATTTCTTCGTATTTAGAGTTATTTTCAAGCTTTTTTTATTATTCCTTTCCATATTTTTCTTGATAGGAATCATTTCTGCGCACCGCCCTTGGCCTGAGAGGTCGCCCTTCTTCTGGAGATCCCAAGAGGAAAAGCGTCTCCGTTGAAAGGTTTGGTTCAATTCTTTTTTTGAAAAAAACTAATCATAACTATTTTTTTCTTTCAACGTCAATTTTTCTTAGAAAATTCTCAAATTTCGAATGAAATCATAGTTTTTTTAAATAAACTAACTGCAAATTTGAAAATGGTAAAAATTCTAAAAAGTTTTTTTAGAAGTTTCAGAAGTTTAGTTGATGCCCAGCGAAATAGTTGATACGTAGTTTTAGAAAACTCATGAAATTTTTGATTTAAATCAATTTTTCTGTATATGATTTGGCTGAGCAGCAACTCAAAATTTGAAAAAATTCTCATTTTATTTAAATTTCTCTTTGAAAAATCCTTAAAGGTCAAAGAGAAAAAAACTTTGCTTCGCTGCGTATCAAAATCCTACATGATTTAACTGAGCATCAACTCGAAATTTGATATAATTCCTTGTTTTAATTGATTTTTTTCTCAAAAAAATCCCCCAAAAAAATCAGAGAGAAGAATTTAACATCGCTACGTATCAAAGAACCACATGGTTTAACAAAGCATCAACTCGAAATTTGATAGAATTTCTCATTTTTTTTCTCAAAAATCAGCAAAAGGGTGGGCGACGACAAGATATCAATATTGCGAAAGAATGTTAAGCTGAGCGCCTGCTCACAAGTTAAATTATTGTCTTTAAAGTGCGGTTACAACAGAGCATAATGGAATCCTTCGGCCGGTTTGACGCCGTCGCACCACCCTCGGGGATCCCCCGAGAAATTCCCTGTATATATACTCGCTTAGGGCGGTGCGCCCGACCCTCCGCGAGTTTGGAAAGACCAAAAAAAAAGCCGTGTTTGTCTTTCGGCGATGTCCCTGTGTTTGTCTGGTTGTGTAGCGTTACGAAATATTTGTTCATTTTTTTACCCCCCGGGTGTATTTTTTTGATGAAAATTTGCTGAAGTCTACCTTAGGACCTCCAGGTTGAAGAACAAAGGGTTCGGCTAAGGAAATCCCCCGTGGGTGAATTTTTCATGAGACTTTGCTGAAGTTGACTTTCGGACCTACAGAATGCTTTAAAAATGGTTCGGCTAAGGAAATCCCCCGTGGGTGAATTTTCATGAGACTTTGCTGAAGTTGACTTTCGGACCTACAGAATGCTTTAAAAATGGTTCGCTTATGGAAATTCCCCCTCCCCGCCCCCGGGTGAAATTTTTCATGAAACTTTGCTGAAGTTGACTTTCGGACCTCCTGATTGAACTATAAAGGGGGGTAAAAACGTTCCCTAGTGAGATCTTGAGTTGAGACTTTCCAGCTTCTTCTAAAAGCTTCTAACCTTGTTTCTGAAAGAAAGTTCCATTCCAGAACATTCGGAGGAACATCCGACGAGAATTTGCTCAAGGATGAGCACCGTCAAATCTGCGAATATTTATTCATCGACCTCGGAAAAAATGGAATCAGAGGTCTCCTAACCCCCAGAAAAGTCCGAAAATCCCCAATTCCAGGCGGAAAAACGATAACTTTAAAGCTGAAATTGGCTTCTTTCGACGTTCTTACGAGGTCCCTGACGCCTGGGAAGCTTATCACTTCTTTGGAAGGTTTTTTTCGAAAAAAAAAAGTTCCAAGAAATCCCAAAGTTTTCTCCAGATATCTACGGTTTTTCGATGGAGCTCCTGGCCAAGGAGCTGGGACAAGAAATCCGGTTGATCGGCGTCAGATTGTCACAATTGACGTTTCTGGATGAGGAGAACCAAGAAGTCGCCAAAAAAACACAGAAATCGGTGAGATTTTTGAAAATGCGGTGGAGCACACTTGCGTTTCGAAAATAGCCTTGTGTGACTTCTTTGGCTTCGAAAATTGCTTTTATCCCACACAAACTCTGTTCAAAAAAAAATACTCTTTTTTAAATTCCGGTTACTACTTGTCCATGGAGCGCATTTGAGTGCTAACAGAAAGATACACGTTTTTAAGGTTTTCAGAATGGCTTATATTTCGAGAACCTCTCAAAGCTCCATTTAGAGTTTTAAAATCATTTTTCCAGGTCGTCGAGTTTTGGAACGAAGCCAAGCGAAAACGCCGTGAGCTTGCCGAGTCGGATGACTTCAGAATCCTGACGACGTCTTCTGAAAATCCAACGACGTCCTGCGTAGTGCCGACAACGCATTATATTGCGCCGATGACCTCTTCAACAGCCCCATTCGCGTTCTACAAAATGAAATCTTCCGGCGACCTCCCGACGTCTTCTAAAAGTCCGATGACTTTCGGAGCTCGTTCGACGTCTTCAAGAGCGATTTTGACGCCTTCTAAAGCTAGTCCAACGTCTTCTGGGAAGATTTCGTCACCTTCCAAAGCCGCAAAGTCGTCTCCTAGAGCTACGTACAGGCCGCCCTTTATGTACATCAAGCCGACGTCTTCTGCAGCTTCGATGTCGTCCGTTGGAACCTTGACGTCTTCTGAAGCGCCTGTGACATCTTCTAGAGCGATGTTAATGCCTTCTACAGCTCCTACAAAGTGTTCCGAAGCCCCTACGTCTCCTAAAGTCCTGTTCTCGGTTCCCGAAGCTGACACGTCTTCTGAAGACCTTTTTTCCTCGCCTCCTGCTCTCAAGCCTTCTGGAATCATTTTTGCGTTTCCTACTGATCCCTCGCCTTCTGGAGACCTGTTCACGTCTCCTCCTGCTATCACGTCTTCTGATGACCTTTTCACGTCTCCTCCTGCCCAAACGTCTTCTGGAGACCTTTTCACGTCTTCTGAAGCCCTTCCGACGTCGTCTAACACCGAAAAGGTCCCATGTCCAATCTGCAGCCTTCAACTCCCAAACGATGACGTCATTGTGAACCGACACGTCGACGAATGCCTCAACAAGGGGTTACTGTACAATGACGTCATAATTCCCAAAAAGACGTCAACGTCACCGAAGAAGATGTTAAAGAATAAAAAGGCCAAGAAAACGGTGACCAAGTCTTCGATCGAGAAGTTCCTAGTTCGAAAACCGGTGGAAGGCGGAAAATAAAGAATAGTATACTGTATCCTACTGTAAATGATTGTATAGTCTCATTGTGATCCTAACATTGTACTCACCGGTGAAATTGGATTTTTTCTGTGATTTTTGATTACTTATTGCTAGTCCCTTTTTTGAATAAAATTATCCCTGGTTTTATAAACCTTCTGCAGTCAGCCGGCTGCCTTAACATTCACAAATTCCACAAAAAACTCTGTTGAGACCGATTTCCACCTGATGACACCTTTTCCGAAGCTTACAAGTCCCTCGACGGCCCTCACCTCAGGAAGGAGAAGGCTTCCCGTTAATTGAGGCGCTGATGCGACACAATTAATGCAGGAAAAGGGTGCGATTTGATGTTGAAAAGGCGGCTGCCGCCGGCCAACGTCGCATATATCTGATGCGCGTAATTGAGTCGGCTGTCATTTTGTCGAATCTAATTGCCTTCGCAGCCAGATAACTTCTTCCTCTCCAACTGCAGATTATTGCCTATTTCGGAATAAAAGACACTTTCTTTATTGTTACAACCACAGATGGGCAAGAACGGAAGTCAATAAGACCGGGAGGAGGGGTTGAAGTATAAATTTGTGGAAAAAAGTGTTTACTGGGAAAATTTGGCCACTATAGAGGCCAAGGACTACTTGGAAAGGACACTAAACCCACCCCTATAGTGGCCACTATTTTCCGCTTTAGTGGCCAAGTGAAGAAAAAGAAATAGAACATCACCAAGTGCGCCCCATCGCTGAAGTTTCAAACTCGCGCCGAACCCCTACAGTAAACACTTGAACTAATCCTAAATCTTTGATGGAGGTTCATTACGTAAATATGTTCAAGGCTTTATTTATTGTTATAGCCTTTTTGTCTTTATAGCTTTTAGCTATTTGTACATTTCATGGCCAACCTTGGTCATTATTGTTGCCGTTCGCTCATTTTATATTCGTATCTTATCAAGGTTTAATTACCCAAGTTTGAGATCCCAACAAACGGCCGCACAAGTGCCACACACACTCCTGCCACTTACCGCCACGCAACGTATATTTTTTTATATTATTTATCTTAATCTTGTATATTTCTTTAGATTTTTTTGTATAAAGAAACCAAAAAAAGAAAGACGGTTTTTTTGTGAATAGCATTCCAGTCCTCAACATATCACTGTAGAGAGAGATTGTCTCTGAGTGATTTTACTAGAAACTCTCAACAGAGTTCTAGAGTAGAAAACTAGGAATAACGTGGAATACTAAAAGTGCGTGTCAAGCAAAAGCTTGACAGTGATAGCGTTTGTTGAAATCAGGAAAACTGAGTCTCAAATTAGGTAAAAGATTCCAAAATATCGTCTAGTCAACTGCAAACTCTAAAATAGAGTAAGGCAGAAGGATTAGGCATATTACTTGGGGGCCGAAGTAAAAATAAAATTTGACTTGGGACCAGAAAAAGTTGGCCAAAAGGTCAATTAAAACGAAGAGTTGCTGCATTTCGAAATTTATTCCAGTGTAGAAAAACACAAAACTGTGTTTCTTCGTCATTGATCAAACGATCAATAATAAACTGAAACAAAGTGATATATTCGAAAATCAAAGAGTGATATTGGTAAAAAAGAAAATTAAAGATAACGAAATCTAAAAAGTTTTCGACTTCGACTACTATAATTTGTTCAAAAGAACGATTATACGATAAATTTTCTATTCTATCGTCGTTTCTTCATAACAGAAGGACGTTCTACCAAGATATCATCTTTCTACTACGACTATCCAACAAACGTGGAAGCCGCCAGAATCTGAATAAAATTATTCAAAAAATTCGAATTATATTTCAGTTTTTCTTATTTATTTCAAATAAATAAATAAAATTCCAGAAAGGAAAAACTATCCATTTTCAAAAATGGAGAGAGCCTTGGGGAAACTCAAGGAATTAGCAGAAGAGACAGCTCTGAATGAAACGGGGGACGCCCAAATCGCTGATTCGTTGTCTCGAATCCACGACGATATTGAGAAAGAGGTTAGTAATCCTGAACCTGAACTTGCTAATGATCAAATAAATACTGAGAAATGGGATCTTTTCACACAGTTATTAGTTGATCACACCGCTATCTCCAGTGAGATAAAATATGTTGCGGAAAATTTGAATTCGAAGTTGTCTTCTCGCCAAATGGACTGTCTTGCAAACCCATGCCATAATCATGCGCAAAAAGTTCTCCAAGCTTGGATTGATTTATCTTCATCTAAATCTTTGCCTAACGTGGAAAAAATCCCATCAGTTCATGCAAAAATGTTGGAAATTTTGTTTGATAACAACATTTTTACACTTGAAAAATTGAAAATGTTTGTCGAAACTGCTAAATCGGGAACGACATTACAGGAGGGGAAACTCTATGGAAAAATAACTGAAATGAAAGAGAAATTGGATGAGCAAATCGAAAAAAGAAGAGCATTGGAAATCCAAAGAGACGTCGGAATGAAAACGAGATCGGAATTGGAGGAGAAGATAAAAACTTTGGAAACCCAACTGGAAAAGCAAAGCAAAGGTCAAAAAGAGTATGAAGAAAAAATGGAAAAACTATTTTTTCAGGAAAGCAAAATGAATCCACCATCATACAAACAGTACTCTTGCCGTGCAACAAGTCAACAGCGTGAGTATGATTATCCTTATAATGAAAATTTTCGTGAAAATTCACCAAAAAATGAAAATAATAAGGAAAAATCAGAAAACTATCTCGATCATTCGAATTTCAAACCAAGCGTCTACGATGAACAACAAAACTACGAAAGTTTCGTTAAAAATAAGCGGAAAAGTTTCATAGAAAAAGACTCTCCCATTCTTAGCGGAAATTCGCAACCTCCGAGATTTCAAGATCGTAGCAAATCTCCCACCAATTCAATCAAATCGTCATCATCGTCAGCCAGCCAGTCTGAACAATTTCAGCGAAGCTTCGCAGCTTGGGTCCTTCCTGAACCTGAAATATTTGACAATTCTAAAATACCTTTTGATGCGTTCCTTCGTCAGTTCACGTCAAAATACGAAAATGTTGTCAAAGACGAGCGATGCTTGTCAGAACTGCTAAGGGATCGATTTTTGCGTGGACATCCCCAAAGTCTTTTCCAGGCGATTCTTCGAGAATATCCAAACGATTTTGAAAAAGCTACGGATGAGTTAAAAATTCAGTTGCAAGAACAACGAGCAAATGATCAACAGCGGGCACAACTAGAATGGGAAATGCTCCAAAAACGAAAAGAACAGTCATTGGAAAACTTTTGTCAGCAAATTGAAAAAATATCTGACAAAGCTTACCCAATGATGGCTGATATGCTTTCTGCGCTCAGAGTAACTAAACTTCTACAGGCTCTCAGAGAGTGGCCTGAACATTCGTTACTTGTTGTCAAAAGACAAGAAGCGAGCAGAAAACAAGAATATGAAATTGTGAAACAATTGGCTTTGAAAATTGAAATGGAGAAAAAATTTCACCCGACTCCTCGATTTGATAACAAAAGTCAATCCTTTTTCAGGCGCAATTTCAGAGATCAGCCTCTTCCAACACATTCCAAGGAGACCCAGGAACTTCCAAAAGCGGCAAATCAGCCGATAAAAAAGGAAAAGTGTTCTCATTGTGGTTTAAATAATCACAAAGTGGATCAGTGTTGGAAGAAGAACGGAAAACCATCAAAACCAACAGTCAATAAAATAAAACTCAAACAGAAGAAGAAGGTGAAACCACTTGAAAGCTCAAATGAAGTTGAAAAAATTGACGAAAATAATTCTCACCATGAAATTGGTCCAAACATGGTAGAAATGGCTTTGATTGGTGATTGGCAACACGAAATTCTTATTGACAGCGGTGCAATGGTCTCCGTAATTTCTGAACCAGTGTTGAAACAACTGCAAAAAGCAAAATCTGAAAAGGTTCTTTATGCCATTGAAGATGCCCAAAGAGGACATAATTTCGCAATTCAAACGGCAAGTGGCGAAATGCTTGAAGTTCTTCAACGAGTCAGATTGACTTTGAAAATAAGAACAAAAGAAGCCACTACTGTTTTTCAAGTCGTTACCAGTGAAAAACCTATCCTCATACTGGGAACAAACGCATTCGAAGCATTTGGTATCTCCCTAAATTGGATAAGCGACGAATCAAAAGTCGTTGCACAAGAGAATTTGAGACTTCAAGCTAATGAATCCGCATGGCTAAAGGTTTCGAAGCCTCCTACTGGAAACACGTTCATGGAATCTTGTCATGCTTTTGTTGCTGATACGATTTATGAAGACAAGTCAGACGAAAGTTCTGTACTTGTTAGAAATCTATCAGAAGAAATGTGCACGATCAAAAGAAATGCCTTAATAGGTAAATGGGATACTTTTGAAAGTTCAAAAGTCGAAAACGAAGCACTGAAAGCAGCACAAGTGAATGTCGAAATGGAGAAGGAAAACAAAGATAAATCGCAAGAGCTTCTTTGTCAAATTGAAAATAATGGGAAGATTGACTCATTTGAAATCAAAAACCTTCTCGTAGAATATCAAGATGTTTTTGCAGTATCAGAAACTGAGCTGCAACAAACTGATCTTGTGCAACACCAAATCGATACCGCTGATCATCCTCCAATCCGCCAAAAACCAAGACCAGTGCCGCTGGGTCTGAAAGAAAATGTCCAAAAGCTACTGGACGAATTACTTCAAAAAGAAGTGATTCAGGAGAGCAAATCCCCTTGGTGTGCTCCAGTGGTATTGGTCAAGAAAAAGTCAGGCGAAATCAGACTCTGTGTAGATTACCGAAAATTGAATTCAATTACCAAGCAAAATGCTTTTCCATTGCCGAATATCGAAGCTACCTTACAATCATTGAACGGAAAAAAGGTTTTTTCTAGTCTTGATCTAATTAGCGGTTATTACCAAATCAAATTGGATGAAAAAACTGCTGAAAAATCGGCTTTTGCGGTTCTGGACAAATTCTACGAGTTCAAAGTGATGCCATTTGGTCTCACTACCAGTCCTGCTACCTTTCAAGCTTTGATGGAAAAGGTATTGGATGATTTGATTGGTCACGGAACATATGTGTACATTGATGATGTCCTAGTTGCATCAGAAGATGAACAAGCACATGTTGAACTTTTGAGACAAATTTTCGAAAGGTTTCGGAAAGCAAAATTGAAATTCAAGGCGAATAAATGCTCAATCGCGCAGAAATCAGTGCGATATTTGGGTCATTTGATAACTGAAAACGGAGTCAAAGTGGATGAAGAAAAAATCGAAAAAATTCGAGATTTTCCTCAACCCACAAATAGAGTCCAATTACAGTCGTTTTTGGGCTTGAGCGGATACTACCGAAAATTTGTGATGGGATATGCGAAAAAAGCTTGCCCATTATTCAAATTGACTTCAGAAAAAACCAAATGGGAATGGAACGAACCTCAACAACAGGCTTTCGAAGAGTTGAAAAAGGCTCTTTCAACTTCTCCTGTTCTCGGTCAGCCGGATATTCAAGCAGCAAGAGACGGAACAAGTCCTTTCTGTATTTTCACTGATGCCAGTTACTCAGGATTGGGTGCGGTTTTAGCGCAAAAAATGTCAGACGGAAAACTACATCCGCTGTCATTTGCTTCGAAATCGTTGACATCAGCTGAGAAAAACTATCATATAACAGATTTGGAAGCTTTGGCTTTGGTTTTTGCCACGCGAAGATTCAGACATTTTATTCTTGGTCTAAAAACGAAGGCCTATACTGATCACCAGCCGCTTGTTTCATTATTGAAATCCGCACAAGCAGCGCCAAGAGTACTGAGATGGTCCCTTGAACTTCAAGAGTTTCAAATTGAAATTATTTACTTGAAAGGATCAATAAATAAAGTCGCGGACGCTTTATCACGTGGTGGAGCTTCAATTTCAAATGAAGAACTAACTGGAGAACCGTTAGTAGAATATTCAACAGTCCTCAATGCTATTGAAACATCCAAAAATGCTTCAAATGAAATTGAAAATCCAAATGATCAAAAATCGTGGCTTGATTGGCTTGAACAAGATGAAGGCTGGAAAACACTACTTCTACGGCTAAGAGCTAACGCTCAAGGAGAAATAAAATTGGAAAATTTCAATAAGAAATTTCAAGTCAATCAATTTTTCCAAGCTGATGGAAATTTGTTTATCACCCAAAAAGATGGTGAAATTCAAAAAGTTGTACCTAAAGAGAAAAGAAAAGCACTTTTCGACGAAGCGCATGCCGGACCATTGGCAGGTCATTGGTCACCAATTCGTGTATTTAATACGCTAAAAAAGAATTATTTTTGGCCAAATCTGTGGAACGACATTTCAAAATGGTCCAGAGCTTGCAAACAATGTCTTCTTGGTAATGATGCAAAAAACCTCATTGCGCCTTTGAATCCGTATAAAACAACGGAGCCAATGGAAATTGTTGCCCTAGATTTGATGGATATGGGACCTTCTGCATCAGGAAATCGCTATGTACTATCTGTGATCGATTTGTTTACCAAATATGGAGCTGCCTATGCAATTGAGCGGAAATCTGCTGAAATTGTGGCAAAAACTTTTGCCGAAAATTGGGTTTTGAGAGAAGGAAGAATTCCAAAACAAATTCTTACTGATCAAGGTAACGAGTTTTGTAACGAAATTTTGACTACACTTTTGAAAATTATTGGATCAAGTCATATTACTACGAAAGGGTATAACAGTAGGGAAAATGGATGTGTTGAGCGATTTAATCGCACGATTCAAACCATCCTTCGAAAAACAACAAACATACCTTTGAATTGGGACGAAATGCTTCCAGCCGCGGTCTTTGCATATAATTCTGCTCGACACGAAACTACTGGCGAGACACCATTCTTCTTGTTATATGGTCGAGATCCCTATATTCCAATGGAAACTGATCCTAAATTGGCTCCAAAATGGATTCACTCCGAAATCGCCACGTATAAACACGAAATGGCTGAAACTCTCATTCAAGCTCATGAGGCAGCGCGAAAAAATGCCGAAAAAGAAGCTGAATCCATGAAAAAACGTTTTGATGACAAAAACAAAGTGGAAAAAATGCAATACCCAGTTACAGGAGATCGAGTACTAATTTGGATTCCCACGGAGAAAGGAAAATCAAAAAATCCTAAGTTGACTTCTTCATGGGCGGGTCCTTATAGAGTAACCTCGACTTCAGAAAACTCTGCGACTGTTGTCCCCATAATTGGTAAAGCTGATCCTCTGAATTTGCCATTTGATCAACTGAAAAAAGTTCCCAATGAAATCCAGGATGAGATTCAAATTTCAACAAAAAGGGGAAGAAAACAAAAAAATCGCAATTCAATGAAATCAACACCTATATTGGCCACGATATCTTCTCTAACTTTGCAAAATTGCAGATGCGTCGACGTCCTATCCGGAGACAGTGAAGAACTGGGTTGCAAGTGTCCAACCTATCACTCAAGTATTCTGCAATATGCTCAAAGAGACTTTGCTGAAGTGAACAAAGCGGATGCGGCGACGGCGACAATCCTCCAATGGTCAAAAGTGACTTCTTTCCCACCCAACAAACATGTACGAACGGGTTTGGCAAAGCTAAAAAATTGCGAGGAAGTGAGAACAAGAGTTCAAAATATTCTGCGTTGTCCGAAAAGTGGAGATTCTCCACAAGAAATAAATCGAAACGCGCTGTATTTTTTCGAAAATCTATTGGAAGACGCCGAAAACGTCGGCAAACCAAAAAGAAAAAAATGCGTGGAAGAATCGGTTGTCCTGATGCCTACCGCCCTGAAAACTATGTTAAATGTGGAAAAAACTACGCCACATTTCTTCATCCATTCTTCGGACCTCCTCGCTCAACTAGAAGCTTTTGATTACCAGAGTAATCAGAAACTGATGCTCATTATTCCGCTGTCAGCCGAATGGGACAATAAATATGATCAAAAGATCACCAATAGAGTTGTGGAAATAAGCCAAACGGCTTCTATCACAATCATTCCGACAATCGCGTATGGGACACCTACACAGAGCGCCAACATCCTAGGAACCTTTCAACATTGGAAGAAACTCGAAAACACCCAGCTGAAAGTCGTATCACCAACGTCCCCAGTTCCTTCGGACCAGCTCAACATCATGCTCCTGTGCACCATCACCGATAAGGGCATCAACGCGAGCCATCAACAATGGAAACTGTGGGCTGACACCGTCCAGCTCATCCTGCCCGAAGTGCCGAAAATCGACATCATCCAACCTCGAAATCAACCGCCTGCGGCTCCGCAACGCCCACAACTGCCAACATCGCCGGCGCCCAACATCCTGTCATCCCAAAGTGGCCATCACATTAAACGACGTGAGGACACGTCTTCCTTCTGCGGCGGAGAAGTGAAGAAAAAGAAATAGAACATCACCAAGTGCGCCCCATCGCTGAAGTTTCAAACTCGCGCCGAACCCCTACAGTAAACACTTGAACTAATCCTAAATCTTTGATGGAGGTTCATTACGTAAATATGTTCAAGGCTTTATTTATTGTTATAGCCTTTTTGTCTTTATAGCTTTTAGCTATTTGTACATTTCATGGCCAACCTTGGTCATTATTGTTGCCGTTCGCTCATTTTATATTCGTATCTTATCAAGGTTTAATTACCCAAGTTTGAGATCCCAACAAACGGCCGCACAAGTGCCACACACACTCCTGCCACTTACCGCCACGCAACGTATATTTTTTTTTTATATTATTTATCTTAATCTTGTATATTTCTTTAGATTTTTTGTATAAAGAAACCAAAAAAGAAAGACGGTTTTTTGTGAATAGCATTCCAGTCCTCAACATATCACTGTAGAGAGAGATTGTCTCTGAGTGATTTTACTAGAAACTCTCAACAGAGTTCTAGAGTAGAAAACTAGGAATAACGTGGAATACTAAAAGTGCGTGTCAAGCAAAAGCTTGACAGTGATAGCGTTTGTTGAAATCAGGAAAACTGAGTCTCAAATTAGGTAAAAGATTCCAAAATATCGTCTAGTCAACTGCAAACTCTAAAATAGAGTAAGGCAGAAGGATTAGGCATATTACTATAATGCAGTTTTTTACAACTTGGCCTTTATAAAAACTGTTGACAGAGATGGTTAAATTTTTGAAATAATCAAAAAAGAATCAAATGTTCAGAACGAGGATTGTAAGAAGAGAAAACTTGATGAATTGTCATAGACTGTATATTTTTCAAATGCGACAAGAAGGACAATAACCGGATAAAATTTAGGCGATGAGCAAAGAGCATAAGCAAAAAGAAATAATCTTAAATTTCCTAAAAAATCAAAAGTTGAGTATATTCTTGCAATACGGAAATGCAAAAAAAAATTTAATTAAGTGACTAGAAATCAACTCGTCTAATTTTGGCAAAAACGATTTTAATAGCAAGAAAAGCGTTACGACAGTTTCTCAAGGAGCAGTTTCCCCGAAAAAGCCAGCGAAAGTCCGCTTGAGTTGGCCCATGGTGTCGTCGGTGAAAGAAATGGACTCTTTGGAGGGCTCACGAACCATGGCCGAAGGTTCTCCGCTCCGCGTCTTGGTCATGCTCATCGGATGTCCCGTTTCTGAAGACGGTCGACGTTCCACGGATGATTGTGGCCTGAAAAACTAGATCTAGAAAACGTCATTCTGGCCAGATGGACTTTCGGGGTACAGCTGGAACTCCAGAAGACGGCGAAGCGACGGCTACGTGTCTTCGAGACGCATGACCATTGCTCGTCGGAGAGACGACGTTGGAGTTTTTTTCGTGGGAAGACCTCAGAGGGGTGACCAGCATTCGCAGAAGACCTGCTGCAGCTCGCCGGTCGTCTTCAGCTGACTCCCCAAAGTACGCTAGAAATCACTTTATCCTCTCGTTGAGTTCGAATCCACACCTATGACGTCATTGACGTCGTGTACAAACTCTCGGTTCTCCTTGGACACGAGGACGTCAATTGAGCAAATGGTCATCGGTCCAACATGGTCCGTTATAACTTTTATGTACTTTTTGTGTCTACAACACAACCTTTTGCGAATATTTCCGATTCTTCCACCTGTCGCTCGTCGGGATCTGCTCAAGTACCGAAGATCCGACGTTGCTCTTCCAGTGTTTGCTTATTCCTCGTCTCAAAAAAGTCTTGAACTCGTGGCCGATTTTTTGTACGTGCAAGTCGTACTTGACGTCGATGTAGGGCTGCACTTCCACCTAGGAAATCTTCTAACGTGAAAACTCAGCGACGGAGTACCTCTGTATTGCCTCTCGCCATTATTTGCAACATGCCTTCTACGTCGCACAGCTCTTCTTGGTTGTTCACCTACGACTTTTAACATGTCGACCTTTTTTAGGTGCCTTACTTTGATCTTGCCGATGCCTTGGAAGCCTTCGTTGACCGATACAACAATGGGAAAGGCCGACGTCCGTTGCTGAAAAACCTTCTTTTTGAAATTTTTAGGTTAGATCCGAACTCACAAACTTTCGGAAATGAGGATAATGAATAATTGGAAGCATCGGTATTGAACCACCTTCCGGGAGAGTAATTTTTTTAAGTTGCTTCTTCTGAAAGAATTATGATTGATTTTCTAAACGAGTTCAGAAAAACCAAATTGTTCTTGTCGAGGAAACCTATAGCGGACGTGTGAGAGTTTATGAAAGGAACGTGGGCGGCAATGAACGCTCTGATCAAAGTTTTCAGTTGTGGCGTGCGGTTAGCGCCAGCCCCGACGAACAGGGCAGACGGAGTGAACGTCCTGAGAGCTGGGTATCTCGTAAGCTGGTGCAGCTCCTCACCTGGCGTCGCGTCCGGGCTGATGGATCTCGACGACGCAGTGGTGCTCCGTACACATCACGTCTAACTCATCAACATCTCCCTAACAACAGAAAAATTACAAATCAGACAGTTCGGAAGAAACCTGCTCGACTCGAATTGGTAACTCTGCGTTTGCCCGAAAATACTTGCTCCTGAACACGCTTTATAAAATTACAGTATTAAAAAGGAATAAAACATGTATATATATATGACTTTCATTTTATCAATGTTCCTGTTTTCAACGCCGAAAAATTGATTCATTGCATGAAATAAAGGCAGGAAGTATTGAATTGAGCCGATGCTCTTTATTTATTTATTTGCTGTTTTTTTTAAACGAAATTTTGTGTAAATCGAATAATTTTCCTAAATATCTGCTTTATTAATTTTTTTTTATCCTCTACAAAAATTACCTTGGATATGGGAAAAGATAGGAAAGTGAAAGCCAAACCAGTCGACATGATGTGAGTCGATGACAAGCAGGACGTGAGCATCAGCCAAAGGTTCACGACGGCTCCGGTCGCTGCTCAGCGACTTTTCCAGGGCGGCGGCCAGCGACTCTCCACTCCTTGAAGGAGACGTCGGAGCACTGGAATATTCCGTATACTCAACTTTAAAAAAATTTTTCTTGTTCTATTCGCTCACACCCCCGAAAGAAAAAAAGCCAAAGCCTTGAATTCTTCATTATGGTGAAAAAGCAATTCAAAAAAAGGTCTTCGAGTACCAATTCACACGAGCACACAGCTTTTTCACATGCAAATTAAGCCTCAAATCGACTGGATTTCTCTACTGAGGGCATGCAAACAAACTCCTTGAGAACCTAACTGAGGAAACCTCAAACCGTTATTTGCATTGCAACTCTTTATGTGGTATTGATCTTTAAGCATATTATCAGCTCGATTAGAAATAATTCTGTTCGGCCATTTTATACTGAATATCAAAAGAAGACAAATATTTAAATAAAAAAAGAAAAAAATTGGAAAAAAATAAGAGATTTTTCGTAAAGTCACCCAGCTGCGGAATCACTAAGAATAACTGACGAGATAAACGCGAGGTCGGTGGCGGTACATTGACGAACTCGCAAACATCTCGCTTTTTTCTAGGCGCGCTCTCGCATTTCTCTCGGCGCGACCTCGCATTTTTCTTGGCGCCATCTCGCATTTATCTCGCATTTCGGAAATTTACAAATTGCGAGAGAAATGCGAGCTCGCGCCTAGAAAAATGCGAGCTCGCGTCCAGAAAAATGCGAGACCGGCGCGAGAAAAAAAGCGAGATGTTTGCGAGCTCGTCAATGTACCGCCAGTGTCTTGCGTTTATCTCGGCAGTTATTCTTAGTGATGACGCAATATCACAACAATACGCGCAAATTTTTTGATGGTGCATTTTGGGAATTTTAACTTTTTATTTTCAGTGCGCGCGCAAAATGATTTATGCTGCGGCAATTTCTTTGTCGCTTTCTGAACGGAATTTTCGAAAGTGAAAAAAAATCTTATATGCTACTAGTAGTACTATTATTATTCAGTTTATAAACGTCATGACATATACTTCAAAAAGAATTTATATAGTTTTTTTTCCAGTGCGCATGCGCAACATGCATGACAGCAAAACAAGTTTCGAACCGCAAAACAGTTTCACTCTTAAAGGTAGGTTTTAAAGCTCCTATATGAACGTTCATGAATTTTAATTAAGGCTCAAGTTTCTTTTATCAAGGGATCTGGAGAAGTCGAACCTTATAGTGTTAGAGACCTTGTTAGCAATCGCCTGGAACGAAAAAGACGACGGAGCTGCAGAAGACGTCGATGACGTCATGTCGTCCATTTCGCCCTCATCATCGGTGAAGGAGAACTTCCGTCGCAGGAAGTTCATCCCAAGATTTTCAGGGCAAGCTTCTTTCTTCAAAAAAAGTCTACGTATAGATTTTCCAAAAAAAAAAGTTTGAGAAAAAAAGAAAAAAAAAGATGAAGAAAAAAATAACCTTTAAATACGAATAAAGTTATGCGTGACTATATTGATGAGAGCAACATAACGCGTTTCTTTTTGAATTTTATTATAATGCAGAGAGAGTTTTGGAATCTCAGTTTTTGAAGTTAGTTAACAATAATTTTTATGCTATACGTGAATTATAGTCTATAATTTATAGAACTGTTCGAAAAGTCATGATTCAACTTGAGTTTGAAAAAGGAATAAATTTTTCAAAAAAAAGCCAGATAACTTTTTTTGCTTTTTGAACTAGTGTGTTTTTGTGTCGCACAGAAAACGAGTCGTCATTTTTTGGATGAATGGAAACATGAGCAAGTGGGCGGAGCATCGAGTGCGAAGTATTTGGGCGGGGTTCAGCCAAACGAACTTATTTCTGAAAACAATTATGATATCAAGTCTTTCGATCAGCTTTTTTAGCTTTGAAAGGAATCACAGAAAATCTGATAATTCTTGAGGAAAAGTAAAAATAATAAGTGTTTTCATTTGAAATATCTCACTTACTGAATTGCTTTTTGAGTAAAGTAATGTGAGAAGGAAAAAAAATCTCCGATGCAAAAGAGAAAAGCGCGATTGAGAATTTCGGAAAAAGGAATTGAGCAGAGAGAAGAGATGAAAAAAGACTATAAAAGGCATTTGAAATGCATGAGCCTTTAAGGGATGTAAATAACACCCGAATTGGATGTCTTTCCCAAGCAAAACGTGGCAAAAACATCGATTTTCGTGCGGAATTCAGACGCAGACGAGCAGACTCCATCCTCAGGGGTTACCCTTAGCGGAGAATCGTCGGCTCTAAGTACGAAATGACTCCGCCCACGAGAACTTCGAGGTCCCGAAAAAGTCGGAAGCTCATTTGCAGAGAACAAAAACAAAAAGCGTTCTCTCTCGGCCAGCTCGGCTTTTGCTAAACGTATTTGTGAGTTTTCAGAAAGGTTTAGTCGTAAAAAAAAGGTTTCCGATGAAATATTTTCTTTTCAAGAAGCACAGCCAGCCTCAGATGGAAAGGGCACAGCTGAAAAAAGCTTTCATTTCAAGTTTTCAATTTGGAAACAAACCTGAGAATCTTATCAAATCTTGAAACAGATATCAACCCCTGGTAGATCAGAATGATTGAAGTTTAGTCTATTGAGAAGGGCAGGCCCTTCTTGAAGACGGTAACCCTTTTCTACCCAGTTTTTTCCACATCTTCCTCGATATCCCATCTCTCAGGAAAACAAATTTCATTTACATGAAGAAATGTAGAATATTTTGTTCATAAATTTTTTTAACCGTCAAAAGTTTTGATTTCAAATATGTTTCTAACTAATCTCTTTCTCCGGAACTAATAATTTTTTGTCTGCTCATCTATGGTCTGAGCTTCATGTTTGAGCTATTCAGCTTCATTGTTTGCTACTGATTAGCAATTCTGAATAATCGATTGTGTGTATGTTTTTTTCTGATAATCTGCGAAGAAAAGTTTCACTCAGAATCGATTGTGATGCTCAGATCGTTTTTCGACATCAATATTGTTTTATATCACGTTTTTCCATAAGAAGTTCCGTAACTTTTTTTTCCAAAGCTGCAAATTTTTAGTTGGACCCTGAAAAGTTTTTAATCTTGTTCACCTTCATGTGTTTCAGTCGTTTCTAACACCTCATTCAATCATAAAGTTTCATTAATTAAATGTTCCGCTCTATTACACTAACGTTTTGTGGTTTATTTTTATCGAATAGCGCTATAACTCCAGATTTTAATCTATATTATTTCTTTAGGGAACCGTGTTACCGCTTTTTCTTCTCAAAAATGCTTCAAATCAAGTAATGGCTCAAGTAGCGAAAAAAAATTCAAACGAGCTTCTTTTTCCGCTAGCTTTTCAAAAAAGTTGAGGGGTGCAAAGTTATTTCATTGATTCATACTTGTTCTCAACTCATGAATTGTTCTGCATTTCAAAAATTGTTTCCCAATCTGGAGATTGCAGGTATGCTGGAAGATCCGCGGGAGAAGGCGTACAAGGCGGTCGCCTACTCCGCGGTCACGTTCAGCTTCGTCGCCATTCTCAGCGTGTGCGTCTCGATGCCCGTCGTCTTCAATTTTGTCGACTCCATCCACCAGCAGACGAAACGCGACATGTCCTTCTGCAAGGTTCGTCCAGAATCTTTCTACTTTGGAATTTTGAGTCTAAAATATATTTCTTGCAGTAGAGTTATTTTTTAATTTTAAACTTCATGCGAGTGCAACTTCAGTATGTAAATTTAAGTTTTGGTGCTAACTGTAATCTTAATTTTTGAAGTTTGCTCTTAGAACATCGAAATCAAAATTTATCGGAGTTATTTATTCAATGTCGACCTTTTGGAGACTGATGAAATGTTTTTAAGCTTTTCCTCTCATTTCCGGTTTTCAACAGTGTGATCAATAGTTCGCGATGATTTAGAACTTTTCATTCGAAGAAAATAACCTCGAACTTTTGTTTTCTTGCTCGATGTCAGTATCATTTTCTGAAATAATTTATTTTCTCACGGCCTGCAATACTTCTGGCTCCTTCTGTATATATGACTCGCCTAATCGAAATTTGAAAAAAATGAATTGAAAAAAAAAGCTTTTTTTTCAAGCCGCTTTTTACAGACAATACGGCTACACACCTTCTTATTCTTATAATAATAATTTATTCACAGATCAGTGTGAACCCCAACGAGTTCACTTCGATCTACAATTTAAATAAGGAAAAAAAAAAGTTGAAGTAAAAAACAAAAAATTGAGATCCGTGTATTTTCTTCACTGGAAGTGGTAGCTCTCTCAGTCGGCCGAGGCTACCCGAGAGTGTACACGGAGTCCGTGCCCGAGCCCCACCATCACCGCCGTGCCCGTACCCGCGAAACTGAGGGATCAACTTGTGGAAGAACGAGGCGAAGGACCGTAAGACCATGCTTTCCATTCAATCGACTACACGTTTTGACTTCTTTTTCGCCAAAGGCGGTGTTAGTGCCGCTCAAAAGAGCAATTTTTTCACCGCCTAGTCGATTCCATCTGACTAAAACAACCAATAAATATTGTATTGTATTGTATCAGTTAAGTCTTGGTGGAATAGAGGTAAAAAAATTCGTTGCGAGGTAAAACGACCAATAATTTTTTTCAAAGAATTAGGTGGAAGTGTGAACTGATATTTGGATGTAAGTTTATTCCAAATAGGAATCGTTTTGAAAAAAAAGTTGTTAGAAAACTGACCTTGAGAACGTAGCCGAAGTGGATTTCGCCTTAAATTGGATCTGAGGGCAAAATTTTCGAATTGAGGAAAGTGATCATGACCAGAAACAATTTTTTGGAGAGTGAGGAGATCAGAAATAACTCTTCTAATGTAAAGTGGGGTTTGTTGAAATTGCTCTAGACGATCTGATTAGGAATCAAAAGATAGGTTCGACCTAATGTAAACTTTGCGGGAAAAAATTCTGAGTGGGGATTCAAGCTTGTAGCAAAGGTCAGAGTTAATAGGTGGGTTAAAAACTTCAGAACAATATTCCAATAAAGGTCTGACGTAGGTGTTGAAAATTTGAAACAGAAGAGCCGGAGATTTTGTACAAAAAAAATGCAGAATTTGTTTGGATCTCAGCGTTGCAAGAGATACAATATTATTAATGTGCGGAGCAAGAGTGAGTTTCTCATCGATTAGTACACCAAGATCACGTACAACAGATTTATGAGGGATGGGAACTCCATTAATCAAATAAATAGTTTTTAGGATTGCGAGGGCCCAGGTGAATAGCAAATGTTTTTGTTAGCGGCAAGGGCAAGCCCCAGGTAGATGACCATTCAAAAAAATAGAGTTTATACTATGTTGGAGAGATTCAGGGTTAGAACCGTAAATTTTAATGTCATCCGCAAATAGTGAGATGGAGGTTTCAGGGTCGATCAAGTTAACAATGTCGTTGATAAATATCAAGAAAAGCAAAGGCCCAGATACAGTACCGTGGAGGACACCAGACGTATTAGCATAATTAAAAGTAGATCGAGAACCATCAATGAGCACAGTAGAGCAACGATCAGACAGAAAGTTTTCATACCATCGAATAACGGTTTCATCAAGACCAAAACTTCGAAGCTTAAGAAGGAGCAAGGAATGGTTAACTTTATCGAATGCCTTAGCAAAATCAAAATAGATGACATCTACAAACCTCTTAGATGCAATAGAATTTTGCCACGAGGAAAGGCAAGATAGAAGGTTGAGTTTACAGGATCGTTTGTTAAAAAGCCGAATTGCGAATCAGAAAATAATGTAGAAAATCTATGACGGATCATGTTACAGATAATTCTTTCACAAACGCGAGATAATGGATGTGTCAGGGAGATTGGTCTATAGTTAGAAGGGTCACATATTTTTCCACGTTTAAAAATAGGAATAACTGTAGTGGATTTCCAAGACGAGGGAATGGAACCGGAGTAATAAGATTCATTAAAGAGGATAGACAAAGGAATTGAAATAGATGTTGAACACCTTTTCAAAACAAGTTGATTGATTAGGTCAGGAAAAACCCACATTTAGGGGGTAAAACTGAGAGTGTCTTATAAACAAGATCGGGCGTGAAAATAATCGAGCAATTGATGGGTTTTCGAGAAGGAAAGATAGGGATCAGATTGTAACTTTCTTTAGAAAAGTTATCACTGAAGATTTGGGCGAAAACATCAGCTTTAGACGAACTATCAGAGATAAGAGAGTTATTGAAGGCAATATTAGGGATAGAAGAGTGGCATTTTAGTTTTTTGGAAATGTATTTGGAAATTTGGACGTGGTTGAAGTTGTTGGCAATATAAGTTTCACGGGCTGAGTAAATGGAAGAAGCGCGAGCTTTGATTTTTTTATATAATGAATTGAATTGCAGACGAGTGACATTGTTAAAAAGGTTTGCACGTATAAGATTTGCTCTCTTGATATTGAGGCGGCGAATACGATTATCATGGTTGAATGGGCGACGTTTGATAGGAGGATTAATGAAGCTAGAACAAGAGTCACGAACAGTTTCGTTAAAAATTTTCAAGAAATGAGAGAATTTGCTTTCTACTGATGAAAAATAACTGAACTGACGGTCCCAATTGAAAGAGGACATAATATAGTTCACCCTAGAGAAATCACATTTACGAAGGTTAAGCTTACGAGAAGTTGAAACATTATTAACTTTTGATTGGATAGAGATGGAAAATTCAATGGAAAAATGGTCAGAACCCACAAGAGGTTCAGAAATCGATAGGTTAGCAAAATAAGAAGGTTTGGTTGTAAGTATTAAATCTAAGATGTTTGCTGTAGTAGAAGTACATCGGGTTGGAGAATGAACTAATTGGGTAAGGTTAGAAGTAATACAAAAATCCAGAAAAGGCAGAAATAAAGGACAGGAGGTAGTCGAGGTAGACCAATCAATATTTGGGAGGTTAATATCACCAATCAAATGATTATTAGAAGGAAGTAGAAAATTAGAAATGTGTTTTATAAGGTTAAGTGTGCTATTTTTTTGAAGTTGAAGGAGGTCTATATATTAGAAAAAAATCGGGATTTTTAAAGGAAAAAAACAAAATCGAAAAGCAAGTACCTCACAAAGATGCTCAGGGTAAAAAGTGTCCAAGGCGATATCCACTTCAGCAATTCCCAAGTCTTTTTTGAAGAGAATGATGATGCCACCACCACCGCAACGAGAAGAATTTTTAAGTCGATCTACCCGCACGAAACTGTGAATGAGATTATTAAAAAGTGAATCAGGAAACTCGCGACGCCGCGGCATCTTACACGTGTTAATAAAAAATTAAGTCTTCTTTAACGAGCAATAATCAAATAGAATATATAAACACGCATTTACATCAAAAACCTCCAACAAACATCATCTACCGGTGAATTTCTAACGATTTCACACAATCCAATAGACCAATCATACATAAACGAAACCGTGTTAACTTTTATGGAGCACAAAAAAACGCACAAATCATTATAATACAATTTGAAACTATAACGAAAAAATCCTACTCACAACTCGTTCGTGAATAACGTATTACTTCCTTAATTAAAGCACCACAGAAATTGATGAAATATTCATACAAGTTATAAAGTTAAACTAAAACTCAAAACTTAGGAAATGAGAAAGATATTTAAAAAAAAAACCACGTTCTTCCAAGGGGTCTTCGCGACCCCTTGAGGGTCTTGCAACTTTTAGGGAGCGTTTTAGGACCCCTATAGGAGGCCCTAGGGATTTCCCCTTAATAAGGCCACTTGCAGACCCCCTATAGGGTCCCCTAAAATCGCGACCCCCTATATGGCCCCCTAAAACTTATCCCAGAAACGCGTTGGGCTAGAGTGGAAGTGTGATGAGAGTGACGCGTTGAGCAGAGACGCAGAGGAACACGGGACGTTGCCAACATCGCATTCTTTAATTAACTTTTATGAATAGAAAAGAGACTTCTTTTTCTTCTGTAGCTCGCGTTGACTTCTTTGCTAGATATTCACAATAAACCTTAAAAACTCGTTTTTACATAATTATTTTACAAATTTACCATTTATCAAAAAAATTGTTTTTTTATTTCTTTTTCTAATTTACCATGTTTCAGAGACTTTCGTTTGAAAGATGCTACGTTTATTGTGCAAATATCGATTCCCAATTGTAAACGACTTCAAAATGGTAAGCCATATTTTTTTAAAAAGCTTTTAACAGATTAATAAACAAAGTTATAAACCTTTTTATGATAATCATGTAATTCACATAAAGAACTCGATATAATTTTAGATGTCTGATACGAAAGTCGTCTACACAGTCGAATTACTAAAAGAAAAAAAGCTATTGGATACTTAGCAGAGAATGATAGTGCACAGGCTTGCGAGAAATCTTTTTCAGGTATTTATTTTTTTAAATTTTATTTTTTTAATGTAATTTAATGAATTTATATAGCACCTCTTGCTTAGACTTTTTAATCTTTATTAAAAAAATTTTTTTAGGGTTGTAAAGTTGCACTGATGGGTTATGTCAAGAATCTGGAGTCGACATCTGATATCCAGATTGTGCCTGCTCATCTCGATGACCCTTGGAATTACCGGATCTTCTCGAAGCTTTGCCGTCTCATAACGAAAAAAGTCAATCCTGATTTGGCTGAAAAGATCATGCTGGGCTGGAAAACTGCAGCCACCGGTATTTGTACAGATTGCCTCACGGTAAATCGACCCCAGATTTCTCAACGGGGCGCGCTTTCTTCCATCCCATTTGTTCCTTTTTCGTTTCTTCATCGCAAATATGTTTCTGTTCTAGTTTTTTTTACTCTTTCTATTGCTCGGCGTTTTAAAAAGGGTGGACGTGAAGAGAAAAATTGGCATGCGATAAAATGTGCCCTGATGTAAAAGTTCTAACAGCGGACTACGGTAGGAGGATGCAAGTTTGCAATATATTGTTATTCATTTTCCCGTTGTCGTATCGTACTTTCATAGAGCTAAGAAATTTTTGAGATTTTTGGATCTTTAACTCGTTCAGTGAAATTATTACGAAATTCGAATTCTAAGCATAACATTTTTTTTTTCAAGCGTTTTCGTTCTCATCAGTTTCGAGGTCATGATGAACGTATATTCCTCCTTTGCAAATACAGTCATTCCCAGGTCTTGCAAAGGCACATTCAAAATGCACCTCGCTAGTACCAGTCCGCCGCTTTACCACTGCTCCTCGCTGCCGTTGCTTCGGCAGTCGCCAGATCACATACCACACCGCGCGCGCATTATCTTGTGTGCGACTGCGCTTCGAAAGGTCATACCTTGACTCCGAAAGTTTTTTGAGAAAAATTTGATGGTTTTTTCACGTTCTTTATTTCACATGACACTGACTATTTGATGTTTTGAAACACAAAGCATACTTGCAAAAATCTAAATTGAGGCATATTTTTCAAGAATTAAAGATTCACAAATCTCAAAAATTGAATCTTACCATTAGGTTAGCTCTATGAAAGTACGATACGACAAGGTGAAAATGAATAACAAAAGAAAGAGTAGAAAAAACTAGAACAAAAACATATTTGCAACGAAGAAACGAAAAAGAAAAAAGTGGGATGGAAGAAAGCGCGCCCCGTTGAGAAGTCTGGGGTCGATTTACCGTGAGGCAATCTGTACAAATACCGGTGGCTGAAAACTGCTTTCGAGTAAGATATATATTATTACTGATTTGTGAAATTTTGTAAATGTTTTTAGATTTCATGTCAAGGGCTGGACGCAAAACGATTTAACCGTAGAAGAAGTGAAATTTTCGATGCATTTCGTTTTGAGGTAAAATAAAAGGTTTTTTATTTGGATTATTATTTTTAGATTTATGGATATCATTGACAAAGAACTGAGCGTCGATCAACAAATGGCAATGTACCTAAAAGAAAATCTATTCAAGTTGGATCTCGTTGAAATCGCAAGTGCAATGAATAAGGTTATTATCAAAACAATATAATAGTTTTTTTAATTATATATTTATAGGAAGCGAAATCAGGAAAAGTAGGCTTACTTTTTGCAAAATTCAAACATGAGGAAGGATTTGGTAAATTTTATTCTTTTTATTCATTTTAATCAGCTAAATTTTAGCGTATGAAATTGAATGATGTGTACAAGACGACTTAAGGAGAAAGCCTATCGGATGTGTTGATCAAAAGCAAGGATGGATGCGAAAAACATTTTGCTTAGTGAAAAGGTTATTATTACGGGTATTTCATGAAAAAATATTGTTTGTCAATCTGATCGAGTCTAAATTTACTTTGTTTAAATCCTGTTAGCGCAATTTGTGACTCGTATTGTTACATTTCTCAAAGTCACCAGAATTCTTTAATGTGTGGAAACTTGCTCTAATGGTTGATTTTTGTTTGTTAGAGCACCAAAATTGTTGAAAAGTCGTAGAAAAGCCTGAAAATGGCTTAAAATGTAAAACACCCTGTTATGGGTGGTTGGTGCGCTAGACTTTTGGTCTTGAAATTCACCCAAATTGAAAAAACCTTTGAAATCATGCTTAAATTGATAAAACTTGGTCACTTTTTGCTGAAAAAGACATCTTTTTTTGTTTTTTTTTTACAAAGAGGGCGAAAGGGTGCGCCAGCGTGACCCATTATAATGCTTCTGCTGAATGTAAAATGAGCTCAATCAACTTTGAGACTATTTAATTTTAACAAAATCCATGAATGATTATTTCCGAAAACTTTTAGAAAACATTCAAGTGAATTTGGGAAGAGCTTTAGTGGTCACTTAAGAGTTTTCTGACTTAGGTGGCCACTAAAATCAAATGTGCAGAAGCCACTATTTTGTGTCTTGGTAGCCACTATAGGGGCCTTTTGTTGAGAGGAGTCATGCTCTAACATCTGACTTCTTTCTGGATGAATCGGACAGCGAAGTTCCGTGAACGCAGCCATTAATTCGACTACTATGGTGGTCACTAAAACCTCAAAACTATAAAGTGGCTTTTTAATTTTTCCCAGCTACCTGTCTTTTGCCATTGAAGTCTGTTAAACGGATGATGAAGCTGAGTTATAAAACTATGAAAAAAAGATTTTTTTGTTTTTTTCAATGAGTTTAATTTTTTTAATAATCCAAAATTGTTTAGGAATTATTGTCGGTAGCTACCATCGTAACAACAGTCATAAAACGTTTTTCAACAAAAAAGAACTTGAATTTAAAACTCAACAAGACCTTTTTCAGTCGCACTCGGTGTTTGTGAGAGAAGCCAGACCTCCAGGAGCGCTGCAACACAATTCTCTTTTGTATGACTCTTGGAACAATCAAGTCTATCTAGTGACCAAGTATCTTCCTTAAAATTGATCCAACAATAGTAAAATTTATAATTCTCTCTTTTCAAAATGTCAACGACGTCTTCAACTTCTTAAATATTGGATATAGATCTATTTGCTTCTTCATCTTGTCTATAATAGTTATAAATTCTTCTTTCTAAAGTATCTTCTTCTATTCTCAAAGTGTAAGACGTTTTTAGGGGGTGTTTTTCCTTAGGTATTCTTCGAATCCTTGTGAATTTCCTGGTGAATCCGAAGGAGATCCTTGAATTTGGGATTGATACAGAATATGCTCACTCAAACCAGGTAGAGATACAGCATCTTTATACATATCTAAATTAAATTGATAGAAGAATTCTTTCAGTTTCAAACAAGCCTTTAATAAAGGAGCTAGAGTTACGGTAGACAGCTTGCGCGCGAACATTTGAATTTCTTGTTGCTCAAGTGCTTCAGGTGATTTTTCATGTTTATTTCAGTTGTATCTTTATCTGTTTTGTTCTGATTTACGGTAATTATTTTTTATTGCGACAGCAAAATGCGAAGGAACTTTTTTTTTCAATTTTCATGCCGTGTTCAAAGTGATTCCGCGAAATTCAAAATAGCCGTCAGAGAAAGAGAAAGATAACTAAATTTTGGAGGGTCAGAGACCATTTTGCATTTCGCGGAAATTACTTTGAACACGGCATCAATCTTAACTGCTGGGTTTTGACAAAATTTCCCCTTTAAAGCAAAAAAAAAAGCCTTTCATACACATTTTTCAGTGTCAAATTAAATTTTTTTATTCGAATCGATCAATCTCTTCATTTTCGCAACATCAGAATGGTATGGCGATGTTGCAGAGGAGAAAAAATACCACTAGGTGGATGAACTAAACTAAATCTGTGAAGAAAACTTTTTTTAAATTTTTAATAAGTGCGGAAAGACACATAACCACAATAAGTCCTTTTCGGCACAAAATTTCACGTTTTTCACTGAAAAAAAGGACTATAACTAATTTTGAGGGTGAAAGGTATAAAAGTGTTCAGAAAATAAGAAAAACTTTCACCCAAACGTTTTTTTGTCAACTAGAAAAGGAATTGTGAAAGGATCGATTTTTTTCAAGTCTGTAATTTTTGAGAAAAAAACGCTATTTTTTTCGAGGAAAAAAATTATTTTTCGAATTTAATGAGTATGCAAGTTAGCGTCGCTCTGTGTATGCACCAAAGACGTCAAATATTACGGAAATTGTGGGAGGGGCGTCGTCAAAAGAACGCCGTGAACATCGCATCCTTCCATCACATTCTAACTTTTGTGAATAGAAAAGAGATTTTCTTTTCTTCTGTAGTTTGCGTTGATTTGTAATTCCCCATCCGTGATTATCATTGTTAATTTCTCCTTAACTTTGATTTTCTCAACAACTTTTCTTACTTTCTCCCTCGAATTTATCGAATTAATCGAATATGTTTACAGATTAATCGTTTCTCTAACATGGTTCGGCAATTTGTTTCCGTAAGTTAAACTTTAATTTTTCTTCTTCTATTATTTATACTATATATTATATGAACATTTAACTTTAGAGACAAGCTCGCCGATTTCAACGAAAGTTGCATGATATCCGCCTTTATATCAATGACAGGTGAGAATATGATTTCTAATTACTTTTTAATTTTCATTTTATTATATTATTTAATTATATATCTTAGATACGGTGCAATGGATATGGACACATGGGAGGTCATCAGGAACACTCTTTTGCAAAACGTCGAGGAAATCAATGTTTTGCTGCAGCGACAATCAGGCATGCAAAACCTCTAAGCTTTTTTTGCTTTTTCTTTTTATAACAACTTTAAAGACAATGTTCTTATTTGATAAATTTAAAATTTTTTTCCTGGAATCATCAAAAAGATTTTTGTATTTAGTTCGGGGTCACCGCGATCCAACAATTCTTACTCCCGAAGTTCACCAAGTATGTTTCTTTTTTTATTATTCCGTTAACAATAAATTATAATAATCTACTAATATATACGAAAATGTATACATAATCATTTAATATCTAAACATTGTGTTTAGCGTTCCTCGAAAGACGCCATCGTGTTGAGACTGCAAAGACAGATCGACGCTGTTTCAGTTCTCGCTGACGTCACTCATCTCGGTATTTTTTAAATATATTTTTAGAATGTTTTTATATTTTCCATTTTGATTAATGACTTTAATTATTTAATTATGAATGATTAGTTTTGTTTTATAGGTCCAGAGGCAAACGAGGATGAAGCTGCAACGTTAATGCGCGTAGACCAAATTCTGGATAATCTTTTTGAAGTAATTACGCCGGAAACTTCGCTTCGCGGTTCTGACACGGTCTCTAATTAAAGACTCTTCCCGCTATTATGTATATTATCGTCTATTTGATCGTTTTCATTTTATTTATTCCTATTTGACTTGTTTGTATCTTTTGTGGTAATCGTTTCTAAATAAAGACACTTGTGTAAAAAAAGTAGGAAAATGAGATAAATGAGTGTAAAATTGAGCATTATCTTTTTATCTATATCTTAATACCACTTTTTTTGAATAAAAATCGACATCCATCAATTTTTGTAAAAAGTGAGGAAGTGATACATTTTCGAGCATTTAAGCATGAAAATGAGAAATAGAAAATAAAATCAACATCCAAGCAAAAAATTGATTGAAAATGCAGAAAAATTATTGAAAATAAGCACTTTTTAGTGCTCCAAAAATTGACTCATTTCACACTTTTTACGAAAAAATTGTTGTAAATGAGGTAATTCTCTGACTGCAGAGAATGAAAATGTGTCGAAATGACTGAAATGTCGAAAACGGTATTATAACCCCTCGTTCCTATACTACTCTTGACGTCGATGTAGGGCTGCACTTCCACCTAGGAAATCTTCTAACGTGAAAACTCAGCGACGGAGTACCTCTGTATTGCCTCTCGCCATTATTTGCAACATGCCTTCTACGTCGCACAGCTCTTCTTGGTTGTTCACCTACGACTTTTAACATGTCGACCTTTTTTAGGTGCCTTACTTTGATCTTGCCGATGCCTTGGAAGCCTTCGTTGACCGATACAACAATGGGAAAGGCCGACGTCCGTTGCTGAAAAACCTTCTTTTTGAAATTTTTAGGTTAGATCCGAACTCACAAACTTTCGGAAATGAGGATAATGAATAATTGGAAGCATCGGTATTGAACCACCTTCCGGGAGAGTAATTTTTTTAAGTTGCTTCTTCTGAAAGAATTATGATTGATTTTCTAAACGAGTTCAGAAAAACCAAATTGTTCTTGTCGAGGAAACCTATAGCGGACGTGTGAGAGTTTATGAAAGGAACGTGGGCGGCAATGAACGCTCTGATCAAAGTTTTCAGTTGTGGCGTGCGGTTAGCGCCAGCCCCGACGAACAGGGCAGACGGAGTGAACGTCCTGAGAGCTGGGTATCTCGTAAGCTGGTGCAGCTCCTCACCTGGCGTCGCGTCCGGGCTGATGGATCTCGACGACGCAGTGGTGCTCCGTACACATCACGTCTAACTCATCAACATCTCCCTAACAACAGAAAAATTACAAATCAGACAGTTCGGAAGAAACCTGCTCGACTCGAATTGGTAACTCTGCGTTTGCCCGAAAAATACTTGCTCCTGAACACGCTTTATAAAATTACAGTATTAAAAAAAGGAATAAAACATGTATATATATATGACTTTCATTTTATCAATGTTCCTGTTTTTCAACGCCGAAAAAAATTGATTCATTGCATGAAATAAAGGCAGGAAGTATTGAATTGAGCCGATGCTCTTTATTTATTTATTTGCTGTTTTTTTAAACGAAATTTTTGTGTAAATCGAATAATTTTTCCTAAATATCTGCTTTATTAATTTTTATCCTCTACAAAAAAATTACCTTGGATATGGGAAAAAGATAGGAAAGTGAAAGCCAAACCAGTCGACATGATGTGAGTCGATGACAAGCAGGACGTGAGCATCAGCCAAAGGTTCACGACGGCTCCGGTCGCTGCTCAGCGACTTTTCCAGGGCGGCGGCCAGCGACTCTCCACTCCTTGAAGGAGACGTCGGAGCACTGGAATATTCCGTATACTCAACTTTAAAAAATTTTCTTGTTCTATTCGCTCACACCCCGAAAGAAAAAAGCCAAAGCCTTGAATTCTTCATTATTTTTTTTTTTTTTGGTGAAAAGCAATTCAAAAAAAGGTCTTCGAGTACCAATTCACACGAGCACACAGCTTTTTCACATGCAAATTAAGCCTCAAATCGACTGGATTTCTCTACTGAGGGCATGCAAACAAACTCCTTGAGAACCTAACTGAGGAAACCTCAAACCGTTATTTGCATTGCAACTCTTTATGTGGTATTGATCTTTAAGCATATTATCAGCTCGATTAGAAATAATTCTGTTCGGCCATTTTTATACTGAATATCAAAAAGAAGACAAATATTTAAATAAAAAAAGAAAAAAATTGGAAAAAAATAAGAGATTTTCGTAAAGTCACCCAGCTGCGGAATCACTAAGAATAACTGACGAGATAAACGCGAGGTCGGTGGCGGTACATTGACGAACTCGCAAACATCTCGCTTTTTTTCTAGGCGCGTCTCGCATTTCTCTCGGCGCGACCTCGCATTTTTCTTGGCGCCATCTCGCATTTATCTCGCATTTCGGAAATTTACAAATTGCGAGAGAAATGCGAGCTCGCGCCTAGAAAAATGCGAGCTCGCGTCCAGAAAAATGCGAGACCGGCGCGAGAAAAAAAGCGAGATGTTTGCGAGCTCGTCAATGTACCGCCAGTGTCTTGCGTTTATCTCGGCAGTTATTCTTAGTGATGACGCAATATCACAACAATACGCGCAAATTTTTTGATGGTGCATTTTGGGAATTTTAACTTTTTATTTTCAGTGCGCGCGCAAAATGATTTATGCTGCGGCAATTTCTTTGTCGCTTTCTGAACGGAATTTTCGAAAGTGAAAAAAAATCTTATATGCTACTAGTAGTACTATTATTATTCAGTTTATAAACGTCATGACATATACTTCAAAAAAAGAATTTATATAGTTTTTCCAGTGCGCATGCGCAACATGCATGACAGCAAAACAAGTTTCGAACCGCAAAAACAGTTTCACTCTTAAAGGTAGGTTTTTAAAGCTCCTATATGAACGTTCATGAATTTTTAATTAAGGCTCAAGTTTCTTTTATCAAGGGATCTGGAGGAGTCGAACCTTATAGTGTTAGAGACCTTGTTAGCAATCGCCTGGAACGAAAAAAAGACGACGGAGCTGCAGAAGACGTCGATGACGTCATGTCGTCCATTTCGCCCTCATCATCGGTGAAGGAGAACTTCCGTCGCAGGAAGTTCATCCCAAGATTTTTCAGGGCAAGCTTCTTTCTTCAAAAAAAGTCTACGTATAGATTTTTCCAAAAAGTTTGAGAAAAAAAGAAAAAGATGAAGAAAAAAATAACCTTTAAATACGAATAAAGTTATGCGTGACTATATTGATGAGAGCAACATAACGCGTTTCTTTTTTTGAATTTTATTATAATGCAGAGAGAGTTTTGGAATCTCAGTTTTTGAAGTTAGTTAACAATAATTTTATGCTATACGTGAATTATAGTCTATAATTTATAGAACTGTTCGAAAAGTCATGATTCAACTTGAGTTTGAAAAAAAAGGAATAAATTTTCAAAAAAAAGCCAGATAACTTTTTTTTGCTTTTGAACTAGTGTGTTTTTGTGTCGCACAGAAAACGAGTCGTCATTTTTTGGATGAATGGAAACATGAGCAAGTGGGCGGAGCATCGAGTGCGAAGTATTTGGGCGGGGTTCAGCCAAACGAACTTATTTCTGAAAACAATTATGATATCAAGTCTTTCGATCATTTGACGCAAAAAAAGTTTTTTTTTTGTGCTTTCTCGTTTCTTCATTTCCAAATTTCAATCAAATCCTTCAATTTAAACTTTTTTTGCTATTTTTGTTTGATGATAGATTGCAGAAGAATTGAATAAACAAGAGCAAAAAGAGTTTGACGTCAAAAGGAATCGAACCTAGCATAGCGTCAGCGCCATTCAAGAACACTGCCACTTCACCACGCTCCCAGTTGCTGGCTCAGCGCTCCAAGCGCGGGGATATACGTGGCGGCAAAACTTTGACGAGCTTTTTCTCGGTACCCTATGGCGCTTAGCAGATTTTCTCTTTCGTTTTGGAGCACTCTCTCTTAGGTCCATCTACCATATAAGCCTCAATTCCTAACTCGATGTTCACCGCGCACACAGCCCTTGTTAGTCATATCCAATGAGAACAAGAACAAAAAAAATTTAATTTTATTGCATAATATTTGGAATCGAAACTTCCGGAGTTTTTCTTGGATCAAAATCCATGCATCGAATGTCCACAAGGCGGAAATATGACTAAGAAAATAGATAACGATAGACATAAATATCAGGAAAAATCCTGCTACTGGATAATTGAATGCTTTCAGTTCTACAAAGTTTGTCGAGATTTATTTTCTTCGTCGTCCATGAACACAAGATCCTGGAAAAAAAGACGCAGACAGTCTCGACTGATTTTTCTGCCGACTTAGGTCAGACAGTTTTTTTTTCACTTGCTCCAGAAGCAGGGAGATTCGAATCAAGCCTTCAAAACTCATACTCTTAAGCACAGAACATCATTCGAATAATTTTACTAAACTCAGTCGCAAATCAAAGATTGAGTTTGAAGTTCAGATGGTGTCTGAAAACTTGTTCGCTTGAAAACCTTGTATGAAGCATCCTCATGAAGGGGAAAAAAGCCAATTGATACAAAAATTTCTGTTCGGCTTGGCGTTATTGAGAAGGTAGAAAGCACTTGAAAAAAAGCGCCAATTTCGCTGCGGCAGAAGTGGGCGGCGACTCGAAGGCACATCCTCCTTGAAGCGGCACGGCGTTTCTTTCTGGAGAAAAGACTTGACGATAGTCTGATGAGGGACACGTTGACTGGTTTGCCTGAGGAGGTGAAGTCTGAGGAGGGAAAGCGGCGTCGGCGACCAACGTTCACACGAATTCCGCGCTTATGATTGATCACCGCCGGGGCTTTCCGTTTAACCATGCCGTTTGTGTGGTCGTTTACCCCGAACAAGCTGATTGGAGGCTTTCCGCTGCCTAAACGGACGACTTTCGATTGCCAGGGGAACACCGAAACTCTTGCCATGAGTGCAATATCAGTTGTGATGTTCGTGAAAAAAGAATGGCTGAAGTTTCAAAATCACGATCAAGACCTGAAGAATGTTATATAGTATTTTGTGCTCTATTAGTCAACAAAGCGCGTAGTTGTAGTTCGATTGACGCCGTAGGTCCGAAACATTCAGTTTTTTCATTTCTCGTAGAGACATTCGTGCTTCATTCTTATCTGAACGAATATAAGAATCGAGAGCAAGAGGAAAATGAGTTTTCGTTTTTATTTGTATTCATACAAACGTCTGAAAAGAGAGAAAATCAAAACTGCAATAAAAAAAAATTGGTCGGCTGCCCTCCACCCCCTTTTCTTAGTCACTTCACTTTGAATCACTTTTCAAAAAGTTTTAAAGAATAAATTTAAAAAAGTCAGAATTACTTGACCGTGGAAGCTTATACAGTTTTTATTTGCAAATTCTACAAAAAATTTAATTTGATTTATCGAGAGCAAAGGCGAAACATAATTGGTACACAAAATCCGAGTTTTAAGACTTTTTTTAAAAATAAAGGTTTGAAATGAAACATTCTCAGACTTGAGGCCTTTTTTCTCATACACCATCAAGCGTGAATTTGCGGAATCTTCATCTATTTAAGAGAGCGTTTTGGCCGATTTTCAGAGAGTTCCGACCTCAACAGTTCTGACTTCGAGAAAGCAGCTGTGATGACGTCAGATAAATGTTTTGCAACAGCTGTAAAGCGAAAGGAAGGCGTGGCGAATCGAGTGATTGCTCTGACTGATCGAACGGTGGGCTTGGAAGTGCTGCGCAAGAAGAAAGGCGGGGTGCGCGGCGTTCCGCGTCCGTGGCCGCGCGTCTTCCATATAAGGTGTCCAATCCTCGTGGCTCCGCCCACCTCCTCCGTGCCTCCGTCGCAACACAAGCATATATACCCGACGGAATACAATTATTCCTATCTTTTTATCTTTTCCAAGATTGATATGCCATTATTCCGTTCTGATTTTACGCTGGCTGGATTTTTTTCTTATTTTTGTTTCAAGCTTTTCGCTTTCATTTCAAGTTTTCAATTTGGAAACAAACCTGAGAATCTTATCAAATCTTGAAACAGATATCAACCCCTGGTAGATCAGAATGATTGAAGTTTAGTCTATTGAGAAGGGCAGGCCCTTCTTGAAGACGGTAACCCTTTTTCTACCCAGTTTTTTTCCACATCTTCCTCGATATCCCATCTCTCAGGAAAACAAATTTCATTTACATGAAGAAATGTAGAATATTTTTGTTCATAAAATTTTTTTAACCGTCAAAAAGTTTTTGATTTCAAATATGTTTCTAACTAATCTCTTTCTCCGGAACTAATAATTTTTTTGTCTGCTCATCTATGGTCTGAGCTTCATGTTTGAGCTATTCAGCTTCATTGTTTGCTACTGATTAGCAATTCTGAATAATCGATTGTGTGTATGTTTTTTTCTGATAATCTGCGAAGAAAAGTTTCACTCAGAATCGATTGTGATGCTCAGATCGTTTTTCGACATCAATATTGTTTTATATCACGTTTTTCCATAAGAAGTTCCGTAACTTTTTTTTCCAAAGCTGCAAATTTTTAGTTGGACCCTGAAAAGTTTTTAATCTTGTTCACCTTCATGTGTTTCAGTCGTTTCTAACACCTCATTCAATCAGAAAGTTTCATTAATTAAATGTTCCGCTCTATTACACTAACGTTTTTGTGGTTTATTTTTTTATCGAATAGCGCTATAACTCCAGATTTTTAATCTATATTATTTCTTTAGGGAACCGTGTTACCGCTTTTTTTCTTCTCAAAAAAATGCTTCAAATCAAGTAATGGCTCAAGTAGCGAAAAAAATTCAAACGAGCTTCTTTTTTTCCGCTAGCTTTTCAAAAAAAGTTGAGGGGTGCAAAGTTATTTCATTGATTCATACTTGTTCTCAACTCATGAATTGTTCTGCATTTCAAAAAAATTGTTTCCCAATCTGGAGATTGCAGGTATGCTGGAAGATCCGCGGGAGAAGGCGTACAAGGCGGTCGCCTACTCCGCGGTCACGTTCAGCTTCGTCGCCATTCTCAGCGTGTGCGTCTCGATGCCCGTCGTCTTCAATTTTGTCGACTCCATCCACCAGCAGACGAAACGCGACATGTCCTTCTGCAAGGTTCGTCCAGAATCTTTCTACTTTGGAATTTTGAGTCTAAAATATATTTCTTGCAGTAGAGTTATTTTTTAATTTTAAACTTCATGCGAGTGCAACTTCAGTATGTAAATTCAAGTTTTGGTGCTAACTGTAATCTTAATTTTTGAAGTTTGCTCGTAGAACATCGAAATCAAAATTTATCGGAGTTATTTATTCAATGCCGACCTTTTGGAGACTGAGGAAATGTTTTTAAGCTTTTCCTCTCATTTCTGGTTTTCAACAGACTGTGTTATCTATAGTTCGCGATAGTTTAGAACTTTTCAATCGAAGAAAATAACCCGAACTATTGTTTTCTTGCTCGATGTCAGTATCATTTTCTGAAATAATTTATTTTCTCACGGCCTGCAATACTTCTGGCTCCTTCTGTATATATGACTCGCCTAATCGAAAATTGAAAAATTGAATAAGAAGGTGTGTAGCCGTTTTGCCAGTAAAAAGCGGCTCAAAAAAAGCCTGTAGAAAGTTTTTGCGGGGCTTTTCGCAAGTCCAGAAATTTGCGAAGGGTTAATAAATTCGAGAACGGCGATTTTTTCACAGGACCGTTCTTAGTAGATTTTTTTCGTTAATTTTCATAATTTTTTTCGTCAGGTTTTTGTATTTTTTTAAATCTGATTCACTTTCATCGGAAGGTCAAGAAAAAAACTATGAAAAAAAATTTTGAACAATCTTATATGTGAACGATATTTGGGTTTCTAGTATTAGTTTTTTTTCTGTAGCATGATCCTAAAAAACTTAAGAGATTTATGTTAAATGAAACTATCGAAAAACTACATTCGGTTCACGTTCACCTCAACTGATTTCCAGGGCTCCGTTTGTTCTGAATTGTGTATAGTTTTCAGTTGATTCAGCGATTTGGTTGATTTTTTCCGTCAATTTTCACTCTACGTATTACATCTTTTTCGCGCGTTTTTCTTTCTCATTAGTGTCGCACAACGGCTATTGATAACATTGCTAATTAGATCACCCATATACAGTGTTGCTTTGACGAAAAAAATAAATAATGATATATTTTTTCTTAAGTATTTGTTTTTTTTTTATTAGTTCAGTTTTTCGATTTTTTCGATTCAAACTAAAGATCTGCAGAATCTCTCTCATTTTGATAGTTTTTTAAAAAAATAACATTTTTCCGTTCTTCACCCTTCTATGACAGCATCTTCAACCGTGAAAAACCCGAAAAAAAAAACTCCTATTTCTTCGCTCTCCCAATTCAAAGCGGTATAGGAAAACGCTTGAAACGGTATAATTATGACGAGAAGAGGATGTCAAGAGCTTTTACACCGTTGCAACACGTTTGGTGGCTGAAGAAGCTGCAGGGCGCGCGGTTCCAGCGCCGCGGCCGCCAAGAATTTGCTGCAGCAACCAGATCTTCTCCTTCTGATTACTCATCCGTGTCTCTCTCATTACTCATAAAAAGCTCAAGAAAACTTGGAACGTGAAAAAAAAAACTTTGAAAAACTTGAAAGTTCATTAGCATCGAATCATCGACTATCATTTTCTACAATCGATATAAATGTACTCATTTGTAAAGTTTGCGCACTTTGGATATTTTTGAGAAGTTTTCCAAATACTATTCGCATATAGATGAATGGGCTGAAAGAAGTCCGTCAATTTTATAACGTTTGCCACTAAAGTCTCGAAACTTTTTCATTTCAACTCTTTTTTTAAGGCCAAACTTGAACCTAACTATCAATGTTCAACTTGTTTCGCCTTCAAATATATTTCATTAGATTAGTTTTTTATTTCAGTCCACTTCGAAGGCATATTGAACCTTCACCTGAATGGATCAAATACAAGTTATTACCGAGTTGTCTCAAATGAGCTCAAAGGTTCAATCAAATCTTGGTTTCAGTCATCCGCAAGAGACATCATGTCGGAGATCACGCACAAAAAGCCGATTGTGGCGGCTTTGGCATCGAATGCGACGGCGATCCGTGGCAAGCGTCAGTCCGTCGGCTGTGCAGGTTACTGTCTTCGATTCTCATCGATCCTAATAAAACTTTACTCAGGCTGCTGCAAGCCAGGCCATCCAGGACGTCCTGGCCTCCCCGGTCGGAACGGAAAGCCCGGAACTCCCGGTGCTCCAGGAAGGCCAGGAACTCCAGGTAGACCTCCGATCGTCTGCGAGGAGCTCGACATTCCGCCGTGTAACCCATGTCCTGCTGGAGCTCCAGGACCTCAAGGGCAAGCCGGACCAGCCGGAATTCCTGGCAGGTTCGAAAATTTCATTTCTTTCTTTCCTCAAATTTTCATTGTTGATTGAGAGTTCGGTGTCAAACTCAACGATCTCAGTTCTAACTGGTAAAAAATTTATAAAATAAGAAGTATCTTTAAAATCAATGTATTCCTCTTTGGAAGACGGATATATTTAAAATCAGTTTTCAACAAAAATCAAATTTTTTCATTGTCTTGCCGAAGTTTCATGTATAGCTGATTCACGGCTGGCCTGAGCCATCAAAAAATAGGTCCTGACACGATAAAAAATAAGGATACAGGCCTGGTTTGTGGAGAGCGCAGACAGGTCACGCCCCCTTGGCGTCCCAAGTTAGCCGTGAATCGGCGATAATGATTTTGATTTTTTTTTTTCTAGCTTTCCTAATCTATCTTGTGAGTCTTGAGAAAGAAAATTATTCGTTGAAAAAATGTTATAAAACTGAACTAGAACTTAAGTGAGGTATATAACTTTTTATAACTAGATTCTTAGGTTCGATCTTAATTTAATTTACGGAGATTGAAAAGTCATGTTTTGAGCTTGATGAAACGGTTCAGACCTGGAAACCCTGGACGACCAGGAGCGCCAGGACCACCTGGACCGATCGGACCAAATGGATCTCCAGGAGAGCCAGGAAGCCCAGGAAACGACGGAGAAAAAGGAGAACCCGGAAGACCAGCACAGTCGACTCCATCCATTCCAGGAGACTCTGGAAACCCTGGAGAACAAGGTTGCGAATGTGCTTTTGATGGAACCATCTTTCTCTTTTCAGGACCCACTGGACTTCCTGGAGACGATGGACCGCCAGGACGCGACGGTCAGCCAGGCCAAAAAGGACCTCCAGGACCTCCAGGACCACCAGGAAACGTCGGAACGGCTGGTCCTCCTGGTAATCCAGGTCTTCCTGGACTCCCAGGACCTCAAGGAGAACGAGGTGCGCTTTTATGCCATGAAAAAAGGGCAGGTTTTTCTCAGAATTTCGAAATAGCTCAAAAACATTACTATTTGTTGAGATAAAAATCTATTTTTAAAAAAACTTTATACTTCTCCACTCATGCCGCTTTCTGCAGGAATCTGTCCCAAGTACTGCGCGCTGGACGGTGGCGTCTTCTTCGAGGACGGAACTCGGAGATAGGACCGCCAAAAGCGACGGTCCTGCCTTTGCGCCGAAAGCCGATTCGGGTTACAGCACATCACATAATTATATTCGTATCTCCGCTCCATCGCGATCCTGTGTTCGTTCCAACGACTCACAGCCCCTTTGTATGTATGATACTTGCGTCCCTCTGTTCAGAGCCTTGCCAAAAATTTCTAATAAAAATGTTTCGTGCCAATCGATTACTTTCAAAGTACATCCTTTCTATAATCTCTAATCATGTAGCAAGAAAAAATTTGGGTGAGGAAGAAGTTTTTTAAAACACCGAAAAAGACAGTATTAACTAAAGATAAATAATTTTTTTCGAGATTCTCTTCAAAATTTAAACAGTTAACTCGATGTATTGAAAATTCATTTTTAGATCGAAGGAATTTTTTTCCGAAATTTTGATGCCAATTTCTTATGAAGAAATGTTTGAACTCCCGCGTAAATTGCCCTTTTCAGAAAAGTTGCTTTATAGAGAAAACATTTCAAAAATTTCTTTTTCCATCTTTTCATTGGCTTTTTCAATTTTTATAACGCTTTCGAAGTGATTTCTGGGAAATAGGAATTGCCGTCGGAGAGGGAAAAAAGTTTTAAAATGTGTTATGGGTCATTCCGCGCTAGCTTGTCACGTTTTTCTTTCCACCAAAAGGCCAGGTCAAATTTGTCCAACTTCGCTTCAAGACCTGTGTTTCTTGCCGTTATAAAAGCAGAAATTTGATCTAATTTGATGTACGGTCTTTTTGGCGGAAGAAAAAACGTGACAAGCTGGCGCGGAATAGGCTATAGAGGCTTAGAATAATTTTCATTTTCGCGAAGGTGCTCCGATATCATGATGGCATTTTTGCAGAGCATTCCTACTTTTTACAATATAACTTTTCGTTTTTAATTTTTTTAATTTTTTAAATTAACGCTTTCAAAAAGTTTCTCCGCCTGTTTTTTGCGCAGAACAGAAGTAGGTTGGATTCTTTCCCTAGATAATTCAAGTTTATATAAGGGAAGTTGCAATCGTTCTTGAGTATCGATATCGTTAGATAAAATTCGTGCGTCAAAAAAGACTGGGTTCGAAAAAATGTTTTTGGTTTTGCTAATCGCGAACTTTTAGAAATAGAGAATTATAGAAAGCTTTGCTGATTGTTAAAATTAATAACTGACTCTCTGTAATTATGGGGTTATGAGTAGATGGAAAAATGCTTGAAATTCTGAACAAAAATTGCCCCTTTCATCTCTTTATTTTGAGATCTCTTTATTCGGATCCGACGTGAAATAATTCTGGTCTCTGTAATTATCTGCGCACACAAAACAGAACCTGCGGATATGCGTGTTCCACGGCCAAAAAAAACAGAACGAAACATCAGCTGAGAAGGTGAAGCTCGTGGCGAGCGAGAGAGCATGTCTGGAGCGGAGGTGCCGTGAGTGCCGAACGAACGGTGAGAGAGTGGTTCCAGGGGGCGGAGAGCCGCGCGAGCAGACGGCCGCAGAGTCGAAACGCCGGCGGTGCCATAGATGCCGTTGTTCAAGCGCCGAGAAGGCGGCAACGGCGTCGTGGCTTCCATCCGCGACCGCTACGAGTTCCGCGACGTTCTCGGCACCGGTGCTTTCTCTAAGGTTTTTTGATTTTTGTTTTTTACCTTTCTAAAGTCTTTAAAGCCGTTTTGCTTGTAAAATGAAACCAGTAACTTGCTCTCAAAAATAGACAAAAAACGATTTTCTTGTGTTAATAGCCGTATTTTGCAACTTTTTGTGGCTTTCAAATCAAAACGTGACTTCCCATCTTTCTATTTGTAACATTTTATCTTCAGTTTGAACCCTTTTCTGGCCCCGTCAAAAGAGCAGCATTTTTTTTTTCGAAATTTCTCATGAAGACTACTGTAAAGCGGCAAAGAGGATTTTTTATATTTATGAAGATTTTTATATCAAAAATTGAACCATGTTAGATTATTTCCTAACACCGTAGTTCGCACTAAAAACTTTTTCGAGTTGAATCGTACAAAACCTTGTAATCCTTCCTAATTTCAACGCTGTCTCAGGCGTCCTTGGGACTAATATCATTCCTCGTATATCTTATGAATCTTATGAAGGCTTATGATAGTACTTCCAATTTTTTTTTTCTACTCTCTGTTTTCATTCCTGGTTCCAATAACCTTCTTACAAAAAGCTCCTTCTGTGATGTGTCCCACTTCAATGGATCTTTTCTTAGAAGTGAAGAAATGTTGTTGTTTTCAGTTTCAAGATACCTTTTTTCTGGCGATTGATTTGTCTCAATGGCACTGTATAAAAACTTTCGACTTGAAAGGTTTTCTATAAATGCAAAAAGACTTTGTTTCACTGTCTAATAAGTTCAAACATTTTTTTGCAAAGGATTTGTTTTCCAAGTTTCGAACGGTATGTATTTTTCAATATTTCCTTCGTCAATTTCTTCGTTTTGAGCGTTGTTGTTTTTCCACGATCTTGTTTAGACATTCATTTTAATGAATTTTGCAAATCCATGACTGCGTTTTGACCTCCATTTACCTTTTAAGCAGTTTTTATATTTATCAATCTATCCACATACTCTTTCGAGAAACCTCCATTAGTAAAGACTAGTGGAGAAAGGAAGAAAGGGTTTCTTTCTGATCATATTGTGTTGGGTGATGGAATCACGCGGCAGCTTGTAACTACATAAATGGACGTGCTGCCGTGTTGCTATGGATTTGGCGCGGCGTCGGGCCGTCTGCCGCCTCTCCTCGACCTCTTTTCTCTGATAAGTGCGATATCTAATGAACTTGACACTTTCCCTACCCAAAAGCTGCTTTTTTATCGTTTATTTTTAGCTTTTCAAGCGACTGAACTCATGAGTCTTTGGTTTTGGATAGTTGCGCGCAGCCTGAAAAAGTTTCGAATAGTTTTTTTTTATCAAATTAGTTTTTTAACTTCATTCACATTTTTTTATCGAACTTTCAGACGGGCGCATCAGGAAAGACTGTCTGCATTTTGAAAAAAAGTGCGGTTTGTTTCGTGAACGTCTTTAGAAAATACCGTCAATTTCTTGAAAATTCAGTTCACAGACGAATCGAGAAGGTACCATAATGTGTCCACAAAGGTACCTCTCAAAATGGCTCGTGAAGGCCCCATAATGTGTCCATCGTGAGACCTCCGGCATACCTTTTAGCTATATCTGAGCCATCTCGGAGGTACTTCAGAGTTTCTCTCAAGCCCCTCTCATTTTTCTCGAAATCCTCAGAGGTATCCTAGAGGTTCCATCGTGAGACTTCAGAGCCTGCGATATACCTCTAAGGGTATCGCGATACCCTTTCTCGATTCGCCTATGTTAGAAGAAAAGAAATAATGGAAGCTTAGCACAAAAGAGAGAAAAACTTTCGAAAGAATTTCAATTTCGTTGAGCAGTTTTCGAATTTAAAATTTTAAAAAATAATAATAATTTTCAACGTTTTATTGAAATCAAGACTAACCTCTGCCACGTTCTTTTTATAGTTAGGAAATTTCTCTAGACTTCTTTCTAGATGAAAGCTGTGACGATCATGCCCTTTTGAATTCCTAAAGAGTTTCCATTTTTTTTTTCGCGCTACAAAATGCACGCACTCTGGACGCATAGTGACGTTCTTCACGCCGGACAACTTTCAGTCTCCGATGTGAATTTCGGAAAGATTTATGGCGTTTTTTTTTTCTAATAATAGGTTTCGAGACAAATTCACTAACATGAAAACTACGTGAAGTATAATAAGCGGCCAAAAGTTTTAATTGTAGTTTTTTTTTTAGGTTAAACCGTTTCTTACACACTATTTAACCGGTTAAATAGTGTGTAAGAAAGGGTTTGATTTTGACCTTTTTGCTTTTTCTGACATCATAGTTTGAAGAGCTTGCTGTTTTCCAAAAGAACACCGAAAAGTGTATCGCTACCACCTGTGCACCTCATACTATTGCCGGAGGAGTGCAGGATAATCAACAGCTAATCGCAGGCGGTTGAGAGCTCGAGCGAAATTGAAGGCGAGATTGAATGCCAAGACATTTTGTCCATCCGAATTCTCGGGAGAATTTTCCACCTAAATTGTCCATCCGTTCAAACTTTGTTATGGAGAAGAGGGCTCGCCATGCGAGTTTTTTGATCGTTGGCCTTTTCCGGAGGCCGGCGAATCTACGCCAAGTTTCGTCTGCCTTCCTCTGAACAAGACGAATTTTCTAGAAGCGTCTGAGAATGATTTTCAAATTACAAGCCTAATGTTTCTTTTTGACTTTTGAGAAGTTGGATTTTTCCAAACGAAACATGAGGTTTTATTTTGATGTCCAAAACACAAAAAAAGTTCAGTTTAAAAAATACGGTTTCTTCCAGCTTTGGGAGTGTTTTAAACTTATGAAAACGGCTCTCCGAAAAGCGCTGAGAAAATTTCCAATTTTTTTGAAGACGGTTTTATGTGTACATTCTTTTGAACTTCTACGAAAATTGTTTGCTTCGCTGTGAACGCTTTCGAGCGTGAGAGGAAATTTGGGAAAAGCCGGAAAACCTACATAAATGGTTTCTTAGAATTGTCATGAAAACAAAAATTTTGTTTTGGTTTTTTTTTCGTCTCTTTGAATGATTTGTTAGACAATACAGCCGAATAGACATGCCAATTTTCTACCTATTTTCGCTTAAATTTCATCTATATTTTTAGAAGAAACTTAAAAGTTTTTAGACGAAGATGTTAGGTCCGCAGTTGACCTAGGTACTCCTCTTTTTCTCGAAGCCGATACGAGAAACTTTTCTCGACGTTCCGCTTGACTTGATGAAAGGAAATGAGAACTTGCAGGTGTTTCTGGCGGAATGCAAAAGCGAGCCTGGACACATGGTCGCCGTCAAATGCATCGACAAGAAGGCACTTAAAGGAAAAGAGGAGTCTCTCGAGAACGAGATCAAAGTCCTTCGCAAGTCAGTTTTTACTATTTATTAACATTTTCTTCAGAATTTTTGAAAAAAAAAACCTAGGTAAAATAATTATATTTTTCTCGTCACAATTGTGGCTTGGGCGTATGCGAACTCATAACCTTCAAATGCCAGGCTGACGACATAATAGTAGATATTTGCCGAGAACTTCTGACTAATGTTCAACTCGTCGAGCTCAAACATCAAAGTGCGACGTCTTTGGACAATGTTCCATTGGATTCCGAGTCAACGGGCACTACCAAGCGCGTTTTCTACGACGATAGGCGTCTGAAGTGTCGCGTTTCAAATTACATTATGTGCGGTCCGTGTTGTCGGCCAATGCCTCTTAGGAGCCGTGGGGAATGAGGAAGCCTGCGGCAATTAGTCTGCTGCGACCCGCCAACCCTTTCTTTCTTAGTCAAACATTCACTCCATGGGAGTGGAGAAAAGTCACGAGTCGCTATGGCAGATCCTGCTCATCGAAATGTATATTTCCCGAAAATAACTCGAATTTTGTGTTTTTAGGTTCAAAGTAGGTCGATTTTGAAGAAAAAGGAAAATTGAACTTTTCGGTCGTCACTCATATTTTTTCCACAGGGAGGTATTCGAAAGATACCTTCAACCACTATAGAAAAGTTTTCCTATCTATTTTCACTCATAATCTCCAGTTTTGTTTCGCAAATTTTGAAAAATGACTGATATTAAGGCGTCTGGAAGCTGATGCTAAAGAAATTTCAAAAAATAGACGCTATATTGAAATAAAAGGAGCAAAAATTGGTGCTCAATAATTCATTTGGTGCCTTTTTGAAAATGTTTTCAAAGTTCATTTCATAGTCTTTTCTGATTCACGGTGGGTCTGAAAAAGATCTCTGCCCACTCATCTATGTCCCTCAGACGTTTTTGTAGTTTACTTTTGCCACAAGCTAGCGGTAAATTGAGTCATTTTCAAAACGTCACGCTTCTTCTATCCATTAATCATTCAAATAAAAAAATTATTGAGTCATTTTTCATGCTTCTAGTTTAAAAAAAAGGTTCAATACTTTATGAGCTCAAATAGGCTAAATCCCATTAGGATTACTAATGTTTTCGGCACGTGAAAAATCCAATTATTCTTAAAAAAATGTTTTTTTCGACGCATTTAGCTCGCCTTATCTTACGAAAACATCAAATGAGCTTTTCCGTCAGAAGCTTAGAAATGCCGCGCCTAACGGTTAGTGACGTCATCGGTTTCTGTGACGACAACAAATTACGTGCCTCGCCTCATTTTGCCCTTCCTGTTGAACTTACGTGCAAGAGTTGAGCCGAAAATAGTCTTGCTGGAAATATGAGGCATTTTTGAAAAAAAAAATGACAAGTATCCCAAATGGTTGTTAGAGTTTGGGAAGTTCCGATTGAAATACAACGTCATAGCAAATCAATTGGAGAAAAGTGTTATAAGTTAAAAACGAGAGTTTTTTTCAAATCGAGGAATTGAATCTGGTACGAAAAAAAAAACAATTATTTTAGACGAAGAATGTTGAAAAAAAAAGAGTTGAATGAACTTTGTTGCTGGAGGAAAAGCTGTGGGAGATCATTCAAAATTTGCAAAGGAAAGCTTTACAGGCTGAGACATTTCAACATCGTGCAGCTCTACGATACGTACGACGAGAAGCAGTACGTCTACCTGGTGATGGAACTCGTGACTGGGGGCGAGCTCTTCGACCGGATTGTCGCCAAAGGGTCTTACACCGAAAAAGACGCTTCCAATCTCATTCGTCAGGTACCTTATCGAAAGTCTTTGAACTGAGTCCAGTACAAACTCTTCTCCGATATTTAACTTCAAAAACACCCAAAAATCGAATTTAGCTACGAGAAAGCGTGTCCCTACTCAAAAAAGAACTAAATCTTGCTCCAGTTATAAACTTTTTATACTCACAACCGAATAAACGATTGGAAAATTTCAAACCTGTTCACTTTTTTCTTCAGGTCCTGGAAGCAGTCTCCTTTATGCATGACAACGGCGTCGTTCACCGCGACTTGAAACCTGAAAATTTGCTCTACTACAACCAGGATGAGGTTTTAGTGGGTCATCTGAAACAAAATATTGAATCTTTTCAGGACTCGAAAATTATGATCTCAGATTTCGGACTGTCGAAAACAGAAGATTCAGGGGTGATGGCGACCGCCTGCGGAACTCCAGGGTTAGTTGTCCAGTTGGTTCATTCATACCTTTCTTCCTCAGGTACGTCGCACCCGAGGTGCTTCAGCAGAAGCCCTACGGAAAAGCCGTAGACGTGTGGTCGATTGGCGTCATCGCCTACATCTTGCTCTGCGGGTGGGTCACAAGGAGTCTTATGATTTGTTTTTTTTAAACCTGAAATATTGCAGAAATAAGAAAAAGAAGGAAAATATTTTTCTATCTTTTGCCTTGAAACCCATTAATTTTCAGAAACGGAAAAATGGGATGAAGAAACGTAAGAAATACATAAGTAAAGTTATTTATTTTTCACGCGCAGACTTTTCGAACCTCTTGGACTCAAGCGCCGCGGAGATTTTGAAACGATAATTCATTTCCAATTTTCCTGGGTTAAGAAACAAACTCTGCAGATACCCTCCGTTTTACGACGAAAGCGACGCCAACCTTTTCGCGCAAATCATAAAAGGCGAGTACGAGTTCGATGCTCCGTATTGGGACCAAATTTCGGATTCAGGTCAGTTTAAGCATCCTCATAAGTTGCTTAGCACGTCTGTTTTTCAGCGAAGGACTTCATTTCGCATCTTATGTGCTGTGATCCGGAGGCTCGGTTCACATGCCAACAGGCCCTTGCCCATCCTTGGTAAATCAATTCCTCGAGTCTTATTTCCAGTACAATTTCCCAGGATCAGTGGAAACACGGCTTATACACACGATATCCATGGAACTGTCGCCGTACATTTGAAGAAAAGTCTCGCCAAACGCAACTGGAAAAAGGTGAACCTTTTAAAGACGTTCTTTCATTTTTAGCCCTCTTAAAACTTTGAAAAAGAAATGGTTTTTCGCTGTTTCCACCTTGATTCTTCACGAATTTCTGCTTGAAATTATCAAGAGTCATAGGCTGGTTGTTTCAAATGGGCGCCGCGAACTACCAATTTTATATAATGGTTCACAGAATGAGATAACTTATTAGGGAATTATGCGAACTTGTTATTTGGGAGTCGAGTTCAAAATTTGGTGATTTATAGACCTAGGTCGTCCAACAAATCTTTTCCTAGGACAAGATACTTGAAAACGAAAAAGATTATCTGTTCGCTAAGTTGCCTACTTAGATACTTTTGAAGGGATGCATTTCAGGCATACAACGCGGCAGCGGCGATTCGACAGCTCCAGATGCTGCGGCTGTCGTCGACGAGCAATCGTGTGAACAGTCAGCAGCAGCCCCCGCAGGCCTCTTCCACTGCGGCCTTCCCCGTCTGACCGAGCCATTCTCGGGGAAGGATCACCTTTTTCGCTTTTCTTCCACAGTTGCTCGACAAGTTGCCCGGTGGTATCGTCTTGGAACTGTTCGATGCTCAATTCATCCCCCAAGTCCCCTTTCTTCTTCTTTTCCTTCGACGCCATGCTCGTCTCGAACGTCCTCGGGTGCTTGCTATCAAAAAGAAAATATATCTGCGTCTCACCTCGTAAAGTACCATCTACACTTGCGTTCATTGTCGTCTTCAAGTTTGTTGATCGATTTCACCTGCTAAAAACTTATCAGCCCCGTTTCTTGTTAATCCTTATTACATTTCCATCATTGTAAAGTCGTGTGCTTCACTGTGATTTTTTTGGCATTCCTTTTCACCCCTTGCGATATTTGGAAAGAAGTTGTCTCTCTTTTTTCCTCTTGGATACTGTGTTTGTATATATTCTGCTGTTTTTGTTCCCAGATACAAACTTATCATCTAAACAATTATCATTTTCTCCACAACCGGATGGCGTTAAAAGCTTTCAGTATGTGATTCTAACGAAGGAGAAGATTTTTTATTGCATAAGGTATAGATAAACTGTTTTTGAACAATTAAAGTATCAATGCAAAGCTTTTCACGCCTTCGGGTCCACCTCGGCTGGCATTCCGAGACATTTTCTTACATTCTATCTAGCTGGAAAGCGTTTTTTGAAGTTTCATGTTGATAATCGACCCAACGTCAAGGTTCTTGTCTTTTGCTGATCTCTTTTATGATCTTGCTAAATCATTCCATACGTATTTTTCCTTTTCTTGTTCTTGCTAAAACAAATGACAACTCTTTTTTGATGTAAAAATGAATAATAATCAACGCTATAGACAACGCAATCCACTATTGATCGTATCATGTGGTAACAAGAGGGAAAACGACAAAATTTTTATCACCACGTACTATCGGTCAAGTGACGTTAGAAGTTGTTGATAATGTAGCTGGACTATTTTTTTAAACCAATTATACGACTGAACTCAGCGGAAAAAAAACGTGATGAGCTGATTTAAACGGTAATTAACTTCTTCAATTTCACATGCATGCTATGCATTGATGCGGAGACCTGCATGAAAAATGACTCAAAAAATTTCGACCAAGGCTAATTCTTATTTCAGTTGGATAATAATTGAAAAAAGGAAAATCGAAGCGAATTCTTTGAGAACTTTGAAGGTAGAACTAACTCTAATTTAATTAATTATAATTATAATTAACTCAATTTTTTTCATTCTACAAGTATGCGTGTTCGCGTCGTCAGTCGATGAACCGCTAACGTTTTATCTAACGCACAAAAGCTCTTTTTTTTAATGTTATTCTTTGAATTAATGATTTAGAGAGTTACTTTGACTTAGTGTTTTGATTTGTAATTGTAAAATTTCAACTTTTCTTTTATGATTTTTTAAAATCATTATACACATGTTTTTAAGTCATTATTAATATTTATTCAGGGCCTTGTAAGTCATTTTTTTTAATGTCTGATTTGTTTTGCTTCATTTGCAGACACTTTCCTTTCTTCTAAAAAACTTCTGAAACAAATTGACATACATTATATATTATATTTGAAGGATATGAAATTTTTGAAAGAAGAAAAACGCTCTGAGAAGTGGAAAATATGATTTTTTTCATAAGTCTTTTTTTCCGAAGTTTTTTTCAAATTCGTGTGTCAAAAAAATATACAAGATAACTCATAACTCACTTTTTATTCATGCAATTTTGCTAAGAAAAAATATAGTTCTTAGAGTCTGCAAAAGTAAGTTGTCCTATATTTTGCGTATATTAAAGCGATCAGCGAAGTAAGTTATATACTGGAAAGAAACACCTGAAAGAAGGACGTTAGTATTAGTAGGGAACGATGGCAAATATTTGTTCGCGCAGTCTGTCTGCCTCGCTTTTCTGATTTTAGTTGTTGTTTTTTTTTTTTGCTCTTTCCAGTCGTATTCTATTAAATCGATTTCTTAGATTACAACTGAGCTACTCGTATTCGTACATGTCTGTCAGGACCATGCCCAAAATTTTCAGTGTTGCTGTAAGTTTCCCTTTTTTGGTTGAGTAGAGTAATTTTTCAGATCATCTCAAACTTTATTTTTAGGGAATCGCTTAGCTTCTCTATTTTCCTTACGGTAATGGTTGAACTTGATAGTTCGAAAACATCGAAAAAATTAGGAAGTTTAGTTTCAGTTTTTCAGTTTTACGCTACGTTTTCTCAAGAAAGGTTCCAGGCTTCGTTTATCTTTTAGCTTAATAGGTTCATCTTTCCAGTATATCGACGTCATCGTGGGCAAAAACTTCGCCGGGTTGGATCACTGCAGCCGTACAGCCTTTCTCCGGTTTCTGGACGAGGCACAAGTTTGTTCTGAAACTATTGAACCCAAGTTCTTTTTCAGGATTATTGTTTAATACGTTTTATGCTATATAATCAAAGCTATCATAGATGTTATCAGAGCTCGTTTCTAATTTCTCATGGGTTGAAAATTATTTTGCTTTCCGGATAAGTTTTCGTAGTTTGACTGCTGCTGTTTTTCTCTTTTGCACATTGGCTCATGCTCCGAGAAAAAATAAAACTGTTTTGAAAGCTCGTTTTTCCGCTTTTCTAAGCTTCAACAATTTTTCATAAGTTTTTATTTTCCAGAAAGAATCTCGAATACCTTATTTGGATAGAAAAACGATCGACTTCAAGTCCCATACACTGATCATTGACCAGCGTAAAGTCGAGATCTACACTACGCGGACGGTTTCTTTTTTTCTCAAGTTTCCCAAGTTTCAAGAGACCAGCTCTAGATTCTTTTTTTAATGATTTCGGTTTTTTTGAGCTTTTTCAATTTAACTCAATAATTCGAAAAGTTTATTTTTAATTTGAAAAATGCGAATAAGAAGGGACAAAAGATAAAAGTAGGATGTGCAGGGCGAAATGGTTTTCGCTGTGGGAATACCGTTGATCGTTTCGACCGGGGCCCTGGAAGAGAATGGCTTGTGGCTTTTCACATTCAACATTTCTCCATACGTTGAGAAGCCGCAACTCAGGGATTTCCTCGTCCTTTCTCTCCCTTCACAGGTCATTTCTTCGATTGATGAAAGATGAAAGTATCCATTTTTAAATTGATTTTTTAAAAGAAAGTCATCAAGATCACAAAAAATTGACTTATTGGCTTATTTCAAATAGGTTTTTTTTTGCTACAATTATTACATTCATATATATTTTATTGGTTCCCTTTTTGAATTGAAATTGATTCATCTCGCGAGATGGTAAACAGTTCTTTGAAGAATATTTATTGTCAGATTCTGGCATGTTTCCAGTTGTTGATTCGTCATGAGGAGTCGATGATCACAGTCAAAATTGCCAGACAAACGGCTCATGAGCAGCAACAAGTGTCTTTTTGAGCCCGAGCGAGGTAGACGGGAAAATAGAACGGGAAACTGAGAGACACACGAATTACAATCGGCTCCTTTCAAAACAAAGTTTCGTCTTGATTTCGTAGGCCGCCCTTGAAGGATTGAGCTGCGTTCCGATGTTTTGTTTTCCTCCCGTTGAATTTTCCTTCCTTGACGTGTATTACACTTTTGTCCACTTTCTGATTGCAGAAAGATGCGCAGAACCTGTCGGATGCACTCACGGAGACATTCACGCGGTACGCCGAGATCGACAGACTCGCATACCGACGAGTCGGTTCGTTTTCCTTTCCAAACTGTTCTTCTGCTTCCTTTTTTACCTCTTCAGACTCCCAAATTTTTTTTGCTGTTTTTTCACCGATCCTTCACTCAGTTTTTATTGATTAAAAAAATCGTTCCACCTGCGTGAAGACTTTTAGAGTACTTATTGATACTTTCACTTCTTATCCTAGTCAAGTTACTACAGAAAATAAGCGTGCATTTGAGAAATTAACTTTTTCGTACTCGCTTGAATCTGCAGAAGAAAATGTATTTTTTTGCCATTTGTGACGAGTTTTATGACTTTTTTTTTGGGTTTGTGTGGAAATTTAATCTGAGCATGGCACGCAGAGGCGCAGAGAACGTTGAAAACCACAAAAATAACTTGCGAATAACTTTTTTGTCGCAAAAAGGCGTCCTAAGTCGATTTGTGCTTTATTATTTGTCAGAATCGTTTCACGCAACCCAATCATTTGTTTAATCTTTATTTTACGACTAGGGACTCTGGAAAAACAAAAGTCCGCGAGTTTTGAATTTTGTTGACGATTTGAGACTTTTACGCGTTTGATCGCGGTCTTTGGGCGCGTTGCAGAGGTGTTTTTTCACTGCGGCCTCTGGCTATTTTTGCAGCAAATGGTCTTGTTTTGTACACTTTTTGCCTTCTGGCGTCAGATCTGTTCCCCGGCGCGTCAAGACACTTTTTATGAATTTTTTATTGCTTTCTTTATTGCGAAAACTATTTGGACGCGTGTGAATAGTTTCCCCCTGTTTGAGAGAGACTGATAGCTCTTTGAGGTTGTAAATTCTTTCGTTATTTCAAATTTCATTGCTTTTTTTATTAAATATTTTCGGTCGTCATCTAATTAACGAAAATTGAAAGTTAATCATCATATAAGATTTCCTTCTTTCAGACGTTAGGAGAAAGTTCGGGCTTCTCTAAATTACGAAAATAATTGTTTTAAACTTTCTCAAAAATGAACATTTTCTTTCTCAAGCATTTCTCAGTTAATATGCCTGAAAAAAAACTAGCTATGGCGCGCTCAAAAAACAGATCCGACGCATGTGCAAAACATGACTGTCACCAAAATAACAGAGTAAAGTACCCTTGTCAATTTCAATCACCTTCAAAGACTGGTTTCTCAATTTCCATTTGGTATTTTCCCACATTTTGCTTATTTAAAAAAATTTTTGCGATCTATGTAGTCTAATTGTAAGCAATTTTTCAAAGCTTGTATTTTAGATAATTTATAAAAACGGTTAAAGTTCACCTAGCCAGCAATAATGGGAAGTTTTCGACATCTATGAAAACCTCACGAAGGTTTTCAGACGCTTTTTATTCGCCAAAATTCTGAAATAATAGGGGATTACTGTTAGCAATAAAAAAAAACAGTTGATCAATTTTAAAAATCATTTTGATTCTTTGAAAATAGTTCAGATGTGGTAGTGAAAAAAAAACATTGCGCAACATTTTTTTTTCTGATGTTTTTCATATTTTCAAAGAAAAAAATAAAATGAAAACTTCTATCGTTGTTGTTTGTTCTTTTTCATTTGGGGACCCATCATGTACCCTCAAACTTTTTAAGAGTTTCAAAAATGATTCTGAATCAAAGGCAAGATAAGAGCCGATGGAAGTTTTGAGAAAAAGACCTTGGCATGACGGATCGCGAAGGAATGATATTGACAGTAGTGATTTGGATGCGTCGATGAGTCGCCGTCAGACTATCTTCCGCTCAATTTTTTTCTCTTGGTTTAATTCAGATCATTCGACGTAATAAATGAAAGATTATTGAGAAAAAAATTTTTATTTGAAAAAAAGTGGAAGAGGTTTTTTGAATGTTTCCAAAATTGGCACTCTGCAAGTTTTTAAAGCACACTTTTTCTGCGCCATTAAGGGTTAGGTTTGTGAAAATTTTCTGAGAAGCTTCGATCTTCATTATTAACAATTATAATCAATTTTTGGCTGAACCAAAGCTTTTTCAATGACTATTTTTCCATTTTGGAAAATACAGTTTCTCAAAAAAAGGTTATTTTTTTCAGCAGGATACTCGGCGCAAGGATCGCCTTCGATGGAAAAGTAGGCGGATTGTGAGGAAAAAAAAGAAAAAAAAAAGAAGTCGTTTTAGTTCATCTGCAGTTCAAAGAATCGGAACGCAGTCTTCGCTGTCACACACGACTCTCGTCTTTCCTTCTGAGGTTTCTAGTTTAAAAATACTCTTTCAATTGATTAGTTTAAAGGAAAATTATTAGTTTTCGGTAGTCCTTCAATTTTCCTGGTACCCAACCGCTTCAATCAACGTTTTTCTCAGTCTGTGTGTCCTCCAGGGACTTTTTGTATCGTTTATCCGTCGCACGGCATTCTTGAAAGCCAAGATTATCCGCAAACTTGACACGTGCCAGAAGTAGGGCAGAAAAAGCGGCGATTTTTCGGCATAGACGTGTTTTTCGACTCAGCAGCGCGTTGAATCCATTCATTCCAAATATATCCACCCGTAAACATACTGGCCTTTTTGCCAATACTTTTGGTGACAACTTCAGAATACTTTGCTTTTTCCAAGAGAAGGTTCTGAAGGAGATTCCGAGAACAGAAGTGTCTGAGAATGAATATTTTAAAATGGATTTTTTTTGAGCTGAAAAATTTGTATTCTTCATTAGAAAAATTTCTTTCTCTTTTGTAGTTAATTGGTTATCTAGAAACAAGGAGCTGAAAAACGAGTCATTTCCATATAAGAAAACAACGATCTAGCGAATACCGCACATTTTTTTGAGTTTTTCTGAAAAGCTCCCTATCTGGCATCTTATTTTCAGCATAATTTTTACAGTTCATGTTCAAATGCGAAATTTCCAAAAAATGATAATAATTCTTTTTTTTTCAACATTTCTTTCATGGATTTTTCAAATTTTTTCAAATTGATTTAGATTTTTTTTTTTCCGTTATATCTATAGGAGCCTTCCCTTTGTTCTTTTGTCGACTAAAAAAGTTTTGCATATGGTCGAAAACAAGCCGAGTTTTTGTCCCACCCGAAAAAAAGCCGCCCACAGAAAAATAAAGTTTTGTTGGTTGGTGCTGATGGTACTGGCACGGATTTTCACGCATTTTCTGCGTCGTTGAAACTTATCGGGCCAACATTTTCGCCGCTGGCCGCCATGTGCAATTTGCTTTGGCCATCGCTCTCGCCGGCGCTCCGATCGCCACGTTAATCCGCTCGTTTCCACATTTTTCCTTCTATCGGTGCTGTCCGGCCACGCAAACTCCCTATTCGAACTTGCATTTTGGGGTTTCTTTGATGTAGAGACCTTTTTTGTCTCCCAGAGAGGTTGTCTCTTTCTGCTGCCATGGTGTTCTTAAGGCATCGGTTTTTTGACTCTCTTTTTAATTTCTTGAAATCAAGTCGTATCTAGGGGTGTCAGTCTACTTTGTGTTTTGAGGATTTTTTTTAGAAATAAGCTGAAATTTTTTCTCGTTCACCAGCCTGCAAAACTTATCAGTTTAAGAGCATTTAAAGTGGAAGGGGTTGGGCCGGTTAACTTGGATCTGTGGGAGCTTTGGACTTTTTCCAGGTCAAAACTTTCACGGCTTCCACTCAGAGAACGTTTTGGTAGAAAAAAAAGTTTCTCAAAGCTTGGAGTTTCCCATTCTCATCTATTAAGCCGAAAAAAGGTATGTAAAAGCTCAAAAAATTTCTGAAAACCTGATAGTGCGAAAATATCCGGTTTGAGATTTCGATGAAGCTTTGCTGAGGTGTTATCGAGAACGCTCTGATCACAGCCAATGGGAATATTTCTTGGCTATTGTCTTGCAACTGAGTTATTTCCTGCTTTCGACATGGATTCTGTTTAGCAAAGCATCTAGATGTTTTTTATATTTATCATTTACTTGCGCATCTTTTCTAATGCAATATCAAAGCCTAATTTCTGTCGTATCGATGAAATTTTAAGATTGGTCAGTTTGAAAGTTTCTGCAAGCATGGTTGCTTTTTCGAGATCGACATCTTGAGGAAAGATGAGTTTCCAGTGGCCAATCTCATCGGCTCGTTTCTTCTCGGAACTCCATTAATTGCCCAAAAAACTTCTCTTCTCCGCTTTCCTTGCTTTTTGACACGCTTCCCTTATTAGCGCATCATGGTTTTAATGAACCAGAAAGACGTCTGAATAAGCGAAAAGGAAAATTTACATGCTCTTCAGCTTTTTTTCCCTTCGAAGTGCAGAAAAAGGGAAAGTCTGGCTTTGCGACCTTTTAGAGAAGATTTGATTTTGGAACTTAGCAGCTGTCTTCTCAAATCTTGCTCCTGCAACGTTTTCCGCTCACAGTTCCTCTTTGAATTTACTTGAATAGAGAAAACATTCTGGATTCTGGTCTGAAGCGAAGGTTGTTCACACCAATCATTCGGAATGGGAACCCATCAGCTTTTATGTAACTGTTATTTGTTTCTTGGTAATTTTTTGAATGGACATCGTTCGCGTGCTTTCTTGCTATTCGAACAATTTCCCGCGAAACGTTGCTCTAATTTTTTCTGATTGCTGTTATTGACTCGCGTATTTGCCTAAGCTCCGAATATTACTTTATTCTGTTATATGCGATTTCCCGCAGGTGTGAATTACGAGTTTTCTCATATTTTTCGAGGGCTTCGAATGGAAAAAGCACAGAAAGAAAATACGCTCACTCAATCAGCGTCAGGCCTTTTAATGACCTTGAGGGTGTTCCGGGGGTGCATCCATCAACCGTCGAGACTCCATTCTTTATTCTTTCCGACCGAGCCTCCAAACCTTCTTTTTCTTTGGATATTCTTCGCAGAGGTTGTGATCTCTATATGTCCCATCAGTCGTCGGGTTCTCTTGATTGTTGTGGCTGAGCGACGTATCCGTCGGCGGGCAGATTGATGCTAACAGGCGGAATTGCGTCGTCTATTCTTTCCTTGTCTTCTGAAATTCTACATCAGCCACAACCTTTTGACTGAATTTCAGCTTCATTTTCAATTTTCTTCCCGTCTGTTGTTGGAATATTTCCTTTTCTTCTTTTTTGTATGACAGAAAATCTAAAGCAAGGCGGAAAAAAAATCTGAAACAAAACGTCAAGAGAAAATTAGTCAAAAATGTTTAAGCTAGTTTCTGATGCCACCAACAATTGGCGAAAGTTTTAGAATGAGTTGAAGTTTGACACGAGTTTTCGAATACTCCAGTGGGAACTCGGAGAATAGACTACACACCTGCAAAGAAAGAAAACCAACTTTGTTTCTTTTCTCTGCCATTTCCTTGTGCGACTCGGCCAAGAACTCATCGGCACTCCCTCTTTTCCTCGTTTCTTCACGCAACTTCTCAACTTCAACCCAACTCTTTTCTTCTCTTTTCTTTCCAGCTTCACTCCTCATTTTCGCAATTTAAATCAAATCAAGCCAACCACTTCAATTTACTTTCTAAAGTTCTAGAATATTTTTTTAAAAAAATGGAAAAAAAGCCAAGTTTTGAGTTTTTTTCTCGATTTTTTCAGCAGCTGGTTTTTGAATCTTTTTTTTTGTCTTTTCTGCTATTCTCCTTCTTTATTTAGAGCTAATATTTCATAAGTTCAGTGAAAGGAAAGTTATCGAGATGTTATCATTTCGAAAAAGTCAAACCTTATGATTTTGAATACTTTTCGAACACACTTGGGTACTTTAAAATGGTTGTTTGATCTGTGTGCTGATTTGTGTGGGTGAATGATAAGACGGAAAAGCTGGCGACGCCTGGATATACCTGCGGCGACGTTGAAATGGAGAACGACGCGCCTTCCGCGACACAATCGATCGTTCGCGTCTTCGCATATACATATACACATATATATTGCTTGTGTCTCGTTACTCGTGTCCCCTACGACCTCTTCCCAAGATGCGCATGCACTCTCAAGAAGTGTCTTTCCTAATTTCTTTCATTATTTCGGCCGACATCCTCTCAAAAACTGAAAGCTCTGCTCCAACTCACTATTAAAAACAAACGAGTATGGCACTTTATCAAGCCATTAGTAATCGAAGAAAATTATACGTTTTTCAAAAGATGCGAATACAGGAAAAAGAAATATTTAAAGGTCATGTTGGCGTTAGTCCGGGAGGAACGCGTTTTTGGAATGATTTTTTCCTCATTTTTTCAAATTAAGCTTTAAAAAATGTTTCTGTGATATAATGGATATTTTTTCTTTAACTCATTTTTTCACCTGTGTATTAGCTTCGAAATAATTAGTTTTTTTTTAAATTCAGTTTACTGAGCTTTTGAATATAGTTGAAGATTTATGATGAAAACTCGTTTATGTGAAACTCATGAAGGTTAACTTTCAAAAACATCTTTTCCTTTTTTTTTTGAACTTCCCAGTAGACGTTGAATAGATAAGATATGACGCATCAAGGAACGATGAATTTCGCAGTTTTCCCTTTCTAATTTTTTGCTTTGTTTCACTGTCTTTCATGCAAAAGCCAACGTTTTCTCACTGGTTTCTGCTTATTCGAGTTTTTGCTCGCTTGGAGAAAACTAAATTTTCGACGTATGTGGCCAAAAAATAAAACGAAGATGCAAATTAAGCGTTTGGCTTTTTTCTGTTTCTCTCGAGGGCTACCCTGAAGCTTCGGACCCGTTCTTCTCAGTGGCGAAAACGCTGCCGCAACTTCTAATTACGGGCATTTTGCCGTTCCTCGTCGCTTTTCTCGCCTCTCGTGCCTCTGGAGATTTTTTGTTTACTTTTTCCTTTGCCAGTAAGTAGGTTTTCGGATTTTCCGCCTTTTGTTTGAACAAAAGCTCTAGAAACGTTCTTATCTTAAAATATTGGAACTTTTCAAACGTCTCGATTTTTTTCTCCAAAACTTCTAATGAAACATAATTTTTAAGGGAGAGCTCTTATTTTGGTGAAAAAAAAACATAAATTTTCGCCGACCTACTGAGATTTTCATTAAAGAATTCTCATGTGGAGGCCAAGTCGAGAAAAACAAAATTTTTCAATTTTAATTGAGCCCCATCCATTTGCGGAGCCTTCTCTCAAGCGTTCGGCAGTATTAGTTAGTTTTAACAACTTATTTTCAAATTCTTCTCTTGCATACCAAATTTATGAAAAAGTGGGCTTTCATTATATGGATGCGAACCTTCTTTCCGTAATATCATCCTCTTTTTTTTTTGCTTTTCTTGTCGAGAAAAAAAAAAGAATTTTTTCCCGAAAAAAGTTTCGCGTGCTTACAAGCCTCGCGGGACCCGCAATCAAATTGCAAACTCTATTCCTCTCCATTTTTATTCTCTTTGTTGTTTTGCTCTGGTGCATTCAACGCTTTTTAATGAATCAGTTCATTCAAATAGAATTCACAACCTTAAGTATTGAGGCTCTTATCAAACTTTGGCATTTAACATTATCATTCTCATATCCGTATAGAAAGGATGTTTTGAATCATTGTACGCATCTTCTTCTGCTATCCTTGAAGTTCCTGTCGTATTTTTTTATTTTCAAGATAGTCGCAAAGGCGTGAAGAAAACGCGAGATAAAATCTTGCAAACAACCTTTCTTGCACTACTGAAGTTTTAGTTTTCTGAAAACACGCTAAAAGAATCAGCAAATATTTTTTTATACTATTTTTCAAACTTTTTTTGTATAAATATGTCTGAAATTTTGAAAAAAAAAGATCCTTTATATATTTTCATATATTGATTTTTATTTTTTTCGAATTTTTTTGGTTACTTACCTGATACGGTATGATTTTAACCATCTGATTCCTTCGTAAAGTATTATTTCAACTTGTTTGACTAGAATTATCGAAATTTTTGATAAGAATCAGGAAGTTATTAATAATTTCTGCGTCTCAAACACCGCCTTAAGAGAAGGAATGTTAGAATTTTAACCTGAGGGTTTCAGATAACATCCTGTCTGGACCAGTCGGAGAATTGGCAGCTCCGAGTTCTGGTCGGCGGTCTCGCCCAGGGCGACGTCCGTCTCAACGTCTTCACTCAGAAGGTCGTCGAGCTCCTCGGCCCCGCGAGGCTTTCCCTTCTTTCCAGTGAGTCGTCCTCTACTAATTCTTCCTTCTAGAGTTACTCTGTCTGTGAGGAAACTTCGAAAAACTCGAGTACCCGAACAGAATTGATAGAGATGAGCACCAAACTTTTTCTGGTGCAGAAGTTTTAAAAAATGTTTCTTAACACATGATGCCTGTATCATGACCTATAAGGCAATTTCTTTGCGAAAGAATTCCGTAGAAGGATTTTGAAGCGATAATTGAATATATTTGTTTGTTGGTGTGGAGCGCCTCGTCTGCTAATCAGGAAAATTGTAGGCACACAGTATATCAGCTTAAGAGAGAGAGATAAGAAAATTTTGACCTTTTGCAAAATGAAAGTATTCGAGAACTTTTGTGAATTTCTCCGTGTAAAGAGGTTTTGACATTTAGTTCTATGCATGTTCAGACTTTAATTGTGATCATAATCATCAAATATTCGTTTTTTTATATTGAAAATATATATAAAATAAACATGAAAGTCGTTATGAAGTATGTCAATGTAATTATACGATAATAATTATCATAATCATGGAATATCATCATGTTGTTCTGAGAATAAAGTAATTATTGTTGCAGACATCAAGCATCTGCTACGGCCAGTGGATTGGGCTCACTACGAGAACCTAGTAGACAAGCTTCTCGTGAGGCGATCTTGACGCTTTTCCGTCTTTTTTCGTCTAACCGCCATTTTTCGCTCTTTTCTTTCCTCACAATAAAATTTTATAAAGAGCATATGTCGTTCTTTTTTCCGTCTAGTTGCTCAAACTATGATTATACTTTCCTTTGTGGTTTCCTTTCAACGTCACCCAAAGCCTCCCTCTTTTTTCCGTTTCTCGCTTTACAGCCCTCGCGTTCACTTTATCTTCGCTGATGCGTACTTGGAAACTGAACTGGAACGGCGGTTTTTGCAGAGTTCGCCACGAGCCACGATTCGACATCGCGAAGCCGAGTCCGCGCCACTCGAAAACGCGTGAGCAGCGGCAGATCGTCGAGCATGAGCTCCGTGAGTCGACCGTCGAGTGGCAACAGTGCCGCAGGCGGCGGCGGTGGAATCCGCGGCTTCTTTTCCAAACTACGCAAGCCTTCCGACCAGCTCATCTCACAGGTACGTCTTCTATCTTTCCCATCTCTATCAGTTGATCTTTTATGATGAATATGTTTTTAAATATATTAAAAAAAAACCTAGCACCACTAAATACGACGCAGCGGAAGAATACGGTTGATTGATGTGGTTTTGATGTGATATTATCATTTCTTTAGTGGTTTTGTACAGGCAAAAATTTGCTCTGAGGCTACGTCGTCTATTGGCTGATCGTGCAGAGCGACGCCAGCCAATCAGAAATTTTTTCTTTGGAGTCAAACTTTATTTCGCCAAACCCAAGTTTAGACTTATAATTATCGATAGATATCCATCTGTAGTGAATAGTTACTTCGATTGAAAGTTGCGTAAAATTTGAAAAGAACGAAACTTCTCGAAGTGATCTAATTCATGAAATTGCTCTCAAATAGCTATTAAAATACTATTTATTGTAATCCTAATACTCAAGAAGTTTTTTTCTTGAAGTAAAAAAAGTTTGCTCTTGTGAAACAGTAAACGACTTTTTTTGCTATTGTTTGAGCTCAGAACTTCGCCAAAGTGGATTTTAGACCATGGTGTTCCTTCGTTTGCGTTTAAAGATAGTTTGAGCGTTGACATTTATTTTGGATTCCTTCAAGTTTTTCAATTTTTTGCAACGTTTTCAGATTTATTTAGTTTGAGAGAATTTTTGGTTTTTCAACGATTTCTCACATTCAGAAGGCTAGTCCTCATCTTTCATAAACCGCCTCGGCAGAACTTTAAGCGTGCTGATTGCGAATCAGTAGATTAATCAAAAAACTCGTATTCTGATTTGCCTGAGAAAAACAATGGATTGAATTTCCCGTCGGCTAACACTTGGTCGTGTTTATCATCTCAAAAACTGGCAATCAACCATTCAGTGTTTTCGCCTTATTTTTTCCCACCAGTTGTTTGGAGGGGAAACTTGAAGGCTCGGGGTTTCGTGAGAACTCTCTTTCCAGAACAAAAAACTTTTTTGACAAAAGTCTGAGGTTTTTTTTTAGTTTTAATCGCATTTTCTGCCGAATCACTCTTTTATCAGCTATTGATAGGGTTCCTGGTTTAATACTTTTTCAAAACACTTTACTTTTTTCCTCAGTTCCAGTCAACATCTTTCAACCTTTGTTTCACCTGCTCTGAGGTCTTTCTGTTGGAAAGAGTGATTTCGTGGCTTTGCATTTTTTTTTTCTTTGAGTTGAATTGCATTATTCAAGGTTAAGTAAGATTTTTTGAAAGTTTTATCAAAAAATAAATAATTTTTAGGCACTCAGGTGAAGTGACTTTTGAGCCAACTCTGGTCATATAGTTAAAGAATTTTTCGGACGAAATGTAGAATAGAAAAAGGCTTCTCAGTGTTTTCTTAGAGCCCAAATTCACTTTTACTCGCTGGATGTTTCAAAATGTTCGTACTTCTCGACACGCTGCCATCAATCAATGTCGCAGATCTTCTTGTTAAGATCCGTTTGAAAAAAAAAAAGAAGAAGAAAAAATGTACCGGGAAGTCTCTTTCGAGTTTTTCGTGCCAGTGAATACGTCATTCATAACATCCTTGTTTTGTTCTGGGAGGTGCGATCGGAGCGATCGCTCGATTTCTTTTTCTCACGGCTTTTTTCTCTTTTTTTCTGAGCTCTCCATCAAAATTCACACGCAACAACCCGGCTTTCGTGGAAAATCAGATTTATTTTGGCTGCTGTTTTTTCCGCTTCCGACAATAGAACATAGTCTTTCTTAGCTTTTTTTTCCGATTCAGTTATACCCGCGTGAATTTTGCCTACATTCTCCCTTTTTTCACTCATTCCGAGGCGATTCGACGGCTGCCGATGTGCTGGAAGTTCGACGTTCTACGCGTGTTCAGAATGGCGGAGGTTGCTCTTTCTCATTTTTTTACGGTTTTCGATAATAAGACAATGTTTTCGCGTTTTTTTTTCAGCTGGACGCTCTCTTTGATCTTGAAAGTTTCAGAAAAGATTTCAATAAGTCAAAAGTTTATTGCAATTTGGGCGAAGGATTTGTATTGGCTTCTAGGGCAGATTTCTTAATTTTCAGCCGACGCTTGTATTTCCTCCTCTTTTCTTTTTTCTTCGACTTTTGTCTGGAAAATTTAATCAAAAATGTAATTTTGGCCTATAATGAATGTAGAACAGAGCAACGGATTTTCACACGATACAAAATATATCTTGTTTTCGCTCACTTCAAAATTGTTTTCGCTGCGATTTTGGTCTCTGACAAGATACAGGCAAAAGGGACTTTGTATTGGAAGTTTTTGAAGAAATAAAAAAATAGTTCTATAACTGCGCGGAAGCGGAGTTGAGCGAGTTTTTAGAATTCTGTTTTTTTCTAAGACTTAGAATCTGTTTTTGTTCGAAGTTTTGACACTGCCGAAATCTCGGTGAAAAGCGAAACATCAATGACCATAGTTGATCAATGAAACACATTCTCATGGAAAAAATAGGAATTTTAGGCAACCGTAATTTATTTAATTTCAATGCAGGATTTTATAACGATAAATTAAAATTTTGCATTGTACTTTGAAAATCTAATATTAGATTATCAGTTTTGGTTCAGCTTCTAACAAACCTTTTTAGAAAATGAAACGGCACATTTTTCGGGAAAAAAAAGTGTCGAAGAACTTGGAATACGCAATTTTGGCCTTTAGGGAAAAGCTTGCAACAAAAGAAAGCTGCATTTTTCATATTTCGACTGATGCAGGCAAGAAAGCTCTTTTGACGTCTTGTCATCGTTTCTTTCTCCTTTTATAAGCCAAAACTGATGCGAATTTGAGTATTCAAAGTTTTTCTTTCCTTACAATTTATTGTTTGGACAGCCTTTCACTCATGAAGCGACCGAAAAATCAAGCGAAAAGTGGCTTGATTTTGTCGCCCTTGGCTGTTACGACCGTCACGTGAATTCCCATTTACTGCCGTTCTATCTCTTCTTTTTCTCGTCTAACGATTTTGATTGAAAGTTAAAGATCAGTTCTTGTGCTCGTTTCACTATCGATTTGGATGAAACAAGTGGTTATCTGATGCTCGGGGAGTTCTTGTGATCACGATGAATGCTCGTCGATCGGTATGTTTCGCAACGCAGAAAGCGAAAATGTGCAGCCAATCAACTATAATTACTGAACACCTTGAACCACAAAATTTTCCAAATTTTATGAAATCAGCTTCTATGAACTTTATTGATGTTGGTAATCTGGGAAAATTTGGAAATGAGGGCATTTCATTTTGGAAAAATGTGTACCGTAAAACCTATGATCATCGAAATAATATTTCGATCAACCTTTTTCTCTCCGTATTTCGTTTATAATTTTAACATTTTACACTCAGAAAAACCAAGATCGCAGATTAAGCTCATGGAGATCCAAGATTTTTCCAGCACATCATCCCTTGAAAACTCAGGAATTTTTGACGATTTATCGTTAGAAAAGTTATATAGTTGGTTCTTCGCTGACTCGGGACACACAATATTTAATGAAGGTTCTTATTAGCGTCTTTGTAATGTTTTTATTGAGTTAGCGGCAGGAAAGCTATAAAATTTTATTTCTTGAGCTCGTGAAAGTCAGCGATTTTCAAGTCATAGTGTGTGTTTTCAACACGCTATGTAGTTAAGAGCGTTGAGACTTTTTTTTTAATTGAAGAAGTATGAGAATTCAGATGAAAATTTGAGTGTTTGGAAAGGTAGGGCTGATGGTTGAATCCAGAATGGTCGGAGTTGATAGTAAGGCCGAGAGGTGCGTCGGCGGTCCATCCGTCAGTGAATTCGCGATATTTCTCGTGTCCTTTCGTCTCTCTGTCGTCGCCGCCCCTCCGCCTGCCGTTGTTGTTTCTATCTCATTCGGTTTTTTTTTCCAAACGCCGCACTCCGTCCGTCGGGGCAGCCTTTCACCTAACCAACAGCGCTCCGTCTGGCGAGAAGAGCCGAAGAAGGCCCACGGCAAGAATACTTTTTCGGGCATCCGACTTTCCAGCGGCTAGATCTCTGTCTGTTGATATGGTTCACAGTAGTGGCGACGAAGAGGAAAACGACGACTTCATGGTTCGTTCGCCGTTTCGAGAGCTAGTCTCTCCTTTCAACTTCAAATTCAATGGCGTTTTTCACGTTTCCTTAGAAATTCCACAAAGGAGCTCCGTCTTTTTTGTTCACTTAGTAAAGCTTAAAGCTGCCCTTTTTTGAGATCGTGAGCCAATTTTTTACCAACTTCTTTTAAATTTCATTTCTACATTCCTATTGTTCACAAAAAATAACAATAAGTGGATATTTCCACCGAAAAAAAAGCATAGAGAAGATTTTTGTTTGACCACGTGACAAGACGCGTGCACAGGTGTGTCGATTTCTGATCTTTCTTTGAAATGTTCACATTCCCGCCAAAAAAAATCCAAAGCATTTTCATTGGTTGAAATATTTTAAACTATAAAGTTGTTTCACTTCATAAATATAATCTCTTTTTTGTCAAAAATTTCTGAATAGGAAGCTATAAACCCCTAAAGACAAGTCTGCCTTTGGCTATTTGACCTACTGATCCACCACTGCAAGAGTCTGACTAAAAGAAGTGCCTCGTAGTTGATTGCCGCCTGATCAAACTAAAACTGAATCTTTTTCGCAGAGATCGCTTTTTTCCAAAGAGTTTTCCTTCTTTCTTATCAGTTTACGGCTGCGCTGAGCGTCTTTCTCTCTTCAACATGAACATGCCTGCGACTCAGGCAAGTTTATTGGAATTTCGTCTTTCAATGATTTTTGGAACTGTGAGGTGTTGTAGGGGAACGGGTTTTTTGCTCATATAATCTGTCCACCTCTGTCACAAAATTTGAAGGCGCATCAGAGAGGGTTCCGAAGAGTACTCAAAACGTCGGTATCAATATCAAAAAATCATTCGAGGACAATTCTATCAGTTTTGAGTTTTTGATGGTTTTCAAAATATACCATTGAGAGATTTTTTTTATAAACTTTTTTCTAACGGCTTCAAATTTTTCAGTGATTTATGATCAGTTTGAAAGACTAATCTCCATGTTCTTGGGTGTTGGTATGGGTTTTTTTTATTTGCAAGTTTTTTAGGATCAATTCCTAAGATTTTTTTTGCTCAAAACTCGTAGACGTTCATGGAAGAAATGTCTTTGGAGCTGCTTTTTTTTGTTCTGTTTTGGAATCTGAGAACGCTTCGGGCTTTGCCGTCTGTTTTCGTTCATCATTATTGCCTAATTTCGCACGGTGATTCGGGTGTTTTCGCCAGCAGCCGGCCCGTTTGTTTTCCACGGCCGCCAATATTTCATTTTCCGCGTCTTTTTACATTTGGTTACCGACAGAGAGTTAGTTGGTGGGTTGCAACCGGGATCAACGGAGAATGCGTCTCAGCTTTTGCTCCCACGAGGCCTTTGCAGCTGTTTGAGCATTTCGGGTGACAATGATCAACGTGGGTCTTCTTCCTCATTCGGAATTGGTTTCACTAGTTCTTCTTTCTTGCTCAGGGCTTTCGTTCAAAACTTTTCCAGCCTTTTTTTGTAGTCTCCAAAATCACGTTTAATTAGGGATTTCATTTGTGGAAGACGGCAGCGCTGATGAATGTTGCGACGGCATTCCTTAATTTATGGGCGCGTTTCTCGTGCAAGAGTATTCCAACTTATTCGTTTCCAATTAAGGAAGGGCGCCACAATCCCTGGTAATGTCGTTTCGAATTTGCGTCTTGGCTCAAGGATGACCTCAGTCTTTTGAGAGCTCCGAATGCATTTTCTCCTCTTTATTTTTTGGTTACGCTCCGTGGACGAGCAAGGCCGGGAAAACTGCGGAAAACAAAAAAACCCATGGCTTTGTTAACTCTCGACAAACTAAAGCTATTTCAATCATTTTAATGAGGAACGGATCATCAGAATCACTGGTAAATTTTTTTTTTAAAAATGGGTGCGCCTTCTTGGCAGTAGACGTGGAAAAAACATAAATGTTCCCAATTCAGGTTTTTCTGGCAATTGGCCCACTCAAATATGAGATGTCTCACTTGCTGATTTTTGGCGTTCGACCTTTTTCCGCAGTCTTCTAGAATCCATATCGAACATAAGTATGAAAAAAGAGACTCTATAAATATTTAACTCTCAAAGAAAAAAACGCTCTTCACAAAATAACTGTCTTTTTTGCAAGAAAAAGTTAGGCGCGACCCCGAGCGTCGGTCAATTTACTAGATTCCAAGGGGAACCAGTTTTCTTTTTGTGTTTTTTTTTCCTCTGGGACTAGGATCAATTAGAGTAAAAGGTTTTCCCGAAGAAAATCTCCATAATGAAAAGGAATGTCGCATAAAATATTTAGGAGCCGAAGGCGGAATTTCTGAAAAGAAATACGGCTCTATTTTACAGTTGATGTGCCTGGAAAAAAGTAAAAAAAAAATTATTAGTTGTTTTGGGTTTTCCAGAACTATTTTAGGAATGAAAAAATTTCGCTCATTTAGGTCAAGTTTTTTTTTGGGATTTCATCGTGTATGAGTTTTACACAAGTTGATTGAGAAGTTTTTCAGGTGCAGGTCGGTTCTCGAACGTTCGAAGCCCACGAGCTGCAGAAGCTGATCCCGCAGTTGGAGGAGGCGATTCAGAGAAAAGATGCGCAGCTCCGACAGCAGCAAAGCGTCGTCGAGACGCACATCAAGCGGATCGCCGAGCTCGAGACCGAGGTCATGTCCCTGCAGGTTTGGACGTTCCTCCGACCTCAGTCACGGTCATTTCCAGAGAGAATGCGACAAGCTGCGGTCCGTCCTCGAGCAGAAGGCGCAGTCTGCCGCGAGTCCTGGGGCTCCTCCTTCACCGAGTCCCCGCACTGATCAGCTCGGCAACGACCTTTCAAATGTTCGTTTTGAGCAAAGAATCAAAATCAAAAAATCAACCCCTGGAGTACTATCAAACTGGAGAAGTGCACTCGCTGCTCAACCTCAATATGTTGTTTTACGAAGAACTAAATATTTGGTTGTCAAAAAGAGTAGAGGTGCAGAGTCCACAAAAAGAAACGTGTTTTGAAGAAACTCCAACTTTTTCTTTATCAATTTGTTAGCGCTTTCATTATTTTATCGAGCGACTACTTCGAAAAACAGACAATAGCTTAGACTGATTTTGGGAAAAAACTGTTCTTGCATTTCCAGTCAAGTTTTTTTTCTCATCTCTTGAGGTAAATAGCCTTAAAACATTTAATTTTCTCGTGTCACGTTGACATTTCAACTGTTATTTTTGAGCTTTGCTGCAGTACTTTTTTTTTACCTTTTTCATAGATCCGTGAAATACTTTTAATTCAGCAGAAAGCGCCTTTGCCGACGGACACGACGACGCGAGCCAAAAAGCTGGCCGTTTCTGCAGAACCGACCAACTTCGAGAAGCCTGTCACGCTGCAACACTTCAACAAGAGCGCAGGGTGGGTCTTCGGCCTGTCCCAGAAGATCCAAGGAGACGTGGCTGCAGGTCGAAGCAGATGATCCGCGACGCCGTCCACAAGAACGACTTTCTCAAGCAGTTGGCCAAGGAGCAGATCATCGAGCTCGTCGAGTGCATGTACGAAATGCGTGCCCGCGAGGGCCAGTGGGTCATCCAGGAAGGCGAGCCTGGAGATCGGCTCTTCGTCGTTGCAGGTTCCTATTTCAACCTGAAAAATTCATATTTTAGTTGGATTATTTTCACGAAAGATTCTTTGGTGCTCGAAGATCATATAAAGAGATTGAATATCAGAAAGAAATCTCCAAAGTGTGTGAGTGTGAACGAACAAAATTACTTTTCAATTAAAAAAACTTGAATTGATTTGTAATTTTTCGTTTTTGCAAAAGAGCTTCTAACGAAGAATATTTAGTTCAAATTTTTAAGTTTTTTCATTATGTTGCTCGAACTTTTTTGACAGGCCAAAAATGCGATTTTCACCTTCGCTATATTCGAAAAGTTTTCTGTTTTTCGAATAGAAAATCTCAAAGTTTCGTGGTGTTAGTTTCAGGCCCACTTTGAAAATAAATACCCCTTAACTAGGTTTCCGCCCAGGAAAGATCTTCAACTAGAAGTTCTAAGAATCTCCAACAGATATAAAAGTCTTTCTAATGATCTTATTAAGAAGAGAGAAAATTTGTTTTCAGTCTAAAATAGTCCAAAAGATGTATTTTTCAGAGGGAGAGCTTCAAGTCTCGCGCGAAGGTCAACTCCTCGGCAAAATGCGAGCGGGAACCGTCATGGGAGAGTTGGCGATTCTCTACAACTGCACCAGGTACAGGATCTTTCACTTCACTTCGTTTTCGACCTTAAATCTTCATTATGGGAAGGGAGAAGCGTCGACTGGAAGGCGCGGTCCTCTTTGTCGTTTTTCACTGACTTTTCTGGCTGTTCCAACTGTGGAGATTGTGTGGAAGGTGATAGAAGAAACTGTTTCACCCGCAAGAAGAATGGTCGAACGACGGGCGTTTGAATTCGCGCCGCTTCGACTCTCTTCAGGGCCAAATTTCGTCTTCAGTCCCTTTTTTTGCATTACGGCTGCCAGTTACTCGCTTCTTTGATCACGTGCTGACCGCTTCTGTCTTTCTCGCTGCAAAGTTTGCATTTGTCCACGACATCAGACCAACTTCGAGGTTTTTGATGGAAGACTTCTTCTGAAACTGACTTCCCCTGCTCTACCAGTTATATTCTGTAAAAAAAAAAATGGCGTGCGTCTCTCTGAATAGCCAGGCAGTGTCGAAGATCTTCGATTCGTTCTGTCGACTGGTCAGCTGGCGATCCGAGGGTCAAGAAAGCAAGGAGAAGCGCAGAAGGAAACGCGTCGGCAGAAAAGTTGTTTGTTCCTCGGTGTAGGTTTTCGGTCCCGTGATAAAATTAGTTCAGTCCAGCCCTATCTCCTTTTTTTTTCTTTCCGAGCGGTTTTGCTGATTGCTGCGGTCACTGCGATGGAAAAGGTCATCAATCAGAACTTTTCTGCAATCAAACATGAAAGAGACACTTAATTTTTAGAGTTCTTCTTGAAACTACACTGGAAAATATCAAAGTAGCCTGAAACAAAAGTTTGGTTTTTAGTCTTTGTCAGTTTTCCTTCGTCATCGGTTTTTTGAAGTACGACAAGGTCATTTGTTTTAGCGCCTAAAAACAGGAAAAGAAAGGGAAGTGTAAACAAACTTCAGCAAGATGAATTTTTAGATTCAGAAAATTTTTAGTTGAGTTCATAAAACGCGCGAACGGGAGTAGTCTTTCAAAAAAGAAATTGTTTGAATGACTCAACAATTTTCAATCTTATCGGAAGACCTTTTTTGTCAGCAACGCTCAATTAGAAACAACGAGAGTTCTTTCCAAATCAGAGGTTGAAGGATGTTTTTTTTTCCTTTCTTCTAACACAAAATGTATGTCTACAGACCAAATAAAACTTCTGACAATGCTGATAAATCGATATCATTTTAGGACGGCATCCGTACAGGCGTTGAGCGACGTGCAACTATGGGTTCTCGACCGGAGCGTCTTCCAGATGATCACTCAGCGGCTCGGAATGGAACGTCATGCTCAGCTTATGAACTTCCTCACCAAGGTATAGCGAGAAGGGAACTGTTGGAAGCAGTAACAATGTCCTTCCCTCAGAACCTCTTTTTTAAAAGTTTGCACCGGAAATGATTGACGAGAAAGACATTCGGGGAAGAACTGATAACATCTCTGGTCTTGTTACGCAAATGAACAGGTGCGCCGGCAAAGGAGATCAGCTGTGCAGGACATTCTGTTTGCATTGGAAAAAGACGACGGGAAATTGGGAACGATTAAGCGTCCGAGACCGCTCCTCTGAACTGTCGATGAATCAGCAGACCCATTCGGAAAGCTTTTTTCTTGCCCAAAATGAATCTCTGCTATGTGGAGTAACTTTGGAGACACTCGGTTCTCTCTGCTGCCATCGCCTGAATTTGTACGGATTCTGAGATTGATATTTTTCACTGCTTCTAACTATGACTATGTTTCATCCAAAATAACTATTCCTGCTGTCGGAAAAAAAAAAATCTACACCTTAGTTTGGGAGAGTTTTCCTTCTCATCTTTTTTGGTTTTTGGAAAAGATCTGCAGTTCTTCAAGTGGAGGTCTGATCTCTTAGTTTGAGTCTATTTGTGTACTTCCGCTGACGTGATGGCGACGAAAAGCCATTCCAAAACGTGTCGGAGGCGCCAGTCTGACTGATATTTCCGACTTTTGTGACGAATCGGTGAGCGAAGAGAGATGTCTGAAGAATTGTCACGTGTCCGAAAAGACACTAACAGTTTCGTTCGAATCCAATGGTTCTGAGGGTGGGAAATTCTTTCAGGATTTTTTTATCCCTATAAGCTTCACTATGATATTTCTCTCAGGTTGCCATCTTCGAAAACTTGCCAGAAGATCGGATATCGAAAATGGCAGATGTCATGGACCAGGACTACTATGGAGCCGGCCACTACATTATTCGACAGGGAGAAAAAGTTTTTTATATTTTTCTTCCTCTGAAATCAAGCCGACTTTCAAGGGCGATACGTTCTTTGTGATCAACTCAGGACAGGTCAAAGTGACGCAGCAAATCGAAGGCGAGAAAGAACCGCGAGAGATTCGAGTCCTCAACCAGGTAACCCCAGGCATTTCACGTGAAAATTCAAACCGAGACAGAAATAATTTTTGTTGAATTCGCCTATTTGATGTGTTCAGGGAGACTTCTTCGGAGAAAGAGCCCTGCTTGGCGAAGAAGTCAGAACGGCCAACATCGTCGCCCAATCGCCTGGTGTCGAAGTCCTCACACTCGACAGGCTCGTACACTTTTCAGATTCTCATTCGCGTTTTCCTTCCCCTTCTGATCTTGTATATTTTTTCAGGGAGTCGTTCCTGAAACTGATCGGAGAGCTGGAAACGTTGAAGCGAGACTACGGAGACAAGGAACGACTAGCGACAGTGATCCGAGAGCCGCCGAGTCCTGTCAAGGCAAGCCTTTTCTGAATATGAGTAACCAGGATTCTCTGCAGGACGACTTCCGAGAAGAATACGCGAACGTCGGATTGAAGAACATCAAAAGATTGGCGACCTTGGGAGTCGGAGGCTTCGGTCGCGTTGAACTGGTTCGCAGCAGTTTTTATCAACCATTTAGTTTTTTCATGTACTCGCAAGAAAAGCGTTTTTGTTCTTACTTTTTTTCTGAGATATTGTAAACTTTTCGGATATTCAGTCGAAATATGACGTTTTAAATTTCGCGCGCTCTCAATTTAGTATAACAAAGAAAGATTTTTGACGCCTTTAAGGTTCAAAATTTGGAAATTTATTGTGGCCTGGTATTAAGAGACCTCAAAGTGCATCTTTGAACAGAATAAAAGTCTTCGGTTCCAACAAAATTCAATATTGTTCTGAATGAAATCTTTGAAATTTTGAAATCTCCCACTTTCAACCAAAAATGTTCCATTTCTAATCCAAAGCTTGGAAGTTGGAAACTTTTTTTTTGAACGTTTATTACGTCTCCCTGGTTTCAAAGGCCAAAGCTGGTTAGAAAATGAAGTTTGAACCGGAATCTTGTTGCATTAACTTTGAAATGTTTGAGGCTGAAACAAAAGGAAAGGATTAATTTTGAGGTATGCGTGAACGGAGACAAGTCGACGACGTTCGCTCTGAAGGCGTTGAAGAAGAAGCACATCGTGGACACCCGGCAGCAGGAGCACATCTTCGCCGAGAGGAACATCATGATGGAGACGAGCTCCGACTGGATCGTCAAGTAATTCCGGCTGCGACGTCTTCTGAGAAAACTCTCACGTCTTCAGGCTCTACAAGACCTTCCGAGACACTAAATACGTCTACATGCTGTTGGAAGTTTGCCTTGGAGGAGAACTCTGGACAACTTTGCGAGATCGAGGTTCAGATTTTTTTCTCATTCTTGAAGAAAATAGAAGTCACGTCGATTGAGTGAATTACAGTACCAATTCTGTGAAATATCAAATTTTATTTCACAAAAAATTTTAGAAATATGAAATTCGCATAACTCATAGTTGAGAATTAGAAACTCAAAAAAGAATCACGAAATTTGAAGAAAAAAGGGAAACGCCCAGGTATAAAAAACACGCCGGCCACAGAATTTCAATTTGATGGTGAATCACAAAAAAAGTAATTTTTTTTCGCAAGCAATGAATCAGAGATTTCGGTTCAAAAACTTTTTTTTCTACTTTTTCAGCTTCGGAAAGATAAAAGAACTCCCATGTGTCCTATTTTTCTCAGACAAATCTCCAAATGTCGGAAGTTCACGGCGCCTATTTTTAGAAAAACGATTAGATTCTTCGTTTTAAACGAATCTATTTAGGCGCTTGAGGCTTTTGTTAATGACATGTTCTCCAATAATAAATTTTTTTTTCTTTTAATGGAAATTCGCGTCAGGACACTTTGACGACTACACGGCGCGGTTCTACGTGGCGTGTGTGTTGGAAGGCCTCGAATACCTGCATCGGAAGAACATCGTCTACCGAGATCTGAAGCCGGAGAACTGTCTCCTCACCAACACTGGATACCTCAAACTCGTAAGTTTCTGCGTTGAATTCTTCAACTTTTCGTCTCCCAGGTTGACTTCGGTTTCGCCAAAAAGTTGGCCAGCGGAAGGAAAACTTGGACATTCTGCGGCACTCCTGAGTCAGTTCTTCTTTTTCCTTGCTAATAAAGAGTTATCTTTTTTCAGATATGTCTCACCCGAAATCATTCTCAACAAAGGACATGATCAGGCTGCCGACTACTGGGCCCTAGGTTCCTTTTCCATGGGGACTTTCAAAGAAAACAGTGATTTAAGGCATCTACATCTGTGAGTTGATGTTGGGTCGACCGCCGTTCCAGGCCAGCGACCCCATGAAGACGTACACGCTCATTCTGAAGGGAGTCGACGCTCTGGAGATCCCCAACAGGTCATTTTCGCAAGAAAAGTCTTTCTTTCTAAATGATCAAAGTCCAACGTTAGATTGATTCTTGGCTGGTTCTTGATTCGAATATAAAATGGATTCATTTCCAACAAATTATGCGAATTTTTAGCCGGGAAATATAATTTCAAAACAGATCTAACATAAGCTGTCAAAAAATCTGAAGAACTAAAAATTTCAGAACTTTTGCACCGGAAGTTTCACTCGGAAAGATTCTAGGGCCAGATAGACTTTTCGATTTTTCAGACGGTATCGGAAAGATTTTTCAGACGGATCGGAAAAACGGCGACGGGCCTGGTGAAGAAGTTGTGCCGCGACAACCCGGGAGAACGTCTCGGCTCGGGCAGCGGCGGCGTCAACGACATCCGCAAGCATCGCTGGTTTATGGGCTTCGACTGGGAAGGACTCCGCTCCCGATCTCTGAAGGCTCCTATCTTGCCCAAGGTTCATTCTTTCTTTTTCTCTCAGAAAAAAAGAACTTCGAAGCTACTTAGATCTTTAGTAATATGAGTTGAGGTAGGTTTTAGTGAAACCATTCTTCGTTTTATTAAGAAAGGTCTGAAAATACTGTTTCCCGATAAGCTGTGAGAAAATTTTTGATCTAGCTTCATTGCGAAAGCACAGTATATTTCGAAAAAAAGAAAAAAATGAAAAAAAGGAATTAATGGAATTAATTTAATTTAATTTTTTTCATTTCAATGAGTTCTCTGTTTCTTGAAAATCTGCCTTCCTCATAGACAAAATTTCTGTTTCAGGTATCGAATCCAGCCGACGTGACCAACTTCGACAACTATCCGCCAGACACGGATGTTCCACCGGACGAGTTTTCCGGCTGGGACGAGGGCTTCTAGGCCTTTTTCTTCAATTCTCCGCTTCGCCTCAAATTTCTTCAAATCGGGCATTTCGAATATTTTTTCTCAGCTGTTATTTGTAATCGTAGGTTTTTTTATTTGTTGAATTACGTTTATCACGTTTATGAATTTGCAAAACTACGCATTCTTATTTTTATTCATTTTTTCTATGTTCGTTCATGATTCCTGTACATAGACATATTTACTACATTAAGATTTTTATCAAAAATCTAATTATTTTGTCATATTTCTTTCCGATTGTTCAGTTTTTTTTCCATGCTACATTCTAGTCTCTGTAATTTTTTCGCGGTATTATGACGTCTTCTGAATTCCTGAAAACCTGCCAATGCTCTGTAGGTGGGAGCTGTACCTCCAAACATTTCTGTTCTGAATTTAGTTTTCAACATCTTTTCACTGTTGCCTAGCAAGAACTCTGTCAGAAAAGAGTTAGTCGCAATTGTGATCCGATCCGGTGAACCACTGTGTTGCTTCATTTATTTTCATCCTCACCTCATTTTGCAAAAGATTGTTTTCCTTCGCTGAAAATTACGTGTTTTTTCTTGTTTTTCCAATTTTTTTTGCTAGTTATAAAATGCAGATGTACAATTCAACGACATAAATATTAATTACCTAAATGTGCTTTGTTAAGTTTTTTCACAAAAAAGTACTCGTGAGGGAAAGGCGCAAAAAGAATTTGTTCAAAAGTCCTCGACTTCTTCTCCCAATTCTCGTTGATTTTGAAATTTTAGAAAAAAAAATCTTTGTGGTTCTTTACAGGAAAGTTATTCAGATGAAGATCGCACGTCTTCATTGTTCTGAAATCTTCTGTGAGTTCTCTTACACTGTTCAAGCTTTTTTTTCGATTAGGTGCTACTTGACGGATTTTTTTCTTTCGAAGGTTTTGCAGTCTATTGAAAAAAACTTTCATAGCTCAGAAAAAGCCATTTAATTTCATTTTTTTAGTTAAAAAAACAAGTTTCTACAGTGCCTAGGGGAAATAGTCTATCAAAAGTTCATGCGAAATTCTAAAACACGAAAAAATTTTAGCGTCTCACAATCTTTTCTGAAATTTCGAACACGTTTGCAAGGGACTTTAAAATTTAACAAAAAAACATTGTGAACTCGGTTATTCAAGCAAGTATAACGCGAAAACTTTTCATTTGATTTTATTGCATAAAAGATGATTTTACTTTCGAAACCTTATTCCGTGTTTTAAGAAATTTCCGCGAAATGCAAAATAGTCTCTGACTCTCCAAAATTTAGTGATACATTTTTTCTCTGACGGCCGTTTCGCACTTCGCAGAATCACTTCGAAAACGAAAGTGGTTCGAGCTCGCTTCAAGAATAAGAGTTCTTTCCAATTTTTCTTGTAAATTTCTTCATATTTCTTTCGAAGTCTCTGATTGCTTGGATTCCAAGGAAGAAAATTCATTTAGAAAGGAAGTATACCAAAGTACTTTTTTTAAACGTCCGACATAAAGTTTTTGGGATCGAAAGAGAGGAACACGGTAAAAGCGAAGTTTAATTTTTTCCAGACATCAAATCAAGAAGCAAAGTACGCAACGTTTTGCGACAAAAGTTATCTGTTGCATCGAATTTGTGGCGAAGACGTTGACGGGAGCCACGGGAACGCCGTCCCCAGCCGTTTTTTAGGTCTTGGGTCGAAAGATTCGAAGTGACATTTCCTTCTCAGACTGTTTGTCTTTCCTTCGATGTCTCATCTTTTTGTTTCTTTTTCAGAGGTCTGGCGAGTTCAAAAAAGGTTACTGGTCTGGGTATTGTTGCGAAGAAGATTTCATCAGGACGGAGACATTTCCAAACGTACAGTATGAGGCACTTCCGATGATAGTGCGGAGAATGCTTGAAAAATGTTTGAATTTAAATAGAGTTTTTGAGCTCAGGAAAAAAATTTGTTCTGCCTGTAAATAAATAATATTATTAAATGACTGCTTTAAAGTTTTGATCTCCTTCTGAGTGTACGCATCCTTTTTCAAGTCTTATCCTACCTATACGAACATGAAAACTCTCTATTGAGAAAAAAATAAATGGAAAATAGAAGCTGTAAACTTCAAACACACATCCCTAACAGAAACACTTTATTCTTAATGTTGCTTGATAATTGAAAAGTTACCTAAGCATAAAATTGAATAAAAGAAACTGATGGGCGGTCTGAAAATTTAGCTTGTCCCACCTGCTCAATAATCAAAATTATATTTGTTTCAGACTCAAAAACGAAACTATCTTGGTTTAAGAAAAAGTTTAATTTTGTTTCGCAAAAAAATCAACTTCTTCTAAAAAAAAGGGGGTTTCTAATCGTCTTTCTTCTTTTTTTTTCTTCGAGGAACCGCCCCCTTCCTACAGTACCCTGTCTTCAATGAAGTTTCACGTGAAGGTAAAGTTTTCGTCCCGTTAATTCGGGTGAAACCTCTCTTCAGACCACCCGCAAGGTTTTTTCCTCCTTTTCAATAGACCTCGAGTCTGAAATCTTCGTTTTCTCATCCTAAAATTCTTCAAATATTTGTTCAGTTATCTCATGATTAAGCTATTTTACATAAGATCAACCTCTGAGCTGTCCATTTTTATATCCCTATACGGTCGCACGAAACTTTCCCCCACTTTCCTTTATTTTATAAATTATTTCGAAATTAAATTCATTGAAGATTTATAACACTTTTATAATATTTTTCGTTCGCTGAAACATTGAATGGTTACAGACGAGCGATGGAGCTGACGCCAAGACGCCACGAGCTTCTGAGCACGTATCTGCTGGGCATCGGAACGCTCTTTCTCTACATCGGTACCTCTCGTTTTTTGGCTATCCTGACTTTCTCACTTTCAGGCTACTCGGCACAGGCGTTCATCTCCGAGTCGGTAATCCACATGGTGCACGAAAAAAGTCCTGAAGTCATCTCGCAGTACGCGGGATACTATGGGTGAGGCATTGATTTGATTCTCTGTCGTATGCGTATAACTGTAAACCTTCTAAACTTATCCTTGTCAGAATCAAGTTTTGTGAAAAAGGAACCTTTTTTACCCTACTAGATATTTTTTTAAAGGTTTTTTGATATTGAACTATCCATAATTTTTTCGTGAAGGTTTTTCCCTCTCAGACTTAAGGCTCCTTACTTTGAGAAGCTCATGACCAAGTCTGATTTCGCTATAGGGTCTACGAGAGTTTACAATGAATGAATTTTTCCTTCCTTACTTTTAGACATTTATAGTTGATACGCAAATGCTGTAGAGAAAAGGGATTTTGTTTCTGTTTTGAACAGCAGCTTCACAGGACGGCTTTTCACTACGTGGCCTTCGCACTGTCGAGTCTGGTGACGCCGTCGCTGCAGCACTACGTGCAGTCCAAGTGGATTCTGACGATAGCCAGCGCTCTTTTCGCCGTCTATTACTTGGGTTTCCTTCACCTCAACGCCTACTATTTCTACGCAACTCAGGCGTTGATGGGTCTCGCATATTCACGTTTGTTTCCTGATCTTCGTTCTGTCCGATTATCTTCCCTCTCAGTTTTCAACAACGGAGAAGGCGCTTATCTTTCGGAGCACTCTTCGAGAAGAACTCTGGAGTCGAACACGGGAATCGAAACGGCCGTCGGACATTTCAGGTTTTCAGAAGTTTATTATTCCTGGCTTAGGTTAAAATTCACAAAGGCAGTAACTTTTTTCGTATTATGGTAATGTCAAAAAAGTGGGTTTTTAAAATTTTTCAAGTGTCCTATCAACTTTTTGTATCATTAACCAACGCATTTTTTTTAGCATGTTCTTCGGCGGAATCGCTCTGGTAGTGCTGTTCTCGGTGCTGCCGGCGGACGTTTCCACTTCGGCGACTTCCGCAGCAGTTTCCTTCTCGCAACTGCAGGTCCAGTGCATCTACGGCACCATGTTCGTTCTGAACGTCGTCTCCGTCTTGATCTTCTGCTTCCTCCCCACCAAGCAGTACGACTCGATCGCTTCCAAATCTTCGGCACCTATCCCATCGTTTTCCAGTCAACTGAGTTTGACTCTCTTTGTAGCTTAAAAAATCTTAGTTTCTTTCAGAACAAATGTTTGTCGCTTTCAAAGCTCCCAATATGGTCTTACTTCTTCCTTTCTTTCTCTTCCAAGGTGAACTTGTTTCTTTCCTATCCGCAATAACTTTTTAAAGGTTTGTCGGTGTCGTTTCTGATGTCCGTCTATCCCACTACACTCACTTTCACATCAACCTTCAGTTCGGACGTGTTCATCATTGGAATTTATTCGATATCCATGGGTGTCGCAGAAGCTATCGGTGGGTTCTCAAGACTACTGGACAAAGGAACACATCGAACAACCCATAAAACAAAAGCGTTGTCAAGAATTGATGGATTACCGCCTTTCAATGTCTGTCGGCTTTTTTTTTTTCTTCGTCTGTTCTTTGTGTTATCACAAACGACGGGTAGATTGATTGTTTTATGATTGATCGGGATTGCATGACATCAAAAAAAAAAGATTCGCGAGAAAATCTTGCAGAGAATGAAACAGAGTGCAAGAAGATCATTTTTGTTAGCATTACTTCGAAATTTTCTAAAATTTACTCTCGTGTTTGGATAAAGATCTGTCATTCTTCCACTTGCCCAAGTTTTTGATTCTTAGGATCTACAGTGCTCAACCTGTAACGATAAACTTTGAGAAATAACCCATTCAAAAAAAATAGCTGTGCAGGTATTTGCCTTGGGGATCTTGGTTTAGACTTTCCGAGAGAGTTTTATCATATTTGTAGCAAATTTCAAACTCTAGCGGAATTAAAGATCCTTGTAAGGTATGGAAGCTGTAATAACTAGCAGTTCATATGATGCCGGTTTTTTTAACGGCTGAGTCTTTATTTGAGTCTTTTTCCACTGTAAAAGTTCCGGAATTCGGATTATCCCACTGAGAAAGTTTGAAAAAGGGACGAATTTCATACAGAAATTAACCATTCAGGAGGACTGTTTCTGCGTCCCTTGATCAAAAAGGCCAAACAGCACGGCCTTCTGATGACGATCAGTGTCAACTTCCTCCTTTATGCCGTGATTTTGACCCTCGCCTGTCTGTCGGTACCAGACGGAGCGACTCTTGGTCCGGCAACCCAGCAGTTTGAAATTCTCACTTCAAGGTCCAAATCCTTCAGAACTAATATCGAAAACTATAGACATTTAGTCGCTACTTGGTCTTTATCATCGGCTTCCTGATTGGGCTTTCGGACTTTTGCGTTACCATGTCTAGGGCGGTTATCTGCCAAGTCGCAGTTCCCGAATGTCGCATGCAGGTCTTCTCCCTCAGCAAACTCTACCAGGTTCTAGTCATTTTTAAAGTACTGTTGACATTTCCCAACCAAAATGTTTTTTTTCAGAGTGCGGCTTCGGTTGCGGCTTTGCTTCTGACACCGTACATGCGTCTAAGGCTGTGGGCGAGTGTCTTGGCTTGTTTCCTGCTCGTCGGAACCCTTGGCTTCGTAATTGTTGCCAGACGGACGGCTCCTGCCAAGGCATTTGCTGAAAAGTCGAGCTCGAGCGGTCAACTGGCCAACAAGATTTGATAGCCACTGCTTATAACTGAATATTAGCATGTTGAGACGTTTCTGGTTTTACCTCTTCACATAATAACAAATCATTGGTGACCTGGAAAGAAGCCTGACCTAAAAAAAAAAGAAATTGAACCGATGAAAAAAAAAGCTCCTTCTATTCACCAAAGATTTCTCAACGGAAATTTCTTTAGAAAATTGTAAGTGTGAGATGATTCTAACGATCTCCCATCCAGGTATTATTATATTTCTTGGACTTGAATTAATATATGAAATAGATTATTTTATCATATGTGACAACTTCGGGTTCCTATTCTAACTTCTCATAGATATTCTTTTCTAGTTGAAAAACTTTCTTAAATGACTTTGGATTTCCGAAAATAAATCTTTTTCGTTGACAATCGCAAATGAAAACCTGGTATACGGTCGCATCGGCGGTTCAAATCTTCTTGTGTCCGCAGACAGACGTCCTACCGTAATCCGAATAATGTGATCATGAGTGCACACTCTTGAACACTTGAACGAAAGTTAATGTGAAAAACATCGGCTGACTTGTTTGGTAGCTTTCATTTTAACCTTTTAATGTTCACTACGTTGCAGTATACAGCGAATGGAATTATTACTACTGACGTTTTCTTTTTCTAGTTTGCTGTAACTACTCCCTTTCTGAATTTCTTTGAACTTCATTCCGTATTCGTTAGTCGTTGTCATGCTTTTGGATAGAAAACTTTCGATTATTCATTTTCAGAAGGTTTATTAATGCATATTTCTTACGTTCGAGAGGAGCATCGTCATTTTTGAAGACAAAATGGGCCAATTCGGAAGTAAAAGAAAAGAAGAACCGACAGCTACTGAAATTCGCCGGGTATTTTCTTCTTACGTAGATTTTTTGTTATAGTCTGTTCAGATTTTGAATGTCAAGTAGAATGACGTCATTCGAAAACGCTCTGTGGGTGGCTCGCTCTCTGATTGGTTTATCGCAGCAGAGCTTGAGCGACGACTTGACATTCAAAATCTGAACAGACTATATTAGAAGTTTAAGTTTCTTGTTTATGGCGGCCGGTCGTATTACGGTAGTTTAAAAAGATTTTGCAGTTGAAGGTGGCGCAATATGGAATGTATCCGCCATAGCACTGCCTTAAACATGTGTGTCATGTCAAAGAATTTTCATATCATAATAAAAATATATTCTATTTTTTACCGTTGTTGAGGTGTAACGCCAATAATATATCAGCTGAATAGAGTTAGAGAGAATTTTTCAGAAAGCTCAAAGATTTTTTATACGTTAGCCATCATTTTCTTCAGACGAACCCATTGGCCAAGAGGCCGAAGACCGATGATTTTTTCAACAAATATGCTTCTTTGATGAAAGCCAAAGGAGTTCTTCCCGACATTTTTCTGGTCCACGAAGCTCCTAGGTTTGTTTAAAAAATTACAGCGTACTCGAGTATTAAATTTTTTCTTATTTTCGAATTGTATTTAGAAGATTCTTTTAGTGCTCAATACGTTGATGAAGACGGCGACGTCGCCAACGAATTTTATCAGGAAACGATGAGTGAAGGAGAAAAACGCCGCCTTTGTCGCCTTGTGGAGAATATTCGTCCTAAGGTGTGTTAGTATTAGTGGGTTTTCAGAGCTAGAATTTCAATCTAGCTTTTAAAAAGTACTAATTTTGAAAGACTATCAAAATCTGAAAGTTTGAATGTACTCAACAAAAAAAAAGTTATAGTGTAATAGTTTCTTATAAAAATTTTAGTATGACTCCTTTCCAAGGTAAAAGATTTCTGCTGTTTTATTTTAAAGTCATTTCGTTTCTCATTCATCCATCATTTTGAAGATCTTCCAATTTGTCAGAAGGATACATTGAAGGAAACTAAATCCTCGCTTTTTATTGCTTTTGAGAATTTTGAAAAAAGAGAATGAATTTTGAGCAGCAATGCCTTATTCTCACCATTTTGTTTAGCTTCATTTCAAACTTGTTTTTTCTGTTGATTTTCCGATATATGGACAAAAAGTTCAAATAGAAATTCTTAGAACCCTCGTTGATGGGAAATTTCAAGTTTTTAAGTGTTGAAGATTTTTTGAAAAAGCCCGCTTTGATTAGCAGTAAGATATAATCTTCAATGTAGATTATAAACCGATGCATGTATTACTATTCCCAGAATTCAGGGAAAAGAAAGGTACACAATTCCGCGACTCAGCGCCGACGTACCTTTGGTTATGTGGGAAGTGAAACCCTAATAAATATCTCGCTTCTTTTTTCCTCGTTTTATAAACTCGTCGACGCGAAAAATTGTTCAGGTTTTCGATTCTTACTCTCTTCTCCTCAAAAATATGAAACTTAAAAGTTTTGTACTAGCCGCTCAATTAACACAAAATCTCAGAATGTCGAAGGCTTCGAAAATTCTCTTCCTGTGTACTTGATCTCTTCCCCTCATATTGTGATCATTCTCATCAAACAAACAACTTTTTCACACTGACTAGTCAACAAATGTGCATCTTGTTTAGAAATATCTTGTCCTTTAATAAAAAAATTATCATGAGAAATGTTTTTCATTTTAAAAGCGATCCGCAATCTCAGACATATGAGACTGTTAATAGATAAGACTGTCACCCGGATGAGGAAAAAACAACGGATTTAGCTGATTAAATAATATAAACTCGAGAAAAGAGTTGAAGCACCGATAAAATTTGTTCCCTTTTTTGAGATATCTAGGAATGTATCTTTGAGGATGGCACAAATACTATATAGGTTATATGATAAAGATATGATTTTGTGAAGGTGGTTAAAAAAAGTCTCTACAAAAGATCTACAAGAATTAGAAACAACGCAAAAAAAAGGTGAGATATTCACAAATAGTCGCGTTTGGCGGCGACGACCTCCACGTCGCCGCTCGGTTTGGCCAGAATGCGCGTGTCGAAGACGTAGCTGTCCTGCATGAGCTGCTCCACGGCGAGAGCTTTCCCCACCTCCGGATCCAGCCTTCAACAGCGGAATCATTTTTGAAGCTAGCAACAAAACAAAACGTTTTTAAAAATTTCCAGCAGAGAATATTTTCAACGAAACATGTTAACTTCATGAAAATATCCAGATAAAAGGAAGTGAGCTTTTTCTTATAAGTCTTTATTTTTTAGAGAAATATATCTCACTTAGCGTTCATAACAATCGATGCAGAAACGACCAAAACTTCAAAATTTTAAAGTCAAGATATATATTTAAAACCCAAAATAATTCTGAAAAAAACTTCACAAGGTAGTGTTTCACACTTACTATTTAGTTTTTTTAAAATGCTTGAGTTTGATGAATATTTTTGAGAGAAATATTTCGTGAGTATAAAAAAAGTATAAACTTTTCGGTACTGTTTCAAATTAATATGAGAAGAAACGAACTTTTTCAAACTCAGGTCGACATTGGGTGGGTAATTTTGTAGAGCAAGCTTGCGTGCACGACGACGTTCTTCTATTCGGCTGAAAATGTACTGGTAACTAGAATTTCGAATAAATTCCCGGTAACCTCGCGCTGGTTTCGTCGACACAGTCAAAACCATCGTTATAACACATGCTGTCTTCGTTTCCCATCGATAAAACTGACGTTTCTGACCAGACGGGGCGTCTGGAAATTTCATTTTGATATTTCTTCATTTTGGATAAGTGAAATGAAGAACCTTTTATGAAAGTAGATGATGACAATGGCGCATATAAGGACGAATATCAAGCCGATAGCAAGCAGCAAGATCAACAGGACGGCTTGTTTGGTATTTTCGTTCAGGTACATCTTACATAATATTCGGCTGAAAAAAATTGTTTCTTGTCGATGTAAAAAAATTAATGAAATAGTATAAACGAGCAGGAGTGAACCTGAATGAGAAAAAAAAATAGCGAAAAAAATTTCTAATTAAGTTTATTATTAAAATCTAAATACATATATTTACACAAGATAGCAGAATAGAAAGAATAAATGCTGGTAGAGAACATTCTAACACCGAATACAGAGGTTCATCTACACGGAATCAATAACTATGGAAACCCGGGAGAAAAAAAAACAGAAGAAGCTCAAGAGAATTCGGCTTTGGGTTCTTTAGAGCTCTTTTCGTGGATGTAACGGCGTCGCAGGTCTTCGAGCTTTTTCTGGGTTTCCGAGTTGGCCAACATGCTCATCTTCCGGCCCTCCACGGACAGCGCACTGTAATTTCGATTGGGGCGACTTCCGTAGGATGACAAACCGAAGATTGCGGCGTTCGAAAGTCGGTGGAATGCTGTAGTGGGCGTAGAGGCGCAACAAGGAGAGCTCGTCGATAAGACTGCGGTCCGAGACCTGCAATTTCCTCTTCCTCACTTGTTTTTTTGTCATGATTCATCAGTTCGCGCAACACAAAACAGAGAAAAATTGTTTTGTCATGACTATTTTGGCGATTTCGTAGCTGTTTATAATTCGTAAAAAAAAAAACAAACACCTTTAGAAAACTTTTGCCAATTACAGGTCAAAAAAAAAAAACTGAAACATTTACTATGAAAATGTTTGTAATATATCTTATTTTTTTCCAGTGGTTTTCATCGCTCTTGTTTCCGTTCATGAAATAAAGTCATTCTGATTAAAAATATGAGGAGGAAAATCATATTCTCTCTTTTAAAATTATTCAAATCTGTGCAGAAATTCGTGAAAGAGTCAATGTTCTCCTTTTGTCACCAGCTTTTCAACAAAAAACTCTAAGTTGAAAAACAAGCGAATTCGAAAAGTTTCTGATCACACCAAAAAAAGTTCAACCTTAGCTAGCATATGGTAGAGAGAAGTCGTGTTGCCCGGCTTCGCTTCTCCAGTTCTGAAATTCTCAGTTGACTTTAAGCACGAAATAATGGAGACTTGATGCATCCGATGGCGTCGATGACGTCATCCATGAAAGCATCGATTACGCCTTCTTCACACATTCCTAGTGTGACGGCGACACGCGCCGCCATCGGGGACAGGAGAGGATCGACATGCCATCCCTGAAGTGATCCCTAGGAGGTTCTCGCACTTCAGTAGAACCTTGGCGACCATCTGGTCGACGACGGTGTAGATATCCACTTCGGAAGTCGTGAAAGCGACGACGCACAAGTCCGCAGATCCACGGAGAGAGATTCCTAGGACAAGGACTGAAGCCAGAGGGAAAAGGATTCGTACCATCAGTCGAGGAAAGTTTATCTCCCAGCAAACGAGTGGCCTCGACGACTCTCTGACAAGCATTCACGTAGCCATCACGACCCTAAATTCATTCTGTAATCGAGAAGTTCTGTTTTGATCTTCAGACATTTTTTATCATGTACCTTTTGGTTTGAAAGAAAGTTTTTTCATTTTTTTTTCATTTTACCATTCAGGAAAACGCGAAAATGAGTAACATGAAGGGATGGAAAATTTTATCTCCGCACTATTTGTTGTTAATTCAAAAGAAATTGGATTTTAATTATTTTTTTAAAACTCTGTGATGAAAATACCTTTCGCAGCATGGTGGCCCACGTTGTGGCGACGGCGCCACCGTCTCTGGCGCCGTCCATCGTAGGCGTCGCATAGGCACCACCAGGCCAGTTCGAGTTGGTGAAGAACTGATGACGAAGCATCGTCGGATCACGGTACATCAACACCGACAGGATTCCGGGACATTGGCCATACTAGAAGTGAAACTTGATCAAAAACGCAGTTCTGACAGAATTATTATGCTGATCAAAGATTCAAAAAAAGGTTAAACGGACACGGTGAAGGTCGGTGGAGATAGAGGTGACGCCAGGAATTCGGAAATCGAAGGCCGGAACGGGATAATCCGCGTACTCCATGAAAGGCAGCAGGAAGCCGCCGAGGGTGCAGTCGACGTGCAGCGGAATCTGGTAGCGTTGGGCCAACTGCAAAAATTAATCATCATACTTCAAAGCTAACATTCCCGTTTCATTCTCGGCTTATCAGCCGTGAATATCCCCGGTTCTTCTTGCAAGAACAAAAAAAAACTAGAAATATTGAAACTTTGAATCCCAAATAACGGGAACGAAATCACCATTTCCACAAAGCTTTCTCATTGCCTTCATGTTTCATGACCAAATATACTTTGAAAGGCTTCACCTTGGCCAGTTTTTCGATCGGATCCACAGATCCGGTGATATGGTTGGGTGCGCTGGCAATTATCTGAAGACAAGATCGCGTGGAAAAGAAGAATCCGAACAAAAAAACCAACCATGCAAGTGTGCGGTCCGATAGCGCGTTTCATGGCGCCGAGGTCCGCCCGGTCATCATCTTCGCGCACGGGAATCCTGAACAAAAAGAAGATCAAAAGAGCGGCCGTTTTTATAGAACATTCACCATTTTTGTAAAAAGAAACTTGAAAAATAATTTTTTTTCGGAGTATCATTCAAGCATTTTCAGATTCTATTTTGTATAACCCAACCTTGTCTTTCCTTTTAGGTTCAAACGCCTGGCTTTTTATGTAATATAAAGATTTTAAGTTCCGAAAAAATTCAAACTTCGCGTCCTTCCTTTGAGATATTTTTACGCAGAATAACTGATTGATAATTGAATGCAAGTAAGAAATTTCGAAAAGAGGACCTTCGGATGGTCATGTCAAAAAGGGCGGCGGCTTTGTCCAAAGCGGGATGGGCCGTCGATGGAGCGACGATCTCCGCTCGATAATCGCTCATCGAACGACATCGGTTGCGGTAAGCTGCAAATGTCCGCTAAAACATAGCTGTGCTCATGGAAAACTTTTGTAAAGTCTTTATCAAACCAGATCAAAAAACTACTGGACATTTAGTCTTTCGTAAGTCTCTAAAAGTTCAGAATTTACTTTCTTGCAATCATTCTACAGTAATAGAGAAAGTTGAACAATATTCGCTCCATCAACTGAGAAATCGCTTTAAGACTTCTGAAACCCTTTTTCCACTATTCATTCGTTTCCAATCCAGGATTTCACTTCAATTATTCAATATGTTGGAACTTATAGAAACAGCTCTAGAGCAGCCAGAGACTCAAGAATGATCTCACGCCATTTTTTTTTGTCAAAGTTTAACTTCATAAAAGTTATCGCCGGGTACTCTGAATCTTTCCAATATTTGCCTCTTCTTCTTGACTACGAGTATCGAAATTATTTTTCATTATAGTATACTCGGTTGAGTACAGAAGCAGTGAAATACGAACCTAAGCAAGCAAGAAGGAGAGCTTCTGTTCCGCCGCCGGCGACGACTCCGCAAGAATCTTTGCCTCCGTGAAACATGGCGCACGTCATCCGCAGAATCTCTGCTTCCATCTTGCGGACGCCGGGAAAGGCGTCAGAACGGTGAGGATCCGAGTGAGAGAAGAGGTCGAACACCTACAGAACGTCGAAATCAATTCCTTCAGAAAGGTCAACCTTTGCGCAGAGCTGCATATCTTCATTCCGAGTTTGAGGATCTGAGTGCTGCATATATCTAAGAATTTGTTCTCTTCAGATGCCGACCAAAAGCCTAAAAAGAACCTTCTTTCGCCCATCATCGCGTAGCGACGCGCCTCGGCCAGGATCTCCTCCTCGCCCATACATCGTTCCGGCAAAAACTTGTAGAAGCCACGGTTCTGGTCGCACTGGTGGACCTCGTCCTCGATGTCCTTCATCGCTCGTGCCAACTCGGCCTCGATCTTCCGCTTCACCCATGGCAGCGACCGCAAAACTTTGTACGTCGAAAGTCTTCAATTAGTTCGATTTTAGAAGAAAAAACATTTCTGTGCACTTGATCTGGACAAAAAGCGGTTCACTGGATCGAGTCATGCGGCGGAACCAGGCGATGAAGAAGCAGAAAGACAGAGAATAGCAAACCACCTTGGATATTCTGTTAGATTATTCGAATAGAGTAGAAGTAAGAACCTGCCATGCCTCGAGATGATTCAAACGAGCATTGAAGAGGATTCTCAGGTCGTCTATATACTCCCAAGCGACACGGAGCGTCGAATGACGTTGGTGGGATTCCATATAAGCAAACTAAAAATAAATTTCCATATTTCAAAACAGAATAAAACATATAGTTCGCGGATCAACGTTTCTAATGGAAAATGTGTCACTAAATATATTTCAAACATATTTATAAAATCAAGAGATCCACAGTAAAAACAATCAACAACTGGGAATAAAATCAGAGACCGTATGCATAAAAAATCTAGAAACAAACTGAACAAATAATTCATTATCAAAAAAATTTCACTGATTACAATATTTCGTTTTTCATGATTAAAAAAATTTTTCAAGTTTTAAAGATGAAAGACCCGTTTTTTTGCATTTGATTACTGTGAAAGATGATACATAAGGTTTCAAAGTGAAAAAAAAAACCGAATTATTCACAGAAAGAAGGAAAATAACAAAATTAGAAAGTGAAAATTAATTAAGATGTGCCAGGAGCGGCGCGTTTGCGTAGAGCCCGGAAATGGGACAAATACTGCCACATCGTCTCGAGCGGAGTGTATTGCTCAGGTGCGTTTTTGTCCAAAACATCTGGTTTTTCTCGAATCTTCAAAACAACTTTTTCAAACTATGAACAAATTGGAAAACCAACAAAAGTTTTGAAGAATCCGCTGACGAACTCAGTTATCATTGGCATTGCAAGATAGGCAATGTCTAGCGGCTCATATTCGACCTAAGAAAAACAAGGTAAGAAATATCCTAAAGACAGATGAATAAACTTCGACGAGAACTCCTTTGACAGTTGTGACTTGCACAACGGCTCCCACTCTTATCAAGAAGTCTCTCGCTCTATATTCGTTCCCAGTCACCTGAAAAGCTCTGCTAAAATTGAATTGTGTTTCTTAAACCACCTCAAAACGTCCTTGGTGGTCTGGCGAAAACCCAGAGGACATTTTTGTCAAAATTAAATCAAAGCCACGGTCACAAATCGCTCGCGGTGTAGTTCTGTAGCTGTCCGTTGGAGCTTGAATTTATCAATGACTGATTTTTCAGAAGAAAGCAAAACCCATAGAAAACGTGCTTTGAGGATATCGTGAGTGATGTAGAACATAGTTTGTGCCAATCGATATTGACTGAAATTTCTTTTCTCTTCGGATTCAAAAAAGATGGCCCAACCTTGTCTTGAGGAGAGTACGGAGTGCAATCAACACTGAATGTTCCGACGTGGTGACATCCCCCACCTTCCAGAATTCTTTCGGCTGCTTTCGCAGCAATATCCACTTCCAGAACCCACGAAACTCCCATAGAACTAATGAAAAATCTTCATGAAAATTAGAAGAACTTCTTTCAAAGCAAGAGATAACAAGATGCTGGAAGGCGATCAAAATCTAGAGGCAGAGACAGTGAAATAAGCTATGTTTGAAAGATTACGAAAAATCGAAAAAGAATGCAGAAAATTATTGAAGAACAGTGAGGAATCAATTTGGCGAGAAAAACAAGCGTGTTAGCGCAAATCAATCAATTACCCATGAAAAGAGGAAAATTTTTCTTTCACAAAAGGTGTCAAGAATAGTTCCAAAATCAGAAAAAGGAGAAGAACGATAAATTAACATGAAAGTAAGAATAAGAACTCCGTAAGAATATAAAGATCTAGAGGCAAAATGAGAGCTACAACCGATTATTATTAGTTTTTATATTATTAAGGAGCGAGTAAAGAATTTCGAACAGCGGTTCTATACTCTGCAAGAAGATGATCATAAACAGGCGCCAAGAGAGGTGGAATAGCGGTGACTTGATCACACAAAGCACTGCCAGTTTCATCAAAAGTAAAGCGGAAAAGACAAGTGTCGCCAGGCTCTATGTGCACTCTGTGTACTGGTATTTGACACTTAAGCACCAGACTCCCTGAATTTTTAACTATCATTAGTTTTTTTTTTGTGAAAATTTAGCGAACCCGTACTGTCTCGAATAGTCGGCGGATCTATAGATGTCAAAACTGCACATACTATTGTGGATCCACTTGTTCTGCTAGCCAAACTTTCGCAATCATCCCGAGTCATCAACTACATCATGAAAATTCCAGCTCGAAAGACATGAACAAGTACTGAGCGAGAAATTAACTTTCAAGCGAAAGAAACTAATCATGCGTTCAATCCGATAATTAGCCAATTAAAAACAGGAAACATTACAAAAAATTTGATAAAACTAAAAATATTGAGAAAAAAAATCGTTCACTGAGGTGTAGAAAAAAAAATTTTTTTGGAAAAAGAGAAAACAGTAATTACTGTTATCTTATATAAGTTCAAGAAAAAAACCCGCGGTGAAAAACAGAACTAAATCTGAATACATGCACATGTGGAGAAAACGCAGAAAGAAAGAAACGAAAGAAACAGTGAAAAAAAAACAAAAGAAAAACAAATCGATGTGAAAAAAAAAAATAAATAAACATTTGCTTTCGTAAGCTTTAATGTATTGCGTTCATTTACGTATTATCCTCCTACAGTATATTCACAAACTTGAAAATTCTTTGGAAATTTTTTACCTTTAAAAGTTTCAAACTTATTTATGCCGTGTTCAAAGTAATTTCCGCGTAATGCAAAATGGTATCTGACCCTCCAAAATTTAGTTATAACTAACTATAGTTATCTTTCTCTTTCTCTGACAGCTATTTTGAATTTCGCGGAATCACTTTGAACACGGCATTAAACATATGTTATGTACATAGCTTTGAAAAAAACCTACTCAGGTTTTGCTTTTAATTTAATCATTTCTGAGAGCTCAAAGTATGGAAGAAACAGATCAAGCGGCCAGTAGAGATACTCTGTTCAATTTAATTTTATTTTTAAAATGTCAATTCGTTAAATCTCTGAGTTTCACTCCAACACGCAATTTTTTGTTCAATTTTTTTCAAATAATTGACAAACCGTTTGAAAATTATCATTTTCGTTTATAGCAATCTTAAAACATTAGTTCGCTAAAATTTTCTTTTTTCATTTCAGATGCTTTCATCCAAATTTGTACTTCTTTCGAGGCGTTTTCCGGTTTCGCGATGTTTCAGCTCTTTGATGAACGCAGAAGTGAGATTAGAACGTCTAACAGGGGCGGATCAAGGTTCCATATGCTATTCATTTATTACGAAACTTTTTTTTCAGGAATATCTTTGATTCGAATGAATCGCCCATCTCGCAAAAATTCACTAGGAAAAGTTTTCATGGTTCAGGTTTTTTTTATCTTGATTTTCAGAACACATAAGTGCTTTAGTTTCGCCAAATCTTGGATGATATAAAGTTTGACAAAGAAACAAAAGTGGTGATTCTCAAAAGCGACATTCCCGGAACTTTTTGTACAGGTAATCTCTTGAAAAAAGTTTAAATTTAAAAAATTTAATTTAATAGGCGCGGATTTGAAGGAGCGAAAAGAAATGTCGACCGATGAAGTTCCGAAATTTGTGGACAGTCTCCGTTCTTCATTCACAGATGTACTTTTGCTCTTCTTATTCTAAATTTGAATCGAAGTAACTATTTCATTCATAAATTACAGATGGAAAGACTCCCACAACCAGTGATAGCAGCCATTGACGGCTTCGCTTTGGGTGGAGGACTCGAAATGGCTCTTTGTTGTGATATTCGCGTTGCTTGTGAGATTTTTTGTTTGAAAATATTCAAGCGACTTTTGCCAGTCAGTTGAATGAAAAACGGTTTCATCTAAAATTCTTTTTTAGCAAAGAAGTCAACATTGGGTTTGGTGGAGACGAAATGGGCTCTGCTTCCTGGCGCCGGCGGCTCTCAGCGTCTGGCACGACTCATCGGTCCCGCCAAGGCCAAAGAACTGATTTTCACGGCGCGAATGTTCGACGGCGACGCTGCCGAACGACTCGGAGTCGTCAACCATGTCGCCGAAGACGCCTTCGAGAAATCTCTGCAAATCGCCAGGGAAATCATCCCGAGGGTAGTTATCAGTGTTCCAAACTGTAGTTCATCCAACTTCTCAGGGACCGATCGCCGTCCGCATGGCTAAAGTTGCAATTAACCTAGGAATTCAAACCGACATTACGAGTGGATTGTCCGTCGAGCAGCAATGCTACGCTCAGGTTCCATCGGTTTCTCTGATTTTTCAAAAATTTTCTTGGCAGATTGTCCCAACGAAAGACCGGCTCGAAGGTCTGAAAGCGTTTGCAGAGAAGCGTCAGCCCGTCTACAAAGGAGAATAAACGATATGAAATTTCTATCAGTAAATAGAGTCATTTTTACGGAATATACTATAATGTAAATAAAATATTCTCATTCATACTGTCTCGTTCTTTGTCAAAGTTTCATCTACTTGGCTATCTAAGTTCATCTCGATTTTCTTCTGAAGCTCTGAAAGGTCTTAGAAAACATGCCGCGTCTTACGATGGCGGTAATGTCCAAATGGGACATCGTGGCCTCCGTTATTCTTTCCAGAGCGCCAATCGTCGCGCCGCAAATGCAAGAAGTTGAGCGAAGGTTTTTAATTTTAATTTTCATGGGTATTCATAAATTTTAGGTTTCAAACTCTCCAACTTGAAGAAGAAGCAGAGAAAAGTCTGTTGAACGACTATGAGCTCAAGAGTAAAAACGATCAAAAGTATTTTCCGACGTTTAGTATCACATTGATGAGTTGGTTCAGGATGTTGGAGCGAAGAGCTGCCTTGGAACGGGAAGGAAAAGAACTATCGGAGCTCGACGAGCAGATCGGCCTCACCAACGCCGTCAGGGAGGACGAGTGGGCCAGAGCCGCCCAAAGATTCGAGAACCAGTCAGATTCTGCGAGCTCTTCAGTTTTTGATAGTTGATTCTAGGTACAAATTCAGTCAAATTCCCCAGATCAGCGACCTCCGAAGTGTGGAACGGCAAATGGACAGGCTTGTTCTCCGAAATTTTTAAAAAGACCGCAGTTCCACAAATTAAATATCAATAAAAAACAAATTAGTTCAGAGCGCTAACTATTATATTTTTATAGGAAACTCGTCTTGATAGTCAAACAGACATTTGGACAAAAAGGCTACAAGTCTCCTTGGATTTTGCCGCAAATCCAGCACAGATCAGGGGAAACTCTGAGACAGGTAAATCAAAAAGTTCTATCCAAATTACAAAGGTTAGATTTTTCATAATTCAAAGTTGTTCACGTCTATATGATAATCGATCGGAGAAAGAAGGTTTTTTTTGCACTTTGCAGTTGGAGATTTTCTGAAACTCCGCCAAAACGTTCTTTAAATCATTAGGTAAATATCCTTGAAGTTTCAACAAACAAAACTCACTGTTTTTTGAGAAAGTCCACTCGAAGTCATTGAAAATTATCAAAGGTCGGTGAAAAAGAAAAGAATTTTTTTCAGATTTGGTGATATTTCTGTTTGAAAAAATAATAAATTGTTAAAGAAGAGAATATCAAAATCTCATTCTTGTAAAAGGTTCGGTACGTAAAAGTGTCCTACAGGTTTTTTTTTCAGAACATTCAAGGGTAATGATGTGTATTCGTTTGGCTACATTTTTTTTAAAAATAATTTGTCCAAATTAATGGGAAATACAAAAAAGGAAGCTATCAAACTTTATTTGCAGACGGCGGAGCGTTGTATTGGAGAAGTCTCGAAAAATGATTTGAATTTCACCATAGCTGGAAACGCTCCAATTGCTGTACATTCACAAAAGTTCGAAAATGAATTCTAAGAGTTTGAAAAATATTTCTTCATCAGATATCCAGCGCCGATTCAGAAGAAAACAGGTTCGGAAGGAGCCAAGATCTTCTTTTATAACGCTTGCCTAGCTCAGAACACCTCGGATTTCGCCGTCAGCCATGAACACGTATGTTATTTTTTTCAATTGAATACGATAGTAAGACAATTTTACGGGCAAAATGCAAAATAAGTATCAAATAATCGTTGTCTTTCAGGTAGCCGACTTTCAATGGGTCACTCCAGACGAGTTTCGGTCGACGGTGAACGACAAAAGGTACAAGGCCGCCGTGAGCTGCGCTCTTTCGGAATGATCTGCATTGCTATGACTTAGTCTTTCTAGTGTACATTTCCGTGATTTGAATAGATTTTGCAACTCATAGTCATATTTGTTCTTGTTTTTTCTTCTTGTTGATCCTTTTTTCAATAAAAACGTCTTTAATTAATTTCCAAGCGTATTTTCTACAGCGATATCGATTCCATGATTTTATCTGTGTTTTTTGTTGGACTGTATGAACAATCAGAGCTCAGATGAACCAAGACATGTTCATAAAAAGACCGACTGCCGAGGAATCGGACGACGATCTCCAGCGTATGCAAGAAGAATGGGAGAGCGCCAAAAAAGTCCATTTGTTTTTGACTTTGCAATAACATTTCAATGTTCAGCCAAACGTTCAAGTACATCGGATGAAGAAAAAGGAGAAAGGTTCCGTCAGAAAAGGACGTTAGTTTTTCTAATTGGAATGTGTTGTCCATAAAAAAATCTCATTTGCTCCAGCGGGAGTTGCAAGCAATGGGGCAGCTCGTTTCACGATTGACCTGGACAAAATCGCCGAGGAATCTGTGGCTCAGATCATGTTTCCTGTCCAGGTCCAGTTCATTTTCCTCAGAGACCCATTCTGAAATTGGGGTTTCAGGAAAGAAACGGCGAATGGTTGGAAGGTGGGAAACACGACGACATCTTGAGGGAAGGCCTGTCTAAGTCTTCTTACTCGAAAGACGATGGCTTCCCCGAACCTCTCGATCTCTCACACTATTATGGGTTACTTTCACGCTTCGTTTCTTTCATTTTCAATTCAATTTGCAGTAAAGACGTCGAATCCAGTCGAAAAGCAACTCCAGGAAAAAGTTTTTTCGCTGCAGAATTTGACCGTATTCATGGGAGAATTGGTATGTCCCTAGAGTATTTTTTCCAACAGTGCAGAGTTTTATTCTCAGAAGAGAATTTGGACGAGGCAGTAGATGATCAAACGGCTGACCAATCGACTTCAGATGATTTTTCTGGTGACAATGATAAGTCCGTAGAAGTTTCTTTCTTTCATTCCAGTCTCGCCTGTATTCAGATACATTGCAAGTCTGGACTTTGAGAAAGTTAACGACCTGAAGCGAGAGATTCAAGAGAGATTGGGCAAGTTTTCCTCCGAAAATGTTCAAATCTTGAACCACATTTACAGATCCCAAGTTAGTTGAGTTTTTGAAGTCTAGGCGTAAAACAAACACGAAAACTAACGAAAAACCGAAAGGTATTAATTTTTTCATTCTTTTTAGAAATTAGACCTATTTCTAGTTTCAAAATTCAAAACTCGTAGAGAAGCTGAGAAAAACTCGAAAGCTGAACCTGGCGGTTTCGCTTCTACTTCCGGAGGTACTTCGAGCGATTTATGAATCGACAGTTTGAACTTCAGAAAGATCTGCGGCTTTTGTTGAAAAGATCAAAACCCCAGTGGAAGTAACAGAGATGTTGAACGAACTCGAAGTTCTAGAAGAGTATGGAAACAGGGAGGATCGAGAGAAGTACAACAGACTTGCTACCGTGGGCCATTTTTTTCTTATTTCGGCTTTATTTCGTGAAATACTACATGTTTTCCAAAAGGCTATTCAATGTTAAGGACGCTGTTCAACTGGACATCGCCGCCAAGTTCGGCAAAAACGTCGCTTCGCGACAAGAAAAGAACGCGATTCGTCTTTTCGACAGCTGTAAATTCCGGCCCGATGGGTATCCTCAACAGTTTTCTCACTATATATCAGTTATTCCCAGATGCGATGGGAAGGATGAGTTACTGGAAACGGCAAGGCAGTCTATCGAAGACATCAAATCGCTCTACTTGCAAGAAGTGTAATGTTTCAGAATCACTTTCTGTCTCATAATCATTTTTGAAGGCTGGTTGACGGGGTGAAAAGGATCGAGTTCGCCAAGGGAGTCAGTCCGATCCTCGACGGCTGCTGGACCTTGGTTCCCGTAAGATCCGTCGTCGACGCCGTCGATAAACGAGCCGGGTACGCCTTCCTTCGAAGGTCCTTTCACTGGTGACCTCAGAAAAGTTCTGCCTGATGACGTCGAAATCGTGCGCTTGGCACTTTTCTGGACTCTGCTGCTCTTCGAGGAACGCAAGTCTGCTTTTCTCGCCTTTGCCGACCCCAGCGAGTTTTTGGTTAGAATCGCCGAGGTCTTTTTGATAGGTCTGTCCGATGTCAGGTCGTTTCTCATCCAAGTTCCAGGCTCTGAGATGCTGGATGACGGCCGGACGATGTCCTGTGTGGAGAGACTTCTGGACAACTTCGTCCTCAAGGTAACCTTACTCCGATTTCCTTCTGATGTCCCGTTCAGGCCGCCAAAGAGGGTCGCATTTCGTTGAGGATGAATGCCAAGGTGGCCGGTCTCGACGCCTTCATGCCGTTGTTTGTGTCTTTCTCCTTTTCGTGATCTAAATCAACTTTCAGCTATGAAGACTTGCTCAAAAAGTATGAACAGTATTCCTTGGGAGATGCTCAGTTCACTAAAGTTATCCTTATTTGTGCCTATCTGAACGGCTCTCTGAGTGATAGGCCAGTTTTTCCAGCTGCGGACTTCCTTGACTTCGCGGTTTCAGTATAGAACTCCGGTATGGTATCTGGTCACCGCGTCGGAGCGTCATTCGCCAGGTTACTGTAGACACTGCGGCAATGGTTTTTTCGCTGTCTCGCAAGAAATGAGCTTCTGACTTTAGAAAACGGTCTACGAGATCATCAAGACGCGGAGCGTTGAGGCGGAGAGAGAAATCGACGAGCAGCACTACGTACAGTACACGGCGCTTCTCAGTGCTTATGCCGCCGCTATCCGAGATCAGATTGTCCGTTTCTTGTTTCGAAGGCTATTCAAAACTGCTTTCCAGGTTACTAGAGACCGAAACGGACTCATGTTCGAAATTGCGGCCTTTGAATTGGGCAACTACGTTTCGCGACATTCTCGGCTACCAGAGGCTGGTCAGGTTTCTTATAATTATTGTTTCCCTCCTATTTTTTTTTCGAATTTAGGAGCCAGAGAAACGGAAACATATTGATATTTTCATTGAAGTCGTTCGGAAGACTCTCCAGGGAAAACTGAACATTTGAGGGAAAGATAATCTGTTGTTTTTATTGTTACACGTTGCGCAAATGTTGTTATACTTTATATACAATAAACTATCAGGAAAATCTAATTTTTCTTTTGTTTTGCTGGCGATCGGATAGAAACCCGTAAGACTGCTTTTGTCACTTTGTAGAGAACGAAAACAGTTAACGCTGAAATGGAAAAGAACAGAAATATAACATCTACGCAATAGTAGCGGATTGGATCGAGGTCCCGTCCTGGCAGATTAAGCATCTGAAACACATTCATTCTTCCAAAAAATATAAAAATCGAGTAAGCCTTATTCTGGCATAATTCATCATTTTCAAATAAAGAACTCCCCTTGTGAAGGCCAGGATTTGCTGCCGCGAATTCCACCCATTTTATGAAAACATCTTTCGGCTGATTTGGCTTTTCCAGTAACATTTTTCGAACTTTTCTCGCATTTTCGCGGTACCTGTCAAACTTCTTTCTTTTCTGAGTATTTTGCGGCTTTTCTCACTTTTCGTCTTCTAGCACCGCTTTCAAGGCTTTGACAATCTTCTTGGTCGTTAGTTTGGTCTTGTCAAGGACCACGGTCGTTCCTCGGGACTTTGCTGCAAACTTTTTTGCGACGATTTCCTCACTTTCACACCTGAAATGGCGTTGTAAGGCTGATCAGCGAACATAGGAATGGCCAGGATAGGAACTCCAGCATAGGAAGCTTCCAGGAAAGAGTTCAGACCCATGTGTGAAATGAACGCCACTACACGCTTGTCATCTGAAATCGGAAATGGCTGTTGGAGAAGATTTCGGTTCTAACTGAGCAAGTCATTCTGCGGAAGCCAATCAACCAAGTGAAGATTGTGGGAATTCTCAAAAAGAACTTCATCTCCTGGCTGTTTCTCGTACTTCCAGATGAATGTGTACTCCGGGAACTGAGCGAAAGCCTTCACCAGGTTCTCTTTGACTTGCCGGGGAAAAGCCCTGCCTGGCACCTGCTTCAGATCTGGGAAATTTGAATAGTTTAATACTTACCTGAGTTCCGAAACAGAATAGAACAGTTCCGCGAGGTCTCAAGGAAAGGATCTTCTCATATTCCTGGAATATTTCGATTTGCTGAAAAGAAAACTGCGAAAAAGAAAACCTCGGTAATGGGTTGGGCAGGTCGGAGATTGACGCCGCCGATGTACTGGACCTTGTGAGAAATGGGTCTTGGTCTTTCCAGGATCTCGTTGGCGTTGATGAACATGACGTCGAGATCTCTCGCCAGGTGATCTCCGTCTTCGAAGTCCTCTCCATACGCGGCTCGCGCAAGTTTTGTCTGAAAGTATTTGGAATCGCCGTTACTCCGAAAGATCTTTTTGTTTTTATAGAAAAACCAACATGATCGTTGACAAACGCCCAGTGATGGATGTAGTTTGCCGCCGCCCAGCGAAGCAGATTTCTAGTCCGGCTCACCAGGTTTTCAAGGTTCTCCGGAAACATCAAAACTGAAGTTCTCTGATGGGAGCCCGACCAACTTCCAACTCACACATGTTTGAAGAAGCAGTACTGGGGAGTCCGAGGTTGATAGCTTGGAGCGGTAGCATCGCGGTTGACGTGAAGGAGGCCGTTGACGGAATATTCGCTTTTCGGAACAACGCGAAGCCGCAGAAGTCGTAGTCAGAGCCGATGGCGATGTCGTACTTCCTTTGAGAGATGAACTCTGTCGGGCCATCTTTCGAGAAAGCAACTGCAATACTTGTACACCTATTGTTTCTCAGGCGATGGCACCTTCGCAAAGGCCGTGGCTGACGTTGAGGAAGAACTTGTAATCGTTGATTGGCTGTGGAGACGGCGCGAATGGATCAGTCAAGTGCGTCGATTTTACCCAAGGACTCACTCCTTTGAATCCAAAAGAGAAAACTCGTGCTGCCTTGCTTTTCCCGTTCGATGTAACCAAAGAGTTGAAACGTCCAATCAGAAGATCCTAACAATCCAAACACTTTTCGAAGTTTTGAAAAAGTCAACTGACGACCGTGTGTCCTCTCTCAACCAATGTGTCGATTAGCGAGTCTGTGAAGTCCAAATGGCTTTTCCCAATCGCAGCAATGTAGAACAAGACATTCAAAGCGATAGAACTCGGAATGAGAGTGCTCAAAATGAGCCAAAACAAACGCATGAGACGCTGAAAAGTCATTGGATGGATATCTCATAACTTACGAAACTAAAAAAGGGCTTCTCAAATAGTTTTAGCCTTCTCAAAGAGTGTAGACATTACAAAAAGGTAGACAGCACGCGGTGAGTTCCTCGCGTACACCAGCATGATAAGTAAGATAAGATATTGTCCTCTGGTCCATAACTATTTGACAGTCCAAGGAGCAAGTCGTCAAAAATAAACAATCGAATTAAAACAGGCCCTGAAATATTCATGTTTTGTTTTTAAAAAATATTACGTCATTCGAAAAACCCAGCACTGTGTGACAGAGAAAATCCTTGAGGGATCTATTGGTTTTTTTAAAGTATAATTGAGGAAAAACTTGTTGAAACAGTTTATTATCCTCTTCTTTAGTCGTAAGTTTGTCATATTCACATTTTATTTTTATTTATTTTATTCACATCAAATTTTCCTTCAGAATTTTTTTCTTACTCTCACTATTGCAAAAAATGAATTTTGAACTCCCGCGTAGATTCTAGCGTAAAAAAATTTTTTTAGGAGATCGCGCCCCATCGCACATTTAATTTTTTTAATTTGAAAAATTTCTTTTTTTCTATTTCTCGATGAATAAACTCAAATTCAAATTTTTCTACAGATGCAATTATAAGTTCGTTACATTAGCAACGAGATGTATGCGTATTTTCGAGAAACTGACGATTCAACGACAGTGAACTTCAGTGCATATGGAAAATTCCTCAAAGGTTCGTTTTATCTTCCGTTCTTAATTTCATCTTTTCAGTAACGTTTTTTTTTTACTGTACGACTATTTATCATTTGTTGTTTTCTTATTATTCAGAAATATTGTTTAAGGGGCTGGAAATCAACTTGTTACAATCGGAGCTAAGTATGTGCGCTTATTCCGTACCAACCCGTACATGCTGGTTGAACCAGATGCCGACGAAGATCAGTGGCGTCAGAAAACAAAACTGGAGTGCATGTTCAGCAGCCGACTTTTGTCCAAAGTTCAGTCTTTCGCTGTTGCTCGAGTTCCTCGTGAGTTCTCGCTGAGCTTGCTAAAACTCACGATTTTTTGAAGAGTGTGCTGACCAAGACGTCATGTTGATGGCCTTTGACCATGCGAAGCTTTCGATTGTTTCGGTGAGCAGCAAGGAAAGAAACCTTCAAACTATTTCTCTGCACGCTTTCGAAAGCGAGTACCTTCGCGAAGGGTTTACCCATTTCTTCCCAGATCCGATTGTGCGGGTCAGTTAGTTTTTTTTAAAAAACCTCTCTGCTCTCTATCTCTCTCTCTCTCTTGGAAAAAATGTTTTGAGCTCATTTTCAGGTGGATCCTTCTAACCGATGCGCGGCAATGCTTGTTTATGGACGGCATATCGCAATTTTGCCGTTTCACGAGAACGCAAAACGGATTTCTAGTTATATCATTCCGCTCAAACAAATAGATGCCAGGTTCCTTTCAACTTTTTTTTCTTTTTCATTTTTTTTTTTCAAATTTTTCAAGGCTGGAAAATGTGATAGATATGGTTTTTCTCGACGGATACTACGAGCCAACACTTCTGTTTCTGTACGAGCCTTTGCAAACAACCGCTGGAAGGTTCTTTTTTCTTGGAGGATTTTGGTTTTGATACGCATAGTCGGAAAGAGCGCTCTGAGGTTTCCTGAGAGTGTGATTAAAAGATGGAAAAGTAGTTCCTGGGCTTTTTTGCGCCATGTCATCTGCTCATTTTCAAATTTTTACACCTTTTTTAAGCCTCAATAACCCTGGCTGCTTTTTTTTGAGGTTCGAGGTAGTTTTTTAAACGTATTTGTGGGAAAAATTTCTTAAATTTTCAAGAAACTTTCATAAAGAAGAGTTCTGATAAAAACATTTTTTTTTCGGTTGAGAATCTGTCTTACAAGTTATTTTAGGGCTTCGATTCGGTTTGACACAATGTGCATGATGGGAGTGTCCGTGAACATCAACGACCGACAATTCGCCGTCGTTTGGCAAACCGCCAATCTTCCTATGGATTGTCAAACGTTTTCCAGACCGATTTATCGTTTTGAAGGCGTTTTCCAGGCTGCTCGCTGTCCCGAAGCCTCTCGGCGGCGCTGTTCTTTTCGGTTCCAACGAGTTCATTTATTTGAATCAGGCCGTTCCTCCCTGCGGAATCTCCCTCAACAGTTGCTACGACAACTTCACCAAGTTTCCTCTCAAGGCAATTATATTTGTCATTTTTGTTTTCTAGAAAAATATCATTTATATACCTTAATGCAAATGTAGTTTTCAAGAACTTGGATTATTGAAATTTCTCTCGAAAAGCTGTTTTTACCGAATTAACTTTGAGGTGTTCGAGAAAAAACGATTGAAAAGTTTCTTATTTTCAAAATGGAACAAGTTATCTGGAAGCGTGAAAACCATGCCCATTAGGGTATTTTTTCAACCTTCAATAATTATCAGATGGTTTGATTCAGTTCACAAAATTTTTTTCAATAAGAGTGCACTTTTTTTTTCTTTCTTGCTTTTTTTTAATTTTTAAAAGTATTTTTTTTCTACCCTTCTGAGCGTCTGAAACTAGGATACAAAGAGTTAGCCGTCCTCAGATGAGCCTTGACAAAAAATAAGGCCAATTTCACGTTTTTCGCTGCAGGACATGAAGGATATGGCGATGACGTTGGACTGTGCCTGCATGACGTGGATGGAGGATGGCAGAATCGCCATCGGAACCAGAGACGGCCAACTTTTGCTTCTGCGGCTCATCTCCACGGGCGGAACCACCGTCAAGTCTCTCGAGCTCACCAAGGTTTTTGGTAAGCATTTCATTTTCTCTTTCAAACGGAGTTCAGAAGCTCAAGTTGAATGTCATAATGCAATTTGCTCTCAGATTGTTCTATTCCTTACACTCTTTGCGTTTGTGCGCCTGGCCATTTGTTCGTTGGATCGAGGCTTGGAGATTCTCAACTGCTCGAGTACACCCTGGTGAAAAAGGCGAAAGGTCAGATCATAGCTAAATCATCATTGTTGGAAATTTTATATACTAATTTTTCCAAGTTAAAAATTCTAAACCTCAGATGAGCTGGACGCAAAAAAACCGAAGCTCGACCGGAACGAAGACGAAATCGCGATAGACGAAGATGATTTTGAACTCTATGGAAGTACCATCGAAGATCAACAAGTTTCTCTTCATTTCTTTCTTTTTTTTTACTTCTTCTCTACAGAATGACGAAGACGAAGCGATTGTCGAAACTTTGGCTTTCAAGGAATTAGATCGCTTGAAAAATATTGGTTATAAAACTTTTCGGAAAACCAATAAAAAGGACGATTGTTTGAAGGTCCCGTGAAGTCTATGTGCTTCGGTCAGAGCCACGATTTGAGTCCCGTTCTCAACCAGAAAAGTCGCCTCGATCCCATTTTCGACATCGTATGATCCAAATCGCAACATTTCGAGAAATGTGTTCAGATAACTGCAAGTGGCCACGGAAAAGACGGTTCTCTGTGTCTTTTGCAACGGTCGGTTCGGCCAGAAATCATCACCAGCAGCTAGTTTTCGATCTTCGACTCGCTATGTCTAATCTTTCTTATTTCAGCTTAGAAAATGCTCAGCAAATGTGGGCCGTCGGCAGGAAAGAAGACGAATCTCACAAGTGAGAACTTGGGTGTTTTTGGAAGGAGATTGGATTATGACAGGTATTTGATCGTGACGCGGCTGAGGTCGACGTTGGTCCTCGAGTTGGGCGAAGAGATGGTGGAGCTCGAGGAACCTCTCTTCGTTTCCGGGGAACCGACGGTCGCCGCCGGAGAACTCCTTCAGGGAAGTCTCGCCGTTCAGGTCGGTAATTCATGCATTATTAGAAATTACTAAACATCAAAGTTTCATAAGAGAGAATAAGCATGCCTGACAAATTTTTCAAATTTCTACCGTTTTTACTGTCTTTGAGAATATGCTTTTTGGTTCAATAATCACGAATTTTGGTTTATTTATTTTTTCAATTTCTTTTTCTTTCGAAAATATTTTTTCAGGTGACATCAATGTGTATCGCATTAGTTGCTGACGGTCAACAACTACAAGAAGTTTTTTAGATAAATATTTCCGAGAACTCAATATAATGCTCAGGTTCACATTGACTCCAATTTCCCAGTCACGATGGCTTCAATCGTCGATCCCTACGTTGCTGTTCTGACGCAGAACGGCCAGTTGCTCCTGTACCAGCTGGTTACAGCTCCTTATGTTCATTTAAAGGTATTAAAGGAAAAAAGAGTCGGGGAAAAAGTTATCTTCATTTACAGGAAGTCGACCTGTCTTCGACTCCATTTTCGAGTGCTCGCAACACGACGCTCACCTCCATCTCGATCTACAGCGACGCGACAGGTCTGATGATGTGCTCCACCTCGAAATCTGTCGCTGAGGCTGAAGAGGAGCCAGAGAATAAAGTAAAAAGTCTCAAAAAAGGATGTTTGCACTTCTGAAAGCTTTCAGGAAGCAGACACGACGCTGTATGGCGACGACGACGACTTTCTGCTCTATGGAGAGCCGACGACGAGTTCGAAGACGTCGACCAACCAGAAGGACACCTCCCGGAAACGCAAGCGCCTCGGCCACAACGTCGTCTACTCGAGCAGGGGTGGCGAACAATCCGACGCCATCGACCCTACAAAAAGCTTCGGTCCGACATTCACCTCGACCATGATCTCATCAGAATCCATTTGCAGCAAACGTGACATTTTGGTTGGTGCTTGTGCACGAAAATGGACGTCTCGTCATTCACTCACTTCCCGACATGACCGTTGTTTATCAGGTTGATTCTCCGTTTGATATTTCAATATATGACGAGGGATTTCAGATTAGGAAGTTCTTCAGTGTGCCAGAAGTGCTGAACGATACGAGTGTCGAGGAGGAAGAGAGGGACCGGAGAGCAAAAGGTTCTTTTTAGACTACGAAAGATTTGCCCTAGGAAGAAGCAGAAGTTGGATTGTACCGAGATTCAAGAATTCTAAGGACCTTCATTTGTCCAATAGGGCTTCAAAAAAGAGGAATTTCATTACACTTTTGAGAACTGCAAAAAAATATTTTTGAAAAAAACACTTTTCTCGCTTTTCCAAAGGTTATATATAAATTGCACAAATAATTTTTTTGTTTGGGTCGGTTTTTGACTTCTGAAAGGAGCAAAAGTTTCTTCGAGATTTAGCTCTCAGAGATTTCTCATTCTCTCTTGTATATTCTTACCTCTGAAAGAAAGATTTTTTTCAATTTAGTAATCGCAGAAACTTTGCAGGTCATCTGAAATGTTCACATGAAAAGAAAGGCTGAAATAGAGGCTTTATGGAAACTTTGCAACATATTCATTTTCCTACTCATTAACGAAATTATAGTTTATTAAAATTTTGTTGGTTGCAGCCGCACTCGCCGCGACGGCCCATGCCGAACAGATGACAGCGGAAATATCGCGACCCGAGGAACGCGTCACGGAGGCGCAGATTGTCGGTGAGGACTCCAGGATCCGCGCTCACTTCGGTCTTTCTTCTTTAAGGCATGGGAATCAATCAAGGACACGCGATTCTGATGGCGATCGTCGACGAGCAGGTCGTCATGTACGAGATGTTTGTCGTCGACAACCCCATTCCTGGTTCGTTGGCCCGCTCCTCCGACCCTCCAACTCTTCTCAGAGCATCTCTGCGTGTCGTTCCGCCGGCTCCACAGCACCGTCTTTTTGCGTTCTTCTCCTTACATCGGGACCGATGGTCGGCGGGCGACAGTAAGTCTTCTGACAGGGAAGTCATCCAACAGTGAACTTTGCAACTGTCCAAAATTTTGTTCTAACGCTCTGCAGGTCTGGATCTAATTCTTATAGCGGCTAATTAACAGAATTTAGTTCTTGAAATATAAATTTTCGAAGTTTTTCTTTAACACAAAGTTCGGCTTGAAATCATTGTTTTCATTTTTTTTTTAATCCATATATATTTAATAAGAATATCCGTTACGAGGGATCATCTAGACCTTCAGAGATTTTTGAAGCTAATTTTCAGAAAATTTGTAATTTCATACTGGAATGGCTTTCCTTGTGAGGAAAAAAGTTATTATGGGAGCAAAGGTTATGTGAAAATTTTATATGAGGACTTCGGAAAATGGACTTTCATTTTCTAGAACACTACTGAGAATATGATTTGATCACTAATATCCAATTTCAATTCATATTTTTGAAACTATGATCTTCAGATGTATGTTTTTGAGTGAAATAGCAACTGATAATTTTGAATCGCTGAGAGAGTTTTCTTGTTCAAATTCTATTTTATTTTTGAGACTTGGTTCTGGTTTCAGTCTGAGTAGATATTTTTAGCTTGAAATCGGCAACTCTTCGGAGCGACCTTACTCTATCATCCATCCCTTCGAAAGGCTTTCATCTGTGGTAAACTAATCTTCGCACTTTTTTTCAATCCAATTTCAATTGCTCAGAATAATGGCGTGATGATCATAGGACCTGTTCCTACTTTGGTTCTGTACAGCTCTTGGGGCGGGATCCAGACCCACGAATTTACTCTTGATGGAACTATCAAGTTGGCTTCTATGGGAGAGACTGTTGACCTTTTTCTTCTATTTTGCCAGGGCTTTCACTCCTTTCAACAACGAGAACGTCTTGCATGGTTTCGTCTATTTAACAGAAGCTGACTCTGAACTTCGGATCGCTCGATTATCGGTGAGATTTCGATTCAAAAGCAGATTTATGAATCTCTTTAAAAAGAATTTTTTTTAATTATGCATTACTTCTATATCCCATGTCGTCCTCATCTTTATTATTCGCTTATTAGATTATTAGATTTTTTTCAAGGAGAGATATAGATTGGTAAACTGACTTGTTTTTTTTCTCTTCTTGAATTTCGCTCACAGACAGATCTGTGGCGTGAGGAAGAAAACCATGAAAGTTATATTTGCAATATTTCTTCATAAAACAAAATAATATAGAGGCATTCAATGAAAATAAATTCATCGGATAAAAAAGTATATACATGTAATAATTTCAGCCGGATTTTGACTACGACATGCCTTATCCAAGCAGGAAAGTTCCGGTTGGAGCGACAGTTCATCACGTCCGATATCTGATGAACAGCGAAGTTTTATTTCTTCAGCCCGCAACTTTTTCAGATGTAAAGTTTGCAGGTTTACGCCGTCGTGACGTCAGTCGCCAAGCCGAGCAACAAAATCTGGGTGGTGATGAACGACGACAAGCAGGAAGAAACACACGAAAAAGACGACAAGTTCGTCTTGCCCTCCATCGCCGACTACAAACTCAATGTACTGGAAATCCTTCCTGATGGCTCAGAATCTTTTTTTTCAGCTGTACTCGCCGCAGGACTGGGCCGCCGTCCCCAACACGGAGATCGTCTTCGAAAAAATGGAAGTCGTCACCGCGTGTGAAGACGTCGCGTTGAAGTTTGACTTCCTTCTCCTTTTTTTTTTGATGGCATTCTGATGCGCAATATTTTAGACCTGGAGTTTTTTTTTTAATTGAGAAAGATAGTATCTTCCCAAAATTGTTACAACTTCTCCCATTGGGAGTGATTTATATTCATGATTTCGTTAGGAAGTTTTTTTTTTCATTTTTTTTACGTAGCTTGTTAGGCTTTTTTTAATATTCGATATGAATTAGGGTTTACAACTGAAAAAGTTGAACTGAACTTTTTCGAGTATGTTTTCTGAGTTAAATGTAATTAGTTTTTCCATGAACGCAATACATTTTTCAAACTTTCTCATCCGGAAAGGTTTTTTTTTAGCTTTTTTCATATCTGAGTTTTAGGTCTGAGTCTACAATGAGTGGAATGGAGACTTTCCTGGCCCTCGGTACCGTCAACAACTACGGTGAGGAAGTGCTGGTCCGTGGAAGAATCATCCTTTGCGAAATCATCGACGTCGTTCCTGAGCCCGGCCAGCCGACTTCCAACCGCAAGATCAAGGTTCCTCTCCTAGGAGTCTTACTGTATGTTTCCGTGTCAAGACTCTCTACGACAAGGAACAAAAAGGGCCTGTCACATCGTTGTGTGCCGTGAATGGACTCTTGCTCAGCGGAATGGGACAAAAAGTTTGCGTCGTTTAAAACAGGAACAAAAAAAATTGTTTTCAAGGTGTTTATTTGGATGTATAAAGACGGAGATTTGCACGGACTTTCCTTCCTCGACATGCACTACTACGTCCATCAGATGATATCGGTCAGGTCGATTGTTCTGGCGTGCGACGTCGAGGACAGCATGTCCCTCGTCCGTTTCCAGGTTCTTTCCGTAGTTCTTCACTCGATGCTAGTCATTTGTTCAGGAAGAGTTCAAAGCTTTGTCAGTCGCCTCGAGAGACGACAGGAAATGTGCACAGCCGCCCATGACCGCCCAATACGTAGTCGATGGAAGGTCAGACCTCAGAATTCGATAAAACTAGACTATTCTCATTTTCAAAAAAGAGAGAAAGGAGATGCAAATAGAAGAAAAAGGACTGCTGACTCATACAATGAAGGCCATTTCACTAGGCTTATTGAAATTTCTGTAAACTGTGCGAAAAATCCCTCAATCTACTGGATAAAAGTACTAAAAGTTTTGTGAAACTTTTCAGTATGGGAGATATATTTTCTCGAAACTTCTGGTGTTTCAGAGCTTCAAGTTGCGCTGAACTAGGTGTTAATCAAAGAGATTTGAGATTAATTTTCGGAAACTTCAAAACTTTCACAGAGTGTGTAATCCGGGGAGTGAGTGATCGAAAATTTGTTATTTCGAAAAATTATGTGAGAAAAATTATGTAATGAGATAAAAAGTTTCGCGATTGATTGTGCGCCGATTCGGTCATCACCCTCGGCGCAGCGCACAGCTCTGGTAAAAGCTGAAAAATGTTTTTAAAAAAGGAACAAAATTTCGTCTTTCTAGTCGCCTCGGGTTCGTGATGTCGGATGAAGCGGCCAACGTGTTCATGTTCAACTACGCCCCAGAACAGACCGAGTCTAATGGCGGCGATCGCCTTGTCGTCCGTGCCGCCATCAACATCGGCACCAACATCAACGCCTTCCTCCGGTGCAAAGGTCGATACAGTAGGACAAGGCTACTGTAGCTGCAGACTTGCAGGCCGAACATCACTTTCACCTGCCACAACAGTGGAAGAGCAGCAGGCTCTTATGCAGCAACAAACCACCATTTTCTCCTCTCTTGACGGCTCTTTCGGCTATATTCGGCCAATCAGCGAGAAATCTTTCCGGTCAGCTCTCGTTCACAGCGAGAAACCAAACGGGCCTCGATTCAGGCGTCTTCACTTTCTGCAGACGTTCGTTCCTACGGTAACGGAACAAGGAGCTGGACTTCATCCAAAGGTGACTGACCAACAAGGGCAAAGAGTCAAAGAGACTTCAGGGAGCTCGCGTGGCCAAGCCTCAACAGCCGATCGTCAACGGCGCCAGTCACAGAAACATCGTCGATGGTGACGTCATCGAACAGTATCTCCACCTCTCCAATTCCGACAAGCAAGACTTGGCTCGTCGACTCGGCGCTAGCAGGTCTTATCTTGATCATTTTTTTGCCTGAAAAAGAGATCTATATTCATATTTTTTTAAAAAAAATTTGAATTAATCTTCAAAAAAAGTTCAACACACGCCGAAAAATAGCGCTGCGATTGATTAAAGTTCAATTAGGATCCGAGCTTCTCAACGTAATAATTTCAAAAAGCTAGAATTCTACATAATAAATAACAACCTTACGCAAAATCCAATTTTTTTAAGGTATCACATCATTGACGACATTGTGCAGATGCGTCGGATGGCCTCTTACTTCTGATCTCACCTTTTGAATTAAATTTCATCTGTTCGATATCTTTTCAAATTTTTATTGTTGATTTTTCAAATGAACTTTCATGATTTAACCCCTTTTTTTGTTCTTCGTGGTGAAATATTGTCCGAATATTTTCAAGTCGTAGTGACAGTTCTTATTTTCAATTTTTCGAAATAGTTCAATTAAAGAACGTGTATCTTATGAAAAAGTCGTTTTTGTTGATATAGTAGAAATGGGGTTCCACTTGATCATTAAAAGCAAATGAACGCTCTTTCACTCTCGCAAACTAATTGAAACGTTCAAAATATTTAGAAATCAAAGGAAACGCGAAAAATAATATATTTTTGACTTGCGTGTTCAACAAACCAATATTTCGCCCGCTGCATAGCGCGTTTTTTAGACTTTAACCAAAGAACGCCTTTTGTCATCATTTCTGGCGATGGCGATGCGAGGAAATTGTTTACTGAACCTTTATCGAACCGGCTGGTGTGTGAGCTGCGTTTCTTAGAGATCAAATAGTGCGCACAACAAAACTTCTTTCCTTATCTCTTTTCCCATTTTTCGCTATTTCTAAACTCCTTTGCACCTTCCAGAGGTTCTTCTCAATTTCCCGCGTATAAACTTCCGTGTTAATTCTGATTTCTCATTGCGTTTCCATTTATTCCAATTCCAACGCGTTTTTTTTATAAATACATTACAATATTGAGAGAAAAGAAAACGTTTCGGGTCATCTCATATAATTGATGTTTTTCTTCCAAAACGTTTCGGGGATTCGCGTCGAGCACGGAATTATGTGCGTTGCCGAGTCCATAAAGTTCAAAAATCAAGTTTTCTCACGCTTCTATTTGTCTGTCGCGGTTTTGTGACTTTTGTATTGATGTACACGAATGTCGAATTTTTCGACTATTATCATTCTACGGAAAGGGTTTGAGATGGCTCCACGAAGTGTTCTGGTAACTGGTGCCAACCGCGGCATCGGCCTCGGTCTGGTCACGACTCTTCTGCAGAACGAGAAGATTGAGATTATCATCGCAGCGTGTAGAAATCCTGGAGAAGCCGAAGTTTTCGGATGCACAATTTTTTTTTTGAAATGAACTATTATATAGGAGCTGAAAGCGATCAAAGACAATCGTCTGCATCTTGTCAAACTCGACGCCATTTGTGACAAATCCATCGAGGCAGCTTTCAAGGAGGTTCTTTTTTTTCCAGTGTAGTTTCTCTTTTTTTTATGCAAATTGTCGATTAGAATGAATAACTGTGAGATGATCTGAAATAACAGATTTCTATTTTGCTTCACAAGGTACGGTACTCTAGGTCGAGAAGTTGGTCGGAGAGAAAGGCCTCAACCTGCTGATCAACAACGCTGGAATTTACGTGAAGTATCCGATCGACGAGCCGCCGAAAAGACAAGAACTTGCCCGCCAGTTCGACACCAACACCTTCGGCGTCGTCGTCATCTCTCAGATTTTCCTACCCCTTCTTCGACGAGCCGCTGTTGCTCTTGGCGGCGATGACGTCAGTGTCGACCGATCCGCTATCGTCAATATTTCTTCGGGAGCTGGTTCCATCGGAAACAACGATCGAGGATCAACTCCAGTGGGCCTGTTGGCTTATCGCATGAGTAAGGTAATAACTTTGATTCGAAGTGTGCATACTTTTTTTAGAGTTGTGTTTTTGTTCAAAATTAATATTTTAGTCGGCTCTGAATCAGTTCGGAAAAACGTTGTCGATCGACTTGACCGGTGATCACATTCTGGTGGCGTCTTTCTGTCCTGGATGGGTTCAGACCGACATGGGCGGACAGAAAGCTGAACTCACGGTTGGAGATTGTTGGGTTCATGGAATAAATATATTTTTTTCAGTTGGAAGATTCCATGCGAGAACTGGTGCCCAGCATCCTGCGGCTTCAGAAGGAACACTCTGGCGGCTACTTCAACCGCAATCTCCAACCTATCCCCTACTAGTTCTGAAGTGGATGTATATATTAACATATAAACCAAAATGATTTTTTTATGTACTTCTGTTCATTTATGTTGAAATTGAAATATGATCACCCCGCCCAAAAATTATTTGTTGTTTCTGTGAAGCGCCAAATTTGTGAGTTTGGAATAAATTTTTCAGCTTTCAGAGTATTTGATGAAGTTCCAATGCAATTGAATAGAACATGACAAAGTACTTTTCTGGTGACCAATGGATGAGACCAGAATCTTTCTCATAAATTTTTAGTTGAATATGTTTCGTTAATTTTTCGAACTTCTCTTTTTCGAATGCAATGCAATTATTCGACTTGCTCAGCGCTTATTTTCAATTTGAAATCCATTTTCTAATTACGCTATTAAAGTTTTTTTAAAAATAATTTTTCCGAAAAAAACTCAACGTCAGAAAGTTGATCCTGCGAACCATTTTTTTATTACGCAATTGTGAGTTAAATAAAAAGAATACGATCAGACTTCAATATATTTCTTTCATTTATCATGAAACTTCGAAGAATTTCTCGAATGGAAGATTTCATTTTATCTGGAAGATCTGGGAGATGAATAAATCATTATAAAATATTCATTCATGTTTAAGATGATCATTCATGTATGATGATGATACAAAACGCAAACATATTCTCAGAATATTTTTTTTAATTTTCGGATCTTGTTATAAAAATTTATTCCTTCTAGACTGATGATATTTCTACTATAGGATGATGATAATTCAACTCGGGTTCCTCTAACTTCGTAGAATTGTCATCATTTTTTGTCTACCCCGGACCTAGCGATTTGTTTACTGAACCGAAATTTCTCAGGCTGCACGTGCGTGTTATTTTGTCTCGTTGCTAAGGTCAAATGCAAAATCCCATTTTCCTTTATCATTTGCAGTCGCGGTTTCATTGACTGAAAGCTTTCTTTTTATTTACTTTGCCGAGTTTGAATATTTTACTTTGAATTATGTCGCAAAGACTACAGTCGTAAAAAGAAATTATTCTCGTTTCGATTTTTTTTTTTCTTTCGAGTAAAAGATGGCTCCCCGAAGTGTTCTGGTGACTGGCGCCAACCGCGGTATCGGCCTCGGTCTGGTCACGACTCTTTTGAAGAACGAGAAAATTGAGATTATCGTCGCAGCGTGTAGAAAACCTGGAGAGGCCGAAGTTTTCAGATTCTCGATTTTTTTTTTGAAATGAACTATTATTCAGGAGCTGAAAGCGATCAAAGACAGTCGTTTGCATCTTGTCAAACTCGATGCCACTTGCGACCAGTCTATCGAATCCGCTTTTGAAGAGGTTTTTTCTTCCCAATAGATTCTCTCTTTTTTCTTATGCATTTTGTCGGATCAGACGAATAAGTGCAAGGTGATCTGCTGACTGATATAACAGATCTTCATTTCGCTTCATAATAAGGAAATTCAGGTCGAGAAGTTGGTCGGAGAAAAAGGCCTCAACCTGCTGATTAACAACGCAGGAATCATGGTCAAGTACCCGATCGACGAGCCGCCGAAGAGACAAGAACTTGCCCGCCAGTTCGACACCAACACCTTCGGCGTCGTCGTCATCTCGCAGATTTTCCTACCCCTTCTTCGACGAGCCGCTGTTGCTCATGGCGGCGATGACGTCAGCATCGACCGATCCGCTATCGTCAATATTTCTTCTGGAGGTGGTTCCATCGGAAACAACGATCGAGGATCAACTCCATTTGGCCTGTTGGCTTATCGCATGAGCAAGGTAAGGATTTTAGTTCGAATCGTGCTTTTCATGAGCATTTTTTTTGAGTCTATTAAGAAGTTAGAAACATAAGAGCGGGTGGTGAAACATTCATTCAGCGCCATTTTTTTTTTCAAACATTCATTCAGCGCCGCTTTTCTCAAAAAAAGTTCATTTTTTATTTTTACAGTTAAGAAATTGTTGAAGGTGTGTATTTTTTTTTAATAAATTTTTCAGTCGGCACTGAATCAGTTCGGAAGAACGTTGTCGATCGACTTAGCCGGTGATCACATTCTGGTGGCGTCTTTCTGCCCTGGATGGGTTCAGACCGACATGGGCGGAGATGGCGCTGTTCTTACGGTATGAAAATTTCAGGTTCATGGAATAAAGTTTATTTTTTTTTCAGTTGGAAGATTCCATGCGAGAACTGGTGCCCAGCATCCTGCGGCTTCAGAAGGAACACTCTGGCGGCTACTTCAACCGCAATCTCCAACCTATCCCCTACTAGTTCTGAAGTGGATGTATATATTAACATATAAACCAAAATGATTTTTTTATGTACTTCTGTTCATTTATGTTGAAATTGAAATATAATCACCCCGCCCAAAAATTATTTGTTGTTTCTGTGAAGCGCTAAATTTGTGAGTTTGGAATACATTTTTCAGCTTTCAGAGTATTTGATGAAGTTCCAATGCAATTGTATAGAACATGACAAAGTACTTTTCTGGTGACCAATGGATGAGACCAGAATCTCTGATATACTTGAAGTCAAATATTTTTTGTTAGGTTTTTGAGCACCTTTTTTTCGAGTGCAGTGCAATTATTCGAAGTGTTCAGCGTTAATTTTCAGTTTGATAACCATTTTCCAGTTACTCTGTAGTAGGTTTATAGAGAAAGTGCAAAAAGTCCAACCTGAGCAAGTTTATCACGTGAACCATCTTTTTTTACGCAACTGTTAGTTGAATAAAAGGATACGATCTGACTTCAATATATTTATTTCATTTATTATGCATCTTCGAAGAGTTTTTCGAACGAGAAGGTTTCATTTTATCTGGCCGGAAGATCTGAGAGATGAATGAATCTTGTTCTAAAATGATCATTCTTGTTTAAAATGATTATTCATGTATGCATACGTTGATGATACAAAACGCAAACCCATTCTCAGAATATTCTTTTAATTTTCGTACTGTAATTATTTTATCCCATAGTGTAGGGTGAAAATATGCAATGAAAGACGAATGCTTGACGGCGTTCGTCCCAACTTTCATTACAACATATCTCTGGCATGGTACACTGCTAGCACGTGCCACGAAATAAAGTCCTCTGCCGAAGTTCGACTTCTATACCACACAAAATAACGAGAAGATGTAGGGGATTTTGTTTTTCCAAGATTTCTCGAACGAGAAGGTTTCATTTTATCTAGCTCGAAGATCTGGGAGATGAACGTGAATAATCTTGTTCTAAAATGATCATTCAATTTTTAAGGTGATTATTCATGGATGATGATGATTAAAAAACGCAAACCCATTCTCAGAATATTTTTTTTTCGTACCTCGTATTAAAGTTTGTTCCTGTTGGACTGATGACAATTCAACTTTGTATTCGTTGACCTCGTTGAGATGTCATCATTTTTTTGTCCGCCGCTGACGTAGAAAACAAAATTTGTTTACTGAACCGAGACTTATCCTATATAAGCTACACGTGCGTGTGTTGTCTCGTTGCTAAGGCCAAAAAGTCCAAAATCCAGTTTCATTTTGTCTCTTCTCTTCTCTATTTCCTCGCTATTTGACCGGAAGCTTCTTGTTTTCTATTTAATTTACTGAATTTGAATGCTTTCAATTTTTTTTTTGAAAAGATTACAAAAATGCGTATTACACATGCCTTATTCAAATTTATTTTTTCAAGTCAGAGATGGCTCCACGAAGTGTCTTGGTAACTGGCGCCAACCGTGGCATCGGCCTCGGTCTCGTCAAGACTCTTTTGAAGAACGAGAAGATTGAAATTATATTCGCCGGTTGTAGAAATCCAGACGAAGCCGAAGTTTTCAGTAGGCAATTTTCAGAAAAAAAAGACGAATATTCAGGAGTTGAAAGCTATCAAAGACGGTCGTCTGCATCTTGTCAAACTCGACGCCACCTGCGACCAATCCATCGAAGCCGCTTATAAAGAGGTTTTCTCCCTTAAGTTGCTTTTCTTTCGAGCTAGTCCAACTCCAACTCATTAGAAAACATCAAATTAAGGTTGACGAAGTGGTCGGAGAGAAAGGCCTCAACCTGCTGATCAACAACGCGGGGATCAACGTCAAGTACAGTTTCGAAGAGCCACCGAAGAGGCAAGATATCGTCCGCCAATTCGACACTAACGTCTTCGGCATCATCGTCATCTCGCAGACTTTTTTGCCTCTCTTGCGAAGAGCCGCTAAAGCTTATGGCGGCGATGACGTCAACGTCGACCGATCCGCTATCGTCAATATTTCTTCGGGAGCTGGATCTATAGGAAGCAAAGAACGTGGACCCAAAGACAATAGTATGCTGATCTACCGCATGAGCAAGGTCAGAATTCTTTTTGAAGATTTCACTATTTTTTTTTTCTTGAAATTGGCTGATTTTTCCCAGAATGGAAGGCGAAATAAGCAAATTGTGACTCGTTGCGATCGCAATGCAGTTCTTGATGTTAATGTTTATTTCCTCGAAACGCAATGCCATGAACAAATAAGAAAATGACCGGAAGAACATCGAAAAAACAATAAATTCAAGTTTATAGTCTGTTCAGATTTTGAATGTCAAGCAGCTAACTCCACCCCCAAGGCTACAATATCTTTCGCGTCAATGTTTTATCTACAGATGACGATGGCCCTTTAATAAGGCTGCATTTTTGACTTCTTTTTCTATCTTTTAGATCAAAAAAGATCAAAATTAGTCCCGCGCGAAAAAAACATCGACGCGAAAAGGTACCGTCTCAGCAGGAGTGGAGTTAGCTGGTTGACATTCAAAATCTGAACAGACTATAAATAAAAAGAGGCTTGCGTTGAGAATTGCGTTTCCTACCAGAAGTCCGCAACGAATAACCTTTAAAATCACGTTTCGATCTCCTTTCAAGTCTCGAAAAGTTCACGTTGCCTAATACAAGTTTTCTGCTTTCTAGATAACGAAAAATTGATAAATGTAAATGAAGTGAGATTCTTAGAATGTGAGAGACTTTTTTGAATTTATACAGTAATTCTAAAGCCATTCCTAGAAAAATGTGTTCAGGCGGCGCTGAATCAGTTCTCAAAAACGTTGTCGATCGACGACTTCGCTAATGATCATATTCTGGTGGCCTCGATCTGTCCTGGATGGGTCCAGACCGACATGGGCGGAGATAGCGCTCTTTTAACGGTATAAAAATTTTGAACTTCTTAATTACGATTTGAATTTTAGTTGGAAGAATCTCTGCGTGACTTGGTGCCCACCATTTTGCGGCTTCAGAAAGAGCACAATGGCGGATATTTGGACCGCACTCTAAAAACTATTCCTTTCTAACTGATTCGATTTCATTTCTTTCACAATTTTTCGTTCCAGTGAAACTATTAATTTTTGAATCGCTCTTTCATTATTTATTTGGGATACCTAACTACGCCACGAAAAATTGCGCTCTTCAGACTTTCTCTTCAATCGCATGTTCTTTCTCTTTCTCTTTTTTCCGTTTCTCTGCTGTCCTAACTCTCCTCCGATTATTTTCGGCGACAACCTTCTCTCATATAGGTTAGCCGCACATACCAAATTAGCATTTTTGATCTGAGCATGTATTTGACTTGCAAATGTAAAAATTGTGAATTTTACCATTAAACAAATCCGCTTGAAATGTTTTTTTTCTCCCGTTCTACACGATTCTCCGACTTTACGTTCATTTCATTAAATTAGAAACAATATTAATTTTTTTTCTTAATAATGAATATTCTACTGCTTCATTGAAAATACAAAAACATACAAAGAAATTATTTTTTCGTATTCTCGAATGGAAATCTGCATTCAAAAAGGTCTTATCTATTTGAATTTGAACGCATTTTCGCACTTTAATGGGTTTTTACTCCTTTTTATCTCGAAAAACGCTGAACAATAAAAGCATTTCTGGAAAATGGCCCCTCGCAGTTTCGTTGTTACTGGAGCAAACCGCGGCATCGGTCTTGGAATCGTCTCTCAGCTGCTTAAAAATCGAGAAATCGAAGTGATCATCGCCACTTGTCGTCAACCTGAAAAGGCAGAGGTTTGAAAAAAAAGAACATGAAGATATCCCTCAACAACTTGAGGAGCTTCTTGCAATCAAGGATGAACGTCTGCACCTGCTCCAACTCGAAATAGATGACGACTCGTCGATCAATGCCTTCTACTCCAAGGTAAAACTTTCATTCTTCATTTCCAAACTCTCGCTATCCAGGCAGAGTCTTTGCTGGGAGAGAAAGGCTTGGCGGTGTTGGTGAACAACGCCGGCGTCTTGATCGACTACGACGTCTTGCAAGAGCCTGACCGTGAAACAATAAGGAAGCAGTTGGAGACCAATTCAATCTCTCCCGCCGTTTTCATTCAGGTAGACAGCTTATTCTTGCAACCAACAAAATATTTCAGAGAATGCTGCCGCTGCTCCGAAAAGCCGCAGAATTGGAAGAGGGCGAGCGGCTCTCCGTTGATCGTGCCGCCATCGTCAATATCTCGTCGACGGCAGCCTCTATCCAGAAAATCGACGGCACTTTCAATGGTCCGCTGGTCGCTTATCGCATGAGCAAGGTAAGTATGCTTCAACGATAAATATTCATTTTTTTCAATATTTCTAATTGAACATTTTTTTTTGAAAAAGATTTTATATCGAACTGCTTTTTTTACCTCACGGGAGAGTAAATAGAATAGAATTTCGTTGAAAATTATTTTTTTGAATATTTTTAATTTGATTCTTCTTCTTCTTCTTCTTCTTCCTACGCCTTTGTACCGCTTGAGCGGCGTCGGCGCCCCAAGTCGATTAGCCGAGGTCCTATCCTGATAATCAGTGGACTGGCTCGAGTGACATATCCGTCCTTGTGTGTGACGGCTGGGGATTTTTGAAGTCGTGTTTTCCCACTACCACCATTTCTTAAACCCCTTGGTTGGGTCGGGGCGGGGATCGAACTTGTGACCCTGTGGACCGTAGACAGGCACACAACCTGTTGCGCTACGGCGCGCCCCGAATATTTTAATTTGATTGAAACACTGAAAGTACATACACATGAGCCTTCTAGTTTTTGAAGATGAGATGTGCAGAAGGTTCTGGTAAATGAGTTGATGTACCACGAACCACGTATCTGTGTACCACGACTTGAAATTTCACGGAACGACATTCCGCTGTTCCGCCGCGTGTGTTCGCGAAGCGTCTTTCGAATCCTAGTCACATTTGCAATGTATTGTTATTGCTGTGAGAGCACAAGAAAGTAGAGTACCATAATAAAAGAAAAAAAAAGTTAAAAGCGCGACCAAGGTTCGCGAAGGCGGCACAGCGGAATGTCGTTCCGTGAAATTTCAAGTCGTGGTACACAGGCTATAGAAAACAGTGATTATTAAAAGAAATGCTCTTTTTTTTTCAGTCAGCGCTAAACTCGTTCGCCAAATCGTGCTCCATCGACCTGAAGCCCTTGCACATCCTCGTGACTTCGTTCTGTCCTGGATGGGTCCAGACCGACATGGGAGGCAAAAATGCTCTGCTCACGGTTCGAGCTTCATGCATTAAATGAAAACCCAAGAAATAATTGAAGGTGGAGCAGTCCACTTCGGAGCTGGTCTCTTCAATCCTCCGCCTCTCATCCGAACATCATGGAGGCTTCTTTGAACGAAACCTTCAAGTCATTCCTAATTAGATGTAACAACTTTTTTTCTTAAATAATTTAGTTTGAATGAACATTTGGAACTTTTTTGTGGGAAATGAGAAGAGAGGGCGAAATGTAGCTATAGAAGAACAAAAGACACGTCGAGAATTGGCTGCGATTGAGCTGAAATTGGCTCTCGATCGATCCTCCAAGGGTGCGACGGTCGGCGACTGTCCTGAGCCATTCGACATGAGGCTCCCTGCAAGACACGTCGCCAAGTGCACCGAACTCTACCAGGTGAGTCAGATGTCGAGCTGAAGCAGGAGCGATTGTTCCTTCATTCTTGAACTTTTTAAAGGAACTCCAACCTTAATTCTCGCTTCGAAATGTTTCTGGAATATTTAACTAGCTTCTTCCTAGGCAAGAACTTTTCGAAGATCCACCATGTATTCAATTTTTACTGCACTTTTCCCGTATGTTTGAAACTAAACCCTTAATAATTTTTCATCAATTAGTTTCAATTCCAAACTATAAAAATATTATGACCCTTGAAAAATTTTGGTTAGTTTTTTTTATGAAGTTATGGCGAGAAAATCCAGATTAAGTTTTCATAATACTGTATATGAATTTAATGTGATGAATTACAATTAGGAATATGGCTCTTCTGATTGAAAATCAATTAAGTTCAAGTTCTTTCAAGAATCCACAAACGTTTGTGGATTCTTGAAAGAACTTGATTTTTTTTTGCAAAAAGAAATTCTGGATCGAATAAATTTTTTGAGGTGACTCCGGTTGAGACAAAAACCGTCATCACACATTTATCGCTCCTTTTTGGAGGCCTCTTTTCTAACATTTGTCTGCACTTCATGTTCTCCGGAAGAGCCAAACTCGGCACGGCGAGGTTCTTTTTTTTCCTTTCTGCCACTCTTTTCTTCAGCTTCACATATATTCGAATCATCGGAATCGCCCAGTTTATATTTTTCATCCTACCTTTTCCGCTCCAAGTCTTCACCAACCATTATCAACAGTTGGTCAGTTTTGGAGGCTCATTTATGAGGAAAGTTCAGAGGTCGAACCTGGATAGCCGCCAACTTTCTGCCCGTTCTCCTGGCTCTCTTCCACTTCGTCATCGCTTCTTTGTGTCTCTGTTTCTCCTTTCGGTTGCACCTCATGCTCAACTACGTCCGAGTGAGTCGACCGCAAGTTTTCCTTCAAGAAGGAGTTTTAGAGATGCCGCCGTTGGAACTCTGTTTCTTGGGTGGCTTGGCGCAAAATATTCCACATTCTGCCTTTCGGGACAATCGCCAATGTCTCGCTGTGCTTTGAATACGTCATAGACTATGAGCAATGTGTCTTCGGGCATGTTTCAGATAACAGAACGTCAAGTGAAGATATTTTACAGAGATCAACTCTACGCGATCGGCAGGGCACGTTTGTCTGAAAACGGCCCTCAAGACCGCATCAAAATGGAGTTTATCCGCTCTTTTCCATCTCTTATATTTTGGTGGGAACTGTAGATTTTTTATCAAGGTTGGAAGATGAACAGACAGAACAATTGATAGCTGAAAGATTTATCTCACCAGGAGTAGCAAGAAGTTTCCAACTTCCTACAAATAAGCAAATTTTCGTAAGACATGGATAGATTTCCTGTAGTCCCTCCCTACCTGCACGAACCTTTCATTTTCAATATACGTTTTCAAATGCGCTATATAGAAGTCGCAGGCTTAAGCTGTTTTAAACGCGAAATCTAAAATTTCACATCTCTAGGACTAAACTTTTGGCGATCATGAATTCGCTTCTCATCCAATTTTTATCAGTTTTTGAGAAAAGCAGGGAAAATTTATTTTCACACGAAAATTACTCAAAGGTTGGGCAGCGAAATAACAATACACGCGAATAAGTCAACCTCAACGAGTTGTAAAAAAATAATAATTTGTGTTTTCAAATGATGATTTATCTTTTTCTTCTTCTTCTTCTTCTTCCTACGCTTTCGTACCGCTCGAGCGGCGTCGACGCCCCAAGTCGATTAGCCGAGGTCCTATCCTGATATCAATGACAGTGACCTGGCTCGATTCCTTGTGTGTGGCGGCTGGGGATTTTAAGGTCGTGGTTTCCCACTACAAACATTTCTTTAACCATTTGGTTGGGGCGAGGCGGGGGTCGAACTTGTCACACTGTGGACCTGTCGCGCTACGGCGCGGAGGCCTTACAAACAAATCAAGTTTTGGTGTCGAACGTCATTGACTCGACGTCAAGAAGAGAGTTGCAGGGTCTGCTCGCTGTGCACGTTGACGTTCATCGTCTCGGAGCGATGTATCCTCCCGAAACTGGGAAGTCCCTACGCAGCCAAGCACATCCCGTTGTTCGCCAATCTGCAGCCGCTCCTCGTCGCCCTCATCCTTTCCCACGCCTCCGTCCACGTCTACACCACGCTGTCCTTCATCAACCGTCAGCCTGTCGACGAGTCTCTCAGGGTGGGTCCAGTCACTCAGCCTCTCTCTCTATTCGGTTGCAGCTGACTCTGTATGGAGTCTCTTACAGCCTTCCGTTTCCTTTGATGTTGGTGTTGAGTAAAACTTTCCGGTCTCATCTTTTTCACTTGATGAGTAATTCTCTGCAAGCGTAGGACGTCTTATATCAGAACCGATAACCAATTGTTCCTACAGACGCTCTAGACTTCGGAAAGATTCCACGTTGAGCAAAGTTACGCAGCAAATTGCGCGTCACGTCGCTTACAGCAAGCTCGAAATGGACAACACCGAACTCGATGACAGGATTTTCAACGCGAAGACGTGATTCTGAATATTTCTTTTTTTTATAGATTGTCATCGTTTAGCGTTCGAAATATATTGCGTGACGACGCCGTCTACAGAGTTCGGTTCGCGATTCCTCAGACGGTGCAAGTTATCGAGGAAGAAGACGTCGACGACGCCGAGGACCGACGCAACGAGTCGCTTCACATGGCCTCCACTGACATCGTCTACGACTACTCGTCTCTCGAATGACTTTTCTGTCATTGAATCGACGTTGGGATCAAAATGAATCTTTGTCCATCTTTTGTTTGATTCTGGAAAAATAAGTGCCTTTTTTCAAAAATCAGTAGATTTTCCATTTTATTTTTTCTTCTTGCTATCAACGTTCCAAATAGAAAATTTTAAGTCAGCAAACTTTTTCTTTCAATTTCTGAATTTTTCTTTTTTCATATCCAACTTTTGAAAGATTTGACAGGCTCCTAAAAAAACAGATTTTTGTAATCTCCTTGATGCCTTGTTTGTTGAAAATGTTGCGGCGGGAACAAAAAGTTGAAGTTTCAACCTTTTCAAAGAGCAATTAGCGAAGGATCATGCGATCCCCGCACGTCACTACGTTGGAATCTACTCGTTGGTTCACCGACGCATAACCTGTCCTACTCGATTCGAGCATGGCTTCCTCTATCTGGACTTTTATCACTTTAACTCTCCTCGGATGCTTTTCGATCGCCTTGGGGCGTCCGGCCTACCATCTTGAGCTGACCAGCTCGCAAAGACAAGGTCTGAACCGTACCGATAATCAGAGGAACATCTTTTTTCAGATATTTTGTCTTCAATGGATAAAATGGACAAGGCTTTGCAAAACCTGACCGACGAGCAAATCGACTTCGGAATGGAAGTTTGATGATCTTCTTTATCTTTTTATCATATTATTTTGATCTCTCATTGCAATCTAAAATCTTTTTGTTACATAAAGAAATTTAGACGCGATCTCTAGAGCTTTCTCTATTTTTTCAACAATTAATAAATTCACAGGTTGTTGGAATTCTTTTCGATTCGTCTCTGGATAACAACGCCAAGTCAGAGAGAATCAACAAAGTTCTCAAGCCAACATTAGACACTCTTCCCGCTGATTACAAGGTTCTAAGAATGAGCTGAATACAAAAAAATCAAAAATTGCAGCCGGCGGTCTATTCGAAGATCAACGACCTCCTCGACCTGCAAGATTATGCTCAATCTCTGTTTGATGCGGCTTCTCCGGCGGTTCTTTCCCATCTTTCGTACCTTTGAATAACGATTTTTGAGGTGCACGATTCACTCTACGGCATTCAAACGCTGATCTCCGACCGCAAGTTCTACCGCGGAATGACAAGCGAAGAGCGAATCGAAGCTGTGAGTAGCTTTTTGAGTCGATCCTCGAATTTTTGATATGGAAATTAATTAGACTAATCGGATCGAAATTTCGCTAAAAACTGAAAGATTTTTTTTAAATGAAACCCAATGAAGACAAAATTCTCGGAACACAAGGAAACGTCAATTTTCATATTTGTTATAGTTCTCAAAAATTATGGATAATTTGACTGACGATGATGCTCTGGAGCTCTCGCAAATTATGGATAAAATCCGCGTAAGTAATTTTTTTTTCTTGAAGTTTTGTAAATTAATATTTTCAGGACAAAATGGTAGAGTTGGGACTCTCAAAACATAGAAGCAGCAAAACATCGTCTGATTGATATTTTTGAATTTTCGTCAATAAAATATCTGTATTCGTTGGAAATCAGTACGTATAGAGATTTCCAAACTTCATGATAAAGCTGATTGATCACATTGTAAAGACACGGTATTATACCCAGAAGATGAAGTTTGACAAGTTGCGGACTAGGAAACGTCCTCCTCCTCGGCGAGCTCGACGTTGAGTCCTTTGGCGAGTCTTTTGAGCATCGACTCCAGCTTCACCTGCTTCTCGTACATGACGTCGACGTTTTCCTGTAGCGTCTGAAGCTGAGCCTTCTGCAGCAGCAGACTCGTTCTCATGAGCGTCGCAAATTCCTGCCAAACTCTTATGATATGAAGTAACGACAAAGACAAACTGTTTCTGAGCTAGTGACCTCGCTGAGGAGCATCTCGCTGGAAGAATCGAAGCCAAACCGGTTGCGGATCCTTTTCATCAGGCCGTGTTGGTTGGGGAAAAAAGAGTAACGTGACCGCGTAACTATCCGCCGGATGTAGGGCATGCTCGCCTCCACTTGCAGAACCAGGTCTACCTGAGATTACTTAATTATTTGAAAAGCTCAACAAGTAAAGACAAAGTATTATTGTAAGTCTTTTTGTTCTTTCCTCACTTGCATGATTAGCCGCTTGAGCTCGGCCTTCTCCTGAACGGACTTGATGTCATCTACAGCGAGACCGACGAGCAAATTCATCAGAAGGATCGTCATGATGACGCAGAAGAAGAAGAAGAGCGGATAAGCGACGGCGTGGCCAAAAAGTTTCTCGGAATGCGACATCGCATCGCCGTGGAAAATCGCCGTGAACTCAAATTCTCCAATCATCATTACCGTTGTCTTAAGCAGTGATGAGCCCATCGTCGAGAACTCTGGCTGTAAACCAGAATAAATAAATGTATTGGAACTGCAACGTCGTACCCTGTTTTGCATGATCACGTAGAAAGAAGTGCTGAAAGCGACGATGAATAACAAGAAAATGATGAAAAAGCGGGAGAACGTGCGGACGATGTCAAAGAACATCACGACATAAATTCCGAATCTTTAGTTGATCCACTCTTTTTATTCAAGACGAGAAGCCTGAAACACCTGGGAAGCTTTCGGATCATGAGAAGGAGGTTCATCCACGCGGTGAAAGTGCACACGGCAGCCAGAAGCCATTGCCATCGCTTCAAATTTGAAGAAGTTCATATTTATAGGGAGAAGAAGTCTTACCATTTTGATGCCAGAACTTGCTGAACATTCGGTAAAGTCCAGGACTGTCACAATGGCTGACGAATAGATAAAGCATTCCAGTAGGTTCTCCCAGTTCACATAGGAAATTCGTCTTTGAAACAATTGAAAAACCTTAAACCCTCATATTTCAATCTGGTCGCGAAAGCCTTTTTGCAAACTTCTTTGATTATATGGGCAGCAGCTAGAACAATCACAGTCACTTTGAAAACAGGGTTAGGCTGATTTATTTGCTGAAAGCAGTTCAAATTTTCTATATTTGGCGGGATCACTACTTACTATATCTGGACACGAGGCTGAATCCTCCGAAAACCGTTCAGTAAGATCAATTAACTGATCTGTAAATTAAAATGTCCCATGGAGCATTTTTTTTATTTGAATTTCTGAGTATAATTTCAAAAACGAACTGTCATGAGGGACGTTGTATGGAGCCGGCGTGTGAGTGACGTAGATTGTGAGGAATGTGATGAAAAGAATGTATATTGACAGGGCTGTAATTCAATGGCTCTTCTTATTTCTGTTGTAGTTATCAACCGAAATAGTAGACGTAGCGACCAAGAGCGTTCCACTTATGCTTCAGAAGCGCCACGCAGACAGGGTGCGAGAGCAGGGACAGCCTCTCGGCGTTGGCCATCATTTTGAGCGGATGGTTCTTGTAGACGACGTCGTAGTCGTCGGTGTAGGCGCGCGCCTCCTTCTTCAGCCGAAACTCGTCGTCGAAGGGCTTCTTGTAGCCGACGAGGCTTGTGCCTTTATCGTCCGGCATCATGTAGGTGTCGTCGAGCAGCTCGAAATTGTACGCGATGGCAAACATGTACTCGTGGGAGTCGGGCGAAGACATTCTGAAGGAAAATGTCCTCTGATCCTTTGGGATCGGCAATCTCACTCCAGACATTTGTCGAGCACGATGGCTGCAATGTCAGGGAACTTGTCGATGAGCCGACGGAGCGGCGTATGACGAACGTCCTTGTGTCGACCCAACGGAAGCAAGTCGTTGGGTACGAACAACGACGGCCAGTCGTTCGAGTCGACCAAGACTCGCGCGACATCTCTGTAGAGGAAGCTTCACAGGGAAAACAGAAAAAACGGACCGATGACCCTCCTGAATGGCAATTTCAAGAGCCGTGCGTCCTTTTTCGTCTCTACGGTCGATCTGAGCCCTACCATGCTGCAGCAACTCCTGCACGATTGTGTGGAATCCACGTTCCGCGGCTAGGTGAAGAACAGTTCTGTCGAAAACTTCGTTCACAGGTAGGTCAATAACGTTTGGTTCGTTGACTTCATTGAAATCAGGTTTTGAAGAAACCTCTAATCCATCGAAATACTTTGTATTTGGCTATCGTTGAAATACTTATATCCGTATGCAGGAAATGGTAAACGGTTTACCAAGAAATGGAGAATGGGTCACTATCGGAAATTAATATGAAAAATAACCATGTGTGTAAGTTTCTAATAAAAGGTTTTGTAAACGCAAACGTTAATTTTGACTTCCAAAGAGCTAGTTTGAGCCATTTACCATTTTCAGGTAAATGTAAACGCAATCCCATTTTCTCGAATACAGCTTCAGAATAAAAAGAGCTTCAATATTTTTCGAATTCCTCTCTTTTCAATGTTTTATCCTGCTTTCAACCAACTTGATCTCGCTGTCGCTCTCGACGGTGGCGTGGTTGAGGATGAGTCTCTGAACGACCTCCAGTTTGCCGGCTTCGACAGCGACGGCCAGAGGCGTCTGTTGGTACGAATTGCGGGCGTCACGGTCGGCGCCTTCCTTCAGAAGCAACTTCGTCGTCACGTCTGATCCTACATTTTCTCTTTACAGATGTTTTCTATACAATTTTTGTAGTCTTTTCAAGTATTCTCTACGCTTCAAATATATCTAACCGAATCCTTCCAGACCCTTTGATTCTCTTTCAGAAAGGCTTCTTACGGAAATTTATAAATTAGTATTTCTTGCGTTTTTCGGCTTCTTATGTAAACTTTCACACTGATTGAGGAGAAATCTGACCAATTTCAAAAATTCCGAGCATAGCTTTGTTATGGGTGCCTACAAAAAGATATGTTATATGCGTCGGTGACTCTTGACTTGTACCTTCGATCTACGTTGTGAAATACATACTCAGAACTTTGTATCATTTTCTAGGTATTCATTTCGGAACTTCTCAAAAAGTCTGAGAAACTGGAATAGAAAAATTGCAGACTTAACTTCCTACCCGGATGCACACAATGAGGGGTGTTTCTCTTCAGATTTGTTTTTTTTTTTAAATTTTTTCACAAACTTCTTATCTCGAACAACGAAAGATCGATCATCAATTGAGAAGAGCGAAATGCTTGATAAGATTTTTCAGATCGGAAAAAAACATTCGTTGTATAAGTTTTTTTTTTGAATTAAAGTGAGCTTTTTCATACAAGATTTAGAAATTTCGTGAAATCTATTGTTGATAAGAGAAGAAAAAAACTCAATTTCTTTCAATGTGCTGCTTTTTTTCTTGATATTTTGACTACTTATGGAAAAAACATTTTTCTTTTCAGCCCTTTCTTTTATCCGATCGTTTTCAGATGTACATTTTTTGTGTTCCTGTCCCTTTTCCTTGTCAACCGTTATTGCGTCGTCAAGACTATTATGTCCTTTGTCTTCTCGTTTTCGACCCAAAATAATTTTTTTTTCCTTTTCTTAATTACTCTATGATGATTCAGAGGTAAATTCTTCTCTTTTTTCTAACTATCTTTAATTAAAGGCTATTTGCATGCAAGTCTTTTTTTCATTTTCGAAAAACTGAATTACCGAAAAAGTAACCAGCTCTCAAACACGCTATTTTTTAATGTTGCGGTTTTGAAAGAGCTCTTTATCAAAACAGCTATAGAATTCTCTAGAAGTTAATAAATAAAGAAATATCAGGCAAGTTTAACATCAAGAATAAGGAGAAAATGTAAAACTACCTATGTTACTCCTTGGACTCAAAAACTCAAGACAGAAAGCTAAACCATAAACATGAAAAATGAAACCGCTTTTCGCAGTTTTCTATCAACAACTTGAAAGATGAAAAAAAAATGAAAAAGAAAAAAGTTGAGAAAAAAAACCGATCAACCCGCTTGGCATTCACCGCGTGCCTTAGTGGCTATGCGTACTAAAGTCACCGATGAAAGCGAAGCGTTACTATGACGGATAAGAACCTCAAAAAATGGAAGAGAAGGAAAGTCGAATGAAGACGCGGCAGGAGCCAGGTCTGCCGGCCGAATATGGGAAGAGGCGTGGCCTCGTAGGTCAAGGGGATGAGCAGGTGGTGGATTAGGGTGCAGGTGTTTCGTGGCTTCACCGATTTTTTCGCCTCTTTTCGCCAATTCCGCCTCTTTAAAAGTCCGGCATGACCTCGGCTTGGAAATTATTCTCATCCTGTTCTCGCGAAGAAGTTCCGGTCACTGGGATAAAACTTATGCCTTTGAAAGTCTCAGCCTGAGAATCTTCCCATGAAAAGCAGCAATAACTATAGCGAATAAAGTCAAAATAAAAAAAATCAAAAGGTCTGCGTGGAAATCTTGTGTGACGACGACGTGACTGCGTGCGGCACGTTCGAAGAAGAGCCGTGTCGCACTCAGAGACGCAGACGACGCCGCCGGAAGAGCTCGGCGCAGAGATCGATATCTCTGGACGTCGCCACCGACTTGATGAAGCCAGTTAGGGACAGCGCGACGACAGGCCGAGAAATCACGGAATTCACTTCGACATGTGCAACATTCCACGCAGAAGGACCTCTTCCCCTTGACGGCGCAAGAATAAAGAGCCGAGAGTTTTAGGAAAATCAGATTTTCGCGCCACATCTCCTTTTTGATATATAATATTTTTCTGCTGTGAAGTAGTATCAGAGAATCCAATCAGAAAGTTTTTCAAGAGGAGAGAGTGAAAAAAAACTTTCTTTATTGACTACAATTGCACTGAAAAAATTAATGAAGCATTTTCGGTTTTCTGACACTCATACACGACCGAGAGATAGTATATTTCCAAAAGATAGAAAGAGATTGGAAAAGTCGGATATTTAATCCAAAAAAGTTCTAAATTCCTACAGCTCAGTAAAATGGAAAAATGAGTTTCTCAGAGAAAAGAAAGACGACCCAACCCACTCAAAACTGGAGATGTTCATTTTTCAAAAAGAACTCAGAAGCAGAAGTTCAGGCGAAGAGAAGAAGACGGATTGCAGAAAGTAGTGGTCAGAGCCGTTGACAGAATGATGACTGACCGGAGCCTCGGCCTTCGGGGACCTTTCCGAAAATGGGCGGACCGTGGCAGCTGCATGCAAATGCGGCAGCTTCGGCATACAATGTTCTTGGTCTTTAATGAATTTCGGCGAGGCAAACAGGAGACGGATGGCCGGACTGCCGTGAAATATCCCTATCCTTTAGGAATTGAGCCACTTTGGCATGGCCGTCTTTCTCATTGACACAAGTGTCGAAATAAAACCACGAGGGGGAAAAATCGAGTAGAAATTGCCAATCTCACCAGTTTTCTAAAGTATTTTATGATTTTGCCAGCAGCCAGCTATAGGGATTATGAACAGATCAAAATACCTCTCGAAAATCAAATATTTTCCTCTGAGGCAAAATCAAACAGACTCATCTAGATCCGGCAATCCTTTGAGAAAGAATTGCGTTTATAGAAAATTTTCGCGATATTCGAAGAAGAAATCTCCCAATGGGCCAGATAGTGATTTCATTTCAAAATCAAAAGGTGATGTCAGAAAAAAAAAGAAGAAAAAAAAAGAGTCGAAATTGGTTTTGCCGTTCATTCTTCGAGATCTGAATCAGAGAATTTTTTTAATACAAAAAAAATTATCACGCAGCAAAGTTACTCTAAGGAAGAGATGTGTTCTCATTCTTATTTTCTTCAAAATTTACACCCAATTATTAAGCTTCAATTAAAGCATGTTACCTACAAACGACTTCCAAAAAACAGGAGCTTTATCTTGACTCGATCGACCAGGATACCGCCACCGACGACAAGCCAACGATGGAAAAAAAAGCCCCCAACCGCGATGGTTACGCAAGTAATTGTCCGGTAATTACTCCTGGCTCCTACGTAACACCTGCGTGGACAGGTGCGCGGCGCGTGTCCCTGGAAATCGCACCTTCGTGTTTCTTCTCCTGAAAGGACTGGAAGTCGTGAACTTCGGCCTCAGTACTGTTAGCTAATTAAGGGACGGCTGCAACTTGAACCGTTGGCTAATTAGGCACGCGCTTTCTGTGCCGACAGCTTCTGCGCGCCTGATTAATTAGTCCATAAATAGGCATCGGCCGTCGTCTGAAGGTCTCCTCTCGAGAATGTCAGACAGAATGAAGCGGAGTCAGAAGCTTCCTCTCCGAGTTTTTTTTTTCGAAAGAACTTTGAGCTTTCTAACAGGAGAAAAAATAGAAAAGACGTCTAAATTTGAAAATCATTCAAACACCTATCGAAAAAATAGGGAAAAACTGAAAACAACGCTATTCATACTTTATCACAAATTCATGAGTCTTTATCGTAACACAGCTCTTGGAAATCAGCGAAATAAAAAAATACTAAAATCCTCTGAGCAAGCCGTGAAAGTTTCAATTGTTTTTTACATCATTTTCTTTTTAGATCTCTTTTTTTTTTTGAAAATTCTTATTGTGTTTGCCTACAAATAGATATTTTTCAATCTGTTAGCGCGCTACTGTTTACTTTGAATCAGTGATCTAATCAACGGCATGAATTGGTTTGTGGGAATTTTCATCGTTCGTACATGGAAGTACACAAGAATTACTCTGCTTTTTGAAACTCTCAGCTCAAAGATCAATACTGTGAAAAAAAATTATGACTGGTTCAGTTATTGGAGTCGTATCAAAGGAAGACCACAGATCAAAACCTAGTAATTAGTTCTAATCACTAGACAGGTGAAGCCGCACGAGATTAACAGGGCGCCGTAATACTTTAATGAAGCAGGCACCGCGACAAAAATAGATGCAGATGCGTGCTATTACTGGTGTCGGTTTCCAAAGTAGGTAGGGCCGGATTTTAGAAGAGCTCACAGCGAAGGACGCAGCTGCTGCCACGGGACAGATGGCCTGTTTCGGTCGACCCTCCGCCAGCTGACGTCTCCATTTCGAAGAATACAAGACAGTCTTCATGTCCACAGGCTCATGCAACAAACGTATCCACGTTTCGTGTCGCTCTGAGGCTCCAAATATCGAAAATTCAGAGAGAAATCCTCATTTCAAAAAAGCTGAAGTCCACTTCTGACGTAGTGAACGAAACTTTGGAAGTCAAGGTTCTAGATAAAATGAGACAAAAAAATAACCATTCCACAAAAGGTTAGTTGAGTTTTGCAATGCAAAATTGTAAAGTTGTAAAATATCGGAATTGGAGAAAAAAAAACAGAAACAGCCTTTGAGGACACTGGGAAAGCTCTCAGAGCTCTCACCATCAGGTTAAAAATATTTTCAGCGTTAGATTTTCTAAAAGGCATTCTGGAAACTAGCTCAAAATATGTTTTCAGAAACGAAAAAGAAAACATAAAACGTTTTTTACCTCATTTTTTGAGGGTCAGCAATGAATTTGTGGTTGCTATATAGTATATACTTGCAATATGTTAACAAGAACAAGTACAGAAAAATTAATAGCTTTTTTTCTCGAAAATATCGTTTACGGGTAAGGCTTGAGTAAAAAAAGCTTGATTTTTTATTTATTCCATTTTTTTTTCAAGGGCTCAGCTTGAAATTCAGCACATTTGCAGTTGAGGAGTTTCGAAGTCACTCAATGTTAAATGATCATTTTGCAAATACGAGCAATTTTGAAAATTTATTTTCTAAGATTGAAACTAAGATCGGACACTAAGGCTTTCGAAGATATTCAAATGAATGTATGAAAAGACCGGCTGGTGCTTTTTGAACGGGGAAAACTGTTTCAAGTCAGATTATTTTTAAACCCAAAGTTTTCTTTCACTGGCAAGTATAGTTCGATGAATTTGATTTGGCATAGAAAAAAAGGACGACACCTCTCTTGGCAGCGAGATGCAGCGGACTGTTGCCCATGTCGTCCTTCAGAAGGATCAAACGCCTGTCCCATTCGAGCAGCTGCCGAACTAGAAAACTCTCTTCACTTCTTTCAAAGCAAAGAGTCCCGACCAGCTCCCGTTTCGCCGACGCTGGCCGCTCGATGCAACGGCGTCTCTTCGTCTTCGTTCACCGCGGAGATGATGGCGCCGTGGTCGTAGAGCAGCTGCAACCGACTTGAAGCGGGTCAAGGCCGACAGCTAACGAACGCGCATCATCTCGATGTAGCCGTTGGAGGCGACGACGTGCATCGGCGTGCTCTGGTCGCTGTCCGTCATGTTCACCATGCTCGTCTCAAAACTACTTTTTGATTATCCTTCCTCTTTTCCTTCACCTCTCCAGAAGTGTCTACTCTCCTCAGAGTTTTGAAAAACTTCCCAGCTGGCTCATTGCCCACTTTGGCTGCGGCTTGTTGTTTCAAGTAAGTTAAAATGTACTGAAAATTTTCTTATCTTAAAGCCTCCAAAAATAAACTCACATCAACAGTTTTTAGGGCGTTGTACTTGGCACCTACGAAGACACAAGTCCGGTCGTCGTTGTCGAAAACCCAGACGTTGGCTCCGCTTTCAATCAGAATCTACAGATCTTGAGTTCTGGACCTGAACGCTTCCGAATAGGTTACTTTCAAAGCGTCGATGCTGTCGTGGGCACAGGCGACCATAAGCGGCGTCATTCCGAAGTCGTCGACTGCATCTATCGTTTCCTTCTGAAAACTGGAGTCTCCAAAAAGATTTCGTGAAGTGATTTTAAGTTTTCTTCTTCACTCAATTTTTTAACGTTCACCTCCAAAAGATATTCGACGACTTCTTTCTGATTGCTTTTCGCAGCCAAGTGCAATGGGATCTGTCTCCTGGAGTCGACTTCCGTCTTACTCGCTCCAGCCTAGAAGATAGGGATTTTCTGCATAATAATGGAAAGGTACCTGGACAAGCTCTGAAATTACTTGCAGATATCCTCGCCCCGCTGCCAAATGCAACAATCCTTTTTCTCTTCTGAAAAAAATTAATCTGGAATGATTAACTTGGGAAGAGGGCACGTTTTCCAGTCGGTGCCGTTTTTCTGCTCAATTTCAAGGATCTCCTTCAGGGTCTGTGGATGATTTCCCTCTACAGCCATCCGCAACGGCGTCTTCCCCTCGTTGTTCCGCAGCAAGAGCGAAGACCAGCCGTCCTTGCCAGCTGAGAATGGCCGAGTAGATCAAGGTCTACTCTTCACATGCCGAGAAAAACCTCTTTGAAGCAGCATTCTGAGAATCTCAGGCTCGCCTCGCAGTGCAACGATGTGGTAGACCTATGTGAACCTCGAAAACACGCTCTAGCTCAACACCCACTGTGTTCTGTCTTTGGTCTTTTTTGGTGAGATCGCTCCCGGCGTTGATGAGTTTCTCGATGACTTCCTTGGTTCCGTGGACGCAAGCCAGCAGAAGTGGCGTGACGTCGTTCGAATCGGTCTCCTGAAGCTCTTCGCTTCCTGGGAAATGGGAGAAGGAGCCAGACCGTGACGGTTGCTCCGAGACTGATCAGAGTGACTGCGGCCTGAACGTTCGACTTCATCGCCGCGTAGTGCAAAGCGGTGAGCTTGAACTTGTCCTTGCAGTTGATGTAGGACTTGTCCTTTGAATTTGTTCTGAAGACCAAGCTGTTTGGGTCGCGATAAAGATCCCTTTGTAATTTTTTGGTATTGAAAAACCTGGAATGAAGAAAATGAAAACGTACTGAGTTTCGCATTTTCGAACTGTAATAATTTGTATTAATGAAAATGAATTGGTAATTTGGCAAAAATCGATTTGACGTTCTCGTCTCCTAAAAATGAAAAAAATCCCTCACCCAACTTTTTTTCCAAATTATATTCTTATTAATTTAATCTTTTTCACAATAGGAAAGCGTAGCGTGAAAGGGAAGAGACAAAATTTTCACGATGGAATTATATTCTCCCTTTCAAAATGGTTTTTCAAATACAAGAAACATTTCAAACAGTTAGTTTCCATCATTCCATCCTATACAAAAAAAAGATTTACCTCAATATTTGTAACAACTTATCAAATAATCCATAATATTATTTTCAGTACACTCAAAGGTTACAAAAAACATTTTCGAACTCTAAACTCACGTCTGCTGTCCGACAAGCATACGAATGATCTGAGATGTGATATTGGTCCTCCCATCCAAGCCTGAACTCTTGCTTGGAATCAAGTCATCGTCGCAAAGAAGACCTCTTCTGCAGTACTTGGCCACAAGATGCAGTGGAGTGTCGCCCTCGAAGTTCTGCACGGCGACGTCGCCGTGGAATCGGAATAGAACCTTCAGAACGTCGATGTGTCCGTATTTGGCCGCAAAATGGACTGCGGTCATCTGTAGTCATCTTCATTGAAGCGAAAAAAGCGTCGGAACGAACTCCGTCCAGATGGTCGGCGACGTTGACGGCTTCTGGATGCTGGGAAAGTGCCGTGTGGAAGGCTTCCGACATTTTGCCGTCTCTCGCCGTCTGCAATCTTTTTTGGGAAGCTTTCCGGCAACCAGACCTGTTGTATAACTGATCGCGCCACATCCTGGTTGAGTGTATCATTTTCAAACTTTATGGGTATTTTTTCTGGAACAAGCAGTTGATTGCAAAAGGAATATTTGAAGAAATTTCTCCTAAAACTCTGCACTGACCTTCGGATGGACGAGCTGTGAGGTCTATCAGCGGCACAGCTTCCAAGTCGAGCCTAACTGACATCCTTCGCCAGCTATATCAGATAAATGACCTAGTTTTTAAAATCTTGGAATTTGTTGGATGAGTCAATAAAACAGAGCTAATATTTCATGCATAAAAGTTTCAGTGTTGGAGGTAAAAGGCGAAATCGCGAAATCCAAAAAAAAGGCTAGACCGCGATTCTTCTTTTTGGAGGTACCTTAGAAGTGCACTTCGCGTTTTCTCTCGGGTTATCAATTTGTAGGACTTGTTCGAAAACTGCAAAAATGTTTTCAAGGAATGAAGATTTAAACTTTGAAAGAAAGAACTGAAGATCTTAGAGGGGATGAATCTGATGTAAAAACTGAAAGAGATCTTTTTGAACCATCTTACAGGAAAAATTTGAGAAGAGCTCTTTTAGCTATACGAAACAAACACGAACTAAACTTTTGAAGCATTTGAAACAAAGACTTTTACGGAACTCAAATGTTTTGTATTCTGATTGATTCTTCCTTTTTACTTTTACCGCTCACTAACTTAAAACTCTTTTTCACCAACATCTTTTCAAAATTTCTTGAAGAACCGATTAAAAGCATTAAAAGCGAAGAATTTACACACTATAAACTTCTCGTTTCGCCCTTACTCCTTAAAAACCCCATTGAATCCAAAACCCTGAGTATGAATCGGAAAATCCGCCTTTCTTCAGTTACACGTATGAGTCATCGTCTCTTTTCAGAACAGAAATTTTGTGAACGAACCTGGAGGGAAAGAAAAACGTACTCTAAATCTGTTTCTAGAAGTTTGCTTTTTTCTGAAAATCCAGAATTTTTTTTTCCACAATATAATTTTTTTTGTTGTCAATGAGCTTCTAAGGAAATTTATTTTCTTTTCATTGAATTTTTTTTTTTTTTCGTGTCAAAAAGCTGTATTTCATTCTTCATCGAATGATAAGTAGGAATCCTTGGAAAACTCCCAAAACACGCTTATCGGATGTTATTAACGACCGCAAAAGAATGCATAAAAGGAAACGGAGGGAACAGGTAGAAAATCAATACTTATACGTATGCCGCCCTTATAGAAGAGGCTCGCTTTCTCATTTTTGTCTCTTTCTAGTCATTAGGTATATCTGGGAGATTATTCAGCATTTTTTTTTTATAAAAAGCAAAGATAGAAGAAAAAAAGATATGATCGATTGATGTATCGGGTAAGAAGCCTTTGAGAATGTAATTTAAATAAAAAATGACATGTTTCAGTTCAAAAAGTTTGCGAAGATTTTACTAAAACACGTTTTTAGAACTCGAAAACCAATAAGTCATAAAAAGAGAAGGCACCTAAGGGACCGATGGGACAGAGAACGGCAAACACGTACGGAAAACAAACAAAAAAGATAGATCCGACTGTCCGGCTGACTCATGGCGTCGCCCTGACAACCTCTTCATCTGCCAAAGTTCTTCAGAATCCACAAAAGTTTAAAAAAAGCTTTTTTGTTTCTTATTCGAACATGCACATTTTTTCATAATATTTATTTCCGATTTAAGGTTTGACACATGTTCTTATCAGGAAAGGCCGCAATAGTGTTGAACCCATAATATAAATATCACAGAAAGAATGCGAAAATTGTTCGAGGCATCCGCTTGTGCGTAAAAGGTGAGGAAACATGAATTAAAATGAAAGCTTCAGAAATTTGAATGAACTATGTGGAAAAAAACAGATCAACAGTTTCGAAACAATATTGGAAGCTTGAAACATTTTCAAAATATGAAAGTCTCAACATTAGAAATCTGAAGTTGTATTTATTATGCCTAAAGAAGCATGAAAAAAACCAGTTTGCGTTTCGGCGAGAAACTGAAGATTTTGCTTAAAGTTGAAGTTGTACATAAAGTTTCTCATAATAAATTCTGAAAATGATTGAAGCCCAGACTGATTGATTTGGCTAACCATTGAGAAAGGTGAAGGAAGAACCTCAAATAATCAGCTGGCCAACTGGGAACCGACGAGCTCCTCGATGAGCGGCATGAGCGGCTGGAGCTCCTCGCGAGGAATGAGCTGGAACTGAGAGGCGAACAGGATGAACTGCTTGAAGGAGGTGTTCAGATGGGCGATGGCCTTCAACGAGCGGAAGACGTTCGTGTGAGCGTGGTAGACGTGCGCGTAGACACGGAAAAGTCTTCGCATTATCGTCTCGCAGACTTGGTCGTAGTGCGGCGGGAATCCTTTGCCTGCAAGATTTCGGCTTTAATGAAGATCGTTCATTTTCAGAACATACTCACGTCAGATGGAAAAAAAAAACAAGAAAAGCACGAGAAAAATGAGTTATGGCCATTGATTGAGAATAGTAGAAGGATTTTAGCGTAGAACCTTTTTCGGAAGAAAAAATAATGCAGTAAGTGCGAAAATTTCTCAAAGGATAATTACAGGTGAATGAAAAACTTCTGAATTTTTTTCAAAGATTTCAGCTTTTCCAGGTTCTCAAACGTACAAACGTGAAGTTTTAGGATGGAAAAAATATAAAGATATCTCATCTGGAAAATACTGACAGAAAATATTAGCAATGGAACTAGAAACTCGAAGGTAAAGGAAGTCGAATATAATGAGGTAAGATAATCCACAAAAATTTTCGAACGGAATATCAATTTTGAAAGAATTTTTCCTCTTGTCAAAAAATTATTTTTGTTATGAAGCGAAAAAAAAAGAATTGAACTTATCTGCAACTAGAAAAAAAAAAGTTAAACTATCAAACATCGGATGAAAAAACGTACCAATATGAGAAGGAAAAATGTTTTCGTCTTCCAACTGAAGCTGGCACCACGTCAAGGCGTAATCGATGTACGTAGGCGCGGGGGTCGACAACCTGGAATGAAAGTGGAGATTAAGGTGATATTTCGAGCACGGAATAGAGAAAAAAAAATAAATAGATAAAGTATCTGCAGCTCTCTTTCAACAAAAGTCCTTAATCTCATAGACCTCGTCATGAAGCTTCTTACTAATGCGAATTTATAAGCTCATGAAAAGCCTTTGTCAGAATTCAGGCCGGATTATCAGGATTCGGAAGACCCAGCGCCAAATGAAAAATATAAAGCACGTTTCCGAGAAATCGAACAAGTTAAAAGTAACTTCTGCGGAATGCAAAAATACCTTCGACTCTCCAAAACATAGATATCTTTTTCACTTTCTGACGGCTCTTTTTGATTTCGCAAAAGCCCTTTGGACACGAAATTGACTAAATTATCCACGAAAGATGCAATACTTATAGTACCTTTACTACTTTAATTTTCACAAAATCACTGAAAACGGCCTTATAAATACAAAGCTTCTCGCGCATTTTGCGGGTGTCATCCAATAAAAACGTATTCTAACTATTCTTAGAAAACAAGAAAAAGCTCATGACATATATAAACTCAAAATTATTTTTAGAATTTTTCGAATAATTCAAAGATCCTCACAAATTTCAGTTTTAAATCAATTATGTGTACTAGTCAGAAATTATTCCAAGAATGACAAATTGTTTTAGTAGCTTAGGTAATTATTCAAAATATTCGCTAAAAAGAGGAATCCTTTCAGTTTTAATACAAGGACTGAAAAAGAGCCACAACGAACAGTAAGTCGCCCTGGGTCCAGAAGTACTCCTTGCCGCGTGCCGACATCACCGGACACGTCTTCTCGTTGCAGCCGCCCTCGGCTCCGAACACGACGCCGTACAGCATCCGCACCTGCTTCATCAAGTCCATTACTGGAAGTGACTCCCTTTCTGGGTTCTGGTCGGAGAAACCAACTGTTCACGGCCAGCCACTCGTTCTTGTCTTCGCCGCAGGGCAACCGGACAACGTCGCGAAGATTTCCGCTGCCGAGCGTCGAGGCGGCGACCGCGTCGCGCCAAACGGCCGAGGATCCTCCTGCCGCGCTCATCTGACTTTCCTTTACTTCTATTCACATGAATTATCCAAGATATGAAACTTGCTTCAACATTGTAACACTGACTGCGATTTCCGAGTATGTTTTGAACGAGATTTATCAATAAATAGAAAAAACAACATCGAAGCATCAGTATTCTTACACCGAAATGAATCGAGAGTTTAAATAAAGATTGGGGTGGTTAATGCGAAAACAACTTTTTTTATTTTTCAAAAAAAAACCGCGTCATCGACGTACAATGATAGGAAAAACGCAATGCTCATTAGCAAGAAAAAAGAATAAGAAATCAATAGCTAAATGAGGAAATCATTTCGAAAGCTACTTGTAGCACATGTCTAAACAGTATTATCCAGAACACGGGGAGAAGAACGCGTGGAATTGTAAAGAGAAAAGACGGAGAAAAAAAGAGTATTTGAGAATTTGTTACAATTTACAAGAAAAAGGAAAGATGCTAAATTCGTCACGCCGTCAAACGTAAGAAACAGCCGTACTTCGCTCGAAAACAGTATCCAGATAGCTTAAAACTAAGGGATTTACTAATTGCATGATAACGTCCAGTTTTTTGAAACTTAAAGTTCAGAGTGGGATTCGGTTTCGAAAGGACGGATTCACAAGAAGTAGTCGGGAGTTCGGCGGGTGACGTGCGGCTCTCCGCGGCGAGGAGCTGGGTCGAATTGCAGAAATGAGTACTTGAGATCGTCGTCAAGTTCTACCATCGCCGCCTGGTTGCCGCAACGGTAGCAGTAGTTGGGTGCAGAGAACACGGTTACAACGTTCCGGTCGTGGCACCAGTTGTAGCCCTGAATTATACGAACTTACCATTTCTTCACCAAGTTTTGAAAAAATGCAATTAAAAACTTCGAATTCGGGTTTTTATTTTTAAGCAAATAACTTATCGTGAAGATGATTTATCTTCATTTCTAAATGAATTAATTTTCGTCTAATATTGAAAAAAAGTCACAAGAAAAGTAAGTAAATTTTCTTTTCCATCAAAAACTACTTTATAAGAATTTACTTAGAAATTTGGTCTGCAGTGACTTGGAAAAAAAAGTTCGTTTAATATGAAACAAAAAATTAGTCAAAAACCTAGTTTGAAAACTCTAAATAGGAAATTATTCACTCTATTTTCGAAAACCTCAAAGAGGGTGAGATTTCAAAAAAATAAATCAATACAAAAAATGATTTTAACTTTTTTCCGTCTATTTTTTTTTTAATCAATCCTAATTATGATTTTTTTCAAAACTCGAACATCTACTTATATGATACTTCCAACAACTTATATATTTTTATAATATATTCATATCTTACCTCCATAACAAGCTGATGCGCCCTTGAAATAAGAGTTAACCCGTTGGTATGATTGAAGGTTTCGGAAATGTCTTGTCCGAAAGTGTATCCGGCGCCTCGTGGGGAAATTCCCCAGCCACCGCGATCATCTGGATCCGACCACAGTAAGTCACACATTGGACCTTCGTGAGGGACCTACAACAGAAAAGTTCAGTAGAGGTAATGTAAAAGAACAAAAATGAGAATAAATCTGAAACATCAGAAAAGACTCGAACCTCTTGAATGCGATCCAACGCACGAATGTGGTCAAGAGTGTCGATAGAAGGAGAAAGACCACCGTGAAGACAGAAAATTTGCCCATCGACAAGAGCGGTGAGCGGAAAACAGTCGAACAAATCGGTGAAATATTTCCACACGTTTGAATTTCCATATTTTCGCAGGCATTCATCGTAAAACCCATACACCTATAAATAAAGCAGGTCAAAATAATCATATTCGTCATCAAATTTTAAATATTGAACATAGGACTTTCAGAAAACCTGTCGGCAATGAGCTTCCTTCACTTTGAAAAATGATTCGATCCATGGTATATACAAAAATTAACCATAATTTCGCAGAAGAACATCGCGATTTTCATTACAATAAAATTTTTTCGAAAGAAAATATGCAAGATTATGTGAGGCCTAAATTAAGTTCAGTGTTCAGAAAAGGTGACTTTCTGAATACAGATGATTCATAAACAAGATATTATAGCTAATTTGATGAGAACAACTTGACTAGCGAGTTCTACAGTTGAAGAGTTAGATATAAAATCAACAAACCTGAGTAATTTGCCTAGACTCATGATTTCCGCGCAGAATAGTCACACGGTCCTTGTAACGGACCTAAAAAAAAAGAAGATATACAAGCGTATTCATTTTTTTTTTCAAATCTTACCTTCAGACAAACGAGCAAGCTCACTGTCTCAACCGAATAGTACCCGCGATCGACATAATCCCCCATGAATAAATAGTTCGTATCCGGGCTTTTTCCACCCATCTTGAAAAGCTCCATCAGGTCATGGAACTGTCCATGAACATCACCGCACACTGTGACGGGGCACCTGACCTCCTGGACGTTAGATTCCTTTTCAAGGATTTCCTTCGCCTAAAGAATTTTATTATTCAAAAAAAAAAAAGAAAAATGATCTTATTACCTTTTCACAAAGGGTTTTGACCTGGCTTTCAGAGAGCTGCTTGCACTCGTATAGCTGTTCCACCCACTGATCTACATCGTTGATGAAGGCTCTGTCACTCGTTTCTCCTACGGGAGGCGCAGATTGTATAACCGCAGCCATCAACTATAATAAATAAATTGAAATCGATATAATACGAGAAATTATTGTTTTCGAGCAAAGGAACGTGGTTTTCGAAGTCCGACTTTGGATGATTTATTAAGAAACACGCAGTTTCGCAAGAAAACTTTCAGATCGATGTTTCGAAATCAATGAAAGTAATGTTGAGGCGCGACGAAGAGGAATCAAAAGCGAAAAGCCCGAGGAACGGCGAATCGCAGAGCGTGCAGGCGGGAACAACACTGGACGCGGCGCGGTTGGCTGCGTCGCGGTTTTTTCCTGTGCCCAACGTCGAGTCCTCAGCCGTGGCGCAGTGCCAATTTGGCGCCCAACAACGTTTCTTTTAATGCCGTGTTCAAAGTAATTTCCGCGAAATGCAAAATACCCGTTAGAGAAAGGAAAAGATCACTAAATTTTGGAGAGTCAGAGATCATTTTGCATTTCGCGGAAATTACTTTGAACACGGCATAAAAGAAAAAACGAAAAAATTTCATGTCTCGTACAAAGTAGTTTCGGGGGACTCGAAATGATCGCCAAAATAGTGAATATGATAAGGAAAATTGATAGTTTTTTGCCAATATTGAAGAAATTTGGCTCTCTACTTTAGAATAGAAGATTTAATTGAACTTTCGGTTTTTTTGTTGGTAATTTCATTAGACATATATGAATAAAATAATCTCACAGGTTCAGTTTTTTTCTTTTTCGAAAGTTTCCAAATCATGAAAAAAATAGCCTTTACAGTATAATTTGATGTTTATGATGAGGAGAAATTTCGCTTTTAATTCAAAAACACAAAATTTTTCGTTTTTTGAAAGTTTTTTAAAAAAATTGAAAGTTCTTGTTGGAATGGAATTTGGACTTCAAGAATGGACGAATCCACTCGAAAAGAGCACATGGATAGATGAAATTTTCAAAAAACACTGAAATTTTGGGCCTAATTAGGGATATGTAAAAATGAAATAGTGGAAAAATCTGGCTTTGACCTCGCGTCCCTAAGTCAGTCGAGCGCTCTCGTGTTTAGATTTCATTCTATTTCAAGCTAGGTTTTTCGGGAATAAAATGAAAACTTGTTTGTAACTTATCTTGTAACCTCGAGAAATAGGTCTTAACAAATTGCAAAAAATCATAAAAACCAAAAAAATTTCCTGGAAACGGACGGCGCAACACTGACTGGCCACCGGCCGCGATATACCACTGTCATAGCACTGTCATGCGTGAGAGTTTTGCACAGAAGAGAAAAATTTCCCGGAAATTGGTAACGCGAAACGGACGTTCTCCGGACGTTTCTGGGAATTTCTAGTGACCACTCTAGCAGCGTCAGCACTCTGAAGGAATCCCTATAAACGCCCAGAAATGTCCGGAGCACATCCGTTTCACTTTACCGTTTTCCGAGTTGAAAAAAGGAAGAAGGATTACGGGTGGAGGAGGTTGAATGTTTTGCGTCAAGTTTGAGTTCGAGGTTTTCGCACTTGTTTTCAAAACACGATTAGTTTCAAGCCTTACACGGCATTCGGGGTGAGAGAAGGCGAGCATTCCTGTGCTACCACTGCAATAACAATCATTTGAAAGCGTGACCTAGATTCGAAAGACGCTTCGCGAACGCACGCAGCGGAACAGCGGAATATCGTTCGGGGAAATTTCAAGTCGTGGCACACAGACTATATGAGGAACACAAAAAAGTTTTAACGAAGAAAAAGCACGAATAAAAGAAGAGAAAATTAGGAAGATTCCATCTGACTAAAACAACCAATAAATATTGATATTGATATTGATTGATGAAGGAAAGGGCATGGCCTGTTCAGATTTCGATTTTAACATCTTCGTTCCGTGCAACCCTGGCACACATCTCATTTCATTGCGACTTCATATTTCGGACTTTTTTCCCCTTCGATTTCATAAACCTCGTCATATTTCGCCAAACGACGACACCTCAGGAAGTGCGATTCATAAAAAAAGCGAAGGGTTTAGAAGGACTTCTTTTTTTTTACTTCCATTTTCTATTGTGGAATTGCATTTAATAGAACAAATAGTTGAATCACACAGTGAGAACATCTGAACAAACAGCTGCCAAAAATGAGAGAAAACGGCACATGGCTCTTCCAATCGTTCTGGAATGCCGTCACGGAGCTGGTTGGGCATTTCCCTACTCGTTTCGTTGCTTTCCATCCACCTTGCTACATGTGCTGAGTACAATCGAACAAAGCGTCAGGCTCCTTTCGTTTGTGGATCCGACCCTTACCGATTTTTCTCCGAATTTCGTAAGTCTTCTCTTCGCTGGAAATTTAGAAAAAAAAACACGTAATTGAATTGGTCAAGGATGAAAAAAAAGCTGATTAATCATACTTAGCGTGTAATCTCTACCCGACTTGTTCCAACGGCGGCTTCAAACTTAACGTCGGCTGCACTACCAACTTCCAGTGTACTCCGTACGCAGCAAACGCTGTGTGCGTCGGTGCGTCTTTCAAACTTTTTTTAAAATTAAAATTGGACGTTTTTAAGCCAACTGTTGCTGCTCGGTGCCGATAATGGTAGGCACTCCATCGCCATGGCAATGGACTACAACCCGCATTTTCTACAACTATTCCTTCCAAGCTTCTCCACTTCTCGTTGCACTGTCTCTGTTATCTGCACGTTTGTTCTTCTAACTTCTTCTCGTTCTTTCTCGTGTTACGGGTATAATCTTTCATTGAAAAATTAATAAAATTTGTCAATATTCATCATGGGAGCAATACTAGCACACCGTAAGATATGATTTTGTGACATCGCTGTCGAAAATGAGATCGGAAAGTCAAATTGAGCGGAAATATGATGTAAGAAAACCCGTCAACCTAAAAACAAAGTTGAAAAAAAAAGGGAAAACGTTAAATGTGATATTTAGTAACCGGGATCAATATGAAGATTGGCTGATAGACTTTTTTGATAGATGAAGAAAAAGGCACAATTCAAAAGTGAAAAGGTCGCGGGTTCAAAGGAAAGTCGAGTGCATGTCGGAGGCGATTTCCTCCAGAATCAGATCCACCTGCTGCACGTCTTCGGTCGGCTCTCGTGACGTCACATGGGCGGCTTTCTCCGACATGACGTGAACGCTGCTCGGTCTTCGACGTCTGATTTCTTCAACGGCTATTCCGTTGGTCAGCGACCGGTCTTGCAGCGAATGTTTTTTCACTAAAAAAAAAGTTGTTTTATAAACCTTGAATATTCATTGCTATGATCGTCCTAGGTTCATTCTTCGACAGATCTTGAAAGAAATTTGAGAAAAGTCCCGATAATCTAAGAACTAGCTTTATGAGTTTCAAAAGCTTCATGATCAATCTTTTTTCTGGGTTTTAACAAAAAACTAAAAAAAGAAGAAACAACTTTTTCAGTAGCGTACAAAACGAATAATCAAAATCTGAATTGTGGATGAACTGACCGAGAGGCTCAGGTAGTGTGGAGGCGAGTTGCTCAATGATGGCCGGAGGTATTGCCCTGCTCGGAGGCGCCGAGACTGCTGCACTGCTCGTGTGCGAGTTCTCCTCGGCTGAAACTGAGAACCGACCCTTTAGTTGTCCCTTTTGAAAGATTCATTCAAACATGCACAGCTAAAGCGCATGATTTAACTCGTTTCTTCTCTTAATTATTTCGTGATTATTTTTTTCACCTCTCGTAGTTAGGTGACACGGCGAGCTTTCAGTTTTCTATTTTTCATTCCGCTAAATAAAAAAAAAGATAAAGATTTTCGGAATTAAGACCTGGAAACTTGTAAACCTCGCAATCAACTATGATGTTATTGCTTATTATAGCCCTAAGAATGGCTCGTTCTAATGAGGACATCTCTCCAAAATAAAAGTATAAAGTTCATCAACTGTGCTTATTGAAGGTTAGATTTACAAGTTATGCTCAATCAGGCTTGCATTTATTATGGGTAAAAGCTTGAGTCTGGCTAAAGGTTTTCGTTAATGAACCAACATGCCAAATAAAATTAAATGCTAATAGCAAATAAAAAAAAAATGCAAACTTACAACTGGGTTTGTAGGATTGATTGGAGGAAATGGGTTGGTAAGAGTTGCATCCGTCCGGGTTGTACGTGAATTGGCTACAAAAACGTGCAAAGTCGTGCTGAGCCAAAAACTGGCGTTTTTAAACAAGGAAAGCTTCAAACATAATTTCAGAGGTTGCGGAAAGAAGTAAACGAGGTATTTTCGTCGTGCAAAATTATTAAATATCCGTTTTATCAAAAAAATGAGCGTTTTGTGAGAAAATCGCCTCGGCTGATTAGACTAAACTATTCAAGTTTTTAAATAAACTTGGAAAGCTAAAGGTCCAAGGGCTATTTCATAAAAAGAAACTCGAGACCTTTCATTTGCGCAAATATCCGAAAAAATCTGTAAGGACGCGGCCTAGGATCAATATAATTCAAGGAGAAAGACCTCATGAATCGCATTTGTTGGTTGACGAGGCGACCGACAGCAGACTGGCGCGTTCTTACATTCTTGTATGGCTGGAACAATACTATGTACACCTGAAAGCGACTTTTCTTTCAGTTTTCCGGGGAAAAATGGGAACCTTCGGAGCAAAGAAGCAAATGAGCGCTACGGTACCCGAGAGTGATATGCACATACAGAGGGAAGTGATTTGTATCTGAAAAGTTTTTTTTTTCAATGGTTACTATTACTTTAAAAATGCGAGTTTTTCTCGAAACCTTACAAATTAAGTCATTCCACTCACGAGAAATTTCTTTCAGAACACGCATGTTTAAGGGTGCTACGGAGGCCGGTCAATATTGCGCCGTCAGTTTCGGATTTTTTTTAAATTTTTTAAATCTTTTTTTGCAACTTGTTGAGGATATATTTCTCAAGGTTACAAGATAAGGTACGTCAAAAAAAGTACACAATTTTTTTCATTTCATTCCCAAAAAAACCTATCCTGACTACCGTAATACGGCCGACCGCCTTAAACAGGCGTGAGAACAATTCAAACAACTTTTTTTAAAGAGAACAAAAAAAACCATTTTTGAGGCGTAAGTCTCGTCAAATATAGGGCTTGAGTAAGATGACGATTTCAAAATCTTCTAAAAAAAGCATAGAACACTTTTTAAAACCGCATTTCGTTGTAAAAAAAAAACTTTGAAATCGTAGAAATATCGACGGCAAACGCCGAAAAAAATGTCCAAAGAATCCGTACCCGAAAGTTGTTTTGTGTGGCAAAGTAGATGGGGCCGAAGGCAAGCCAGAGAATACACGTGCTGTACATGGTGAAGCCGATGTGGCGCGTCTCGTTGAAGTTTTCGGGGATTTTGCGCGTTTTGAAGGCGTAAACTGTGCAAGCGACGATGAGAAGCAGGTTGTAGAGCAGGGAGACGAGGAGATGCGACGCCGTTGCCTGCAGAGAAACAATTGGCCTGGCTGAGGGCCTTCACTACCTTGCAGGTGAGAACCGCTTCGGTTCGCGACGGGAACACGACCATCGTGCCGGGAGGATCCAGAAGAAGCCAGACTCCAGTTCCGATGAGCTGCACCGACACGATCGCCATGCAGATGCCGACCTTAACCAAATCTTGCAAAACTTATTAAATCATGGTTAAAAATCTCGGAAAAGTTAATTTAAATTAATAGTTTTTCAAAGCCTTCGGCTTTCGACGAAACGCACTTTTTGGATAACCCGCATTTTTTTATAACTGATTCGACTTGAGAAGAAAATAAAATGACTGAGAAAATAAAATATATAATCCCTTCGGTATATACTTGAGCACTATCGGAGCTCTACCGGTATTGCCGAGTGGTACACCGCAAGTTTATCGCATTTTTCTATAATTTTTCAAGGAATAGCCGTGGTACCATCCTTAGGTTCTTTTAATAGATTATCGGAACTATCTCGAAACACCTGCATGATTCGTGCGTGAAGCCACAATAAGAAAAAACGTATGTTATGAAATTCTTCATCAAAAGTTCATCGGTGGCTTCTTTTTGGCACAGAAAAGCAGCGAACCTGTGCTTTAGGCGTAATGAAGCGAGGTCTTTGTGCCGAATCAGGACTAAAAACTCTGGCTAGTCTGTTGGTCTTAGTGATGATGGCAGCGTAAATGGCCGACATCGACAGTCCCATCAAGACCTGAAAGAAACGTCTCTCATTCTAGATCCACCACGGAAAGTACTCGAGTAGAAGCACAGGTCGAAGCTGTCGGCTGGGAGACGAGGAAGAAGGTGAGAACGTAGCACATTCCAATGCCTGACATCATACAATAGCACAATTCTCGGCCGGACGCCATGATCTGCAAATAATATTCAGAGCCGTCGTTAAGTTCGGACTCACCACCGGGGTGTTGGAGTACTTCAGGAAGACGGACAAGACGAAGAGAGTTGCAGCGATGCCGAGCATGGCGAAGATAGCCGGAACCAGCGACCACGTCGTGTCCCAGCGCATCGAGACCGGTGGGATCTCCACGCAGTAGTGAAGGGTCCGATCCGGAACCTGGCCGATTGGACACTCTTCACAGCTGAACCATTTTCTTTCTTGATATGATATTAAATAGTATAGTAAAAACTAGGGAAATGTGACTGAAAATTTTTTCTGTCAGAAAAGCTTTAAAGCGAGGAAAAGTTTGATGCAGTTCTATTGAAAAATGTCTGTAACAAAAATTTTACGACTTTTTTTTCTTCTCTATTTGTAAAAAAATGTTTCCAATGAAAATTTTTTTACGTTTGTTGTCTTTTCCTCGAGATCATTCAAAAAGATTCAGATTCCTGAATACAACTTTTTTAAAAACTTTTTCCATGGTCTAGTTCAGTTGAATGTGAAAGAACAGACCTCGTTTCGTTGTGAATGCTCGTCGAGGTGTCGCAAGGGATGCAGGCCCAGCAGCAGGTCTGGTCTTGGTAGGCTCTGAAAAGTCCAAAAATTAGGACAGAAGACAGTTTTCCTTCCAACCTATAGTGACCCCTTGGACAGTCGGTGGAACAAACAGAGACCGGTTTCTCATTGGGAGCCAGTTTGAAGGCTCTTCTGATTTTCTCAACTTCGACAGCCAGAAAATCATCCGTGGAACGCCATTTGCCAACCTAGAACACATTTTTTCTCAATTATTCTCATTAACTTTAAAAAAAGGGTTTTTTTTTCCCAACTGCATTTAAAAAAACCTTTTGGTAGGCTCCTTGATTATCCAACTGGAAAACGTCATAACGACCGATTCCGTCGCCGTTGGCGTCGATGAGAGGAGGTTCGTTCTCTGAATCGAAGATTTTCGTTTTTTATATGAACATTAAAGTTGTTGAAGCTTGAAAAAACGTACAAAAATTTGAGCTTCCTTCACAGAGTTTTCTTTTGAAAAAAAAAATACATGTAACTAAATATTAATCTCCCTTATGAAAAATGACTCACTAGACAGAGAAACATTGCGATAGTACTTCTGGAGACGCTCTCCTCGAAATCCCGACGTTGACAAATGACATTTGTGAAAAGGAATCCTGCCGCAATCCTCCTCAATGTACTTGCTGATCGCGTTGGCGACCACTTTCACCGTATCGACGACGAACGGAACGTAGGACTCCTGGAAGGAAAATGAGTTATACAACGTATATTTTTGACCTGTTTGATAGATATGGAATTCCGATCGAAACATTCGCCGAAAGTCTCGATGTCTTCAACTTTGGAGCAGCCAAGATGCGTCCAAAATTCTTCCAAAAACACGAAACCTTTGGGCGAAAGCTTCCGAAAGAACTCAAGGTAGCCCTTTTCTTCTCGCATCTGAAAAAGAGGACTCAAGATTTAAGACATGCCATTCGAACCATGGGAGCGATGGTTATTGCGCCGTAGGTTCTGTGCTCCAGCCCGCGGACAACCGACTGTTTTATGCCCCAGGAGTCGCTGGCGACGAACCTGAATTCGCAGAATTTGATATGGTGGTTGAATTGCTCGTTAACTATTACACGAAAGAAAATACATCTCCAACATACAAAGCTAGAAAATCTTTCTTTCGTTTTTAAACAAAAAAATTGGTATTTGCTTAATCCCCTGGAACATTTCCAACGTAAAGAACTTTTTGAACAAAAAAATCTTTAAACAGCTTCAAAGTTCTAGAGAACTACAGTAATATAAATATATTTAAAAAAAAATAATTTTTTTCTCTTACAAATGAAAAAAATCAAAGCACCTCGAATTTCAAACTGAAGATGTCGACACTTTTCTTTAAAATATGATCATGAAAGGAAAACAGCTTGAAAATAGACGGAAGCTTCATAGTAGGCAATTTTCTTGACTATATCGAAATAGTTTTTGCAGGCAGATTATTTACTGCTACAGAATCGAAAAAAAAATCAATGTGTAAAAAGGGGAAATTCTGATTAGTTAAAACCAAAACTCGTGCAAAGAGTTATTTCGACTGCTGGATCGAGATAATATTCGAAAGAAGGCTTCATACCAAAAATGTGTGCAGAAGATTTCTCCTTTCTTTTATTGTAAAGCATATTTTTGGTGCTACGACAAGAGAGCGGTTTTTTTTTCAAATAGCTCTTCTTCATTTTGATTTGAATTTTCTTTAATGATGAAATTCCAAGTCAGAATGGCAAAACGCGCTCTTGTCGTGTACTTTCAGAAGGACTCCTGTCGACATGTCGACCTACCAGAAGTGGCGGTCGAGTTCCGTATGTCCTTCGAAAACCAAAAGGTCTAGCGTGTGGAGCAGTCGCTTCAGATTGTCTTCGTCGACAAACATGACGACTCCTCGCGCTTTCCGCGTCCGGTGCATCCGCAGGAGCAGGTCCCTGAGAAGAGTCTAGAAGTCGTCTGAACAGAAGTCCGAACCGGAAGTTCTTCTCCGTCCAGCGACGGCTGATCTTCTGGACGTCGCCGTCTATGCAAATGCCGTTCTCCGCAGCCGCAGCCCGGAATGAGTCCATTCCTCGTTCTCCTGCAATTTTGTCATTTTTCTACACAAATCAAATTGAAATTCCATGAAAAGTATGTTAAAATTTTATTTTTGATCGACCAAAGATTTTTCAAATCAATTATTATGTTACCATAAGATCCGGTGTCGGCAATAGCGTGCACATACGTCCATTCCAGAGCTTGTATCTCAAAATGTTGTACATTCAGAACGGAATTTGAAATTTTCCTCACAACTCGGGCCATGACTTGCGCCTGAAGGTTGTCCGGCGGCACAACTCGAGAGAAAAAGGCGAATCGTGGTTTTTCGCTGAGTTCAGCACCAGTCGAAGAGTAGCTCACTTGTGGTATCTGATAAGGAAAATTTTAAAAAAGACTGAATTCTTCCGTTCACAGGTTCAAAAAAACCTCTCTGTGTGATGCCTGGAAAAGGTGCTATTCCACAATTCATGAAACAATTGAATACTGATAAAAAAATTTGAAAATGAAAAAAACACTCTGAAATTAGGAGAAGAGTCTGAGAAGTAAGAGAAGAATAAATCTAAAAACCATAGTGCGGTGTTGAAATAATCTCGCGAATTTCAAAACTAACTTTCTTAATTTCAGTCGTTTTTCGCTTTCGGACGGTTATTTTGAATTTCGCGGAATTATGTTGAGGACGATATAGTTGAGTTTTAACAGCGTTCTTCGCTTTTTATTGTTTTCCAAAGTTTGATTTTTTCTTCTTGTAACTTTTTTGAATTTGCTCAGACTCCCATAGATCAAACTCTGAGAGCAAGTTCTCAGCAGAGTCTATTCGAACAAGTCAAAGTTGTTATTTTCCAGTTGGTTTCGCTCTCTTTTTAGCCTCCAACTTCGTGTCTGACCGATTTCAATGTGCAATCTTGCAGAAAAAAAAAACTAGTTTTGTTTTTTAAAGAGTACTTCTGACCTTGAAAAGCTGTAACATGGAGGCGACCATCACGCTAACCTGAAAAAAACTGAAATGATATAAATAAAATAAAAAAATTAATTTAAAAAAATGAATTCTCACTTGGCTGCCCGCAGCGCCGACGACTGCTACTACCGGCTGCCTGTTATAAGTGGCTGTCGAGCCATCCTGCAACTTTTTCCTCCAATTTGGTAATTTTGTAATTATTTAAGAGCCCATCGAAGCAAGAAAAAAGTTTTCAGAGATATGAAAGCATTAAAAAAAAAATCAACTCAGAGTACCGAGCACTGGACTCCGTCGCCGTTTGACATGACCGATTTGATGAACTCAAGAGATTGCTCCAAGGCATAGCTATCGACAGAACTGAAATTTTTTCTTGAAAAGTAGGACAGATATGATTAACTTCAAATTTGAAAACTGAATCAGTAAGAAAACCTTGTTCGAATATCGACTATTTCGAACACGGTTTTTTTATTTCGACAAGTTACACACTGACGTAACCGCACACAGAAACGCGCAAAAATTTTCATTAGAAATCTTCTGAGCGCGCTTGATCTGTTTTTTTTTCATTTTTACATGCAGAATTTCTAGAAATTTTTCGATGAAACAATAATCGAAAAATATTTGCATGTATAATTATTGCTCCTACGTTTTCTTTTCTTTTTTTTTATTTCAATTTAGTTCAGCTGTACCGACTTTCTCATGCACTAGGTTGAAGGGATGGAGCGAATGAAAAGAAGAGAACTTTTTACTCTCATTTTTCGAGACTCGTCTTCGTGAAATGAGGGATATACGCGTATTGAAAAAAAATAATAACGCACCAGGTGTCAAGAATCTGAGCTCCAAGGCTTGCTTGTGGTAAAATCTTCCGCTCTCGATTGATGTTCTCCAAAGCGAATAGCATGGCCACCATTCGTTGAACCCCTTGGTCGGCCTTCAACCGATTTCTTTGCATTTTCCTCTTCTTTAGAAAATCAAAAATCAGATTGAGAAAAAAAAATGAGAACAAAGCGAAACTCAGTTGCTTATGATTATTTCAAGCTACCTTTGTGGACACATTATGGTACCTTCTCGATTCGCTTGTGCAGAATAAAACAAATTTCCTTAAGGCCAAATTAGAGGGCCAAAAAGGCCAAAACTGAACTAATTGTAACTATTATTTCATTAAAACAAGTAATTCTTCGTAAGAACTTTGGTCAGCTCTAGATGCCGGTTGCATATGAAAACTATGCTGAAGATTAAAATGTGAACTTTGATTTTTCCGCATTGATGTGTAGCATTTCGGCCGGCTTCGTGGATAGGAAAAAGTCCTCCAAGAACAATTTGCCCAGGAACTGTGACCTGCAAACGGCTTCAGTTTTATTTTTTGGTTTGTTTTTTAGGAGATTTTTTTTAAGGGAAACTCTTTTTGTTTATGATTATGATTATTTCTTTTTCAAAAAAAAAAACTAACAACAGCACGTGGAGGTTTCCCCACGACAAAGATTGACGGCGTGACTAGTAGGACTAACGCAAAAATCGGAATTGGATAAAGATGATTTTGCGGGAAGATCATACCATATCCGACGTCTTACGCTGGTACGCCTTCCTGCAAAAAACTTTCAATTGTTCAGCTTATTCACTTCAATTGGAGCGACTAGAATAAGGAAGTGGCACAAAGAAGCTCTAAAACCCGATAAACTTTAAAATTGTTCGGAAAGTGTGAGATCACAGAAGAAATCACCAAAAGTGCAGATATTTTATTAGACCTTTTTTTTTTAAAATCAAAGTCATTTTTCAGTTTATGAAATATCCAAAAACTGAAAAATATTGGATAATTAAAAAATATTTTTTTTTACTGCTCTCATGTTGGCCAATAGCACCCGCAGTTGCTACCGCCGATTACTCGTTTAATCCCAGCCGAGCACCCGAAACGTAAATTTTAGCCGCGTATAGACCCCGTTCAAGTCCAGCAAATCTACGCAAACGCCCATTTCACGCGCCGAGCCCCTGTTTAGGTCCAGGGGATCACCCGGAACAGTAAAAAACCCGGGGTGATCGGCAGTAGCACCCGTTTCGCAAAAATGTGACGTATTAGGCCAAAGGATACTACTGGTCAGTGTTAGAGTGACTAAGAGTTGCTTATTTGAATATTGTGTAAAAATAAACATTTTCTCTAGGCTTCAGTTTGGACTATCCAAGTCTGAATCATGCTAATTGAAAAGATGACTTTTTTTTTTTCAAATAAATGTCGTTCCAAAACTTTTCCCATTGGACTTCAGACTGTTGATGAAATGAATAAACATGAATTTAGGACTAGTAGACATATCAATAAGTCGAAAAAAATCTTATAAAACAGTTTAGAGAATCGAGAGTCTAAAATGGAGCCGGAGAGCCAGAAGCCGTGGAACGACGACTATTGACATTAGATGCGAGGTTGAAAAAAAGGTGGGTGGAAAAAGTCGGAAGTTTGGTCGAGGGCCAGCCGATCAGAACGAGCGGATGAACAATAAGTGCTCCGCAGACGGGCACGAGTGCTTAATATTGAAGGAAAAAGACGACAAAGACGTCCAAGATTATTATTAATGTTCTAGTAGAGAAGCGCTCAAAAAGAACCTTTTTTCATTGGAGTGTCTTCCAAAACTTGGTTTATCTCACTTCCAAGAAAAAGCAACATATCTTGTTGTTTGCTCGTTTTTGGGAAGTCTTTTTTGGTTCTGAAATTTTTGATGATAGTTTTTTGGACAAAAAGATTACTACGACAGCTCAGGGCAACTTTTCTCCATTTTCGAGACTCAAATTCGCGGGTCTGGATTGTAATTGCGCCCTTTAGCTACGTTTTCGACTTTTGAATGCAATAATTAGAGCTCAAAAAAAACTTATAAGTATAGTACATGCATAATATTGTCGAGACTTCATTCGATAATGCACAAAAGAAGCGGAAAACGGAGAAAAAAACCATGGGTTTTATTATATTCTTTTTCTCCAGACAGATAATATGAACAAAAATTGTTATAAAACATAAGAACAATATAATTTGTATATGAATTGCGGCTCCCTTTTTTGAAGCAAAGTAGAAGAGAAAAAGTTCTCAACTCGAAAAGTAGAGATAGTCGCAATGCACAAGAATTAATTCGGAAATCAGCATCGAAGACTTCACTGGGAAAGCTCGATAAAATGATGTGAAACTTTTTAGAGAACGAAAAAAAAACTCGTCGTTTTGGTCGAAAAACCAATTATTATGCAATCTGCCGTCAAACAAGCTTGTTTTCCAGACATTAGCCCAAATCGCCGCTCTTGAAAGAAAAAATGAAAAAGTTTTAGTTGGGCAATCTGAGGATTCACACGCACGAAAAGTTTTTTTTCAATCTTCTCACCTTTTGAAAACAAAAAAGCGGATAAAATGTGTATTTTGTGAAGAAAAGAAAATGTGCGAAAAATGGAAAGCCGATGAACATGTGAAACGTCGGATTAACGGAACTTATTTTTAGAGAAAGCAAGTGTCAACGAGACCTTAGGTCAGATGAAGCTCGAAGACGGATTTATTATGAAAGAAGATTCTTTGATTTGTCTCCAATCCTCGGAATATACTCTCAAAACATCACGCCATAACGGGAGTTTTTTTTCTTGATCTAGCTGTACTTTGAATCTCCTTTTGAATATTATTAGACAAAGCGAGACTGATTTTGCCTCAGACATGAATATGCTAAAGGCTGAAATATTACACATATTTTTATATTCGAAAAAAAAAGAATCAGTAAGATAGAATTAAATCCATGATGACGAACTGCTGGTTTCAGAGCGATGTATAAATTTATCAATTGCTAGAAATATTATAGATCCTGATTGGGGTGATTTCAAGCAGATTTTTTTCTTTAAATAGTTTCTAGTTTTTGTCTTAAATCTGAAAAAAGCTAAATTTTCAGAAGAAAAAAAATTGGCGACCTTTTTAAAACAGACAAACCAACAAAATCAGGAAACGAACCCAAAGTCAAACTGCGTCTTTAGATAACGGAAAAATAAGGGTCGAGTAGTGTGGTGAGAGGATGGGGACCGTGGGATTGTTGGTTTTCCGGCGACGGAAACCGACGTCTTTCCGACTCCTAATTCCAGCGGATTCGCCGCCTCTAACAATAGAAGTCTCTTGTGTTTTCATAAGATGCCGCTTCTTTTTGGCCGAAAAGACTCACGGGCGTCCCAGGAGCCGAGCTTTTGAGGAAAATAATCAGTTTGTGCAGATGCGCCTGGCTGAAATACTAACTTGAATCGCATTTCGATTTCTTTTTTTTTGGGAAAAGTAGGATTTTATAACCCAATAGCGGCTTGAATTTAGATCATCTGAAGACGGACCAATGCTCTTAAGTAAATCTTAAAGAGAGGTTTTTCGGACGAATATCTCGAAAGAATTACTAAACAGCAAAAAATAGTATTTTTAAACCTATAAAAACCAAGTCATAGAAAAAGCTTTTGAAAAATTTTGACGTTGCAGAAACTAGTTCTGTGAGGCTTCTATGAAGCCTTGCAGTTCACAAACTAATTGAACTCGATAACCTAACAAAAAGGTCAGCAAACCGGTAAAGACACGAAAACCACAAAAAACCACTTTTTTTTGGTATATCCTGTTTTTTCAATTTTAACTGTTTTCATCACTAGTTGGAGTAAGACTATCATATTGAAGAAGTAAATTAAATACTGACTGAGTTTTCTACACACGAAAGATTTTTATATGAGTCATTTGATATGAAAATATCTGATAGAGGCAAGTTTTCCATTAGAAATAAGGAGGTCGAGGTTGCCACCTACAGAAAATCCAGAAAGGGAGCTTTAAGAAGCAAAAGCCGAAGCAATGTTGCGAAAGGAGTACGCAAAGTTTTATACGTTCCAAAACAAACATTTCTCCCTCTACTACTGCGGAATTATTTATAAAAAAATTGGCAACGCCTAGGACTGCGTGCTATGAACAATTTTGTCTAATCGAAATCGGTTAGTAAAAAAATGAATAAATAATAAGCGGTGAATAAAAAAACCAAAAGAGTGAAGAGTTAGGAAACGATCGGGAAATGTTAAGCCGGGAGGATTTGCATACATATTCTTTCCTATTTGTGTACACGATCTCTTGACGAATGCTCTAATCCTATTGGAAACAAAACTGCATGTCGAGGTAAAAATAAACAGTTTTGAAGAAAGAATGGGTTCACATCGAGATTTTAGAGCTTGCCTACTTATCATTTATAGAATTCAAATGATGAATTACGACTGATATGAAAAATGAGAAAAGTTAGCGAACGAAGTCGGAAGAATGAAGGCGTGGCCTGCCATTCAAGCTTCGGCTCCGCCCATTTTTTGCCAACCCCGCAAAAGTGCGTCCATTCGAAATTGGAGATCCTTAAAAGGCACAAGCTGGTCGCTCCTTTTTTCTATCGGCTTATCTGGGGAAAGAAGGTTTCGCATGAGGAAAAGCTTCGATTACACTAACTTTCCTCGCCGGCTTAATTCATTTTAGAAGGAGGTGTTGTTCTTTTTTGGCCATTTTTTAGCGGTTCACTCAAAGATTTTTCGAGAACATTTGAATTGAGCAACAAAAAACTAAGTTTTTCTGTGAGCTGTGAAAGGTTCTACGAAATGAGTAGCGCAAACGAAAGTTCAAAAAAAAAAGAAGATAAATGTAGCTTTACCAGGACGCTGAAATAAGTCGCTGGAACTTTCTGAGTTTCATAATTTTTATTGGGAGGAAATTGGAGAAGGAAAAAAGAAAAGAAAAGAGTGATGTACGTACGAAAAAATTTTTTGTACTGCAAGTTTCGTTCCTAATTTTCAAAATATTCATTTCTCTCATTAGCTTCGTTGGCTTATTATGAGACGCAGAACATTTTTAAAATTATTTTGGTGTTTGCTAAGGTTTTTTTTCTTTGATCGGATGAACATCTCTGTGCCATGAAACGCAAGCGTTTAATGTTCTCAAAAAGTGAAAAAGTAATGAGAAGAACTTTTTCTGCTCTCAGAACATATGGCGTTCATTCTAGAGGTTGAGCTTGGTTAAAAAAGCATTTTATTAAAATGAAAAGTCTTCAGTTTGCTAACTTTCAGAAAAAGGGCTTTCCATTTGAATTTTAGGTCCGTGCAACTTTTTTCAGATTTGAGACATTCGGATAGTGTTGGAAGGAACAAGGAGAAAGCGGCAGGTGGCCAAATGGACTAATCGAATGAGTGGCACGATTTTTTCGCCGGACGCCGCCTCTCGGGAACTTTCCGGAGGCGTTTCCGATTCATGTTAGCCGCGGCTTCCTCCAGGAACTTTCTCGACCTCAGCAGGCTCATTTACACCGTTCAAATGGGGAAGTCCTGTGGGATTTAGGAAATAAGAGGTTATGTCAAAAATCCACAGATGTAAGGTTGAGACGGTTCGAGTAACAAAACCAAAATTTTAGAAAGTTTCTTCATATCAGACGCAATCACTTTGTTGAACTCTTCTAGTGTTTAATATTTCTGAGTTAAAAGTCATGACACACCAGACTGCGGCAATGGACGCGTTATTCCCTTTTTTGCATTTTTTTTTTAAATGAAATATGTCTTTGGGAATAAAATGAAAAGGTTTAAAAAAAAATTATCTCTCAAAAGACCGTTAACCATGAGGTTGATTAAAGTTGATCTCAAATTTTGTAATTGCTATCGTGGTATTTTAAGTTGATAAAACCTAAAAAGCCGTTTCGAAGTGATTTTACTGCAACTAAATATAATCAAGTTTGAGCTCCAAAATGCACTAGGATATTATTTTTATTGACGGCAAAGTCAATGTTTCATGTGTAGGGCAGCGCTTTTTGAGCGGTTGCAGATTTCCGTGAAAATCACTTAATGTTATAAAATCACTCAGAGTAGTTTTTTTTGTCTTTCTCAAAGAACGCCTTTATTTTCTCATGTATTTCATTCAAGTGATGAGTGTTCCTTCGGCGTCAGTAAACTTCCTGCGGATAAATTCTATTGAAGATCGCGACAAGATAAAATTTTCTAATCGTGAAAAACAAACAGACGCTAGCGTAATTGGAAAATACATTCAATAACAAGTTTTCATCGGTCTAGGAGTTATTTTCCCACAGAAGAAGAGTCGAGGGTGAAAATCTTACAAAAATTATAATCGCGCAAATGAGGCGATAAAGTATGATCTGCAACCAAGATATGCGGGATGAATTTCGAGAAACTCAGTCGTCTCTTCATGTTTTTATTTTAAAAGGTGCTACCAGAAGGTGACTCGAGAAACTCCAGCTCTGAGCACAAGAACGCCCTGCTCAGCCGGACTTCCGGTCTTTTGAAAAGTTTACTGGAAGGAGAACTGGACTAACAAGGACACCTTGGTCAAAAGTGAAAACAAAAAGTGGAAAATTCCTCTTGATTTCTTAGCGCCCTATCATATTCTGTCTTTAACTTGAAAAAATGTGAAAGGAAAAAAAAAATCTAATGAGCCACGTTCTCTGCGCCCAATGAAACGAAAAATATTCTCTAAAACCCAATTAACGATTGTGGAGAGAGAGTGGGTTGCGTTTTTTTGCGGTCTGGAAAAAAACGACTAGACGGCCAACTTTTCCAGTAAAATTGCGTCAGATTTTCCACTAACTGTTTCACATTACAAGCTCAATCTATTCAAATTTTTTTGTGATACTTTTTCAATTTTTTTAGTTTGACAATTTTTTTCGAATCTATTTAATTAGTTTTCGTAAGTTCCGTATAACTTTGAGAAATGTTGTTGAGAAGCTTTTTTCCATCCTCAAATAGCCTGCCAAACTCAGTTCAGCTTCCAAGCAGCACTGGAATATATTTTTTGCAAACCACGGCGCTGAAAATGACTTGAAGGGAGCACGCTTCGAGTCATAATGCGAAAAAAAAAACCAATTACTCTCCTTCCCGCTTTCTCTTGAAATTAATTGCTTCATTACGAAAAAATAAAAAAAAGCAGCATCAAATAAGATATTTCAGTTACTCGGACCGAGTTCTCAATCAGAATGATCAGAAGCGAAGAACTGTGGGAATCAAAAAAAAAGTCATGAAGAAAAGAGGACCTTCCGAAACGGTTCGCTTCGCGTTGAGCGGTCTTTTTTTCCGATTGCCAAAGGAGAAAAATAGCGAGAGTTGCACAAATTATGCAAATGCCCAGGGCTAATATGCAATTGGCTGCAGCAACGCCGCGATTTGCCTCGATTAGGCTAGGATTCGCCTTTTTTCACTCACTTTTTGTGTGGATCTACATGAGAAGGCCAGAAAATTAGACCTTCTTAGAGAGGATTAGGTCATCGGTGCTTCCTTTCAAACTGTTTTTTTCTTTTCAATAATACTTTCTCAATCGACGTTTTTAGTTTATTTTAGATGAGAAGAGGGCGGAAAGAACTCTGGCTACAGTGATTCCAGTGTCCTACCGATTTCACTATCCAAAGTTTGATATCAGGGATTTGAGTTTTTTTTTCTCAAGTTCAGTTTCCACTTCCGACTTCTCAAATAAACAAAAGCATGGTCAAGGTTCTAACTACATGCTTTGCAAAAGTTCAAAAAAAAGTTCTCTCAGTTTTTGAGACTCATACGAAACTGTGAATAAGTTTTTGATACTATGTTGCTTTGCCAACGAAAAAAAAAAGTGACATGCTCCTAGAGGTCGTTGCCCTAGACTACTCGGATCTGCTGTGACGCCAAATTCGGTAGCTGGTGGAACTATAGCTGGTTGCGCAAAGGGTCGACCGAAGTGGCTCTCGATTTCTCACCTCGACGCGGCGTTCCGCCTTCAGATGAGTGTTTGCCCGCAAACATGGTATCACCTTTTGCTATCTTTTCGCGCGCGACTCCTTCGAGCTGATCCACCAGCTCCTTCTGTGCCAGCTTCTCGTCTCTCTTCTGCTCGTCGACAAACTCGAGTTATGATCATCTCTTTGGGTCGGTTCTCGTTTTTCTTCAGGCGACCGATTTTTTTTTTTTTGAAAGACTCAAATTACGTAATTGTTTGATAGTTCCTCAAATTATTGTGATTTTAGAAAAGAAAGAAAATCGGAGAATGTAGAAAAGATACGCACGAAAGAAAAGCAGCTGGTTTTATTGACTCTTGTCAAAAATATATTTTACTTTTGGCGGGTTTTTCGCAAAAATCCATTATCACCAACTTAGTTGTCCGCTGAGCTCTGTTACATCAGAAACTTTTTCAGGAGTTCTGATGATGTCCCTTCAAACACAGGCCTACTTTTGGGGTAGCGAGGAAATGGAGTCCCATGCCGAAAAGTGAGATTTGAAGCCGCTTAAGAAAAGACTTTTGAAGAAGACAATTTAATTCTGGTTCTAGAATAAATGAAATATGAAACTAGCAACTTTTATATTTATAAAACAAAAAATCACAAAGTTTGTTTCGTCCATACACAGGGGTCATATCAAGAAAGGAAAAAAAAAACAAAGATTTATCAGGTTCGCACTTTTTAAAAATGTGGAATTTAATAAACTTAAACTATTTTGCAGGCTCAACAGTTTAGATGAAAAAAAAATGATGATTAATTTCCAAATTTTCCCTGAAACTTCAAACAAAAACATTGTGTAGACTTTTTAAGACCGACGACAGTGAAGCCGACGCCGACGAACCTGGGCTGTTTCATGTGCACCCAGCTGTTGTCAGTGACCAAACACCGAGTCGGACTCAGCCAGAACCAACTCAGGAGCCAACTCTATGACAAATGCCGAGTGCTGCCGCTCGTCTTTAAGGTGAGCCAAGGCTCTCGGCTTGACCGCACAGCGAAATTCAGGAGCAATGTTTCGTTTTCGTCGAATCTTCTCTCCCGGAGATCTACATCTCTTTGAACTATGACTTTTCTACCAAAGACATTTGCGTACGAATGAACTTGTGCGACGACAAAAACCCGTTTGCTGTTAGTTGGAGTGCTCAGCAGAAGAAAAAATTAGGGTTCAGGTGGGAGGGCCTTTGCCGCCACTGGGAACGACTGCCGAGCCAGAAGAAAGGCCTACCGAGGAGATCGATGCTTCTGAAGATGAGCTCGTCGAGGCCTCAGAAGACCGACGAGGGGAAGCCTTCGATCGGAGCGACCGTATCGGTCACAAAAACGTCCTCGAGGTTGATTTTGAATAATAGATTAGAAAAAAGAAACCTATTACAGCTTGAAGCAGTGTCATTTCTGTCTCTTTGTTTTCTTTAGTGACACTCTCGTTTTAAGGTGCTTTCTCTTTTTATGAGAAATATTCAGACAGCTCAAAACTTTAAATTGGTGGCAGTTGAACATCTCAAAAAAGTAATCACTCGATCCAGGTTCTCATTCCGCGCACAACATCCGGATACCGAGAAAAAACAACCCCGAAAGCCGTCGAATCGACGGACCATTCACTGGAAACCCGGCCAACGAAGCCTCAAATTGTCGAAACTGTAATCAGAGATATGACAGCAAAAAAAACCATCTATTTTCAGGTCGAAAATCGCTTGACGTGTTCTTTCTGCGAGAAACTGTTGGAAAACGCCAAGAACTACGCGGTAACGTGCAAGGTTTTCCTTCGAAGGGGCAGTTGGGGAGACAAAAGCTCTTATACAAGCAGCAACTTATTTTCGATCCCTTCTACCTGCAGCCAAAGGTCTCAGACTTAGGTGCGACTTTTCAGACAGACATCACGGCTTTTGCAAACTCCGCGTGCGCAGCGCTGCCCAAAGGCCGCCACTCCGACGAGTGTTACCAATTGGCCGACAAAAAAATCGCTGACCTCGCCAAGTTTGTCGACCAACAGGTCGTCGACGCTCTCTGGTGCGCCGAGCTTAACCGTTGCTGAGCGTCCTTCCCAAGAATTTTTGTACCAATTCTTTACGGCTTTTTTTTGTGCAGTTTTCTCTTTTTTTTTTGTTTTGTTTTCACCCATAACGTATGCTAGATTAGCAACTTGGGTATTTTCATCATGCTGACGAATAAAAATTTTCCACGGTTTTATTTCACATAATGAATTTTTCTTGAAGGAGAGCATGCACTTCTAGGTTTGCGAGAGAAACAATCAAGCTTTCAAGTGTAGGAGCGGAATATTGATTACTGTAAGCGTCCCCAGTGTGTCTTTTCCACACACCTTACGCAAAATAACATGAGCAAAAATGTTGAACTCGTTCCAGCCACAAAAATGGCAAAAACAACTTACTTGCGTGAGAATTGCGTTAATTTGATTCACTGTTGTTTTGTAATCGTCTTCGGAGGTTAAGTGCGTCGAATTATCAAACAAGCCTTATCGATTTTCCATCTGTCGACCGTTAAATTTGCTCGATAAACAAACACATTATTTTCCTTCTCTCAATTGAATTTTCTTCTCCGCTACTCCGTAACTTCAAATAAACATTCGCATCGTTTTGAGAAAAAAAGCATTTTTGAATATTCGGTTTGCTTTTCAGAATAATGAAGCGCCTCGAACCCGAGGTTGAGCAGGTAAAAGTGTGTCCTTTTTTTGTTGTTCATATTTTTTTCAGATTCTCGAGCAGTTTGTTATTAACAATGACAAACTGTCGGAAATAACGCAAAAAATAAAGGCGGAGATAAAATTGGGTTTGGCGACTCAAAATGGTTCTTCTGTGGCAATGCTTCCATCGTATGTCCCGGCTCTTCCAGACGGATCAGGTTCAGTTTTCGAGTATTCTTTTCAATTTGCTGTGTTATGTTTGCAGAGACTGGAAAGTATGTTGCGATTGACCTTTCGGGGAAGAATTTGCGTATCATGCTGCTGACTCTAAAAGGACCAGATACTGAGCCATCAGCCGTCAACAACAATTACATTGTTCCAAACCACGTCATGAAAGGGACTGGAGATCAGGTAATCCGTTTAGTTTATTTTTTTATTCACACTTATTTCAGCTTTTTACATTCATCGTGAACCGTTTACAACGTTTCCTCCAAGAGTTCAATCTTCTCGAGGCCAACATCCCAATCGGTAGGTCTTCAAAGTTTTTTCAATGCGGAAATGATTGAATCCGAATTAACCTGATTATTCTAGGATTTGTTTTTTCTTATCCTTGTGAGCTGCTCTCGATTCGCTCTGCTCGTTTACTTTGGTGGACGAAAGGATTTGACATCAAGGTTCTTAGTTTTTTCGTTTTTTCTTAAACCGATTTATACTTTTCAGGACTGTTTGAAAAAGGACGTCGTTCAACTGCTTGAAGAAGCTCTGGAAATGAATATGGTACGCTTTTTTTCAAATTTCGGTAGACTTTTCTCTGAAGTTCCCCCTTTATTTGTACTATGAAAACATTTTCGTACTTCAGTCAACGAAAGCAACTATAAAGGCAGTTATGAACGACACAGTAGGACAACTCGCTGCGGCCGCTTACAAGTACGGTAGCGAGTGTACTGTGGCCGTCGTTATTGGTTACGGGTTAGTATTCAATTATTTTTATATTGCGTGTGAAAAATTTTCAAAAGTTTCGTGAGATTTTGGTTTTTTTCTTTCTTTTTTCACTGAGTCTTCGTTGGCAGGTTTTAAAGATTTTTCCATAAGCCGAGATTGATAAAATAAAAGAAATAGTGGTTTCAAAAGTTTCTTTGTTTTTCAAAGCTCCTTCGAACTTTAGTTTCTGAGTTCTTGATCATTAAAAAACATTACTACCATTGAAATAAACAGTTTTTTCAAGAAGGGCGCAAAAGGATTTTTTTCTGTTCATTGGCACGTTGGCATGAATCTTACGAAAGAATGAATTTATTTCTCAGCAATATTTTTCGATAAACAAATATTCAGAATATTTATGTTTTATTACCCGAGGTAAGTTTTCAGATGCAACTCTTCTTACCTCGAAAAGACTTCGAACATCACGAAGTTCGACGCGAAAGCCTTAGGTTACCAACACGAAAAGATGGTCGTCGTCACCGAATGGGAAGAGTTCGGATCTAAGGTTTTCTTTTCCTTTTTCGCTGAAACACGAATTGCACTACTTGTTTCATTACAAAGTTATCCGATCGTATCGATTTTAAGCTTTCTCTGTTGCAGGGAGAGCTGGACGACGTCCTCACGCAATTCGATCGCGAAATCGATGTTGCCAGTGTGCACAAAGGAAAGCAAATGTGAGATATTCGTTTTTTTTTTTTTTTCTGTTTCTTTTTCTAAGGCTGGTCAGAGTTCAATAGAGGCGAACGGCATGTTCCTCTATTGATTATTGAGCAGTGATATTTTATTTTATAATAACTTATTTTTACTTTTCCTTTTAGTATCGACAAACTTACGGGTGCGCTCTACCTGGGAGAACTCGTTCGGCGTATTCTGTCGCAGCTCGTTTTGGACAGGTTCATTATCACTTTCATTGCCACTCCATCGAATTGAAAAATTTTTTAGTCAAAATCTATGATTTCTATTCTTTTTTGTTTTCCACTGGTTAAGAGAGAGCAGAAAAAAACATCTTGTTGGACTTTTTAGGCGTCTACACGAAATACGAAATTTTTACGTCAAAAATGAAGTTTTTTTTGATCGCAAATTTTTTTCGACAAGCTTTACGAACCATGCGTTTTCTGGCCGATGAAAAAGTATATTATTATTAAAACCTCACATTAGACGCTTGTGGTTTAGATGAAAATAAAATGAAATAAATAATCCACTTCCAAAACTATAAAAAAAAAATTGTTGACTCTTCATTCATATCTCGTGCCGGTTATTTGATTCTTCGATTATTTCAGACTACTTTTCGAAGGTCAGCCTTGCGAAAAACTGGAAGAGGTGGACACGTTCCCGACGAAGCACATCTCCGAGATTCTGGCGTGAGTGACCTCGTCTTGTTGTTCAGCGCCGGCTGCCGGTTTCAGAGAGGAGGAAGGCTGCTTCAAGACGTGTCGGCGACTTTGCGACGACCTCGACGTGCCGATGCATGGCTCCAGCGACTACGTCATCATCCGTGAAGTTTGTGACGCCGTGTCGCGTCGCAGCGCCAGCATCGTTGCCGCAGGTTTTCATTGCTGGTTTTTTTAAAAGTAGAAGCTTATTTGATGAAAGGTTACTTCTTAAGCTTTTCTTAAGCATTCTTGATTAGAAAATGAATAATTTAGAAGTGAAAGCGTTGACACTAGTTGAAAAACAATTAACAACAATTTAGAGTTTTAACTGATTTTGAAGTCTTGCATATTGTTATTTTTTTGTATGGTCTTTGTGGAAGGAAAATAACTTGTATCTCTCGAAGCCTCAAAAAAATTCGAAGAGTAATTTTAAAAGCATTTTTCTAGCTATCAGCGCGTTGATCGACCACTTGGAGTTGGACACTGTGAAGATCGGCGTCGGCGGCGCCCTTATCCAGTTTCATCCGACCTATCACGAAATGCTCAAGCAGAAGCTCATTGAGCTGGCTCCTCCGCAAATTCAGGTTCCACTGTATTTCCTCTTATCACTGATGTACTTTCCTTACTCGTAGTTTTTTATTCTGTTTGCTTGAACACCGAAAATAATTTCATGAAATACACCTCATTTACACATTTTAATAGGTTCACGTGTGAACGTCTTTCAGTCGACTTTTAAAAGTTTTACCTTCATCTTTAATTTTTTTCAGTGGGAGCTGGTTCCTGCCGATGAAGGCAGTGCCCGTGGAGCGGCGCTAATTGCTGCGGTCGCCGAGAAACTCGACCTTTAGATTATGTCCTTTTTGTGGCTTTTCAATCATTGGAAGGAAACGTGTGAGTTAACCTAAGTTGTATGTTTTACAGTTTGTTCAAATTTTCTGTTTGTCGAATAAGCATTTTCTTACTTGCTTGAAAAAAATAATATAAACTGTTGATGTCATTTTGAAAAAATTTCAATTTATCATATGTATGCATTTTAACTCTTAGTCTTGTAGTTGTTCATGTATTTAATCAATTGAAAGCGTAGTATTGTTTAATTAGAGATATCAAGAACTGGTCGCGATTTTCTTCAAATAATGTTTCTATGTCTAGAATTAATAAAGAATGAGAACATTTTATCTTACACTACATGACGCAATGAGAAATTTCCGCGCCTTCCGCCTTTAAAATTTTTTTTTTCTTTTCGATTCCCCAGCGATAACCGGAAACTGAGCCGTTGCTGGCGATTACGCGGTGGCAAGGAATCAGGTAGGCAACGTTGTTTGTGGCGCAAGCTCGTGCCACAGCTCGGGCCGCCGTCGGATGTCCAATCGCTGCCGCAATCTATACCGTGGAGAGATTAACAAATCAAAATTAGTTTTTCAGTCGCTTTTCGAACTAAACGACTGTTTAACAAAAGTATTTTTCACGCTCGATTTTGAAAATATTTATTTAATACAAAAATGGTTAAAATGGCTTTTGACTTTTTTCAACGACCATCTATTGCCGTGTTAAAAGTTTCCCGTAAAATGCAAATTATCTCTGACGCTCCGAAACTTAATTAACTGTTTATTTCTTTGACGACTACTTTGAATTTCGCGGAAACACTTTCAATACAAAGTTGCACCTGTGTAGCTTCTACAAAAAAAAATTTTGAAATAGGATGTCAAATCGAATAGTTTCTCTCTTCAGAATGTCCTCCTACCTGGGAGTAAGATTGTGTGTGACCTCTTGGGATTGTCCGTAGATATTCCAACACTTTCAACGTGAATTCACCTTCCGTTTTGTAGTAGATGTCAATTTTCAAACCACAGTGTAGGGAATTTATGGCTTTGATCACCTCAAACGCTTGAAATAAAACTTCTCTTTCAATCGCCGTTACCGCGTCAGAGCAAGAAACTTGACCTTCAGAAAATGAGAAACTCGGAAACGTTTCTTGTAGGATGCTTATTGTGTCCGCTCCCTCGTAGAAGTACACGGCAACCAACTTCGATGTTTTCGCGAACTCAGAAATAAGCACCTAATAAGCCTTCATTCAATGAAAGAAATTTCATCTCACCTGCCCGAACCGAGTGTCCAATACATCATAAACACAGGACGATTTCGTCTCCATTCTAACCGAAACTTCTCATTTTATTTTACTCACAAGAAATTCAGTTTGGGGTAAAGTTCATTCCTCGCCATCCTGCCTAGTATTTTTTTTTTTGCTAAAAAGACCGTATATAAAATTTGATCAAATTTGACCACACTTTGTATCAAAGGTTTCATTTTTTCTTTCAAAATATGACCGTCTCGCGCTAAACACACTATAAGATATTTTGAGCAAAAAATTGCCAATAATCTAACAATAACTTCAAGGTCCGAAGTCAACATATTGGTTGTTCAGTACCAATTATTGCGATGAAAAGCAAAGACGATAACAATTTATTCAAAAAAAAAAAGTTAAAACAAAATTAGTCGAAAAGGCCGAATCCCATGTCGTCATCAGACTCTTCCTTCTCTTCTTTCTTTGCTGGTTTGCTTTCCGCAGCGGCAGCAGCTGGAGCGGCAGCTCCGGCACTAGGAGCAGCTGCAGCCGGGGCACCACCACCTCCGCTGACCTACAATCAAGGCAATTAAGTGGATACAGATACGAATTGATATTTCAGAAAGCTATATGTTCTGAAGGTAAATCAACACGAGTTCAGACCCACAGGGACCCGCCCGGTTTGCACTCCGTCTCCGCCGGCCATACTAGACTATTTTCGATCATTTTTTTCTATTTATTATGCCGTGTTCAATTTGACTTCGCGAAATGCAAAATGATCTCTGATTCTCCGAAATTTAGTGATCTTTTCCTTTCTCTAACGGGTATTTTGCATTTCGCGGAAATTACTTTGAACACGGCATTACTTACTAGACGCATTTCTCAAATTAGGCCATTTTTAAGGCTTGCCAGCATTTGCAAAAACTTTATTGTACCATTGAACGTTTTTTAAAGTTTTTCTTCAAATTTGTTAATTTTGTCGCACAAAAAACTCGTTATTAACGAAGATATCGCCCAAAAACCGCGATTGGTGTATGCACAACTTAGAAATACCGTATGCCAAACCGGAAGGCTGAACAGACGTGAATCATAGATTCAACTTTAGACGGTTTTTCTTTGAAACTTCGTAGCATTTACAGTTTTTTTTAGAACTAAAACTTCTCAAATATTCTTAACATTGAGAGATAAACTGATTGAACTGATAAAATATGGAATCATCTGAAATAAAAAATTTTTTAAGATGATTCAAATTTGAAGAAAAAACGTTTGTTAATAATTAATAAATCTTCACTTCCGTACGCCTGCCTATTCAGAAATGACTCAAAAATGATAAGCCTGAACATCACAAAGAACGATTGGAAAAAAAAACCAGACTTCCCTGATTTCTAAAACTTCTTGTTTTTTTTTATACTAAAATTTTCAAAAATTTTCTTTCGGATACTATGAGATCTAATACTCGACTGGAACAAAAAAATATGAGAACTTTCGAAATTCGCTCTTTCTTATCAATAAATTCAAGTTATTGCAATAAATAAAAAAAGCATACCTTACATTTTCTCAGAATTGGATTAATATAGCCACTTTTTGCTTGATCAAAAAAAAAGTGTGAAAATATTTAACTAAGCTTCTACAGATCAATTTTTCTTTCAAAAATTAAATAAACGATAATTTCCCAGGCCCCACTCAGTATTGCTTTTCCCCTTCAAGAACGATGAAAGCAAGAAAAATATTTTTAAACCATTTTTCAAGAAAAATTTTTTATAATAATTTCTTAAATGTTGAAATTCTATATCTATTCTTGTTTGGCTGCGTCTGAACTTTATCATGTCGTGTTCAAAATGATTTCCGCGAAATTCGAAATTCTCTAAATTTAGTTGACTTTTTCACATTCTGACCGCTATTAGGTATTTCGCGGAATCCTTTGAACAAGGCTTGATGTAAGTACACTGTTTTGAGCCCGTGTACAATAAACTGAGAGATCGATTTCCCTTGTAAAGCGAAATGCTTAAAACTCAGCTAGAAAATTTTATACAAAATGATCTCACATAATTGAAAAATTTCAATTTTCAAGAGCCGTTAAAAATTGGGACCCTTAATGAGAGAGCGGACTTTATGCGCAAAACTCCACATACTGAAATAATTTAAAAATTTCTAGCCAACATTTGAAATTCGCGCGTAAAAAACGCTGTTCATTTTCGGATTCAGCATATCGAATTCGTCTAGTTCGACCTTTCAAATGTCAACCAGTGAGTAATTTGAATAGGCTCCAGATAGTAGTCTTCCTCAGTACTTCAAGACTGGCGCGTCAACCTCGGGTGCCAAGTCACTTTCTGTAGCTTATCCCCCTAGTTGACATTCAAGGATCAAACTAGACTAACTCGATGGTGCTAAATCCGAAAAATAAGATTAAAAAAAGTTATCAACTTCTCATTTTTTTCAAGGTTCCATTGTTTGGCAGAAGCGATTTTTTCTTATTTATAAGTGTTCGAAAAAAAGCATTAGGTGAGGGGGAGACTTGGCTGTCGCCAGTTATGTTCATCTCATGCATGAGTCAACGTCTCTCATTCTGAGCGCGTAAAAAAATTTGAAAATGTACCGAAGTATGTCGCACCCTGGGTGGGATCCAGCCGACGTATGAGACAGTACCAACTTCCGGAGGTTGAAAATTAATTTTTATCTTGTCAAATTTATCTCCCGAAGATTGAAACTTGATTTCAATCTTCAATTTTCAAAGTCAGCTTCTCCACGCAGGCTTATTGAGATAAGTTCGACAAACTTTGCTTATACGGTTAATAAGGGGCACCCGCTGCGACCCCGTGTGAGCATGGCTGGGCCACCCTCATCAGCATGAGAGGTAAGAGTCACATTTCGCAATAAGTCGTTTTAGGATTCAATTTTCTAATGGCTCTCGGAATTTGAATTTTGCGTATCACGAAACCACTATAAACGAATAAGGCGTCAATTTTGTAGTCCCAAAAATTTGAAAATAACGCACCGAAACCAAGCCTGAGGCACCTTCGGCGATTAGCTGTTCAATGCTCTTTCCTTGCAATCGAGAAACGACAATTTTTGCGGTTTCAGCATCAGTGTCCACACCAACAGTGCTCAAGATCTTCTTCAAATCATCAACCTGAAAAATCTAACTCAATAGAGCTTTTCTGCAATTTTGCTCGAAAAAACTGCGAAACTACAACCAAAAAAAAAAAACCAGGAACAAAAATCTTGAAGTGAAGTTGGTTTACTATACGGCTTTTTTTTGTGGAAAAACAAACGAGACAAGCTGACGCGGAATGAGCTATACCTAATTCACCTATTTAAATAATTTCAAGGCACCCCAAATTATAAAAGAGAGAAACAGTATAGCAGGGAAGTGTTATCGGGAACATATATTGATTTTGTTTTTCATTTGTTGGCAGGTTTTCGAAAGAATAGACGCCGGTCTTTCTTTTTGATCTCTATATAGTGCGTTCCGCGCGAAACATTCGAGAAGAACTCGAATGCTGAGCAGGGTAACCATGCCGTGCTAACACGGGGTCTCAGCGGGTGCCCCCGTATTAAACCCGTAAAAGCCCAGCTGATAGAACTTTTGGCAATTTTTAGCCCAACTGAGACCCCGCTTTAGCACAGCTGGGTTACATATTTTTCTTACACCCGTTGTTCCCCCGTTTTAGCCCAACTGAGACTAAAATAACCTCAGAAACACGGGTTTAATACGGGTACACCCGTTGAGACACCTGATCAGCATGCGAGAACAGAAAAAAAAAAATTACCGTAAAAACAAACTTTTGCGCTACAAAACTGCGAAAAAAAAAGGTTTTGAAGCGAAGAAGCTCAATTTTTATCTAATTCACGAAAATTTCGGCGGAAAGAATTATATTGGCAAAGGACCATGTAAATCTCAACTTCAAAACCACGATTTTATGCAGATAGCATTAATAGAGAATTTTCATATAGAAGGCCACGGAAAATTTTGCTGAACGTGAAAAGAGAAAAAATGTCGTTGGTATGAAAAGAAGACCAGCGAAAATTCGATAAAATCTTCGTTTTGAATCTTCCTGTATGAACTAGGTACTTGATTCATGATTAAAAGACAAAGAAATAGAAGAAAAAAAATGTTAGCAGATCTTATATAAACCGAAAAGGAAAGAAAGTTCAATTTTCGAAATTTTACATAAAAAATTGGAAACTGACGCTATAAATTGTTTTCAGTAGATTTTTTTATGAAATAAAATTCTAGAATTCTCGTTATGCGATTGAGACTGAAGAGAAAGGTGATAAGGGGATCCAGACTAAAAAAAATACCCGCGACTCCTCCTTTGAACGAAAGTCCAGGAATTAAATAAGGACAATGCTATCTTTTTCATACTTCTTGCTAGAATGTTTGGAATGGCACTGACTAAGAGTGATGTGAAAAAAAAAAGCCTTCAGAGTATATTAATATGAGACCAATCAATCTTTTTCGCCTTAAAAATCTAGTTTCGCAGTTTGCAAATCATTTCAAAGAAAAAATTAAATAGACAAAAGCACCTGAGGGTTCTGGTTGCCTCCGAGAACGGCCAAAAGATAAGCGGAGACGTAACGCATTTTACCTGTAAACAAAAAAAATTATACCAGCGAATTTTTCTTAAAAAAATTTCGAGACTTGACAAAAAAAGAAATTAATAAAAAAGATCTGAACTGTCTAACATTCACGTCAAAAAAATGAATTTCCCGACAATTATTTAACTATCTATTTAACTAAAAAAATTTGACAAAAAAATAAATCTTGAGTAAAATAAAGATTAAAACTTAGAAAAAAATTTTCCCGTTTTTTATGCATAATTTCTAAGCAATGCATTTCAAAAATTCAAACAAGCGAAGAATTAGAGCCTTTAAATAAAGAAAAAAAAAGAAAAAAAAAGAAATACAAAACCGAACGATTCAGTGGGGCTTACTGTGAGACGACGAAGTCCGTTGAATGTCCTAATTTTGAAGAGAGCGTGCGCCTTTAAATGAAGATTTTTGAACATTAATTTTTATATTTTTTCGCAAGTTGTTTATTTCTCTTATCTTTCATTTAATCTCGAATATGGTGCAAAATTAATTTCAGTTTTTTTATTAATACAACAAATTTTATTCTAGTTTCCGCGCAAAGAAAAAAATTTTTTTCAGGTCTTACGGAGACTGTTTAAAGTTCAAAAACTGGTACGTTTATTTTTTTCTTCATCTAAATTTGATTCCATTTTTTTCTCCTTTTCGAGGAATTTTTTTTTTTTTAAAATTTGAAAAAAAGTTTTCATGGAATCATTGAAAAAAATTGAATCAAGTCTTGTTCTACTTTTTTTGAAGAATTTAGTTAATTTTTTTCTAATTAATTGCAGTCGGCCATCTTCAACTTTCAAAGCCTGATATCCGTAATTCTACTGCTTATCTGTACTTGCGCTTACATTCGTGCATTCGCTCCGAAAGTAATAGACAGGAACAAGGAAGGGTACGATTTTTGCAAACTTTTTGCACAGAGAAACTCCATATTTCAGTCTTCTCGGAGTTTTCTGGAAGTGTGCTCGTATTGGCGAGCGTCTTAGCCCTTGGGTTGCAGCCAGTTGCTTTTGTATGGCCTTTGTCGTACTTTTCGTATAATGCATTTCTCCAAAAGCCCTCAGAAGGGCGGGAGAGTTAATGAAAATCATTATGAAATTAACCGTCAACAACCAGCAAAGCCTTTCACGGGCCCCAATCATTTCTTCATAACCAGGTAAGGAGTTTTTCAGTATTGAATATGAAAAGTCCTAAAGTGTTACCATTTATTTTACAAATTTTTTTGAAAGGCCAAATCATTAGTGATTGACAGGTCGCTGATGTTTTTTTATTGTTGATAGTTAGCGGCCCTAGTGTTTCAAGAAAGATAGTAGATAACGACTGTATTCGAGTTTTCAGTTACTCTCTGACAATTCGTAGGTAGTGAAGCCCGTTTTCACGCTTTCTAGTAAGAATGAAATAATTATTAATTCAAACTCGAAGCTTAGTGATGAATTTTTTTTTACAGAAAAACTAATGTCGAGTCCCAGGTGAGAAATGTTGAAGAGCTTTTTACATAACAAGTATAGCGATGTAAGTTCCTTTTAATCTTTTTAAATAAAGGTTTTTAAAATAGGTCTACATTCACGGAATGGGGGCTTCTATCAATAGTGTATTGGTTTTTGTGGTTGAACTCGAGAAACTTTTTGCCGGAGCTCTGATATCTGACGTTCAAACTTCTACTATCCATGTGAGTTACAAGAAAAATGTTTCTTATCCTTTTCATTCTTTCATAGGTGACTGACAATCTTTTTCCTATGAGCGACGAATTTGAGGCGGGAGACAGATCGAGACCGCTTTCCGCAGTTCATGTCCACTTGTACCGGGCTGTCGTTTAATTAATGTGGCTTAGTAAGCCAGGACAACTTTTTTATTCCACTTGTGCCTATTCTCGGGTAATAAAGGTGTATTAGAACGATATTCACTTTGGTTGTTCAAAGGTGCCTTGTAACACTCAATTTCTTCGTGGCTCGTTCGCTCTCTTTTAAAACTTTATTTTCAGATGTTTTGTAAAACAGTTTATTCAAGAATCCGAAATTTGTCCATCAATTCTTTTCGACGTTTCACACGGCCTCGGCTAGCCATCGTCGGCAGCGGACCTGCAGGTTCGTTTTTTTTACGTATAATTTTCAATTATTTCTCAAAGTTTTGAATTGATTCTTTTCAAGGAATGTTCACATGTAACGCTCTTCTGCGAAGGACGAATTTCGCCGTAGACGTTTTTGAAAACTATCACGTACCTTTCGGTTTGGTGAGGTACGGAGTGGCGCCAGACCATCAAGAGGTTTTTTTCCTTTTAGCTCTTAATATTCAATTTGCATTCAAGGTGAAAAACTGTATCAACCTTTTCGATAATATGTTTGACTCCAATAAGGATCGTTTACGGCTTTTTTGTAATGTGAAGTAGGGTTTTTTCTGCAGAATATGGGTCAATATAATTTTTTTTAAGTATTGGGAAAGACGTTACTTTCGAAGAGCTAACGAATAACTACAATTCTGTTTTGTTGGCGTACGGATCCTACAAAACGCGCTCGCTCGCCATCCCAGGTTTCATATTCGGCAGTTTCACGTAAGATCTTAGTTCAGGCGAAAAGAGTTTGAACGTTTTGTCCGGCTCTGAGTTCGTCGGTTGGTACAATGGTGTTCCAAATGTGGCGGTACGTGCGATATGAGGTTTCTCTATAAATATGTAATTTTTTAGACATTTTTTGGATATCCATGATTTGAAAATCTGTTTAGAATCCGAGTTTGGATGGTGACTCCGCTGTGATTATTGGCAATGGAAACGTCGCACTGGATTGTGCCAGAATAATATCTATGGGGGCAGATGGAAGTTTGAAGTTTGTTCTTTTTTTTCACATTTTGAACTCATTTTCTTCTTGAAGGTCATCGGACATTCCTGATGATCGGTTAGCCCATTTGCAAGAGTCAAAAATACGAAATATTAAGGTTTTAGGACGAAGAGGTCCTGGAGATGTTAGTTATCTTCAATAGTTTGAGAAATTTAAGAAGTTTTCAGGTCTCATTCACAATAAAAGAGCTCCGCGAGCAGTTCAAACTAGCAGAATGGAGCAGCGCTGTAGATATGAGCAGAGAAGACGAAGAAACTCTCAGATCTGAACTGCCGAAGTTCGAAAGAAAAAAGAAACGGTTAACTGAAGTTAGCGATTCGCAGTTTTCCGAAATATCTCTCGGTTTTTTTCAGCTCTTGCTAAAGTTTGCTGGAAAACCTAACGGACCAAGACAGTGTCATTTCCTGTTTAATCGAGTTCCTCAAGAAGTGCTCAGTGACAGTTGTGGTCGTGTAAAAGCAATTAAGTGAGTCTCGGTATAAGAGTTCCGCACTTATTTTTCTTTTCAGGGTTTTCAACAAATACACAAATGAGACTGAAACCGTTCCTTGCTCTCTTCTCATTTACAGTATTGGATATCAGACACTCATTCTGGATGGAGTGCCGCAAAACGCTAAGGTGACCCACCTATATATGACATCATGTGATTTGATTTTTTGATACTGGGTGAAACTCAAATCGTTGAGAATTTATAATATCAAACATAACAGTTCTAGAAGAACAGTTGAGGTATTAAAAACCTGCGAAAAAATTTTTTTTACTATCAGTTTTACCAAGCATGTTTTTGTTCATTTTTCGATTGAAAATTTGATGAAAATTGACCGCAGAAAAGTTTAGGATTTCAGAGTGAAGAAGGAAGAAAACCTACTCTTCTCACTGGGAAACCCTTTCTCGAAGCTTAGTTTTTTGATTCCAGGGTATGATAGATATGAAAGACGAGTGTCGAGTGAACATCCAAGGTCCGACGCCGGTTTATGCGACTGGTTGGTGTGCACATGGACCCCGCGGAGTCATCGTCGACACGCAACAACAGTCGGCCTTCGTCGCTGAGCAAATCGCCAAAGATTTCGAAAACTTTAACGGCAAAAGTAAGATTTTGTGAATAGTTTTCGCTTTTTCTAGCGTTATCTGCTTTCCAAAAAACTTTTTGAGCTTTTAGTCATTCTAGAACATTTTTTCTTGATCATCTTTTCTTGAAAAGAAACCTGGAAAATTTTCGATCTATTGGAGAACGATAGCGACTTTGCACAATGAAAAAGACAAAAAAGTTATTTGTTTTTTTTTTCTCTTACTAGTTAGTTTATTGCTTCCATGTTTGTTTCGGAAGCATCGAATATCTTTTCCGGTTTAATTTCTCTGAGAAATTTGTAACAATAGGAAGAAAAGAATTGGAGAAGAATACTTATATACTCAGACTATCAAGATTATTTCAATTTCAATGGGAAACCCTCAGAATAGGCCTTCTCGTTTTTCAAATCAAAACGATTTTATTTCTAGCGGCTGTCGGAGCCGATGTGTTGCTGAAACAGCGACACGTGCGGAGTATATCATGGGACAGGTGGAAGTTCATCGACAATGAGGAGAAGCTCAAAGGCCAGAAATCTGGCAAAATCCGAGAAAAATTCACAACTTTTGACTCCTTTGTTAATTGAATTTCGAATGTAGGCTAGAAAGTTAGAAACCACATTTCATGTTGCCCTACCTTGCTCAAAATTAGTCTCGTTGTCGTTTGTTTTTACGCGTTTATAGTCGATTCCGAAGAAATTATATTCCAAAATATTGATTGCAAGTTTCTTTCCGGGTTGTTTGCTCTTCAAATCGTGAAGTTTAACAGGTTCCGTTACGAAATTTCATCCAGTCTTTCTAACGAGGATAGCTTTTCGTGAGACTTCTATCAGTGAATGTTTTTCTCATTAGTGAATCTGTGATCACGCCATAAATTTATTGGATCTGAAGTTATCCTTGATATATTTGTAATCACTGTATGTACAGAGTTTATTTATATTCTTGGAGTACCTTTCCTTTGTAGAAGTTTGTTATTTTGGAAATTTTTGAGAGATGTCTTTGGAGTCAAAGTTATTGGATGGAAAGGCGGCGGGATATTGTAGCAGTTCTGAAGACGAAGCAGATTTCACTGTGGTCAAGGATGAAGATGATCACCAGGTTTTCTCATCCTTAGAAGTTATTCAAGTTCATCTTTAATGGGTTTAGGCTAACGTTATGCGTAAATTTGGACCCAGCGTCAACACTGGAGCTAAAGGCGTCCTCAGCGATTTTCGAGAGTTCCGAGAGGAAACTAAACGGTTCATTTTCCAAAAGATTTGACATTTCGATAAGTTTTCGTGAACTTATCAATTCCAGCGCTGCAGAGCAACGTAACAGGAACATTATGAAACAAGCGCAGAAAGGAATGTTTGTGGGTAGCAAAGAAGAGCGTGAAAAAGTTTGATTTCATATCGGTTTCTATTTTATTCAAAACCTTTCAGGCTCAAAAAGAAGTAGAAGAAGAAGGAGAGGAATCTTTGGATGCTTTGCGGGCCCAAAGGCTCAAAGAACTCAGAAAAGCGGCTGCTAACCGGGTCGTCGAGATTATTTCTAAGGTACCTTTTTCTGTCTCGAGATATTTCCGTTAATAATTTTTATCTTCTTCCAAAATCGTCAAATTAAATCATCAAGATCTTTTTGGAGCTTTTCCATTGAAAATCTTCTTGATTTGATTGGAAATTTTTTTTGATTTGTTTTTTTGAAGAACTGCTGCATCAAATATAACTTTCGGTAGTACGACGTGAACAATTTAAGTTCAATTTTTCAAAATTCACTTTCTTGAACAATTCTCCTCCTCAGGAGCAGTATTTGGACGCCGTAGAACGTAGCACCGATTATTTTCTTTGCGTTTTGATCTACGAGCCTGACAACGAAGACTGCGATAAAATAACATATCTGTGTAAGGTCAGTACACCAAACTTCAACTATTTGGACTTAGTTGTTTTTGCAGATTTTGGCTGTTGACTTTCCCAGCGTGAAATTTGTCAGAACAACGAGCACACTTCTAGGAATGAGCAAGCAGTTTGTGAGTTCTCTTCGAAGTTCATCTACTTTTTCTTCTACGTTCACAAATTCAGGCTGTCAGTGGGGTTCCGACGCTTCAGTTCTATCACGACGGCGAGTTGGTCGGCAATTTCCTCAAGATTTCTGATCAGCTGCGGCATGACTTCACTGTACCTCGTTTGATGGGATTTTTGAAGAAGTCAGTTTCCATTATACAGTTTTATCAGCAAGGGGAGATAGGTTTTTCGTGGGAAAATTTTTTTTCAAAGATTTTTATATATAATTATTTGCAGAAACCATATAAACCTGAAAAAAAGGGTGTCATGTGACGGATTCAGAAAGTGAGGATGAACGCGATTAACAATTCGATAATTTTTTTCATGTATATAATTTTTTTGTATGCTCATATTTTTTTCTTACTTATTCCACGATCTCATTCTTTATCTTACTAATAAATTTTTCAAATGCTTTTTTTCCATTTCAATTTCGATTTTTTTCTGTTAAAGTTCAGCACGAACTATTTCTCCTGACTGGCTCAAAGTTGTGAAAAGTCTTTTTTAGAATTGGGAAACTCCAAATGGGCCTTCTGGACGAAAAAGACGTTCCGAAGTGAGTTTTCCTCATTTTGGAAAAATTCGTTGATTTCCTTTCATTTGATAGATGCGTCCTTTTCGTCATGAAAGGCGACGGTGGGGAGAAAATCAGTTTCATGCACCCCTTCCGAAACGTCCATGCTCCTGGTATTCCCTTTTCGATTGGTTCAGTTGGAATAAAACCATTAAGTTGTTTAAATAACATTTCATACGTTAAAGAAAGAGACATTTCCGCTTCTAATTTTTTGCCAAATAATGCGAGAAAACGAGAAAAATTTCGAGTGATCTAGTTGCTCTAACTATGAATTAAATGTTTCAAAATTAGTTTTGGGTTTTTGAGAATAGCTTAAGTAGAGCGGGGAACGTATTGTGTTCAATATTGTGACGTTGTATTTTTTTTTCTTGCGGCGATGGAGTAAGTTTGATATTAGTATTACATTCAAATTTACGACCTGGGCTCACCGAATGAACATGAAGTTGGCAGAAATGGAGAAACCCGAGCTGCCGATGGCGTCAAGTTCCCAAGGCCCTCCGCCGAGAGAAAAATCAGCGAAACCAGTTCTGAAACGATTGTGAGATCCGCCCGGACTCCGAGCAAAAATCTTGACTTTTCAGCAATTTCATCCCAAGCGCAAACAACGAAAGTATTTTGATGACTGAGTTTCGGTACGAACCGAAATCTTGACTGAAGATTTCAGTCTCCTCGAAGTTCAGACTTTCTACTGAAATACTGGCCAACATTCTGAACGTGCACCTGAAGGCGTGCAATCAGCCGTTCGAGATGAAGATCGACAACGTCCGTTTCGCGGCTTTTCCTCGCAGGGTGCCCATCTCGGCCTTTTTTTTAAAGAGTAGTAGGACTCAGGTCCGTCCTTCGGAGCACAAATGCGGCGTCTCCCACTTTTCCATCGTGTTCGCCTTGCCGGCCAACGTCGAGTCGCACGTCGTCGAGGCCTTCCAAAGGCTGAGCAATAAACTCGCGCTCTCCTTCGACATGCTCCAGCACATCAAGGGCTTCATCACTGAACAGGTTTTCTGAAGACGCCTCAGCGTATATTTTTCTGAGCAAGAACTCGATCTTCATTTGTCTAATTCGAAAGTCTTCCGTTTACAGGAAGTCATCTTGAACGACGAGGAACAATTTCTGGGACGCGGGGAAGATCCGTTCAGAAAGGTTTTCTTTTTCAGATAAACTCCATTCAAAAGGATTTTGAAGACATTTCAGACGGTGTAGTTTCAGCTTTCATTGCCATAATTATATCGTCTTTTCCCTGAATGTAGAGCAAATGATTTTGGTACCGTAAAAAGCTCTGGATCATAGAAAAGTGAAAAAATTCATTCATTTATAGCTAATTTTGAGAAAAGAATATGTCAAGTTTTTTTTTTCAGTATACCGTACCAATTTGTTAGTGTTTTCATCATTTAGAGAATACATGAAAAGGCATTTTTAAAAGATTTCTCAATTGCGAATTCTTTCAAAAATTAAAGTCTGGGTTTGGTTAGAAAAAAAAATCGATCATTCAAAACAATTATTTTTCAAAGATTCGAGAGAAAAGCGAATTGGCCAAGATCCTGACAGAAGTCTACGAAGAGGTCAAACGCACGGGAAATGTCCATGTAGGTTTTTTTCCAGAGATCCCAAGCCTCAAAATAGAGTTCAGAAGTACATTGGAGACTTTATCGAGCTTGGATTCTGTGCGCAGTCGCATTCGCTCTCGAGTCTGAACGTCGTTCCGAAGGGCCGTTCCGACATTGAGAAGATCGTCAGCCTCATAAGGTCTTTCTCTGGGAAAAGTGGGAAGAAAGAGGTTTTGTCAGGCCTTATCACGGCATCCTGCTTCTCGAAGACGTTTGGCCTACTCCGGACGCCAATCCTTCTGTTACCCTGCTTTTGAAGCACTGCAGTCCTGACCGATCGATTCTCGACATGTCCACAGCTTCTGGCATTCCTCTTCTTGAGGTTCCAATCAACTTCTGATTTTTCGAGTCTTTTGAAAAAAGTGGATAAAATTGTTTTAGAATTGAACTGACGACTTTTTAATTATCTATAAAAAATCAACAATCGATTTCTACCTTTTAGGAGTTTCGTGGATTATAGTATGCTTTAAAAAAAAGTTTCACGGATTAGAAAAAAATATTCCTAGGATGTTTCAAGGCGCAGAACTCAGAATTGGATTGAGCTAAAATAAAACGGAAATAGGCCTTTCTACAGACCTTCAAACAAAAATGACTTGGCAGGTGTTTATGATAGTCCGTCATCTTCTTCTGTGGACAAGGGCCGTGCTCATCTATCCCCTCTGCAACACGAACGTCTACACTTCGGCCACAAGTCCTCAGCCTCTGGAGAAGTCGGATCAGAACGTTTCTTGGAACGTACTCAGAGTTTCAGGATGATCGACAAGTTCAGCCAGCAGTTCGGAGCTTCTTTCCACCTGGCCGCCGGCCTCACCAAATTCAATCCTCCGGCGACGCTTGGCTCTTTCATTCGCCCCAACTTGCCCTTATCTGAGCAACAGGCATTCTGAAAGTATCATGTCCTATTCTTATTTTTTAAAGGTACGAGCAAAAGTTGTGGTCGCTCTCCTGAGGCATCAGATGCTCATGCAGGTTAGTTCACGAGGAAACTTCTTCATGAAACTCTTCCACAGCTCCACTTGTTCTGCTACATTATGCCACCTTTTTCGAACGCAATTTTGCCACGCTCCGGCCGACATTGTCCAGAAGACCTCAAGGTTAAAACTTGGCCTTCATTTTCTTCAAAGCAAACTATTTTAGCAAAAAATAACTCAAAGCGAAATCGCAGAAGAAGTGAAGCCGATAGTCGCCGACATTTGCGGCCAGATGCTCGAAACCGAAAGCTTTGCCAAGGTATCTTACTTCGTGTTCTCGCACGAACACGAAATTGCTTTTTGACCTTCTGTTCCTCAATTTTTGAGCATCGAGATTTTTCTTGTCAGGTTCGCGAAAAGCTGTGTATGTTCATTTCTATGGCACCTTTCATGAACGGGTCTCACCACGTTGAAGACATGAAGTATCGACTTAATGTTGTAAGTTTTTTTCTTCAAGATATTATTAAAACGTCTATACTATCTTTTTAATTGAGTGTTTAGGAACGTGAAGTGATTGAAGAAGTGATCGACGCATTCCAATTGGTCATCGCTAAATTCTTGCGCCCTGACTTCATTGTCGAATGATGATTTATCTCTTGCCGAAACACGTGTAAATGTAAATAAATGATCAATAAATTTTCAATCTAATTCTGCTTTCTCCTGTTAACTTTTGACTGTTGGTAAGCAGGTGATTTACATAGAATTTGTACCTTTTTTGTTCTTCAGAAGATTTTATATCAGAATGGTAGCGATAGAAACTTCACAGGAAATTCAGAAGTACGAGCAGTTTCTCAGGTTTTTTTTTGAAAAGTAGCTTGAATAATCTCTACAAATTGTTTTCAGAGAGACGGTGCAGCCGGACCTACTCAAGGCCATAGAAGAACGGAATAAGCTGTCTGAAGAATGTGAGCAATACAACTCCCTACTCGTCACATGTTCTAAGATCAAGGTGTCATATCAAACTGAGCCTCGAATGGGAAAAAGTTTCAGGCTGCGAATCTCAAATCCACAGAGTTGAGGGTTGACATTGGTCAGCGAGTTTTCGTGAACGCTCAAGTGTTAGCCAAAACTTCGGGGATATCCTTAAGACCTGTTTTACAGAGACAATTGTGAAAAAGTGATAGTCAAGCTGACGGATGACTTATTCGCAGAACTGACCATTGATAGAGCCATAATTTTCATCGAGAAACGAATAACGGTATTCATTTAAACCAATTTATGTATGAAATATTCAATCTCAGTTGTTGAAAAAAGAAATCGAGCGACTCGGAACAGTGGCTGCGAATTGCCAATCTACAATGACGTTGATGCTTTCGTCACTTGATGATCTTTCGAAAACAATCAACATTCAATGAATTTTTTTTTCAAAGTTTTCTGTGACTTTATTATCAGCTAATGAACGGGTTTTAAATTTGATGACCAATTTTTCAATGTTTCAGAATCATGGAGTATTTAATTAGAGAACTTGAAAATCTTGAAAAGTTCAGGATTTCCTCTCAATTCAGAATGCCTTCCCACCAAACACACCTCAAGCCAACTACGGTAAAGTCGCTGCTAACAATCGGGAGCCGAGGAAAGCGAAAACTAGCCATCAATCAAGAAACGTTAGCAGTTCTATCCGCCCTGATAAATCTTCTGACTAGAGTTGGCCAAAAAAAAGTAATGAAATGAAGATAGTTTATTCTAGGAACTGCTTCTTCGGTGTTCAAAGGCAAACACCAAAGGACAACAAATATGTCTGAACGACTTCAAGAAGGTCATCGCCCAGCTGATGCTCGACTTCGCATAAAGCAAAAATCAATAAAAGCGAGAAGAACTACATGTAAATATTCTGATAGCGCTTCCAGCAGAAAAAAGGACCTTCTCTCAAAATAAAACACATTTTTGTATTCAATAAACTTTGATAATCGAGAAAGGTATTTTAAAGTAAAATTTCGAAAAATCTTCTGTTGCTTTGTTGTGCACAACAATTACAATATCTGACATTTCCTAATGAGAATCTCTTTAGATAGATATTATTAGAAAAAAATGTTCAAAAACCCGAATAAGGAGCGGATCGACAAGTAAAAGGGAACGCAAGAAGTTATCACAGAACAAACTGGTGTTGATGCATTTGCAGAGCTTCCCACTCGGCTTTGAACGCTCCACGAGGGTCTGCTTGCGGAGAAATGGCGGCGCCTGCAACGAATATTCAATGAAAGAACATGAGTATCACAGTTTATCAAATAAAAAACGGAATACTTTCTTCGAAGACTTTCTCAGGCCACGCCTTTTTGTGTCCCAAGCTAGCCGTGAATCGGCTCTAACTTCGCTTTGAATGCGGTTCTTTAAATTATGCCAGCTTTCATAAAAAGACAGAGGCAGAACAGAAAATTTTTGGTTCACATATCAAATTGGGTGAGATCGAAAACTACGTTGCTTTTTTATGATTCAGCAATTAATCGACTTTTGAAACTAATATGCAGAATAAAAAATTCTTAGGAATCATAGTTCTCTTTTTTTCACATCCTGACAAAGGAAACTAAACACGAACCAGTCATTTGTTCTTCCATCGCTTTACTTTGGTCGGCGGCGTTTTCAGTACCCAAAACAAGGGTGTAAATGGAGCGAAGGCCGAACATACACAGGAAATACCACGATGCAGAAGAAACCTTCAAATATCTGCTATGTTTGAATATGTTCGAGAGATTTACCCAGGCTGAGTCTAACGAGACCAAGTCAACTCCGCGTTGAAGCATAGCCTTGAACTTGAGTGTCAGTGGGAAAGGAACTCTAGTGGTGACGAAACCCGAAAAAGTCCAATTGATCCAGCCTCCGACCACAATCATCGGGATCTGAATTTTATTATCAGTCCAATTGTTCCCAGTTCGGTTTTCTTTAAATCAAAAGTATTTTTTACACATTTGAGTATTCAACAAGGCGACTTTTACCAGACTTTTTAATCATAAAATCGTCGGAATATCAAGAAAAATCTTTTTAACATTGCAAGTTATGTAAGGAGAAACTGTTGAAAAAAACCTATTTTTGCGATTTTTCTTAGGATAGAAATTGTTGAGTGAAAATTGCATTATATATTTAGTCAAAAGTTATGAATAAAACTCAAATACGCACAGAAAATTATAATCATCCCTTGTTTCGGTGAGTTTTTTTATCAGTCCAGTTTTAAAAAGCCTTTAACTTTCAAAACCGAAATTTATAACTATAATATCGATTAACCGGAACGAATATATTTTAAAAATGACCATACCATGTTCATCATGTTTCCCTTGAGCATTTCCGTCATCTGCGTGGGATCCATGGGATTCGGACCACGCGCCGGACGTTGCATAGCCTTGGAAAGATATCCTGCAAGTGGAATTGAAGTCGCCCTGTTAGGAAAGGTCGCACCAGTCTCTTCAGACACGAGATAATGCCGTCGAGCGTTGAAAGAGGCGCGTGGGAGGAAGCGGCCGTTCTCTCGAAGCATCCGCGATCGAAGCAAGTACTGGCCATCGGCAACGTTGTCCAACTCAACCTGAACTCCTATTCTTTGAGTCCAAGACTTTTCGATATCTCGAAACCTTCTTCTTGTTCATGAGCAATAGGGACACGTAGTGCCGGAGGACGCCAATGAAAAAAGTAATTATGACGATGGGCAGAAATACCCAGGTTCGGATCGCCGGGTCCAGTAGCAAGTCCGTCATCTTAAACCGCGAATTTCCTGTGAAATTTGTTAGAATAAAACTTTTAGGTATGCTTTTTGGATGATAACATTATAATAAAGGTCCATCAAGAAGAAGCAGTGTCAAATTTATTCTTTATAAAATTTGTACAACAGGCGAGCAAAGATGTTTCATACTTGATATCGCTCTTACTAAATATTTCCAAAATTTGATATTTTTTATAGTTATGTATGAACTGAAGCTCGGTACGATTTAAAAAAATCTCATAATCGGACAAAGTTCGACATGAAAAAAATATAAAATAATGACATAATTGTGGTATTAAAAATAAGTGAGCTAAAGCTAGTACCAAGATAAGAAGTTGATTGTGCCGAGAGAAAAGGGGAATGGGAATAGAAATCACAAATTGCAACAACGCTGCCAGGGACTGCCGATCGCAGTGGAACCGCCGGCGCCGAGTTGGAACGTCCCACCCGAACTGAAAAACAACTTCATTTATGATTTCATCCCTTTTGAAAGCGAAAATGGTTCATCGAAATCGGATACCTTTGATCGAACTGAAGTCCCTGGTCGTACTGTCGTTTCAGGATTGTGGCCAACTCAAGGAAAGCGCTGTCGACGTTCACGTTGCCTTTGGCACTGGTTTCAAGAACCGCAAACATGCCTGAAATCAATTTTACATGAAATTTTTTTTTTCGATAATGAAAAACGGACCATTCGCTCTCTGCAAAAGCTCGGCTTCATCCGGTTCAACAGCTCTTTGTTCTTGAAGATCACACTTCGTACCTGGATGTTCATATTAGAATAATGAATGTTCATCTCAAAATATATATAGAAAAGTTTAGAAAATTTTCAATCTGATAAATCAGTTAAGAGGCCTCACCTATCAAAAGCTTCACAACATTAGGCGCTGCGAATTTGGAAACGTCGTCGATCCATCTTGAAATACCAATTGCTGATTTCAAAAATCAAGTGAAAAACCTCTGAAGACTGCCAAACGACTGTTTGCAGGTGATGTCGTAGCAGAGGACGATACCGTTGGCCGAACGATAATAGGACTGCGTGATTGTTCGGAAACGCTCTTGGCCTCCGGTGTCCCAAATTTGCAACTTTACCCGTTTGCCGTCTGAATCAAAAATTGCTTGAAACTTAAAAACGGAACATTTTTAACTGACGGATTACTATATAATGTGAAGCGTTCAACTTTGAGATATAAACTTCGAACAAAATTCCTCTAACTATTTAGTTGTTGGTTTGGAATTTAAAGGCAATTCATGGCAAATGAAAAAGTATTCGAACACTCCGCCAACTTTCTTCCTAGAAAAACCATTTTAAAACAAAAATCACTGACCGACTACCAAAGTTTTCATTGTGAAATCAACGCCGATCGTGGTCCCTTGACGGTCGACAAAAGTACCATTCCGAAACCGCTGTACGACACATCTTAATCCCTGATTGTGAGTAATAATAAAGAGAAACGTCTCACGTTTTTCCAACGCCCATGTCCCCAATGAGGACGATTTTAAATAAATAATCGAAGCCATCATCGCTCTCCATAAAATAAAATTTGACACCGCACCTATAAAATTTCCAAATAACTTTAATCAGAGGAAAAATAACAGGAATTTAAAATACGCAAGTGAACTCTTCATATTGAATTATCGAGCATGCATAAATAATTGAAATGGTGGTGTCCAATACTTGGAGAGAGTGAGAGTGCCCAAAGAAAAAGAGAAAACCGCAATCGGGGCGCAGTGTTTTTGCCGTGCCCGCGATTGAGAGCTTCAAATATCAATCTGCTTTCAAAACAAGAAGTTCTAACAGTAAATCACTTTTTTCCGTTCTTAATAAAAATAGCTTTATCAGAGATAACTTTTTTCCAAAGAGAGCTGAATCAAGAAAAAAGATATATGAAAGAAATAGTTGAATTAATAATGAAGAAATCATCAACAAAAAAACATATATAAATGGAGAAAATTACTCACAGAAAATGATTAGATGAAGTAATTAATACCAGTGATTTTCCATAAACCCATCGGATTCAAAACTCTTCCATATCTAAAAATGATTAAATTCCTCGATTTTTTCCAGAAAAAAAAGAACATACGTGACATTGCAAATAAGAACTTTTCCCTTGTACTCTCCAGTAAGCTGGGAAACTGACGCGTCTTCTGGAACATCCGGAGATAAACGCACATAAGACACGATCGTGGCGTACATGCTGATGTTCTTGCTTGAGCTCACTAGAACGTTTTTTCTTTTGAGAAAAACACCTTCTGCGAAAAAAAAGAAATGAACTCACATTTGAACATTTTGCTTCCAGCAATAAAAGTTGAGTGGACGAATGAGATCAGAAAGTTCTCCTCTTTGAAGTCGAGCGCCTTTTCTAATTCCGGGCTGATTCTGAAAAAAAAATAATTGGAAGAAAATTCCATAAATTTCATACCGTTCTCTTGAAATTTTTAATTCTTCGATAAGATCTTTGACCATAATTTGCTCCATTTTATCCCACTTTCGTTCCAAAAAAAGAGTTGAAACATTTTTCAGGCCCTTCAAAGTTGTCTTTACAGGCTTTACAACGTCATTGAAAACCTGATTTGCTCCCCTTACAAGTCCTTCGACGGTGAAACTTCTTTCAAAAGCGATACCGTAGAGAGTCTGACTGAAAATGTTTCCCACCCGCCGACTCAAATCAAAAGACGGCACTATTACTTTGGGATCTTCAAAAACATGATCAAATGAGGGGTTTTCTTGTTCCTGGAAACTCCGAATTTTCAGACAGAAATTCAAGAAAATATACCTGCGAAATTGGAAGAGCGGAAATCGAGAAGTTCAACAGACGAGTGCGAAATGGTGACATATACTTCCAAGAATTTCTGACAATCGGTCGTATCGATGCCATTATCAATCCTGAATCTTGGATTTCAATGATTGTAATATTATTTGAAAACTTTTTGTTGACATGAACGCGAATCTGAAAACACGATATTCAGAACTCCTGAGTGAACGAAGATCATAAAACAAAGGGATCTTACAAGAAAAAAGGACTTTTTATAAGAAATCAAAAAATTAGAGCAATCTTTTTTTCAGTAATTTAGAATAGGCATAAACTCTGTCATGTGCTTTTTCAAAAAAAAAATTGAGAAGTTTGAAGAAATTAGGCAAGAAAAAAGAGAGCCATGATAGGTTTCTTCGATCGAAGGAAGAAAAAAACTCATATAGCTTACCTGCAGCAAAAGAAACTTTAAATAAACGCTACTCGCATTTCGCAGAAATAAATATATATAAATATTCATTAAATGTATTTCCATAGGATATTTTAAGCATATATTCGTGAACTCAGCTCGAACGGACGGAAAGATTTTCAAAACGATGCGAAATCTCGCAAGAAACTCGCGAAAATAGTTTTTTAAACTGCTTTGTAAAAACATGCGCCGTTTGCAAGTGCGTAGACTATAGACCCCGCCTTCAAACATTTTCAAATTTTTCGCTTGGCTTGTTTTTTTTTATTTCGTTAGTTCGTTGTCTTTTTTCCGCTCACATCAAATTAGTTCCGCGGAATGTCAAATTCAGAGAGCGAAGAGGTATCTGAATTTCGGAGAGTCAGAGATAAATTCCATTTCCGCGAAGTTACTTTGAACAAGGCATCAATTTTGTTTTCTGAATCGTTCGTTCAAGCTAGTAAGAAGTTATCGTGCATTTTTTTAAAGGCCAGATCTTCTTCTAAATCGCTTCCATATAAACGTGCATCGTCGTTTTAAAAAAATTATCTTTGTCGTTAAAAGAGAATAATCTTGATAACTTAAAAATTTTTTTCAACAAATATCCTATGAACTTGCTTGCTTGCGCTTCATTGCGTTATATCTTGGACATTTTACTATGAAAAAAGCACAAAATGTGTGATGTTACCGAAGTTATAAATTTATAGCCTGTTTTGACACCTGATGGTCAAGAAATCGGATCGAGCATCCGGTGAAGAAAAGTGTTGCGCAAAAATCGACAAGCTTTACACGGAAGTTCTTCATTTAGTCACCTCGTAAGTTCTATCTGACTATATTTATATGAAGATCAAAACTTTCATCAAATTTTTCTTCAGTGTCGAGAAAGGAAGTGGTTCGGAGCTGACGACTCGTCTCAGAAACGTGGAAGCTGGCGTCGAAGCCTTGAAGGAGCACATTCGAAGTATTCCAAACACTAACGTCAACGAAAATCGTCAGCGAGAGCAAATCGCGTCGTTATACAGGTTCTTTTTAGTTTTCAGAGAGTTTTTGAAAGAATTGTACAGATTTGACTTTCAGACAAATAAAGCAGAAAGATGAGCTCCTCAAGTCCCTTGCCAGCAGCGACACCTTTGCAATCCCCGAAGGTAGTTTTTGTTTCCGCCATTTGTTAGAATGTTCGGAAAGTCCTAAACATTTTTTGCCAAAAAATAAATTTTGCGGCCATATTGTTAGGAAATTTCCAAAAACTTGAAATGGAGGTTATTTTAGGAGATGCAGAAAGTTCCAAGAGCGAATGAATCAACGTTGGTCTGTAGTCAATGCTCGTCAGTCGTGATGCTCCCCAAAGCCGCGAAAGAATGGCTCGAAGAGTCGCGCGACCTTCCACTGGCTCGTCAGCAAAAAGGGATAGCTACTCAAGTCGTACGTTCATTTTTTAATGGTTGAAAAAAACATATTCAAATTAAATATACACTAAAGTTCCAAAATTATATCTCTTTTAACGAAGTAAATTGTCAGATGAAAAAAATTTCGAAATTTTTAGAGGAAAGTCAGTTTTTTTATGTTGAAAAAAACGATGAAATTTTTTTCGAAGTTATATCTTGACGGAATCTTTGTGAAACTTCACTACTAAGCTTTTAACAGATGCCGTGTTCAAAGTGATTTTTCGCAAAATTCAGAATTGTCTGACTCTCCAAAATTTAGTTGTCTTTTTCACTTTCTGTCTGCTATTTTTCATTTCGTGCAATCACTGTGAACAAGGCATGAGTTTTCATCAAAAATTTTTTAAATCCAATATCGGACGCTTTGAATCTTTTACTTTTATCGTATTTAATTTGAAAAGTTATTGTAACAAAACTGTAATGAGATGATTCTTTTTTTAAAATATTCATCATCGATCGACTTTTGGGTTTAGGAAGCCGTTCAAGGGTTTTGGTGCGTTGTGGACATGTTTCACTTTGAAAACGTCGGTTTCACGAACTCTGTAGACGGTATTAAGGTGAGATTTCCTCTTAATCGAGACTTTCTGCAGTTCGGAACTTTTAGTATTTGACATGTGCCGACTGTGAATACGGTCCAATCGGCTTGGTTGATCCCGATTCTAAGCTCAACTTGATAGCAGCAACACGTCTCGCGGAAAGATGACCACATTCACTTCTCCCTAACACTTCACCATTCCGCTTGTATAATTTTTATGAAATAAACTATTCACAATTTTTGCTGTAAATTTTTTTTCATGCGTTTAAAAAGCGGTTTTCAAAATATTTATATTCTCGAAATATTTAGTTCATCTTCAATCGTATTTTCAGAATTTTGCAATGGCGACAGAAAAGAAAGAAGCACCGGTAAGGGTTCTCCAAAAAGTTTCCATTTTGTAATCCTCGAACTTTTCAGGTTCTGAATGCAACTGTCGAGGAGCCGCTTGATTTGTTGCGGCTTAGTTTAGAAGAACGCGTCTACGTCAAAATGCGCAGTGACCGAGAGGTTTTTTTTGTTCGTTGAAGATTTTTCTGAATAAGTCAAAAGTTTTTCATCAGAGGTATTTCTCAAATACCTCACTTTACTTTTTACTAAGTTAAAAATTGAAGAATAACATGTATTTCATACGTTTTAGCTTCGTGGTCGCCTGCACGCCTTTGATCAACACTTGAATATGGTCTTGTCGAATGTGAGCTTGAGTTGAAGAAAACGAATTTTATTGGGGCTTTGAACACAGGTAGAGGAAGTGGTGACGACGAGGGAAGTGGACGAGGAGTCTTACGAGGAAGTCTATCGTCAGACCAAACGCACAGTTCCAATGCTGTTTGTTCGTGGCGACGCCGTCATACTTGTTTCACCACCTATTCGTGCGTCCTAATAATTTAACTTATTTTATTTGCACTTTTTCACTTTTGATCAATAATTTGTTTATTATCGACCGAATTGAATGAATGATGAAAGAAAAAAGTGAATGAGCAGATATGATTGACGACAGGAAAATTACATAACAAATCGATAGAGATTTTTTGACTGAGAGATTATACAAGAATGATTTCACAAGAAACTTTCAACGAAATAAAAACACAAAAAAAAAAACAATTTTTAGATTAAACCAGCTTTTTTAGCGTAATAGACTTTGGAAATTTTTTCAATTGATGAGAATATTTTCGAATGTGCGTGTTCTACCTTATCATCAATCTTTGAGATCAAGTTCAGCTCGCAGAACATCAAAGTCTGTTACAAACCAGCTCGCTCGTGATTTAACTGCTTCTCGCACCTGTACGGGTCGGAATGAAACTAGAATTCCCGTTTGAATCAGGTACCTGATTACCACCGAAGCCGATGAAAGCATCTGCCGGAGGACAGGCTTCCATGTCCGTTGCTCCATCGCCGACCATTACAACTTTCGAATACCCAAACTTCTCTTTCAGTAGAGATATCACTGCAGGCTTGCCAACCTGAAATGTCATGAAAAAAAATTTGAGAAAGAAAACTTACGTCTTTACTGCCCGAGTCGCTTGTTAGTTCTGTCGTATCGAAACCGCAATAGTTTTTGTTTTGGTCAAATAAAATCTCGTTTGCAAATATCCTTTCCCTATCAACTCCTGAAAGTTATAGAAACTTCTGCATTATCCTGAAAAAGACAGCCAACCTAAAAGTTTTGCGACAGGAACTATCAATTTCCGGAATCCACCAGAAACTAGATAAACGTCTACGCCACGGGAGTGGAGTTTTGAAACAAGCTCTTTGATACCAGGCGTCAACTGGAGAACAAAAGTTTCAGACTAAAAAAAGTAACTAGTATTACTTTTGGTTTCGTATTGTTGGCGTACGATTCGAGCTGATCAAGGCTCGGCTTCATAACTTGCAACCTTGCAGATAGCGCATCTCTGGAAATTTCGCGATGTTTTGAGTCGCCGTGAACCTTTCCTACCTAAATCGCGCGTTTCCATTCATTGCTGATCGAGTGACGTTGGCGACAGCTTCTCCGACGCCCAAAAATGCCGCCAATTCGTCGATCGCCTCATCCTGAAGAGCGTAAATCGATAATTTAATATTTGAATATTCAAAAAAATGTGTTTGCAGCAAAAAAAGACAAAAATGAAAGTATATAAAACACAAAATTAATCATTTAAATGAGGCTTCATTTTTTTAAATTTTAGTTTCAGAATAAAATTCACATAAAAAAAAAGTTTTAGTACAGGTTAATCAGATCAAAATAATGACTTAATGAAATATATTTAAAAAAAAAACCACACAGTGAAACTTAATCATACATTCTGAAAAATCCACGAGCCTGGCATACTGTAGAGTCGACGTCAAAGCAAACAGCGTCGGCGGTGCGCCAAAAACGACGCGTCCTCTCCTCGGCGCTTTCCTGGAGATTTTCTGCGATCGCGATGGGAGAAGCCGCTATTTTCGTAGGATAAGCAACGCTCATCATTCTGCTGAAAATGAAAACTTCGTAAAAATGAGGAGAATAAGAAGCAGTCAGAAATTAAATAAGATGAACTCAACTCTTCAATAATTGTAAAGCTGAAAGGAGGACAAGAAATGGATAAATTATCATCATACAAGAGGTAAAGACTCTGGGTCAAAGTTACACATTCAGACTGATAACAAAATTGATAGTGACATTAGACACTCCGATTGGAAATCGACAAAGAATGAGTACAAAGTTCTTACACAATTTTTAAAGAAGGAACTAGAGAAGACGAAAAGTCTTTCAAAGGAGAGATCAGTCGTAAAAAGAAAACTTCGAAATATGTGAGACTGTCTGAAAGAGATAAATGGCGAAACAAGATATGGCGTCGCAATCTCTAAGAACCAGGATTGGGCGGAAGACGATGAACGAAGGAAATAATCAGATAAGTATAAGCGAAAAATACATGAAAAGGTACTTAATGCATGAAGATGAGAATTTTTGAATAGAAAATATTCCAGAGATGTTTTGATAATTTCTCGTAACGAAGAACTCGTAACGAAAGCTACCTTGCGCTCGACGTGTAATTCACGTGAATTTCCTGTGACTTGAAAGACAATAGAGAGATCGCACGATTACTCAACGAATGAAACGTAATTAACCAGGGAATGGTCTCAGCTCACAGTGGGACTTCTGAATGAGACCAATTTTACTAGATGTAGTTTTTCACGCTGATTCCAAATCTGCTTTCAAAAGTTGCCCAATACGTCTGTGAAAAAAGTTATGGACCCTCAAAAGTCGAAAATTTCAGTGTCTCCAATTGAGCTCATTTTTGGAGGGTATGTAGATCTTGTCCCTCTGGTCACGAGAAACCATTGAACTTTTTTCAAAAAAATTTCGCAGCCCAGATATGATCTTTCAAAGCCCCGCCGAACATAAGAGAATGCGCGCGCGGTGTGGTATTGCTAGCCGGCGACCGTCGAAGCAACGGCAGCGAGGAGCAGTGGAAAGGCGGCGGACTGGGGAGCACGAGGTCATAGGTTCGGTCCCCAGTCCTCTGCAAAACTTTTTTGCAATTTTTTTCCTTTTTTTGGATAATATCGTCTAACTGCTCCTTTCTTGAGTTTTGAAGCGTAGAAACATGAGAAAACTTTTTTTTGAACCTTTATAAACACCTGGACTTATTTTTTTGTCAAAAAAATTTTATTCATGAAATTTTTTTCGTGATTTTTCTATGTGTATGAGCATGGGTTGGAGTATGAAAATTTTTCGAAAAAAATTTTTTTGTTTTTCTTTTTTTGTTTTTAAAAGTTGGTAGTAATCATGACTACGCTGTCAAAACTCACAGAAAAAAATTTTTCATAGTTTTTTCAGACCTCAACGCGCATACGGCTCTATGAGAATGAAAGAAATTTTTTCCGACAAAAGGCAATCATCGCGTATAAATCACTGCAACCTAAAAAGATCTTTTTGGAAGTGGAAAATTTTGGAAAATTTTTTTCTGTGAGTTTTGACGGCGTAGTCATGATTACTTGGACCAGTCAACTTTTGAAATAAAAAAAAGAAAAAAAAAACAAGAAAATTTTTTTCGAAAATTTTCATACTCCAACTCATGCTCATACATGGAAAATCACGAAAAATTTCATGAATAAAATTTTTGACAAAAATAAGTCCAGGTGTTTATAAAGGTTCAAAAAGAAGTTTTCTCATGTTTCTACGCTTCAAAACTCAAGAAAGGAGCAGTTAGACGAAATTATCCAAAAAAGGAAAAATTGCAAAAAAATTTTGCAAAGGACTGGGACCGAACCTGACCTCGTGCTCCCCAGTCCGCCGCCTTTCCACTGCTCCTCGCTGCCGTTGCTTCGACGGTCGCCGGCTAGCAATACCACACCGCGCGCGCATTCTCTTATGTTCGGCGGGGCTTTGAAAGATCATATCTGGGCTGCGAAATTTTTTTGAAAAAAGTTCAATGATTTTTCGTGACCAGAGGGACAAGGTCTACATACCCTCCAAAAATGAGCTCAATTGGAGACACTGAAATTTTCGACTTTTGAGGGTCCATAACTTTTTTCACAGACGTATTGGGCAACTTTTGAAAGCAGATTTGGAATCAGCGTGAAAAACTACATCTAGTAAAATTGGTCTCATTCAGAAGTCCCACTGTGAGCTGAGACCATTCCCTGGTAAGTGATTTTGAATAACAAGGAAACCGATGGAAACTAAGATTTTCTTCACCAACAATCAAAAAAAAAAAATTGAACTACGTTTAAGGACTCACACTTTTTTTGGGCTGGAAATACTATCAAAATGCAGTTAATAGCTGATTTTTAATTATTTTTTTTTTCAACTTTTAAATTATTGTTTCAGTAGAAATGAAAATTTCTCAGCAGAAAACAGTTTACAGAACGCGTTTAAAGGAAACTGCGAAACCTGTCGAAACATCTAGAGAAATTGAATGACTTTTTCATAAGCCCAGCGTTGTCAGATACATTTTTTGGAACACTCACTATATATACTAAGTTAATTCAATAGATGAAAACTAGAGGCTTCTCATATAAGGAAAAAAGCCGGAAAATTAGGAAGCCGCGAAAAGCATCAAAATCTAAAAGGTAAAAAGAACTAAAATTAGTAGACCACAAAAAGTTGAATTCAAAGTTTTAGTATATTTTTACAGGTTTAGACTATTAGGCAACAAAAAGAAACCTCATAGTAAAGCGGCCTTTATCTTTTTTTCAAGAAAAAAATTCACTAAGAGCGAAAAAGTAAAAAGTTGAGGCCGTATTCAGAGTAATTTTTTTGCAAAAAAATCAAATATTTCTGTGGCTCTTCAAAAAAATCAGTTGTCTTTTTCACTCTCTGACCGCTATTTTTGAAATTCCCGATATCCACGGTGTTTTTTTCTTTACGCAAGTTTGATGTCAATGGGCGCCATCTTTTCTTTCTGACACACTATTTCGTCGTTATCTAGCTGCGAGAAAACGACGAAATAGTGTATGTCAGTGAAAGAGTTGTGGCGCCCATTTGGCGCTCCAATTCAGAGAGGTCAAGACTTTTCGTAAATTATGATGTTTAGGGTGTAAGCACACCGAGACGCACTATCGCATACTCAAAATGTTTTTTTCAATTTTAGAATTTGCGATTTCAGGATAATAGCTCCTGAAATGTTCGAAATTTGTCATTTCGAAGAATATGATGTGAAAAAAACATTCACTTACGTTAAAAAACATTTAGGAACGATTTCGAAAGGGGAAACTCTAAATTACTGATTACAAAATAAAAACAAAAAATATTCTGAAGGTGAATCAGCTCCCATTGAATAAGCATTTATAAATACGAAAAATATTGAAATGAGGAAACTTCGAGGAGCAAATGAAAAAAAAACATTTTATATACCTCGAAAAACCTAGTTTCAGAAAAAAACATATAATGGATAGAAAGCAGAAATTTTTTTCGAAAAAAACCTCGTATGGCGAAATTTTTTTGTTTAAATCCGAAAAACCATCAAAAAAACTAGAAAAAAAATATAATTTAGATGATGCATATATCAAAAATCATTAAACTGCATCAGCAAATTCAATTTGGCTCTAATTTACACGAAACCGGTTTCAAACTACGTCAAAGGAACTAGATAATAACTTTTTTATTATTAACTGATTAAATTAAAAAAACTATAGTTTCCGAAATAGAGTGACTCTTTTTCATGTCGCGAAACAGATTTCAAAATTTTGAAAAATTAGGACTTTTAGAAAAATCTTCAACTTTTTTGAGAAAAAAGTTAAAGATCTGAAACCGGTTTAGAAAAAGTGCGCAATTTAAAGCTCCACAAGATGTACCCATAGAGAGGCGGATCACATAGATGCAAGAAATAGAAAAAAAGTAAAAAAACCAAGGAAAAAAAGTGAAGAAATTCAATTTTTTTGCATCAGAAACCATGAGAAGGGCGCAATAATGCGCCACGGATAATATGCCGCTGGGACCCAAATGCCGTGTTCAAAGTGATTCCGCGAAATTCAAAATAGCCGTCAGAGAAAGAGAAAGATAACTAAATTTTGGAGGGTCAGAGACCATTTTGCATTTCGCGGAAATTACTTTGAACACGGCAAAAATTTCGCATTTTTTTTCATTGCGCGGAACACCGTGTATAGGTCATTCCGCGCCAGCTTGTCACGATTTCCAGTTTATTTGGAGCTACAGTAGCCTTTTCGGCGCTTCGCTTCGATGCTCTCGGTGTGCCCCCTTGCGTGCGCCTTTAATAAAACTCAGTGTTTCCGAACTTTGGAATTTTCTTATTCTACAAAAACAGTTGTAACATCAAACTTTATATCAAACTAAGCCAAAAATTATATGCAAGAAAAGCTCGAACAGTCGGTTTCATCAATAACAATTAAAAAAAGTAATAATTCAATCTTTTTGATTTTCTTTTTTTTTTTTTTGAAATCCAGCACAGAAGCTGAGTGTGTATAGAAGCTGAACAATTTAAAGTTGAGAAGCTGAACAATTTAAAGTTAAGCCACTTCGAAGCTCGAGTTTCACTCTTTCTTTCTTTGCTGTCCACATGCAAAAAGTGATCAGAAAAAGCTAAAGGACAAAAAAATAGAAAGAAATATCAACTTGAAAAATTGAAAATTATTTTCACTCAGCGGAGAAAATAAAAAAAGTTTGAAAAACGAAAATATTTGGCTTTCTTACGCAGTTTCAATCGGATATTGTATTCTGAACACAACCCAAGAAAAAAATGAAAATAAAATGCAAAAAAAGAGAAAGAAAAATTGAAGTTTTTTTGTTTTTCGGAGATAAGTGGTTTCGGAGATTATGGGCCTTGAGATTACGGTACTCTGAGATAACGGCTCCGGAGATTTGCGGACTTGAGGTAAAATTGTACCATCAAGCGCCGAAAGGTGTTCTCTAGCTCCGAGGAAAATTAAAATCGTGACAAGCTGGCGCGGAATGACCTATATCACTTTGAAGACATGCCGCGGCATAAAAAAAGTTCATTAGAGCGCGTTTAAACAGCACAAGAGGAGATTTTTGATCACCTCGAAATTTTTTTGCAAACTTTTTGTTCAAACTCGTTTTTCTTTTTTTAAAATGAATCTTTAAAAAGGATCAGTTGAAATTAGAAATAGGATTTAAAAAAATGGAGATTAGAATATATCGAGCTTTTTTTCCCCAAACAAAAAGATCTTAAAATTTCAAAAGGCAAAGAATTTGAAAGATTCCTTTTTTGTCTGACTTCTTCGCATCTTCAGGAATTATTTTTCTCGAAGTAACTTGAAAGTGGATTTCCATATTATTTTTCCTTGAATAGTTTTTGTTGTCGCATTAAAAATGATTCGGGGACAGTTGAAACGATAGTCAGACAGTTGAAAAGAGTAGAAAAAATTTTGGAGGTCAGATATTATTTCGAGTTCTTCGAAATAATTGAGAACGAAACATGAATTTATTTTTCGTTTTGTTTTACAAAAAGTTTTCGGAATATAGCTAGCTGGCCATGAACTTCGAAAAAAATAGGAGTTTTTGAAGAAGTTTTTCGCGATTGAATCTCAACAAAACTTGTCGCTTTGCTGTCATTGTGATTTCAACGAACATATTTTTTTAAACAATTCTGTTTTTTTATAAGAATTGAGGAATGGGGGTTTTTTTGATAACATCGATTCTAATTTTTGGGAGCGACTATTCTAACTTATCTTTTAGTTAGACATTTGAAGACGCGAAAAGCATTGAAGGTTTGTGGAAAAAAAGTTAAAAAAACGAAAAAAATAATTTTTCAGAGAATAAGTCAAACGCGGAATTACCCGATAATTGGACACGCGTTGGTAACGAAACCGGATCCTGTAGGATTTATTGATCAGGTTAAATGTTGCCTTTTTCCAAAAGGTTGCTGATCTGTTTTAAGGAACATAATCTCAATTTAGAGAACTATCGTGGTGAAACGCCGTTTTAAGTGTTTTGATAATCCGTCCCGCTTTTTTGTCTTTAGACAGCTTAGCAAGCTTTCGTTGATTTCTATGGAAGTTATTCAATAAATTGTATATTTGCAGGTCAATGGGCTGTGCTATCTTTTTCCAGAGAACCCGAGGATGTGCGTGTTGTGGTTGGGCCCGATCCCAATAGTCATGCTCTACTCTCCTCAGCTCGTGGAGGTGATTCTCACCTCGAACAAGCATCTCGACAAAGGATTCGCTTACAAATTGTTGGAGCCGTGGCTCGGTCCTGGACTTCTCACTAGGTGCTGGGAGCAGTCTAAATTCTGTCATTACATTGACAGACGTTCTGATGATAATATTTTTTAGTAAGAAAGAAGCCTGGCGTCCAAGAAGAAAGCTGTTGACTCCGACTTTCCACCTCGAAATCCTCAAAGACTTTGTTCCTATCTTTAATGATCAAGCTAGAATTTTTGACAAAGAAGCTCGAAAAAGTACTCTGATGGGTAATTTCTATCAACTTTTTCTGTAAATGATCATGAAACAGGGAACCAGTGGAAGTTCTGTCTCTTATAACTTTGTGTACACTCGATGTCATTTGCGAAACATCCATGGGCAAGTCGGTCAACGCGCAACTCGAGGAGAAGGTTTCTTTCTGAAGAAAATTCGTCTCCTTTTGATTTTGAAATAATTTTCAGAACAACGAATACGTCTGGGCTGTCCATACAATCAACGAACTGATACAGGAGAGGACCAAAAAAATCCGCTGTTGTGGAACGATTTGACCTATAAATTGTACGCTGGGCTCTTTATAATTCCATCTAATTCATAGCTTTTTAAGGTTCGGGAACGGAAAAATTGCATCAGAAATGTTTGGACATTCTTCATTCTTTCACAAGAAAGGTTTGCATCAATCTTTCTTCATTGTTTTTTTGCAATTTCCGAAAAAAATTTTTGACTCTTTTTTTGACTCTAATTATAATAGCGAAAAATATCGAAACTTCAAAAACATACCTCAGAAAGTTTCGTAGATCAGTTTTCGGAGACCGATCAATCAAGCTTCTTCAAAGTTTTTATTCAAAGTTGAATCTATTTGGAGAACGTAGTTCAAGTTTTTCTTCTCTCATTGCTCTCGGCTATATTTTTAAACATCCAGAAATTTCGATATTTTTGTTTGAAAGAACTAATCACGCATTTTTAATTTCCTCTGAAGTCAACTCCATAGTCCACCCAGCACTGGCTTACTTCTAATTTTCTAGTCCGGGAAATGAAACTTGAACTCGAAAAAATCAGGTTATCGATGATCGGCACCGGGAGCTGGAGCAGAGCGGCTGGAAGTTTGAGGGTCGTCTGGCCTTCTTGGACCTGCTTCTGGAGATGGCCCGAAACGGCCAAATGGACAGAGCTGACATCCAGGCCGAAGTCGACACTTTCATGTTCGAAGGTCACGACACGACTTCCGCCGGTCTCATGTGGGCTCTCCATTTGATCGGTACTTATCCGGAAGTTCAGCAGAAGATCCATGTACGTTTTTCGATAAGGAAACAGTTCAACGGCTAAGTGGTTGAATTTGAAAAAAATACTTTCAAGCTGAAGATCTTATTGAGTGAAACCTTTTTTTCTGCGTGTTTTTGCCACTTAGGCTCCACTATTTTTTTGATATAAAAGTTTTTTTCATACCAAATAATCGATTCATAAAATAAGGCAACTTTTTAATTTGCTTTTTTTCTATTTAATAACGTTCGTTATCAAATTCAGAAGAGGAATTATTATGATTTCGAGAAAAAAACTTCACGAGAGGTAAATATCAGAATAACTCCGTGCAAGAGGATCGTTAGCAGTTTTTCCAATAAAGCCTTTTCGGCAGACTTTCTATTGAAAGCCGAAGATAGTTGAATCGAGCTCGATTTTCATTTTTTCGGACTTGTATATTCCGTCCAAATATTAAACACTTTGTGCAGGACGAGCTGGACGAGGTTCTCGGAGAAGACGATGACGTCACCGTCGAACACCTGCCGCGCTTGAAGTACATGGAATGTTGTCTGAAGGTTCTAAACTCTACTCTCATCGGTTCTGACAGTTGCCAGGAGTCGTTGAGAGTGTGTCCCTCGGTCCCGATCGTCATGCGCGAGCTGGCGACTGACCAACAGCTGGGCGGCGTCACTGTTCCTAAGGGCGTCCACGTCCTCATCAACCACCACCTCGTCCACCGCGACCCATCCCAATGGCCAGATCCGGAGCGTTTCGATCCTGACAGGTTATTTTCCTTCTATACTTTTTATTATTCAGGTCTTTTTAACTCCCTCTCGACTCAATTAATTTCAGAGATAAAAACTAGCTGCTGTGAATATTCGAAGAGAGAAACTTTTTAGTTTATTTGCTAACTGATCACAAAAATTCGTTGAATTTCAGCTGAAGTTGACGGTTAAAAAGAAGTTCCCAATGATGATTTTAGAAAGCTCCTCTTTTAGTTCTATTCGTTTCTCAGTCTTGCGTTGCTAGAAAATAAAGATAGCACATATTCTGCAGGTTTCTGCCGGAGAATGCGGCGAAGAGGCACACATACTCGTTCATTCCGTTCTCCGCCGGCAGTCGCAACTGCATCGGCCAGCGATTCGCGATTCTCGAGGAAAAAGTGATTCTGGCCCACATTTTGCGACGTTTCCGCATCGTCGCCGTCGAGGCTCGACATGAGGTTGGTGCTGATCTTTTTGCTTAATGACGCTGCTGAACAGGTGCGATACAAGGTCGAGATTATCATGAGGCCCATCAATGGTATACACATCCAGTTCTACAAGCGGTGAGAACTCACATTTTTCTTTCATTTAATTTTTTTGTTCTTGTGCCATTCTGATTGTTTCATTTTTTTCAAATTTTTGATAGAAGTGTATCCGAGAAATTATTTATATATTAGCCATCGATATATTGCCATTTTTATTAGTATTGCTGATAACATCGGAAACCTCATTCAATGTCTTTCTTCTTCGCTTTCGGACTCGGGTATGGGCAAAACGAGAACAGTGGGCTCTCTTATATTGATGTCTCTGAATGGATTGTTTTGGAAGTCGGCTGACTTTCACTTTTTATCTCTTCTTTCGGCTCTTCCACTGTTGTTTCTTCGATTTCTGAAGTTTTTTTAACGGGTTCATTTGATAGTGTAAGTTATATTCATACCTGGAAGCTGGTTCAAAACTCGCGTTCCAACTTGAAATTCGCTCCGCTCAAGGTCAGTCGTCCTCTTGCGAGGTAGTGTGGGCTCCTCCGGATCAAAGTTGCTAAATTAGAGATACGACCATCTCAAGTGAAAAACCTTCGCGGCTTGACGATGTCATCGCGCGTCAGAAACTCATGAGTGCGCTTCCGATGACGTCTTTTTCTTCTTTTTGATGTGATGCTTGCTCCGCAGACGCTGGAACTCTAAGTAGTCTCTAGGCGGAGCTCGCGTCGCGATGTCTTCGAAAGGGTTCTCCATCAGAGTTTCTCTCTCTATATCAATCTTTTTGAATGAGTATTACAAAAATACTTACTGGGCTGTTTTAATCGTACTGTTCGGAAGGGTATTTTTGGACCTTTAAGATTTTCTGTTTTTAATGAAGCGGTTCCGGAGTCGATTGCTAGCGAAGAGTTTGACTGTAAAAAGTAATTGAGACTGTTTTTTTTTTAATTTCTCACGGTTGGCGATGCAATGGGCTTACGATCAAGCTCTTTGTCATCTTCTTCGCGAGTCCGTCCCAGAGTTTGTGGTCGTGGAATGATTTTGCGGATTGCATCGAGTTTATCCAGCTCCTCAAATTGGATGCAGTTTTGAGCGTTGAGTTGAGATAATGATTCTATCACTTGTTTTTTTCAAACGAACTTCTAAGGTGACACCTCCGTACTCGAGGTTCGACTGAGCCATCATATTCAGGTAGATAAGATCTCGCGGGCGCATCTTGGCGCTGTCGAAATATCCATGAGGAAAGAGAAGCGGCTGTGCTTGGGTTGTCGTCCAAGCGACGAAAGCTAGCACCCAAGCCTTCATTTTTTGGTCATGGTCTTCGTTGATTTATCTCTAAAAGAGGAAAGGTTGAGGAGAAAATAGGCCCGACAAAAACTACTGGAGTCACGGTAGTTATCAGACTCTTCATTAAAAAAATGAATAAATTTAACTCGAATTGAAACTCATGAAATGGAGAAATGTTCTATGTATCAAAAAAACGAGCAAAAATTTTTTTTTGTTAAAAATGAAAAATGCCAAGATGATAGACATGTGATAAGCAAGGCAAGGATAAGGATTCAATCGAATTGAGCGAGAGAACGCAGACGGGTTCTTACAAAGATTTCCTGTTCCGCAGGACGAATCGGCGCTTTCTGTTCGAGGAAATTTTTGGCAGAAAACAGTCCAATTTCATTTATCATTAAAGCCGAAAATGCGCTAAACTAGTTTTTTTACCTTTTGAAATTGTTCAGCCAGAGAAAACTTTCTCTAAAAAAAAATTTAATGAATTCAAATTAAAGGCGGGTTCACTGATCAGATCTTCTCACGAATAACACACTTGAAAACTTCAAATATTCACTTTGAAATATGTATGAGAGAAGAAAGTTCGTTCAGACCTCTCTACCAGTTGTAATTCTTGCTATGCGCTCTCGAAGTCGCAGCAAATATAATTTATTAATAGAACTGTACAAATATCAACAACAAGTACATGGAGAAATTGACACATCATCTGAGGACTCGGGTAAAGGTTTTTATGAGTGGCCGAAATGATAAATGCATTGATAAAACAATGGAACACTCTGTACAATTTTTACACACTATAGGTCTACTTGGTACCTTCGAGATACTTTTCAATGTACTGTGAAGTAGGAGGCGGAGGTTCAAAAGCCAAATACTGGAAGTGTACAAAGATTGGGAGCGCCACGTCAGGCTTGAATGTTGAAAGTACAATGGTCTGAACACAAAGAATGATCAAATCAACTCACAGAGAGTAGCATTGAAAGCCAGGTCGATGAGGATCTTCATTCCCTTATTACGAAAGCTACTGAAGTTTTTTTTCTATTTAACTACTGAGTGATCCTTGTAAAAAGTATATAAAATGGAACAGAGGGCATTGCCCTAACAAAATAGAAATTATTAATTTCTGCAATGAGGGATTTGAAAATTTTCTTTATCATTTTTCTCGAGAGTATCTTTTTTTTTCTGGCGGTATGAAAAAAAGACCAAAATTCGAACGGCTACTTTTCCGATTTTTTCATATCGCTGGGGAACTTTCCGACGGAGAAGTTTCCGACTTTTTTTCTCGATAAACCTTTCGTTTTGAATCTTCTTATATAAAGTAGGTAGTTGATTCATAATTATAACAGATAGAACTAGGAAAAAGAAGTTACTAGATGGTTTATAAGCCGAAAAAAATAAGGGAAAAAAGTCGGAAATTTCTCCGTCGGAAAGTTCCCTAGCGATATGAAAAAATCGGAAAAGTCGCCATTCGAGTTTTCGCTGGTCTCTTTTTGATACCATTATTTCATGACAATATTGAGTTCTAAGAGAAAATGTTACCTGATCAGGACGTAGAGCCACGGATATACGTTTCCCATCATGAATTCGCTTTCCCTCTGCATCCATTATGATCAAACTATAACAGAAAATGAATCGATTGCTTCGAAGAGTGAAACTTGCCGGTAGTGAAGAACTTTTTCGCCTTGCATATTAGCCGAATAAGGCGAGATCTGGTGCACGCAATTTCTCTTTACTGTGAGAGCCCTGAAAAATAGTGATACCTCACAAGAACTTCTGTGTTGGAGACACTCACAAACGACTGGCCGTGAGCAGCACATCTGTGCCAAAAATTGAACCCAGTCCATCTCCAGGATTTCTGAGAGAAAGCTGGAGATTTTTTTGGTGGAATAACTTACTGGAAACTCTTGAATCGCGCGACCAGACCGTAAACAAGACTTGTTGAACACTTCTTCGCTCATCGTGTTAGATCTGAAGCTTCAGATCATTTCGTAATTGGTTTCCCGACTCACACTGTGGGCGTTTCTTCATTCTTCAGCAGACAATTCCATTGATCAACAATTATATCATTGAGAATTTCTTGGGGCACTAATTTATTTTCTTGGAAGGTCCGAATGGCTCCTGAAAGTATACTATGAATAAAGGCTGAGAGAAACTTCGAGGTTTTATAGTCAATTTTACCCCACCTGAAAGGCGAGGAGGCGCAACGCGTAGCGTGTGCGTTCGCGGTTTTTGGCATGAGTTCAATTCGACCGCCAGCGACTATTTGGGAAGCTCGTTTATCGCTCTTTTCATTCATTTTTTGATTATTTATCGATTTTTTTAATTTGTGCATTAAACAATAGTAAGATAGGTACAAAAAGAGCGGTGCCCGAGCTTTTTAAATAGTCGATGGCGCTGGATTGCACTCGTGCCAAGAACGGCGTACGCAAACGTTACACGTCCCGTCCACTTATCCGCCTTCAAGTCGGGATGCATTTTTTATATTCAAAAAATTTTTGCAAATAAAAATGAATAACCTGAGGTGGTGAGGCAATTGTTGATTCGAAGAGCAGCGAAAAGCTTGTGATACTTGAGGAAAAGGGCGTCGCCGTTATTTTTCGGAGAAAAAAACTTCTTTTTCTTGCTGTGTGTAGTGTAAATCCTTGCACTCGTATGAAATTTGCAGGGGTTTGCTCTTCCAAGAAAAATCCACTTAAATTTTTAATTAATTTAGTTTGGAAAGGTCTGAAGATCTTACCGATCTAATCATTGCGTACAGATCCATTTCTCCTTCAATAACTAATAGTTCTGACGAGTTCAAGAGTTCACACAATGATGTTTCACTGTAAAAAGAATATCTATATGGAATGAAGAAAAAGTTAACTTCATTTCTCTCAGTATCCTGGGACATCTCATAAAACGGCAGAAACTTGTTTCCAAATACTTGAGAGAACTTTCCCGCACCTGCGAAAAGAATGTTTATAGGAAATTATTTGATACAAACTTTCAATAAAGCGTATCTCTCGGCAATCTGATAAAAATTGATTACATTATGCATGGTCATTCCTTCAGACATCATTTCACTACATCGATCAATGACGCTATCCTAAAATACACTTTTTTAGAAAAAGCGAATATTATTCAAAAACCAATCCGACAAGGAAAGCCGCTGCGAGAATCCCACCAATGTTCTCAACATCAAGGAGGATCTCGTTGTTGTACAAAAGAACCAAAAAAACGGCGTTCAGTCCTAACATTGCTCTTCGAGAAACAAGAAAGAAACAAAGGAAACTACCTTCTATCGTAACGTTTTTCATCATTGATTTCCAAGTGTAAAAACTTCATCACCCGAATCTTTCCAGACCCCATCCAATAGTGCCTGAAACAGAATAAATTCTGCATATAATTTTTGCTTTTTCTCACTCAACCTCAAAAATAAGAACACTGCTTCAAATACAGTTTGTGTAACTTCCAACGTTCTCCTAAAAGCTATAACTGAGAAGTCAGAACCTTCGCCCTGAATCCAATCGGAAAATGAGAAATTTTTTTATTTTTAAAAAAATCTACAAACCTTCATGAATAGCTTATCGTAAACGTAACTGGTTGTGTCCAGCTTCGTTATTTTTGAACTCGAGTTGTCCGACTGAGAATTTCCGCTTTTCCTTTTTCTGTTGTTTTTCTTCATAGAACTTTGTATTTCATAATCAGTCAGGTTTCCAGCGCTTTCAACTTCATCTGGATCTTGCTTGAAGCGAGTTATGAGGTTTCCCATGGAACCCTGAAAACAGAAATCGGCGGTAATTTTTGTTGGAAAAAATATGATCAGTATAATACAATACATCCTAAAATAATCGATATAATAAAAAAAATATTGATTTAGTTTATCGAGAAATATATTGAAAGAAAAATAAATTTCGAGCGTAAATGAAGACTTTATTGCGCGTCACTGGCGAGTTTGCGGAGCTTTTTGCGGAAGAGACGCATGCTGTTGAATACTGTGTTATTTTTTTTTAGCGCGAAAAAAAGTTGTTAGCCCGTTCAAAGCTTACTCGAACTACATGAATTCTGATTATCTGTTTCTTATATTTCACAATGAATTTAGGATTACCAAAGGGAAATTTTCAACGAGTGTGACTATACTGTAGGGAAACAAAAAAAAAATTGTGTAAGTCTGTGTAGTTGGAAGTTCGGCCCCAAAATTTGAATATTTCGTTTCCTTTCTGTCTCTTTGCATCAGTAGCTCGTGCCCTAAGCCTGAAAATCCGCCGAATCAGACCAACAAGGCAATGGCATTTGTAGTGGCCGCTTCAACTCAAGCGATCTTGACCGCGCGTGTTTGTCTACTGTCGACAAAAAGTCAGTGCGACGGCGCATCCGCGGACAGTGTCCGGCAGTAGGCGGAGCGTCGCTTCGACTGCACCTTTACCTGTCATCGAGCCGATTTCTTCCTACCAAGCGGACTTCCTCTTCGAAGAAATTCCGACCGTTCTTCATGCTGTCATGTCGCCGGCGGCACTAATAGCCTTACTTCTGCCATCGGTTCTGCGCGGCCAGGCTGACTTCTTCGAACCAGTCTGTCAAGTCAGACCACCCCAGTGCCAGCTTCTCTGTCCTCACGGGTACCTTCGAGATTCTGGCAAAACGTGCATTTGTGCGTGTGCGATTGATCCCTGTCAGGTATGTTCAACATGATAGCTTCACAGTTTTTTTAGCCAGTCGTAAATACGTTATTCATTTTTTAAAACCCTCGAAAACTTATATTTCAATGTTAGAAAATAAGAAAGTTTGAAAAATTTACTTCCTTATCAGTAATCTTTCGAAATCATAAGCTTAGCATGTGTCTGGGAGTTGAGAAAAATTTATATGGTCTGATAGTTTTCAGACCACATTATGCTCAGCGACAGAGATGTGTGTAGCGATAGGAATCAGACCGAAATGTGTCCCGCGGATTGGTGAGTCAAACAGCAGCAAGTTCCGAAACCGATTTCGTATCATGAAGATCTCGTTTTTGCAAAGATTTATAAAGAAAAAAAGTAGTAATAAAAACAAGCGGTACTCGGTGTGTACACGCGTAGCCAAAACAGGTCACGGGTAATTGGTGCGGCAACAGTGCCCGGGGGCAATTATCTGCGGTCGCAAAGAAAGTCCAACAGCTTCAGGAGCGAGTCGCCCTGAATGTCCACGACTCACCGGCGGCGTCTGCGCCCCTCAGATGCGAAGGCGACCACGATTGCAAAGGTGAGCAATCCCGAAGAGATGAAATAAGGCGCAGACTTCAAAAAAAGCTTTAGAAAAATTTTTGTGGTTTTTTTGGGTTCGAAGTTCAGATTGCCATTGTATAAAGTTGTCCACGCATGCTGAACTTGACATAACTCTTCCTGTTGACTCCATGATTTTTAGACTTAAAACGGTTATAAAAAAACATCTGAAATTATCAAGATAATCGATAAGTTAGCGAAAAAAAGTGTTGAATTATAACTGATTCCTTTCCAGGAAGGCTAGTATGCTGCTCCAATGGCTGCGGAAGAGAATGCGTGACCCCGCTGACTCAAAGTTTTTGCAATAAAAAGCAGAAAAGCCGATCCAGCCAGTCATTGGTAGGGACCTCTTTCTAATAAGGGATCTTATGATGCCCTTCAGGCTCTTTTTCACCGCCTTCTCAACGCTGTGACTCAGTTTGCGGGAAGCAAGTTGGCCACCATGACGCCTGTTTCAGGCGGAAATCCGTCCCATTTTGGTTTCTATCGAAAAATCTGACCGGTGGAACTGTTAATTTTGAGGTCCAACTGCTATTGAGCCAGTCGGAAGAACAGTGAAAAATTGGAGCCCTGTCCGCCGCCAACGGGAGATGGGGCCTGCAAAGGTTTTTTTCTGTTCAAAATTAGAAAAACATTAATTTGAAAAAACAAAAACTTGCTCTTAGAAGTAAAAAGAACACGTTTTATTACAAACTTCTTTTTCCAAATTCCCTCGTTCAAATATTTTTTTGAAAACCAAAAAAAGATTCTGACTTCCCTAAGATTCTTCATAAGTATATTAGCTTCTTTTTTTTTGCTCTGTCCAGCTCTGAAGTCATCTTGGAAAAAACCAAATGACTGAAGAAAAAACAGAGGCAGCTTGGGGAAGTTTAAAGATAAATAATGAATGACTTCCATTTAAAAATGTTTCATTTTCAATTTTTGAAGAACAATCAAAGTGTTCGAATGATTTCGATTGCCCAAATTTCGACAAATGTTGCGTCAACGAGTGCGGAGCCACTTGTGCAGCGCCCATCAAATCCACCTGTGAGCTTCGATCTTTTTGTAAGACCCGAAGCTTGGAATTCAGCTTGTGTCCATTTGGCGATCGCTGTCATGCGACTGCCAACGTCAAAACTCCTCAACGACTTCGTTCCAGCATGCGAGCCCAACGGAAGGGTTTTCCATCATTTCTCTTGTTTTGAGTGACGATTTTTGTTGAGTTCTCTTCGGTGCAGTGCGACAGTCGCTGGTGCTGGTGTGTCGACGTCCACTACGGGGCTGAAATCGCCGGGTCTCGTGTGGAAAAGGCTCAGAGAAAAAGAGAAATGTGTACAGGTGGGTAGACAAATTCGTTGCTGTTCTGAAAATGAGTGTCAAGAAAATATGTAAAACTCTAGTAAAATTTCAATTTGAGAATTTTTAGCTTTCTGTGGAAGACTCGAGTTTTTCGAAAAAAAAGGCAAACAATAATTTTAAACTGTTCATATTTTTTTCTCTGCTGATTTTTCATTCAGAATAGTGTAGACGAGCTATTAATGTAGAAGATGGTTGACTTCGAATCCGGAGATTCCAAGCTCTGAAGAAGCCTTGAAAGAAAGAGCCAGTTTTATTAAATACATGAGTAAACCTTGAGCCTCAGAAAATCGACTGTGCGCTCAAAAATGCTCGAACGAGTGCTCCCACGGCCACGTGATGGACGTTTTCGGCTGTCCCCACGTCAGTTGTGCGTGTGTCGACATCTGCGCTCGCGTCCGGTCAGTCAGAAAAACTCTTTGAACAACTCTTTTTCTCTGTAGTTTCGACTGTTATCTTCTCTTTTTTCAAGATGCGACAGTCCATCTTACACTTGCCAGCTGATAGAGCCCGACTGCGCCAATCCGCCTTGTCTTCCTGTCCCGCGATGTAAATTTCATCTATTTCATCTATCAAATGGATCATTTTTTTCTGTTGATGCCCAGATTGAAAAAAATAAGTAAATTTATGTGCTTGACTATAGAATTTTTTTCAGGAAAAATAATTTTTCAAGCAATTAATTTTTTTGAAGCTGTATGAAATGATTTATTCCAAGGAAAAAGAACAAGAGTGATAAATTACGTTTTTTTAGTCAAAAAGCTGAAACTGTGTAAAAAAAAAATCTGGTTTTCAAAAAAAAGGAAAGGAAAAAAGTGAAAAAAAACTAATATGTGTTTTCATTCTTTTTCAAAAAGCTGGAAGGGTTTTTTCGAGAGTCATTATGAAGTTGCTTTTTGATTGGACACGTCTGACAACTTCTCAACTGGTTTTGAAATAATCCAACTTTTGTTCTCAGGCCTGCTGAACCCTTGCGAGTCCGGATCGCCGCTAGTCCTTCCCAATGGAATCACGGCGCTGTGTTCGGCTAACAAAGACTGCGGGGCCGACTTTGGATGTTTCAAAGTCTCCAAATTCAATTTATTTGAAGAACAGTTTTTTTCAGATCGGATATAACGGACTCGGATTCTGCTGCCGTGGAGAGCATGCTACGAAGGATGGAAGATGTCCTTCCAAGTCTGTCAAAAAAGTTGCCGCCACGTGTTTTTCTTCTTGTAAAAATGACCAAGACTGTCCTCAAGGTTCAGTTTTCAACTAATTTTTTTTTAAATTTTTTGAAGTTGCTGGTACCAATTCTAACCGTGCAATATTTCAGAACTGAAGTGCTGCTTCGATGGCTGTGCCCTCGCCTGCGTGGCGCCTGAATTCTTCTCTCTGAAAAAAGCGAATCTTCTGAAGACGTCGGCGGTGGCTCACTACCAGCCAGGCGTCGTCGAACGCTACAACAAGAACCATCTGAGCTCCCTGGTGGCCGATTGCGCCGACGCCGTCGCCGAGAACGGCACCTGCAGCTCTCAATGTCAGGCCGACAGCGACTGCCACGGAATGAAAAGGTGTCGGAAGACTTGGATCGACCTACAGTTATGCTCTGCCTGAGCAAGTCCCAAACTAGAGGGTTTCGAAGATGGGGAAAATGTTTTTGAAAATTAAGATTTCCAGAAGGAAAAAAATTGAAATTTTTCCCTGTAATAAAAAGGATTTAATAAATATCTGCTCTAATTAGTTAGCATTATTAAATTAATATCGCGGAAGTTAATGGAACAAGGTTTTGTATTTTGCAGATGTTGCCGGAACGGATGCTCCACTTCTTGCCAATATCCCGTACGAAGCACTCGTCAGTTTGACTTCCCCATTCTTCCAATGTGGCCATTACCTCAGAAAAAGACACGACATTAAGAAAATTTTCGAATTTTTTCAGCGTGTTTCCATGCCGCCTTGACAGCTGAACTTTACGCGCTAAGACTTTTGAAGAAGTGCGATCGAGCTGGCAACTTCGAGCAGTTCCAGGCGAGTCTGAAACACGTTCAAACACGGATCGAGATTTCAGTGCGACTACGACGGCTGTTTCTGCGTGGACATCGGCACTGGCGAGGAAGTGAGCGGTTCGCGGGTCTCGACTGGAAAAACCCAACTGCAGCGGTTCACCTTTTTGCCAGAATTTTTCGCCACAGGAAGCAGTTTCAGCCCCGAGTACGTGTAAGCCACTCGTGTGTCCGACGAACTGCCCTTTCGGATTCGAAAAGGACCAGAGCCATTGTCCGACCTGTCGGTGCCGCAATCCTTGTGAAGAGGTTGGGATCTACCCTTTCAAAAAAAGGCGGACGAAAGGATGACTAGAAACATGTGCTCGGGAGTTTGGATGAGAAACCAAAAAATTCCAACTTTTTTTTCTTAGTTTTTTTTATTTCTAGTTCACCAGTTTAGCGGAAACAAGATGTTTGTACGTTATGAGGTACAATTTTTTTGCTACATCAAATATTTTTTTAGCCGATTATTAGTCATTTTTTTCGAACCAAACGCTGAATGACTTTTTTCTAAATGAGCGGCGTCGAGCTGAAATTTTTATTATTTATCATAAAACCTTTGGTAAGGATATCGTTTTAGGTGAAATGTCCGCAAGGAAGCGTCTGCACGATGAGCAAAGTGCTTTGTTATCAACGAGATAATTGTCCTTTCCAGCCGAGATGTGAGTACATTAAAACCAAAAAAAGAGTCCGGAAATTCCTCTTGCCAGGTCTTCTAAACTTTTGTCCCAGCGGCGATCCCTCATGTCTCCAACATAGGGCTGGTTGAGTCTTGCAATGAAGAGTCCGACTGTCCTTCCGCGACGCATTGGTGTCATCAGGTCAGTACTTGTTTGGTCGAAACGTTTTTCTAGAATGCAAAAAAAGATTGTGAGTTCGACTTTTTTTCATTTGACTGGAGATTCGGACAAACCTGTTGTTCAATTCATTACTTTTTGAGATTCAAACAACTTCAGATTGGAGCTCCTGCAGGAGGCGTTTGCTGTCCGATTCCAAGAAGATCGCGAAACTTCGGCAGCTGTGCCGTCGTTCCGATTTCTCTCAACTCGGACAAGATGTGCAGGTTTTGTGGATCCCTTGAAAAGAGGAGAAAATAATGTTCTTCAGAGTCAACTGTCGCGTTGACGACGACTGCCACATGCATCAGAAGTGCTGTTTCGATGGCTGTGGAGCTTCCTGCCAAGGTAGTCCGACGTTCAGACTTTCTCACGAGAAAATGGCTTCAGATGTGCAGCAGCCGCCGATTTCGGAGCTCACTGAGGACATTGAGAAAAGTGGAGTCTGTATTTCTTCGTCGAGAGTCCTTTGTGAGCGCGACGAGTGAGTCTATTTTCAGGATAACGGGATTTTTTGAAAATAGTGAAGAGGAACTGGAAAAACACCGTATTCAAACTTTCCATCTTGTCTTTTTCAAAATTTTCTTATTACGAAACGCGTTTTATTTATTTTTTGATCTGATGAAATTTCTTATTGAAGAATTGATTGAAAAAAAAAACTAATGTGCTGCCAAATTTCAAGTCTAAAACTTTTTTTAAAACTTGCTCGAAAAATCTTGAGGGTAATATTTTTTGCAGGTGAAAGAAATATAAAACCTAACACGAATGGGAAATTTTCTAAGAAAAAAGTTCAACTTTCGTGCTCATTTCTCTTGTTCATTTATCATCCGTACCGTCAAATTTTTTTCAGACAGGACCAGTGTAAAATCGATTCGGACTGCTCTGGCGTGCAGAAATGCTGCGACGACGGCTGCAAGAAGACGTGCGCCTATCCGATGCAAACCAGCAAATGTATGATGCGCAAGACAAATCTCCAGAAGCTCGGTCAACTCGACGTCATCAAATGTCATCCAGGTGACTGAAATGACGACGTCATCGAGTGAAATTGAGATACAGACGGTTCTTTCGAGGAGATTCAGTGTGACAACGAGTTTTGCTGGTGCGTCGACGATGAAGGCAACTATATCGAGGGAACCAAGAGCAGTGATGACGTCACTCCCACCTGTCCAGGTATCTTCAGAGACCGGGTTCTCAACTCTTCAGGGTTCTTGAAAATGCATAAATATGTCTTTATATTAACATTTTTTTCACTTTTTCAACTTCTGATTTCCGTTTTCTTTGTGGAAAGGCCTATAACGTCAGGTTTTTTTATCAGCCTGGCGTTATAGGACTTTCCGAAAAATCAAGATTTGAGCGATAAAAATAATTTTTCTAGTATAAAACAGAAAAACTATACTGCGCTTAACAGAGCCGTGCAAGAAGCTGTCTTGTCCCGATCTGAAATGTGTGTACGGTAGAAGGAAAGAGAACGACTGCGAGACTTGCGACTGTCTGGATCCTTGCGAAGTCAGCACACATTTATTCCATTCTCCCAGTCCTCCTCTTCAGAACATCAGCTGTCCAGACGACTCGATTTGCGTGCCTACTTCAGTTTCTTGTATCAAGGAACCGTGTCCAACGGTAGAAGAATGGCTTCTCCTTTCGAATTCCCGCTTTTATTCAGGTGCCAAGATGTGTGATCAACCCTTGTCCAAACTCCGATGTCCTTCTTAACATAACTTCTCGGACGCCTCTCCGCTGCAAGCATCGCAAACAATGTGCAAATGGACTGATGTCGACTCACTGCGCCATGCTCACGGCTGACTCAGGATTTTGCTGTTCGGGCGAAGGTTCGAGGCTTCTTCCGAAGGTTTATCTCTGATTTGCAGAGCCGCGTCTTCATCCGGGATCTTGTCCAAATGCCGAATTGTCACTGGGAGAAAAATGCACCCGTGAATGCTCCTCGGACAATGACTGCGAGAACTCGTCGAAGTGTTGCTGGAACGGCTGCGGACTTGGCTGCGTGCCGGCTTCTTTCGACGCTGCTCCAGTTCAGCTGCACCTCGGAGAGTGTCTCGTGATTCCTCATCTGCGGAATCATTGCCTTCATCGGTATAACACTTTCTCTAACAGAATCGTTTGAATATTAATATTAATTGGTGAATAGAGAGTTTCTCTGAACAAGACTCATGTTTCAAAAACCTACTAAAGATTGTTTTTCTTGAAGTAATTTGAAAATAACGGGAAATTTGCTAAAATTTTCAATTAATCAATTTCGATTTTATGGACGGAACCGAATTTGGATGAAATAGCTGGAAATCGCATTTTAGACCGACAGTTGAAGAGTGCAAGAAAGACGAAGACTGCCCCTCACTGCTGAAATGCTGCTTTGACGGCTGTGTTAAAAGATGCTCCCATCCTCACAAGACGACAAATTGTGAGCCCTACCGAGAATACTCCTCAGAATTCTCTTTCTAGGTGTCCATCAACGACTGTCCGCTCTACAAATAGCAGAAACTAACGAGGAGACATTTGTTGTGGAATGCGGAGCTGGAGGAGAGTTCGACGAGATTCAGACTCACTTCGGATTGATGTGGTGTGTCGACGAGCGAGGCTTTGAAATTCCGGGTAGCCTTTCCTTGGTCTTGAAACTGAATAAACTGATTAGCTTTCAGGAACGAAATCGACTCGAGTGCCCGACTGCCAGAAACCGCGTCCGTGTCCTCTGAGGACCTGTTCCAAGAAGTGTCCTTATGGGTAGAGCCTCCGAGAGAAGACATTCCATAGCTGCCGATTCAGGTTGAAGAGCGACAACGAGGGCTGCTCCGTGTGCGACTGCGTCAAGCCCTGCGAATTCGTCGCGTGTCCGGCCGGAACTCTGTGTCGCCTGGTCTCAGTCGCGTGCTTCGAAAAAGATTGCCAGCCAGTCGCTCGATGTTTCCAACTTCTAAATATTCTCTTTAATGGAGATCTCAAAGGTGTTCCCAATATGTGCTCAACCGGCGAACCTCTCAAGATAAACGACGAGGAGTTGGCCACGTGCACTTCGAAGTCTCCTTGTCCTGCCGGATTCCACTGCAAGAACTCTGGATACTTGGGGCTGTCTATCTGCTGTCCAGTTTATGGTGTGTCTTTTTTTCGGAATTCCTCACTAATTCTCTTAGATTTGCAACTGACTCAATGTGCTGCCCTGCCGTTGACCCTCACGTCTGTCGATGCTGCTCCTTGCGTGGTAAGAAAAAAAGTCAACCAAAAAAAGTGGATTTTTGGGTCTCAAACTATGACTCAGAGAGTAATTTCCGTAAAGTTAAAAATTCATTTAGTCGCGATGATTTTTTTTGTGAAAAAAGCCGAAGAAAAAAATGGTGTGAGTATGCCGTAAAATAGGTTCTTTTTTACATTATGAAGTTCCATGAATGTGAGGATTATATGGGCACATCGGTTGTTGAGGTGGGATGTCGTCAGCCAAATGATTGTCCCAAATCGACATGTTGTTTCAATGGCTGCGGTACCAGTTGCCAGTACGAGTCGCGTAAGTTTTCTGTTCTTCCCGACGAAAAAGCTTCTTTTTCCTTCTAGAAGAGTCTCCCGCCGTCCGAGGGTTTCCTCAAAAACCTGTTGTTCATACGTTTTCCAAGAAGTTTCCTTTCTCGCAGATCAAGGTTTAAAAAATGAATACCTGGTTTCCAAGAAGAGTTTAGCCAATAAAGTCGATATCCGTTGCGCAGCCCACGCCTCCGCGACCCCAGATTTCTCTGGTCGCAACGACATCGACACCGGTTGGCGTGACTGTAATCAACCCTATCGGTCTGTGGAAGAATTCCGAAAGAAAAACCTCGATATCTAGGCATCCTGTCAGCTGTCCAGAAACTGGGAACTTGCAAAAAGGTGCTGCTAAATCCTGGCTGCGGCGAACAATGTGTGATGGACGCAGACTGTCCGGGTTATTGGAAGTGCTGCCGTGCGACCTGCGGGAACGTCTGCTCGCCTCCCGAAGTGTTTCCGTTCTTTTTTCTAACCTCAGAATTTCTTGAAGATTGCCACGGCTTGCATTCATCGTCTTTTGGCATTCAACGAGAAACTCGCCGCCGAAAAACTCGAATCTACCTGCGCCAGTACAGTGCTCCGCAGACGGACTTTTTCAGAGAGCACCAATGCGATATCAACTCCAAGTACGTCGCCTAACCGAAAAAGTTTGATTTATCCATTGCTACAGACAGTGTTGGTGTGTCAACACGCTCGATGGCACAGAAATACCAGGAACTCGGATTTACAACCACGTCTCACTTCCGGACTGCTCTGGTTTGATATTCCTGGCCTATCTCCGACTCTTCTCATTTTTTTCCAGCCCCAAAGATTTGCTCCACGCGCTGCGACTCCTCAAAGTGTCCTTTCGGCGTGAGACTCGACACCAACGGATGTCCGATGAATGGCGCCTGCGAATGTGCCAACTTGTGTAGTGTAAGAACTATATCAGGAAGAGAAACCGAATGGAGTTTCAAGACGTTCGATTGTCCTGTTGCCATGGAGTGCGTACTGATGCCCGTCCGTTGCACCACGCACCCCTTGTCCTGATGTTCCTCAATGTGAGTCGGTTTTTGGATTCATGGGTCTTGGTTCTGTCTCAGGCATCGAATCTCTCTGCGCGACACCTCAACGCGACTCCTACCGCAACGCCGTCGGATGCACGGCGGACGGAGGCTGCGGAAGAGGCGCCAAGTGTGTCACTTCTCCGCTCCGAGCCGAGGTCTTCTTTCCTTTTTTCATCGTCGCTCTTTCTTTTCCGTACAAAAGCAGAACAGTAAAGTTTTAGAACTGTACAGCAGAAAGAATATTGGCAGATAGCTATTTTGAATTGTGATGCATTTTCAGAGCGGCATTTGTTGTCTGCAAAAGCTTCCTGCCTTGCCATCTGTCGAAGTTCCCATCCCTTCGACTGTGTTGCCTACCGTAGCCTTGCCTCCTTCAATCACAAACAGCCTTCCTTTTCCAAACAAGATGACGGTCATCGAAGCAACTCCGATCAGTGTCATGAAGGCTACAAGTTAGACCTTGCATTTATCCGTCCCGGATTTAGTTTTCTAGACTGTACCACAATGCAATCGGCTTTGGTTCTTCTGAAAAAGAACGGGGCGATTGTTAGAGGATACACTCCTCTCTGCGACGTTTCAACTGGAGATTACAACACAACGCAATGTGACGGGAGCAAGTGCTGGTGCGTGAACGCTCTGAACGGCGAGGAAATCTTCGGCACGAGAAGCTCATCGCGAAACCCTTGCAATGGTTGGTCACACCCCTCAGCGAAGACTTGTGGGTTGCAGCCAGAACGACGTGCGTCTCGAAATGCTCCGGATCCATGTGTCCCTACGGGTTGGTCCTCGATAGAAATGGCTGTCCTCGAGCCGAGTGTCTGTGCAAATCGCCGTGCGAAGACGTCGACTGCGTCACCGGCGAGGTCTTCACTCAAAAAATCAGCTCTCACACGTATTCGCTATTCGAGCAATCTGACCTGTCCGCGTTTCTTTTCTCTCGTCGGCGTGCTCATAGCGATCCGAATAAAAATCACCTACACGAGAGTATTTTGAGAAAAAAAGAGAGCGTAGACAAATCTTACTGTATCAATGTTTGGCCTGTGTAGATACTTTCGTTACCGACAAAAAGAAAATTCTTACAAAGTTGTTAATTTTTCTCTTCCTCACTTTGGGAAATCGGAATGAGATCACTAACTAGATTTGATTTTTACGCAGATTTATTTTCTGGTCTTTGAAAATGTCAGGAGGGACTATGGAAAAAAGACAATACCTCTCAAATTTTAAGTGACGACTCCTTGTAAGCTGCTCACCTCTGTATCAAAAGAAAGTCTTACACAATTATTTTTCGAAGTATACGTATAGTTATGATTTTTTATAGCTACTCGAAAACACATTTTTCAACATTTGGGATCATATTTTTATTCTCAGATCTCCTGGGCAAACTTTAATACCGAAAAAAATTACGGTAAAAGAAAAACTCAGTGCTTCTAGTTTTTATTCAGAGGTGAATTTTGTGAATTTTTGAACGAACGCTAGGAACGAAAAAAACAAGTAAATATTGCCATTAGTTGTATATTTTTTTAGGTTTGTATTTTTACGACGTGCGGATTGCCCTTCTCGATGGTGTCTTCCCGTTCCAAACTGTAAGCGTGACTTCCAGGCTTGAACTAGTTTTGGTGGCAGGCGAGCGTTCGCCGTGCAACTCAGGACTGCGGCCTCTGGTAGAGTCTCGGACGCGACAACAGTTTTTCCTGCACGGACAACTCGATCTGTCCGGCAGGCTATTACTGCACGGCCTACGACGAGAATATGCACGGCGTCTGCTGTCCCGCCAGAGGCTTGTATCAACTCCCTCACGAGATAGAATGGCAACATTTCAGAGCCAATCTTGAGTGTCGGAAAGAAGGAGCAGTTGTGTCCCCATGGCGATCCGTTCGCCGCGTCTTCCGATGGAACTCCCACCGCCTGCACAGCGCTCAGCAATGGGTTCGTCGCGCTTTCTCTTGGAGACGTGTTGCTGCTATCAAGTTGAGCTTAGAATCGGGATCAACCAAGCCGATTGGACCGTATTCACAGTCGGCACATGTCAAATACTAAAAGTTCCGAACTGCAGAAAGTCTCGATTAAGAGGAAATCTCACCTTAATACCGTCTACAGAGTTCGTGAAACCGACGTTTTCAAAGTGAAACATGTCCACAACGCACCAAAACCCTTGAACGGCTTCCTAAACCCAAAAAGTCGATCGATGATGAATATTTTTAAAAAAAGAATCATCTCATTACAGTTTTGTTACAATAACTTTTTCAAATTAAATACGATAAAAAGTAAAAAGATTCAAAGCGTCCGATATTGGATTTAAAAAATTTTTGATGAAAACTCATGCCTTGTTCACAGTGATTGCACGAAATGAAAAATAGCAGACAGAAAGTGTGAACATAATGCTTCTGGAAAAAAATTAGCAGTCTTCAGGAAGTAGGAGACTGCAACTTGGCCATCATTTATTCTCGAATTCACGATTGAAAAGCGAATGATCAGACAAAAAGCCCGAGTGTCCAGAAAAACTTTTCGAATCCGAGCTTTCAGAATCAGACCTAATGAAGTAAGCGAGTTCTGGAGAGAGGATATAGTGACAAAGCTGAAGAAAAAAGTGTTAAACTATTTTTGAGGGTGTTTCGAAGTTTTTCAACAGGAAACATGGTGTTCTCAAACAAAAATGACCGCGTATAGTCCATTTGAATGACGAGGCGTCAAAACGCAAAGGCCTTCCAAAGAAAAAGTAACTACGCTTTTACTATCGGGTTGGTAGGGAGCTGATTAGATTTTTTGGAAAGCCGAAGACTTGTTTTACCGGGAAAAAAAGTTTCTGATTTCAAATCAAAGTTTCTTCGAAGATTTGATTTTTCGAATCTCAAGAGAAAAATCTTCATTTTCACGATTTTTGGTTTTTGGCTCTCAAATCCGGTCTTACTTGAGCAAATGAGCTCTTCTTTCGGAGAAAAGTTACTGCGTAGTTATTTAAAATCTGTGCAAAGTTTCAAGTCATTTGAGCCACTTTCTCTCTGTTTGACCAATCGGTAGATAGATTTCTCCCCTTCCTTGGTGTTCAGGTCGTCGTAAATCTTCTCTAGGTGTTCGTTTTTGGCTCGGGCCACGGTTATCTTCGCTTCGTGTTTGGCGCGGCGGTACTTCTGCCAATTTGTCGCGGATTTCGCAGCGAGAAAGGCGTGGTATGCACTTTTCTTCTGTTTGACCTTCTGTTGTACTTCCTCGGTCCATAGCCACGAGCACAATCACACATTTGCCCCAGTTGAACTAGACACACGCGACGCAACACGCAAACGCGTTGGGCTAGAGTGGAAGGCAAAGACGCGTGACCAGAGACGCAGAGGAAGGAGAGAGTCATGTCCAAGCCTTCTTTTTGTTGCAGGGCACGGGATGCTCTCCTTCTTTCCTTTTATTTTCTTTCACATTTTAGCCTTAAATTTATGCTAACTGTAAAATAACTCCAGACATTTCAGATGTTAATCCCTCGTTCGATTGGTGTTTTGGTGCGAGCCACTTCAAAAGTGCTCCAGTCTGTTCGAACAAATTCTGAAAAAAAGCCATCGAAGTTCAATGATCTCAACTCACTCTGCTCGCAAGAGGTGAGTTTTTATGCTTTATGCTCTATTTAAAACTGTTTTCCTTTTTTCTAAATTAATTTAGCATTTTAGAGCACTTCATCTGATGGTTCATTGCTTGCCGTTCCTTACAAGGACTTCGATGTCCTGATTTCCGACATCGACGAAAAGGAATTGGATGAAGTAGGGTGTATTTTTAATATTTTAATCTAATATCCATTTTCTCAGATTGGAGCTGCTAACCACATTGAAAATTTGTCAATTGGATCCTTTTCTTCCACGCCTTTCCCAGTCTTGGGACGAGTCCACGGGAGAAACCTGCGTTTGATGGCTCCTTTAGTATGTCAAAACGTTGGTAAGTATAATGATTGAACTATTTCTTGAACCTATAATATTATACTATACGTTATAACAATGAAAAATTACAGAAGCAGGCAATTCAAAAATCTACAATGTCTGGTTTCTTGTGGACTGCGGCTCGCCTTATACCTGTTTGACTGTAAAGTCGCTCGAAAAACTCGTTGGTCATGGATTCAGCCACCACCTTCACAACATTGCTATACAGGTTTCTTTTTATTTTATATTCACTAATGATTAAGTTAAAATGTTCAGGATCCAGAAAGATACATTGAATGTCACATTTCGAAAGCTCACTTCGCGAACGTCAACATCTTGGGGATGGACGCAATACAACAATTGGAATTGTCAATTGATTTCAACTGGAAAGTTTCAAAAAACACGTTTTATCTGGTTAGAAAGTGATTTTCTTATTGTAATAGCTGAATATCTTTTATTTAAATTGTGCTTTTTATGGAATAAAAAATCCTGTGAGTACCTTTACCTTCAGAAGAATCCAGATTATCATTCCAAATTCATATGAAAAAAATGCTTACGGTTTTAGTCCTCAAGAAATGATAAAATAATTTTTTGGAAATCCGTGGATTCCAAAAGAGCGAAGAGGTATCTGAATTTCGGAGAGTCAGAGATAAATTCCATTTCCGCGAAGTTACTTTGAACAAGGCATCAATTTTGTTTTCTGAATCGTTCGTTCAAGCTAGTAAGAAGTTATCGTGCATTTTTTTAAAGGCCAGATCTTCTTCTAAATCGCTTCCATATAAACGTGCATCGTCGTTTAAAAATTATCTTTGTCGTTAAAAGAGAATAATCTTGATAACTTAAAATTTTTTCAACAAATATCCTATGAACTTGCTTGCTTGCGCTTCATTGCGTTATATCTTGGACATTTTACTATGAAAAAAGCACAAAATGTGTGATGTTACCGAAGTTATAAATTTATAGCCTGTTTTGACACCTGATGGTCAAGAAATCGGATCGAGCATCCGGTGAAGAAAAGTGTTGCGCAAAAATCGACAAGCTTTACACGGAAGTTCTTCATTTAGTCACCTCGTAAGTTCTATCTGACTATATTTATATGAAGATCAAAACTTTCATCAAATTTTTCTTCAGTGTCGAGAAAGGAAGTGGTTCGGAGCTGACGACTCGTCTCAGAAACGTGGAAGCTGGCGTCGAAGCCTTGAAGGAGCACATTCGAAGTATTCCAAACACTAACGTCAACGAAAATCGTCAGCGAGAGCAAATCGCGTCGTTATACAGGTTCTTTTTTTAGTTTTCAGAGAGTTTTTTTGAAAGAATTGTACAGATTTGACTTTCAGACAAATAAAGCAGAAAGATGAGCTCCTCAAGTCCCTTGCCAGCAGCGACACCTTTGCAATCCCCGAAGGTAGTTTTTTTGTTTCCGCCATTTGTTAGAATGTTCGGAAAGTCCTAAACATTTTTTTGCCAAAAAAATAAATTTTTGCGGCCATATTGTTAGGAAATTTCCAAAAAAACTTGAAATGGAGGTTATTTTTAGGAGATGCAGAAAGTTCCAAGAGCGAATGAATCAACGTTGGTCTGTAGTCAATGCTCGTCAGTCGTGATGCTCCCCAAAGCCGCGAAAGAATGGCTCGAAGAGTCGCGCGACCTTCCACTGGCTCGTCAGCAAAAAGGGATAGCTACTCAAGTCGTACGTTCATTTTTTTTTAATGGTTGAAAAACATATTCAAATTAAATATACACTAAAGTTCCAAAATTATATCTCTTTTAACGAAGTAAATTGTCAGATGAAAAAAATTTCGAAATTTTAGAGGAAAGTCAGTTTTTATGTTGAAAAAACGATGAAATTTTTTCGAAGTTATATCTTGACGGAATCTTTGTGAAACTTCACTACTAAGCTTTTAACAGATGCCGTGTTCAAAGTGATTTTTCGCAAAATTCAGAATTGTCTGACTCTCCAAAATTTAGTTGTCTTTTTCACTTTCTGTCTGCTATTTTTCATTTCGTGCAATCACTGTGAACAAGGCATGAGTTTTCATCAAAAATTTTTTAAATCCAATATCGGACGCTTTGAATCTTTTTACTTTTTATCGTATTTAATTTGAAAAGTTATTGTAACAAAACTGTAATGAGATGATTCTTTTTTTAAAATATTCATCATCGATCGACTTTTTGGGTTTAGGAAGCCGTTCAAGGGTTTTTGGTGCGTTGTGGACATGTTTCACTTTGAAAACGTCGATTTCACGAACTCTGTAGACGGTATTAAGGTGAGATTTCCTCTTAATCGAGACTTTCTGCAGTTCGGAACTTTTAGTATTTGACATGTGCCGACTGTGAATACGGTCCAATCGGCTTGGTTGATCCCGATTCTAAGCTCAACTTGATAGCAGCAACACGTCTCGCGGAAAGATGACCACATTCACTTCTCCCTAACACTTCACCATTCCGCTTGTATAATTTTTATGAAATAAACTATTCACAATTTTTTTGCTGTAAATTTTTTTCATGCGTTTAAAAAGCGGTTTTCAAAATATTTATATTCTCGAAATATTTAGTTCATCTTCAATCGTATTTTTCAGAATTTTTGCAATGGCGACAGAAAAGAAAGAAGCACCGGTAAGGGTTCTCCAAAAAGTTTCCATTTTGTAATCCTCGAACTTTTTCAGGTTCTGAATGCAACTGTCGAGGAGCCGCTTGATTTGTTGCGGCTTAGTTTAGAAGAACGCGTCTACGTCAAAATGCGCAGTGACCGAGAGGTTTTTTTGTTCGTTGAAGATTTTTTTCTGAATAAGTCAAAAGTTTTTTTCATCAGAGGTATTTCTCAAATACCTCACTTTACTTTTTACTAAGTTAAAAAAATTGAAGAATAACATGTATTTCATACGTTTTTAGCTTCGTGGTCGCCTGCACGCCTTTGATCAACACTTGAATATGGTCTTGTCGAATGTGAGCTTGAGTTGAAGAAAACGAATTTTATTGGGGCTTTGAACACAGGTAGAGGAAGTGGTGACGACGAGGGAAGTGGACGAGGAGTCTTACGAGGAAGTCTATCGTCAGACCAAACGCACAGTTCCAATGCTGTTTGTTCGTGGCGACGCCGTCATACTTGTTTCACCACCTATTCGTGCGTCCTAATAATTTAACTTATTTTTATTTGCACTTTTTTTCACTTTTTGATCAATAATTTGTTTATTATCGACCGAATTGAATGAATGATGAAAGAAAAAAAGTGAATGAGCAGATATGATTGACGACAGGAAAAATTACATAACAAATCGATAGAGATTTTTTTGACTGAGAGATTATACAAGAATGATTTCACAAGAAACTTTCAACGAAATAAAAAAACACAAAAAAACAATTTTTTTAGATTAAACCAGCTTTTTTTAGCGTAATAGACTTTGGAAATTTTTTCAATTGATGAGAATATTTTCGAATGTGCGTGTTCTACCTTATCATCAATCTTTGAGATCAAGTTCAGCTCGCAGAACATCAAAGTCTGTTACAAACCAGCTCGCTCGTGATTTAACTGCTTCTCGCACCTGTACGGGTCGGAATGAAACTAGAATTCCCGTTTGAATCAGGTACCTGATTACCACCGAAGCCGATGAAAGCATCTGCCGGAGGACAGGCTTCCATGTCCGTTGCTCCATCGCCGACCATTACAACTTTCGAATACCCAAACTTCTCTTTCAGTAGAGATATCACTGCAGGCTTGCCAACCTGAAATGTCATGAAAAAAAATTTGAGAAAGAAAACTTACGTCTTTACTGCCCGAGTCGCTTGTTAGTTCTGTCGTATCGAAACCGCAATAGTTTTTGTTTTGGTCAAATAAAATCTCGTTTGCAAATATCCTTTCCCTATCAACTCCTGAAAGTTATAGAAACTTCTGCATTATCCTGAAAAAGACAGCCAACCTAAAAGTTTTGCGACAGGAACTATCAATTTCCGGAATCCACCAGAAACTAGATAAACGTCTACGCCACGGGAGTGGAGTTTTGAAACAAGCTCTTTGATACCAGGCGTCAACTGGAGAACAAAAAGTTTCAGACTAAAAAAAAGTAACTAGTATTACTTTTTGGTTTCGTATTGTTGGCGTACGATTCGAGCTGATCAAGGCTCGGCTTCATAACTTGCAACCTTGCAGATAGCGCATCTCTGGAAATTTCGCGATGTTTTGAGTCGCCGTGAACCTTTCCTACCTAAATCGCGCGTTTCCATTCATTGCTGATCGAGTGACGTTGGCGACAGCTTCTCCGACGCCCAAAAATGCCGCCAATTCGTCGATCGCCTCATCCTGAAGAGCGTAAATCGAAAAATAATTTAATATTTGAATATTCAAAAAAATGTGTTTGCAGCAAAAAAAAGACAAAAAAATGAAAGTATATAAAACACAAAAATTAATCATTTAAATGAGGCTTCATTTTTTTAAATTTTAGTTTCAGAATAAAAATTCACATAAAAAAAGTTTTTAGTACAGGTTAATCAGATCAAAATAATGACTTAATGAAATATATTTAAAAACCACACAGTGAAACTTAATCATACATTCTGAAAAATCCACGAGCCTGGCATACTGTAGAGTCGACGTCAAAGCAAACAGCGTCGGCGGTGCGCCAAAAAAACGACGCGTCCTCTCCTCGGCGCTTTCCTGGAGATTTTTCTGCGATCGCGATGGGAGAAGCCGCTATTTTTCGTAGGATAAGCAACGCTCATCATTCTGCTGAAAATGAAAAACTTCGTAAAAAAATGAGGAGAATAAGAAGCAGTCAGAAATTAAATAAGATGAACTCAACTCTTCAATAATTGTAAAGCTGAAAGGAGGACAAGAAATGGATAAATTATCATCATACAAGAGGTAAAGACTCTGGGTCAAAGTTACACATTCAGACTGATAACAAAATTGATAGTGACATTAGACACTCCGATTGGAAATCGACAAAGAATGAGTACAAAGTTCTTACACAATTTTTAAAGAAGGAACTAGAGAAGACGAAAAAGTCTTTCAAAGGAGAGATCAGTCGTAAAAAAAGAAAACTTCGAAATATGTGAGACTGTCTGAAAGAGATAAATGGCGAAACAAGATATGGCGTCGCAATCTCTAAGAACCAGGATTGGGCGGAAGACGATGAACGAAGGAAATAATCAGATAAGTATAAGCGAAAAATACATGAAAAGGTACTTAATGCATGAAGATGAGAATTTTTGAATAGAAAATATTCCAGAGATGTTTTGATAATTTCTCGTAACGAAGAACTCGTAACGAAAGCTACCTTGCGCTCGACGTGTAATTCACGTGAATTTCCTGTGACTTGAAAGACAATAGAGAGATCGCACGATTACTCAACGAATGAAACGTAATTAACCAGGGAATGGTCTCAGCTCACAGTGGGACTTCTGAATGAGACCAATTTTACTAGATGTAGTTTTTCACGCTGATTCCAAATCTGCTTTCAAAAGTTGCCCAATACGTCTGTGAAAAAAGTTATGGACCCTCAAAAGTCGAAAATTTCAGTGTCTCCAATTGAGCTCATTTTTGGAGGGTATGTAGATCTTGTCCCTCTGGTCACGAGAAACCATTGAACTTTTTTCAAAAAAATTTCGCAGCCCAGATATGATCTTTCAAAGCCCCGCCGAACATAAGAGAATGCGCGCGCGGTGTGGTATTGCTAGCCGGCGACCGTCGAAGCAACGGCAGCGAGGAGCAGTGGAAAGGCGGCGGACTGGGGAGCACGAGGTCATAGGTTCGGTCCCAGTCCTCTGCAAACTTTTTTTTTGCAATTTTTCCTTTTTTTGGATAATATCGTCTAACTGCTCCTTTCTTGAGTTTTGAAGCGTAGAAACATGAGAAAACTTCTTTTTGAACCTTTATAAACACCTGGACTTATTTTTTTGTCAAAAAAATTTTTATTCATGAAATTTTTTTCGTGATTTTTCTATGTGTATGAGCATGGGTTGGAGTATGAAAATTTTTCGAAAAAAATTTTTTTGTTTTTCTTTTTTTGTTTTAAAAAGTTGGTAGTAATCATGACTACGCTGTCAAAACTCACAGAAAAAAATTTTTCATAGTTTTTTCAGACCTCAACGCGCATACGGCTCTATGAGAATGAAAGAAATTTTTTCCGACAAAAGGCAATCATCGCGTATAAATCACTGCAACCTAAAAAGATCTTTTTGGAAGTGGAAAATTTTGGAAAATTTTTTTCTGTGAGTTTTGACGGCGTAGTCATGATTACTTGGACCAGTCAACTTTTGAAATAAAAAAAGAAAAACAAGAAAAATTTTTTTCGAAAAATTTTTCATACTCCAACTCATGCTCATACATGGAAAATCACGAAAAAAATTTCATGAATAAAATTTTTTTGACAAAAAAATAAGTCAGGTGTTTATAAAGGTTCAAAAAGAAGTTTTCTCATGTTTCTACGCTTCAAAACTCAAGAAAGGAGCAGTTAGACGAAATTATCCAAAAAAGGAAAAATTGCAAAAAAATTTTGCAAAGGACTGGGACCGAACCTGACCTCGTGCTCCCCAGTCCGCCGCCTTTCCACTGCTCCTCGCTGCCGTTGCTTCGACGGTCGCCGGCTAGCAATACCACACCGCGCGCGCATTCTCTTATGTTCGGCGGGGCTTTGAAAGATCATATCTGGGCTGCGAAATTTTTTTGAAAAAAGTTCAATGATTTTTCGTGACCAGAGGGACAAGGTCTACATACCCTCCAAAAATGAGCTCAATTGGAGACACTGAAATTTTCGACTTTTGAGGGTCCATAACTTTTTTCACAGACGTATTGGGCAACTTTTGAAAGCAGATTTGGAATCAGCGTGAAAAACTACATCTAGTAAAATTGGTCTCATTCAGAAGTCCCACTGTGAGCTGAGACCATTCCCTGGTAAGTGATTTTGAATAACAAGGAAACCGATGGAAACTAAGATTTTCTTCACCAACAATCAAAAAAAAAAAATTGAACTACGTTTAAGGACTCACACTTTTTTTGGGCTGGAAATACTATCAAAAATGCAGTTAATAGCTGATTTTTAATTATTTTTTTTTTCAACTTTTAAATTATTGTTTCAGTAGAAATGAAAATTTCTCAGCAGAAAACAGTTTACAGAACGCGTTTAAAGGAAACTGCGAAACCTGTCGAAACATCTAGAGAAATTGAATGACTTTTCATAAGCCCAGCGTTGTCAGATACATTTTTGGAACACTCACTATATATACTAAGTTAATTCAATAGATGAAAACTAGAGGCTTCTCATATAAGGAAAAAAGCCGGAAAATTAGGAAGCCGCGAAAAGCATCAAAATCTAAAAGGTAAAAAGAACTAAAATTAGTAGACCACAAAAAGTTGAATTCAAAGTTTTAGTATATTTTTACAGGTTTAGACTATTAGGCAACAAAAGAAACCTCATAGTAAAGCGGCCTTTATCTTTTTCAAGAAAAAAATTCACTAAGAGCGAAAAGTAAAAGTTGAGGCCGTATTCAGAGTAATTTTTGCAAAAAATCAAATATTTCTGTGGCTCTTCAAAAATCAGTTGTCTTTTTCACTCTCTGACCGCTATTTTGAAATTCCCGATATCCACGGTGTTTTTTTCTTTACGCAAGCTCTGATGTGGAGCGCCAAATGGGCGCCACAACTCTTTCTCTGACACACACTATTTCGTCGTTATCTAGCTGCGAGAAAACGACGAAATAGTGTATGTCAGTGAAAGAGTTGTGGCGCCCATTTGGCGCTCCAATTCAGAGAGGTCAAGACTTTTCGTAAATTATGATGTTTAGGGTGTAAGCACACCGAGACGCACTATCGCATACTCAAAATGTTTTTTTCAATTTTTAGAATTTGCGATTTCAGGATAATAGCTCCTGAAATGTTCGAAATTTGTCATTTCGAAGAATATGATGTGAAAAAAACATTCACTTACGTTAAAAAAACATTTAGGAACGATTTCGAAAGGGAAACTCTAAATTACTGATTACAAAATAAAAAAACAAAAAAATATTCTGAAGGTGAATCAGCTCCCATTGAATAAGCATTTATAAATACGAAAAAAATATTGAAATGAGGAAACTTCGAGGAGCAAATGACATTTTTATATACCTCGAAAACCTAGTTTCAGAAAAAAACATATAATGGATAGAAAGCAGAAATTTTTTTCGAAAAACCTCGTATGGCGAAATTTTTTTGTTTAAATCCGAAAAAAACCATCAAAAAAACTAGAAAAAAATATATAATTTAGATGATGCATATATCAAAATCATTAAACTGCATCAGCAAATTCAATTTGGCTCTAATTTACACGAAACCGGTTTCAAACTACGTCAAAGGAACTAGATAATAACTTTTTTTATTATTAACTGATTAAATTAAAAAAACTATAGTTTCCGAAATAGAGTGACTCTTTTTCATGTCGCGAAACAGATTTCAAAAATTTTTGAAAAAAATTAGGACTTTTTAGAAAAAAATCTTCAACTTTTTTTGAGAAAAAAAGTTAAAGATCTGAAACCGGTTTAGAAAAGTGCGCAATTTAAAGCTCCACAAGATGTACCCATAGAGAGGCGGATCACATAGATGCAAGAAATAGAAAAAAGTAAAAAACCAAGGAAAAAAGTGAAGAAATTCAATTTTTGCATCAGAAACCATGAGAAGGGCGCAATAATGCGCCACGGATAATATGCCGCTGGGACCCAAATGCCGTGTTCAAAGTGATTCCGCGAAATTCAAAATAGCCGTCAGAGAAAGAGAAAGATAACTAAATTTTGGAGGGTCAGAGACCATTTTGCATTTCGCGGAAATTACTTTGAACACGGCAAAAATTTCGCATTTTTTTTCATTGCGCGGAACACCGTGTATAGGTCATTCCGCGCCAGCTTGTCACGATTTCCAGTTTATTTGGAGCTACAGTAGCCTTTTCGGCGCTTCGCTTCGATGCTCTCGGTGTGCCCCCTTGCGTGCGCCTTTAATAAAACTCAGTGTTTCCGAACTTTGGAATTTTCTTATTCTACAAAAACAGTTGTAACATCAAACTTTATATCAAACTAAGCCAAAAAAATTATATGCAAGAAAAAGCTCGAACAGTCGGTTTCATCAATAACAATTAAAAAAAGTAATAATTCAATCTTTTTTTGATTTTCTTTTTTTGAAATCCAGCACAGAAGCTGAGTGTGTATAGAAGCTGAACAATTTAAAGTTGAGAAGCTGAACAATTTAAAGTTAAGCCACTTCGAAGCTCGAGTTTCACTCTTTCTTTCTTTGCTGTCCACATGCAAAAGTGATCAGAAAAGCTAAAGGACAAAAAAAATAGAAAGAAATATCAACTTGAAAAATTGAAAATTATTTTCACTCAGCGGAGAAAATAAAAAAAGTTTGAAAAACGAAAATATTTGGCTTTCTTACGCAGTTTCAATCGGATATTGTATTCTGAACACAACCCAAGAAAAAAATGAAAATAAAATGCAAAAAAGAGAAAGAAAATTGAAGTTTTTTGTTTTCGGAGATAAGTGGTTTCGGAGATTATGGGCCTTGAGATTACGGTACTCTGAGATAACGGCTCCGGAGATTTGCGGACTTGAGGTAAAATTGTACCATCAAGCGCCGAAAGGTGTTCTCTAGCTCCGAGGAAAATTAAAATCGTGACAAGCTGGCGCGGAATGACCTATATCACTTTGAAGACATGCCGCGGCATAAAAAGTTCATTAGAGCGCGTTTAAACAGCACAAGAGGAGATTTTTTTTGATCACCTCGAAATTTTTTTGCAAACTTTTGTTCAAACTCGTTTTCTTTTTTTTTAAAATGAATCTTTAAAAGGATCAGTTGAAATTAGAAATAGGATTTAAAAATGGAGATTAGAATATATCGAGCTTTTTTCCCCAAACAAAAGATCTTAAAATTTCAAAAGGCAAAGAATTTGAAAGATTCCTTTTTTGTCTGACTTCTTCGCATCTTCAGGAATTATTTTTCTCGAAGTAACTTGAAAGTGGATTTCCATATTATTTTTCCTTGAATAGTTTTTGTTGTCGCATTAAAAATGATTCGGGGACAGTTGAAACGATAGTCAGACAGTTGAAAAAGAGTAGAAAAAAATTTTTGGAGGTCAGATATTATTTCGAGTTCTTCGAAATAATTGAGAACGAAAACATGAATTTATTTTTTTCGTTTTGTTTTTACAAAAAGTTTTTCGGAATATAGCTAGCTGGCCATGAACTTCGAAAAATAGGAGTTTTGAAGAAGTTTTCGCGATTGAATCTCAACAAAACTTGTCGCTTTGCTGTCATTGTGATTTCAACGAACATATTTTTAAACAATTCTGTTTTTATAAGAATTGAGGAATGGGGTTTTTGATAACATCGATTCTAATTTTGGGAGCGACTATTCTAACTTATCTTTTAGTTAGACATTTGAAGACGCGAAAAGCATTGAAGGTTTGTGGAAAAAAAAGTTAAAAACGAAAAAATAATTTTCAGAGAATAAGTCAAACGCGGAATTACCCGATAATTGGACACGCGTTGGTAACGAAACCGGATCCTGTAGGATTTATTGATCAGGTTAAATGTTGCCTTTTTCCAAAAGGTTGCTGATCTGTTTTAAGGAACATAATCTCAATTTAGAGAACTATCGTGGTGAAACGCCGTTTTAAGTGTTTTGATAATCCGTCCCGCTTTTTTGTCTTTAGACAGCTTAGCAAGCTTTCGTTGATTTCTATGGAAGTTATTCAATAAATTGTATATTTGCAGGTCAATGGGCTGTGCTATCTTTTTCCAGAGAACCCGAGGATGTGCGTGTTGTGGTTGGGCCCGATCCCAATAGTCATGCTCTACTCTCCTCAGCTCGTGGAGGTGATTCTCACCTCGAACAAGCATCTCGACAAAGGATTCGCTTACAAATTGTTGGAGCCGTGGCTCGGTCCTGGACTTCTCACTAGGTGCTGGGAGCAGTCTAAATTCTGTCATTACATTGACAGACGTTCTGATGATAATATTTTTTAGTAAGAAAGAAGCCTGGCGTCCAAGAAGAAAGCTGTTGACTCCGACTTTCCACCTCGAAATCCTCAAAGACTTTGTTCCTATCTTTAATGATCAAGCTAGAATTTTGACAAAGAAGCTCGAAAAGTACTCTGATGGGTAATTTCTATCAACTTTTTTTTCTGTAAATGATCATGAAACAGGGAACCAGTGGAAGTTCTGTCTCTTATAACTTTGTGTACACTCGATGTCATTTGCGAAACATCCATGGGCAAGTCGGTCAACGCGCAACTCGAGGAGAAGGTTTCTTTCTGAAGAAAATTCGTCTCCTTTTGATTTTGAAATAATTTTCAGAACAACGAATACGTCTGGGCTGTCCATACAATCAACGAACTGATACAGGAGAGGACCAAAAATCCGCTGTTGTGGAACGATTTGACCTATAAATTGTACGCTGGGCTCTTTATAATTCCATCTAATTCATAGCTTTTAAGGTTCGGGAACGGAAAATTGCATCAGAAATGTTTGGACATTCTTCATTCTTTCACAAGAAAGGTTTGCATCAATCTTTCTTCATTGTTTTTGCAATTTCCGAAAAAATTTTGACTCTTTTTGACTCTAATTATAATAGCGAAAATATCGAAACTTCAAAACATACCTCAGAAAGTTTCGTAGATCAGTTTTCGGAGACCGATCAATCAAGCTTCTTCAAAGTTTTTTTATTCAAAGTTGAATCTATTTGGAGAACGTAGTTCAAGTTTTCTTCTCTCATTGCTCTCGGCTATATTTTAAACATCCAGAAATTTCGATATTTTTGTTTGAAAGAACTAATCACGCATTTTTAATTTCCTCTGAAGTCAACTCCATAGTCCACCCAGCACTGGCTTACTTCTAATTTTCTAGTCCGGGAAATGAAACTTGAACTCGAAAAAATCAGGTTATCGATGATCGGCACCGGGAGCTGGAGCAGAGCGGCTGGAAGTTTGAGGGTCGTCTGGCCTTCTTGGACCTGCTTCTGGAGATGGCCCGAAACGGCCAAATGGACAGAGCTGACATCCAGGCCGAAGTCGACACTTTCATGTTCGAAGGTCACGACACGACTTCCGCCGGTCTCATGTGGGCTCTCCATTTGATCGGTACTTATCCGGAAGTTCAGCAGAAGATCCATGTACGTTTTCGATAAGGAAACAGTTCAACGGCTAAGTGGTTGAATTTGAAAAAAATACTTTCAAGCTGAAGATCTTATTGAGTGAAACCTTTTTCTGCGTGTTTTGCCACTTAGGCTCCACTATTTTTGATATAAAAGTTTTTTTTCATACCAAATAATCGATTCATAAAATAAGGCAACTTTTAATTTGCTTTTTTTCTATTTAATAACGTTCGTTATCAAATTCAGAAGAGGAATTATTATGATTTCGAGAAAAAAAAAACTTCACGAGAGGTAAATATCAGAATAACTCCGTGCAAGAGGATCGTTAGCAGTTTTCCAATAAAGCCTTTCGGCAGACTTTCTATTGAAAGCCGAAGATAGTTGAATCGAGCTCGATTTTCATTTTTTCGGACTTGTATATTCCGTCCAAATATTAAACACTTTGTGCAGGACGAGCTGGACGAGGTTCTCGGAGAAGACGATGACGTCACCGTCGAACACCTGCCGCGCTTGAAGTACATGGAATGTTGTCTGAAGGTTCTAAACTCTACTCTCATCGGTTCTGACAGTTGCCAGGAGTCGTTGAGAGTGTGTCCCTCGGTCCCGATCGTCATGCGCGAGCTGGCGACTGACCAACAGCTGGGCGGCGTCACTGTTCCTAAGGGCGTCCACGTCCTCATCAACCACCACCTCGTCCACCGCGACCCATCCCAATGGCCAGATCCGGAGCGTTTCGATCCTGACAGGTTATTTTCCTTCTATACTTTTTATTATTCAGGTCTTTTTAACTCCCTCTCGACTCAATTAATTTCAGAGATAAAAACTAGCTGCTGTGAATATTCGAAGAGAGAAACTTTTTTTAGTTTATTTGCTAACTGATCACAAAAAAATTCGTTGAATTTCAGCTGAAGTTGACGGTTAAAAAGAAGTTCCCAATGATGATTTTTAGAAAGCTCCTCTTTTTAGTTCTATTCGTTTCTCAGTCTTGCGTTGCTAGAAAATAAAGATAGCACATATTCTGCAGGTTTCTGCCGGAGAATGCGGCGAAGAGGCACACATACTCGTTCATTCCGTTCTCCGCCGGCAGTCGCAACTGCATCGGCCAGCGATTCGCGATTCTCGAGGAAAAAGTGATTCTGGCCCACATTTTGCGACGTTTCCGCATCGTCGCCGTCGAGGCTCGACATGAGGTTGGTGCTGATCTTTTGCTTAATGACGCTGCTGAACAGGTGCGATACAAGGTCGAGATTATCATGAGGCCCATCAATGGTATACACATCCAGTTCTACAAGCGGTGAGAACTCACATTTTCTTTCATTTAATTTTTGTTCTTGTGCCATTCTGATTGTTTCATTTTTCAAATTTTGATAGAAGTGTATCCGAGAAATTATTTATATATTAGCCATCGATATATTGCCATTTTATTAGTATTGCTGATAACATCGGAAACCTCATTCAATGTCTTTCTTCTTCGCTTTCGGACTCGGGTATGGGCAAAACGAGAACAGTGGGCTCTCTTATATTGATGTCTCTGAATGGATTGTTTGGAAGTCGGCTGACTTTCACTTTTATCTCTTCTTTCGGCTCTTCCACTGTTGTTTCTTCGATTTCTGAAGTTTTTAACGGGTTCATTTGATAGTGTAAGTTATATTCATACCTGGAAGCTGGTTCAAAACTCGCGTTCCAACTTGAAATTCGCTCCGCTCAAGGTCAGTCGTCCTCTTGCGAGGTAGTGTGGGCTCCTCCGGATCAAAGTTGCTAAATTAGAGATACGACCATCTCAAGTGAAAAAAAAAACCTTCGCGGCTTGACGATGTCATCGCGCGTCAGAAACTCATGAGTGCGCTTCCGATGACGTCTTTTCTTCTTTTTGATGTGATGCTTGCTCCGCAGACGCTGGAACTCTAAGTAGTCTCTAGGCGGAGCTCGCGTCGCGATGTCTTCGAAAGGGTTCTCCATCAGAGTTTCTCTCTCTATATCAATCTTTTTGAATGAGTATTACAAAAATACTTACTGGGCTGTTTTAATCGTACTGTTCGGAAGGGTATTTTTGGACCTTTAAGATTTTCTGTTTTTAATGAAGCGGTTCCGGAGTCGATTGCTAGCGAAGAGTTTGACTGTAAAAAGTAATTGAGACTGTTTTTTTTTTAATTTCTCACGGTTGGCGATGCAATGGGCTTACGATCAAGCTCTTTGTCATCTTCTGGTTTTATGAGTGGCCAGTAGTAAATGCATTGATAAAACAAGTGAACCACTCTACAATTTTTACACACTATGGGTCTACTTGGTACCTTCGAGATACTTTTCAATGTACTGTGAAGTAGGAGGCGGAGGGAGGTTCAAAGCCAAATACTGGAAGTAATGTACAAAGATTGGGAGCACCACGTCAGGCTTGAATATTTGAAAGTACAATGGTCTGAACACAGAGGCCGATCAAAATCATAAAGAGAGTAGCATTGAAAGCCAAGGTCGATGAGGGATCTTCATTCCCGCATGCCGCAGAACTACTGAAGTCTATTTAACACTACTGAGTGATTGATCTTGCTACAGAAATGTATTATAAAATGGGAGACAGAGGGGCATTGCCTAACAAAATAGCAAAGTATTAATTTCTGCAATGAGGATTTGAAAATTTTCTTTATCATCTCGAGTATCTTTCTGGCGGTATGAAAAAGACTCAAAATTGAACGTCTCTTTTTCCGATTTTCATATCGCTGAGGGAACTTTCCGACGGAGAAGTTTCCGACTTTTTCTCGATAAACCTTTCGTTTTGAATCTTCTTATAGCAAAAGTAGGTAGTTGATTCATAATTATAACAGATAGAACTAGGAAAAAGAAGTTACTAGATGGTTTATAAGCCGAAAAATAAGGGAAAAAGTCGGAAATTTCTCCGTCGGAAAGTTCCTAGCGATATGAAAAAATCGGAAAAGTCGCCATTCGAGTTTTCGCTGGTCTCTTTTTGATACCATTATTTCATGACAATATTGAGTTCTAAGAGAAAATGTTACCTGATCAGGACGTAGAGCCACGGATATACGTTTCCCATCATGAATTCGCTTTCCCTCTGCATCCATTATGATCAAACTATAACAGAAAATGAATCGATTGCTTCGAAGAGTGAAACTTGCCGGTAGTGAAGAACTTTTTCGCCTTGCATATTAGCCGAATAAGGCGAGATCTGGTGCACGCAATTTCTCTTTACTGTGAGAGCCCTGAAAATAGTGATACCTCACAAGAACTTCTGTGTTGGAGACACTCACAAACGACTGGCCGTGAGCAGCACATCTGTGCCAAAATTGAACCCAGTCCATCTCCAGGATTTCTGAGAGAAAGCTGGAGATTTTTGGTGGAATAACTTACTGGAAACTCTTGAATCGCGCGACCAGACCGTAAACAAGACTTGTTGAACACTTCTTCGCTCATCGTGTTAGATCTGAAGCTTCAGATCATTTCGTAATTGGTTTCCCGACTCACACTGTGGGCGTTTCTTCATTCTTCAGCAGACAATTCCATTGATCAACAATTATATCATTGAGAATTTCTTGGGGCACTAATTTATTTTCTTGGAAGGTCCGAATGGCTCCTGAAAGTATACTATGAATAAAGGCTGAGAGAAACTTCGAGGTTTTATAGTCAATTTTACCCCACCTGAAAGGCGAGGAGGCGCAACGCGTAGCGTGTGCGTTCGCGGTTTTTGGCATGAGTTCAATTCGACCGCCAGCGACTATTTGGGAAGCTCGTTTATCGCTCTTTTCATTCATTTTTTGATTATTTATCGATTTTTTTAATTTGTGCATTAAACAATAGTAAGATAGGTACAAAAAGAGCGGTGCCCGAGCTTTTTAAATAGTCGATGGCGCTTGGATTGCACTCGTGCCAAGAACGGCGTACGCAAACGTTACACGTCCCGTCCACTTATCCGCCTTCAAGTCGGGATGCATTTTTTATATTCAAAAAATTTTTGCAAATAAAAATGAATAACCTGAGGTGGTGAGGCAATTGTTGATTCGAAGAGCAGCGAAAAGCTTGTGATACTTGAGGAAAAGGGCGTCGCCGTTATTTTCGGAGAAAAACTTCTTTTCTTGCTGTGTGTAGTGTAAATCCTTGCACTCGTATGAAATTTGCGGGGTTTGCTCTTCCAAGAAAATCCACTTAAATTTTAATTAATTTAGTTTGGAAAGGTCTGAAGATCTTACCGATCTAATCATTGCGTACAGATCCATTTCTCCTTCAATAACTAATAGTTCTGACGAGTTCAAGAGTTCACACAATGATGTTTCACTGTAAAAAAAGAATATCTATATGGAATGAAGAAAAAGTTAACTTCATTTCTCTCAGTATCCTGGGACATCTCATAAAACGGCAGAAACTTGTTTCCAAATACTTGAGAGAACTTTTCCCGCACCTGCGAAAAAGAATGTTTATAGGAAATTATTTGATACAAACTTTCAATAAAGCGTATCTCTCGGCAATCTGATAAAAATTGATTACATTATGCATGGTCATTCCTTCAGACATCATTTCACTACATCGATCAATGACGCTATCCTAAAATACACTTTTTTAGAAAAAGCGAATATTATTCAAAAACCAATCCGACAAGGAAAGCCGCTGCGAGAATCCCACCAATGTTCTCAACATCAAGGAGGATCTCGTTGTTGTACAAAGAACCAAAAACGGCGTTCAGTCCTAACATTGCTCTTCGAGAAACAAGAAAGAAACAAGGAAACTACCTTCTATCGTAACGTTTTCATCATTGATTTCCAAGTGTAAAACTTCATCACCCGAATCTTTCCAGACCCCATCCAATAGTGCCTGAAACAGAATAAATTCTGCATATAATTTTGCTTTTCTCACTCAACCTCAAAATAAGAACACTGCTTCAAATACAGTTTGTGTAACTTCCAACGTTCTCCTAAAGCTATAACTGAGAAGTCAGAACCTTCGCCCTGAATCCAATCGGAAAATGAGAAATTTTTATTTTAAAAATCTACAAACCTTCATGAATAGCTTATCGTAAACGTAACTGGTTGTGTCCAGCTTCGTTATTTTTGAACTCGAGTTGTCCGACTGAGAATTTCCGCTTTTCCTTTTTCTGTTGTTTTTCTTCATAGAACTTTGTATTTCATAATCAGTCAGGTTTCCAGCGCTTTCAACTTCATCTGGATCTTGCTTGAAGCGAGTTATGAGGTTTCCCATGGAACCCTGAAAACAGAAATCGGCGGTAATTTTTTTGTTGGAAAAAAATATGATCAGTATAATACAATACATCCTAAAATAATCGATATAATAAAAAAATATTGATTTAGTTTATCGAGAAATATATTGAAAGAAAAAAATAAATTTCGAGCGTAAATGAAGACTTTATTGCGCGTCACTGGCGAGTTTGCGGAGCTTTTTGCGGAAGAGACGCATGCTGTTGAATACTGTGTTATTTTTTAGCGCGAAAAAGTTGTTAGCCCGTTCAAAAGCTTACTCGAACTACATGAATTCTGATTATCTGTTTCTTATATTTCACAATGAATTTAGGATTACCAAAGGGAAATTTTCAACGAGTGTGACTATACTGTAGGGAAACAAAAAAAAAATTGTGTAAGTCTGTGTAGTTGGAAGTTCGGCCCCAAAATTTGAATATTTCGTTTCCTTTCTGTCTCTTTGCATCAGTAGCTCGTGCCCTAAGCCTGAAAATCCGCCGAATCAGACCAACAAGGCAATGGCATTTGTAGTGGCCGCTTCAACTCAAGCGATCTTGACCGCGCGTGTTTGTCTACTGTCGACAAAAAGTCAGTGCGACGGCGCATCCGCGGACAGTGTCCGGCAGTAGGCGGAGCGTCGCTTCGACTGCACCTTTACCTGTCATCGAGCCGATTTCTTCCTACCAAGCGGACTTCCTCTTCGAAGAAATTCCGACCGTTCTTCATGCTGTCATGTCGCCGGCGGCACTAATAGCCTTACTTCTGCCATCGGTTCTGCGCGGCCAGGCTGACTTCTTCGAACCAGTCTGTCAAGTCAGACCACCCCAGTGCCAGCTTCTCTGTCCTCACGGGTACCTTCGAGATTCTGGCAAAACGTGCATTTGTGCGTGTGCGATTGATCCCCTGTCAGGTATGTTCAACATGATAGCTTCACAGTTTTTTTAGCCAGTCGTAAATACGTTATTCATTTTTTTAAAACCCTCGAAAACTTATATTTCAATGTTAGAAAATAAGAAAGTTTGAAAAAAATTTACTTCCTTATCAGTAATCTTTCGAAATCATAAAGCTTTAGCATGTGTCTGGGAGTTGAGAAAAAAATTTATATGGTCTGATAGTTTTTCAGACCACATTATGCTCAGCGACAGAGATGTGTGTAGCGATAGGAATCAGACCGAAATGTGTCCCGCGGATTGGTGAGTCAAACAGCAGCAAGTTCCGAAACCGATTTCGTATCATGAAGATCTCGTTTTTTTGCAAAGATTTATAAAGAAAAAAAGTAGTAATAAAAAAACAAGCGGTACTCGGTGTGTACACGCGTAGCCAAAACAGGTCACGGGTAATTGGTGCGGCAACAGTGCCCGGGGGCAATTATCTGCGGTCGCAAAGAAAGTCCAACAGCTTCAGGAGCGAGTCGCCCTGAATGTCCACGACTCACCGGCGGCGTCTGCGCCCTCAGATGCGAAGGCGACCACGATTGCAAAGGTGAGCAATCCCGAAGAGATGAAAAAAAAAAATAAGGCGCAGACTTCAAAAAGCTTTAGAAAATTTTGTGGTTTTTGGGTTCGAAGTTCAGATTGCCATTGTATAAAGTTGTCCACGCATGCTGAACTTGACATAACTCTTCCTGTTGACTCCATGATTTTTTTTTAGACTTAAAACGGTTATAAAAACATCTGAAATTATCAAGATAATCGATAAGTTAGCGAAAAAAGTGTTGAATTATAACTGATTCCTTTCCAGGAAGGCTAGTATGCTGCTCCAATGGCTGCGGAAGAGAATGCGTGACCCCGCTGACTCAAAGTTTTGCAATAAAAGCAGAAAAGCCGATCCAGCCAGTCATTGGTAGGACCTCTCTTTCTAATAAGGGATCTTATGATGCCCTTCAGGCTCTTTTCACCGCCTTCTCAACGCTGTGACTCAGTTTGCGGGAAGCAAGTTGGCCACCATGACGCCTGTTTCAGGCGGAAATCCGTCCCATTTTGGTTTCTATCGAAAATCTGACCGGTGGAACTGTTAATTTTGAGGTCCAACTGCTATTGAGCCAGTCGGAAGAACAGTGAAAATTGGAGCCTGTCCGCCGCCAACGGGAGATGGGGCCTGCAAAGGTTTTTCTGTTCAAAATTAGAAAAAAAACATTAATTTGAAAAAAAAAAACAAAAAAAAACTTGCTCTTAGAAGTAAAAGAACACGTTTTATTACAAACTTCTTTTTTTTTCCAAATTCCCCGTTCAAATATTTTTTTGAAACCAAAAAGATTCTGACTTCCCTAAGATTCTTCATAAGTATATTAGCTTCTTTTTGCTCTGTCCAGCTCTGAAGTCATCTTGGAAAAAAACCAAATGACTGAAGAAAAAAAACAGAGGCAGCTTGGGGAAGTTTAAAGATAAATAATGAATGACTTCCATTTAAAAAAATGTTTCATTTTTCAATTTTTTTGAAGAACAATCAAAGTGTTCGAATGATTTCGATTGCCCAAATTTCGACAAATGTTGCGTCAACGAGTGCGGAGCCACTTGTGCAGCGCCCATCAAATCCACCTGTGAGCTTCGATCTTTTTGTAAGACCCGAAGCTTGGAATTCAGCTTGTGTCCATTTGGCGATCGCTGTCATGCGACTGCCAACGTCAAAACTCCTCAACGACTTCGTTCCAGCATGCGAGCCCAACGGAAGGGTTTTCCATCATTTCTCTTGTTTTGAGTGACGATTTTTGTTGAGTTCTCTTCGGTGCAGTGCGACAGTCGCTGGTGCTGGTGTGTCGACGTCCACTACGGGGCTGAAATCGCCGGGTCTCGTGTGGAAAAGGCTCAGAGAAAAAGAGAAATGTGTACAGGTGGGTAGACAAATTCGTTGCTGTTCTGAAAATGAGTGTCAAGAAAATATGTAAAACTCTAGTAAAATTTCAATTTGAGAATTTTTAGCTTTCTGTGGAAGACTCGAGTTTTTCGAAAAAAAAGGCAAACAATAATTTTAAACTGTTCATATTTTTTTCTCTGCTGATTTTCATTCAGAATAGTGTAGACGAGCTATTAATGTAGAAGATGGTTGACTTCGAATCCGGAGATTCCAAGCTCTGAAGAAGCCTTGAAAGAAAGAGCCAGTTTTATTAAATACATGAGTAAACCTTGAGCCTCAGAAAATCGACTGTGCGCTCAAAAATGCTCGAACGAGTGCTCCCACGGCCACGTGATGGACGTTTTCGGCTGTCCCCACGTCAGTTGTGCGTGTGTCGACATCTGCGCTCGCGTCCGGTCAGTCAGAAAACTCTTTGAACAACTCTTTTCTCTGTAGTTTCGACTGTTATCTTCTTTTTTTCAAGATGCGACAGTCCATCTTACACTTGCCAGCTGATAGAGCCCGACTGCGCCAATCCGCCTTGTCTTCCTGTCCCGCGATGTAAATTTCATCTATTTCATCTATCAAATGGATCATTTTTCTGTTGATGCCCAGATTGAAAAATAAGTAAATTTATGTGCTTGACTATAGAATTTTTTTCAGGAAAATAATTTTCAAGCAATTAATTTTTTGAAGCTGTATGAAATGATTTATTCCAAGGAAAAAAAAGAACAAGAGTGATAAATTACGTTTTTAGTCAAAAGCTGAAACTGTGTAAAAAAAAAATCTGGTTTTCAAAAAAAAGGAAAGGAAAAAAGTGAAAAAAAACTAATATGTGTTTTCATTCTTTTTCAAAAAGCTGGAAGGGTTTTTTCGAGAGTCATTATGAAGTTGCTTTTTGATTGGACACGTCTGACAACTTCTCAACTGGTTTTGAAATAATCCAACTTTTGTTCTCAGGCCTGCTGAACCCTTGCGAGTCCGGATCGCCGCTAGTCCTTCCCAATGGAATCACGGCGCTGTGTTCGGCTAACAAAGACTGCGGGGCCGACTTTGGATGTTTCAAAGTCTCCAAATTCAATTTATTTTTGAAGAACAGTTTTTTTCAGATCGGATATAACGGACTCGGATTCTGCTGCCGTGGAGAGCATGCTACGAAGGATGGAAGATGTCCTTCCAAGTCTGTCAAAAAAGTTGCCGCCACGTGTTTTTCTTCTTGTAAAAATGACCAAGACTGTCCTCAAGGTTCAGTTTTCAACTAATTTTTTTTTAAATTTTTTGAAGTTGCTGGTACCAATTCTAACCGTGCAATATTTCAGAACTGAAGTGCTGCTTCGATGGCTGTGCCCTCGCCTGCGTGGCGCCTGAATTCTTCTCTCTGAAAAAAGCGAATCTTCTGAAGACGTCGGCGGTGGCTCACTACCAGCCAGGCGTCGTCGAACGCTACAACAAGAACCATCTGAGCTCCCTGGTGGCCGATTGCGCCGACGCCGTCGCCGAGAACGGCACCTGCAGCTCTCAATGTCAGGCCGACAGCGACTGCCACGGAATGAAAAGGTGTCGGAAGACTTGGATCGACCTACAGTTATGCTCTGCCTGAGCAAGTCCCAAACTAGAGGGTTTCGAAGATGGGGAAAATGTTTTGAAAATTAAGATTTCCAGAAGGAAAAATTGAAATTTTTTTTCCCTGTAATAAAAGGATTTAATAAATATCTGCTCTAATTAGTTAGCATTATTAAATTAATATCGCGGAAGTTAATGGAACAAGGTTTTGTATTTTGCAGATGTTGCCGGAACGGATGCTCCACTTCTTGCCAATATCCCGTACGAAGCACTCGTCAGTTTGACTTCCCCATTCTTCCAATGTGGCCATTACCTCAGAAAAAGACACGACATTAAGAAAATTTTCGAATTTTTTCAGCGTGTTTCCATGCCGCCTTGACAGCTGAACTTTACGCGCTAAGACTTTTGAAGAAGTGCGATCGAGCTGGCAACTTCGAGCAGTTCCAGGCGAGTCTGAAACACGTTCAAACACGGATCGAGATTTCAGTGCGACTACGACGGCTGTTTCTGCGTGGACATCGGCACTGGCGAGGAAGTGAGCGGTTCGCGGGTCTCGACTGGAAAACCCAACTGCAGCGGTTCACCTTTTTGCCAGAATTTTCGCCACAGGAAGCAGTTTCAGCCCCGAGTACGTGTAAGCCACTCGTGTGTCCGACGAACTGCCCTTTCGGATTCGAAAAGGACCAGAGCCATTGTCCGACCTGTCGGTGCCGCAATCCTTGTGAAGAGGTTGGGATCTACCCTTTCAAAAAAAGGCGGACGAAAGGATGACTAGAAACATGTGCTCGGGAGTTTGGATGAGAAACCAAAAAATTCCAACTTTTTTTTCTTAGTTTTTTTTATTTCTAGTTCACCAGTTTAGCGGAAACAAGATGTTTGTACGTTATGAGGTACAATTTTTTGCTACATCAAATATTTTTAGCCGATTATTAGTCATTTTTCGAACCAAACGCTGAATGACTTTTCTAAATGAGCGGCGTCGAGCTGAAATTTTATTATTTATCATAAAACCTTTGGTAAGGATATCGTTTTAGGTGAAATGTCCGCAAGGAAGCGTCTGCACGATGAGCAAAGTGCTTTGTTATCAACGAGATAATTGTCCTTTCCAGCCGAGATGTGAGTACATTAAAACCAAAAAGAGTCCGGAAATTCCTCTTGCCAGGTCTTCTAAACTTTTGTCCCAGCGGCGATCCTCATGTCTCCAACATAGGGCTGGTTGAGTCTTGCAATGAAGAGTCCGACTGTCCTTCCGCGACGCATTGGTGTCATCAGGTCAGTACTTGTTTGGTCGAAACGTTTTTTTTTCTAGAATGCAAAAAAGATTGTGAGTTCGACTTTTTTCATTTGACTGGAGATTCGGACAAACCTGTTGTTCAATTCATTACTTTTTGAGATTCAAACAACTTCAGATTGGAGCTCCTGCAGGAGGCGTTTGCTGTCCGATTCCAAGAAGATCGCGAAACTTCGGCAGCTGTGCCGTCGTTCCGATTTCTCTCAACTCGGACAAGATGTGCAGGTTTTGTGGATCCCTTGAAAAGAGGAGAAAATAATGTTCTTCAGAGTCAACTGTCGCGTTGACGACGACTGCCACATGCATCAGAAGTGCTGTTTCGATGGCTGTGGAGCTTCCTGCCAAGGTAGTCCGACGTTCAGACTTTCTCACGAGAAAATGGCTTCAGATGTGCAGCAGCCGCCGATTTCGGAGCTCACTGAGGACATTGAGAAAAAGTGGAGTCTGTATTTCTTCGTCGAGAGTCCTTTGTGAGCGCGACGAGTGAGTCTATTTTCAGGATAACGGGATTTTTTGAAAATAGTGAAGAGGAACTGGAAAAAAACACCGTATTCAAACTTTCCATCTTGTCTTTTTTTCAAAATTTTTCTTATTACGAAACGCGTTTTTATTTATTTTTTTGATCTGATGAAATTTCTTATTGAAGAATTGATTGAAAACTAATGTGCTGCCAAATTTCAAGTCTAAAACTTTTTTTAAAAACTTGCTCGAAAAAAATCTTGAGGGTAATATTTTTTTGCAGGTGAAAGAAATATAAAACCTAACACGAATGGGAAATTTTCTAAGAAAAAAAGTTCAACTTTCGTGCTCATTTCTCTTGTTCATTTATCATCCGTACCGTCAAATTTTTTTCAGACAGGACCAGTGTAAAAATCGATTCGGACTGCTCTGGCGTGCAGAAATGCTGCGACGACGGCTGCAAGAAGACGTGCGCCTATCCGATGCAAACCAGCAAATGTATGATGCGCAAGACAAATCTCCAGAAGCTCGGTCAACTCGACGTCATCAAATGTCATCCAGGTGACTGAAATGACGACGTCATCGAGTGAAATTGAGATACAGACGGTTCTTTCGAGGAGATTCAGTGTGACAACGAGTTTTGCTGGTGCGTCGACGATGAAGGCAACTATATCGAGGGAACCAAGAGCAGTGATGACGTCACTCCCACCTGTCCAGGTATCTTCAGAGACCGGGTTCTCAACTCTTCAGGGTTCTTGAAAATGCATAAATATGTCTTTATATTAACATTTTTTCACTTTTCAACTTCTGATTTCCGCTCTCTTTGCGGAAAGGCCTATAACGTCAGGTTTTTTATCAGCCTGGCGTTATAGGACTTTCCGAAAAATCAAGATTTGAGCGATAAAAATAATTTTTCTAGTATAAAACAGAAAAACTATACTGCGCTTAACAGAGCCGTGCAAGAAGCTGTCTTGTCCCGATCTGAAATGTGTGTACGGTAGAAGGAAAGAGAACGACTGCGAGACTTGCGACTGTCTGGATCCTTGCGAAGTCAGCACACATTTATTCCATTCTCCCAGTCCTCCTCTTCAGAACATCAGCTGTCCAGACGACTCGATTTGCGTGCCTACTTCAGTTTCTTGTATCAAGGAACCGTGTCCAACGGTAGAAGAATGGCTTCTCCTTTCGAATTCCCGCTTTTATTCAGGTGCCAAGATGTGTGATCAACCCTTGTCCAAACTCCGATGTCCTTCTTAACATAACTTCTCGGACGCCTCTCCGCTGCAAGCATCGCAAACAATGTGCAAATGGACTGATGTCGACTCACTGCGCCATGCTCACGGCTGACTCAGGATTTGCTGTTCGGGCGAAGGTTCGAGGCTTCTTCCGAAGGTTTATCTCTGATTTGCAGAGCCGCGTCTTCATCCGGGATCTTGTCCAAATGCCGAATTGTCACTGGGAGAAAAATGCACCCGTGAATGCTCCTCGGACAATGACTGCGAGAACTCGTCGAAGTGTTGCTGGAACGGCTGCGGACTTGGCTGCGTGCCGGCTTCTTTCGACGCTGCTCCAGTTCAGCTGCACCTCGGAGAGTGTCTCGTGATTCCTCATCTGCGGAATCATTGCCTTCATCGGTATAACACTTTCTCTAACAGAATCGTTTGAATATTAATATTAATTGGTGAATAGAGAGTTTCTCTGAACAAGACTCATGTTTCAAAAAAACCTACTAAAAGATTGTTTTTTTCTTGAAGTAATTTGAAAATAACGGGAAATTTGCTAAAATTTTCAATTAATCAATTTCGATTTTTATGGACGGAACCGAATTTGGATGAAATAGCTGGAAATCGCATTTTTAGACCGACAGTTGAAGAGTGCAAGAAAGACGAAGACTGCCCCTCACTGCTGAAATGCTGCTTTGACGGCTGTGTTAAAAGATGCTCCCATCCTCACAAGACGACAAATTGTGAGCCCTACCGAGAATACTCCTCAGAATTCTCTTTCTAGGTGTCCATCAACGACTGTCCGCTCTACAAATAGCAGAAACTAACGAGGAGACATTTGTTGTGGAATGCGGAGCTGGAGGAGAGTTCGACGAGATTCAGACTCACTTCGGATTGATGTGGTGTGTCGACGAGCGAGGCTTTGAAATTCCAGGGTAGCCTTTCCTTGGTCTTGAAACTGAATAAACTGATTAGCTTTCAGGAACGAAATCGACTCGAGTGCCCGACTGCCAGAAACCGCGTCCGTGTCCTCTGAGGACCTGTTCCAAGAAGTGTCCTTATGGGTAGAGCCTCCGAGAGAAGACATTCCATAGCTGCCGATTCAGGTTGAAGAGCGACAACGAGGGCTGCTCCGTGTGCGACTGCGTCAAGCCCTGCGAATTCGTCGCGTGTCCGGCCGGAACTCTGTGTCGCCTGGTCTCAGTCGCGTGCTTCGAAAAAGATTGCCAGCCAGTCGCTCGATGTTTCCAACTTCTAAATATTCTCTTTAATGGAGATCTCAAAGGTGTTCCCAATATGTGCTCAACCGGCGAACCTCTCAAGATAAACGACGAGGAGTTGGCCACGTGCACTTCGAAGTCTCCTTGTCCTGCCGGATTCCACTGCAAGAACTCTGGATACTTGGGGCTGTCTATCTGCTGTCCAGTTTATGGTGTGTCTTTTTTTCGGAATTCCTCACTAATTCTCTTAGATTTGCAACTGACTCAATGTGCTGCCCTGCCGTTGACCCTCACGTCTGTCGATGCTGCTCCTTGCGTGGTAAGAAAAAAAAAGTCAACCAAAAAGTGGATTTTGGGTCTCAAACTATGACTCAGAGAGTAATTTCCGTAAAGTTAAAAATTCATTTAGTCGCGATGATTTTTTTTGTGAAAAAAGCCGAAGAAAAAAATGGTGTGAGTATGCCGTAAAATAGGTTCTTTTTTACATTATGAAGTTCCATGAATGTGAGGATTATATGGGCACATCGGTTGTTGAGGTGGGATGTCGTCAGCCAAATGATTGTCCCAAATCGACATGTTGTTTCAATGGCTGCGGTACCAGTTGCCAGTACGAGTCGCGTAAGTTTTCTGTTCTTCCCGACGAAAAAGCTTCTTTTTCCTTCTAGAAGAGTCTCCCGCCGTCCGAGGGTTTCCTCAAAAACCTGTTGTTCATACGTTTTCCAAGAAGTTTCCTTTCTCGCAGATCAAGGTTTAAAAAATGAATACCTGGTTTCCAAGAAGAGTTTAGCCAATAAAGTCGATATCCGTTGCGCAGCCCACGCCTCCGCGACCCCAGATTTCTCTGGTCGCAACGACATCGACACCGGTTGGCGTGACTGTAATCAACCCTATCGGTCTGTGGAAGAATTCCGAAAGAAAAACCTCGATATCTAGGCATCCTGTCAGCTGTCCAGAAACTGGGAACTTGCAAAAAGGTGCTGCTAAATCCTGGCTGCGGCGAACAATGTGTGATGGACGCAGACTGTCCGGGTTATTGGAAGTGCTGCCGTGCGACCTGCGGGAACGTCTGCTCGCCTCCCGAAGTGTTTCCGTTCTTTTTTCTAACCTCAGAATTTCTTGAAGATTGCCACGGCTTGCATTCATCGTCTTTTGGCATTCAACGAGAAACTCGCCGCCGAAAACTCGAATCTACCTGCGCCAGTACAGTGCTCCGCAGACGGACTTTTCAGAGAGCACCAATGCGATATCAACTCCAAGTACGTCGCCTAACCGAAAAGTTTGATTTATCCATTGCTACAGACAGTGTTGGTGTGTCAACACGCTCGATGGCACAGAAATACCAGGAACTCGGATTTACAACCACGTCTCACTTCCGGACTGCTCTGGTTTGATATTCCTGGCCTATCTCCGACTCTTCTCATTTTTCCAGCCCCAAAGATTTGCTCCACGCGCTGCGACTCCTCAAAGTGTCCTTTCGGCGTGAGACTCGACACCAACGGATGTCCGATGAATGGCGCCTGCGAATGTGCCAACTTGTGTAGTGTAAGAACTATATCAGGAAGAGAAACCGAATGGAGTTTCAAGACGTTCGATTGTCCTGTTGCCATGGAGTGCGTACTGATGCCCGTCCGTTGCACCACGCACCCTTGTCCTGATGTTCCTCAATGTGAGTCGGTTTTTGGATTCATGGGTCTTGGTTCTGTCTCAGGCATCGAATCTCTCTGCGCGACACCTCAACGCGACTCCTACCGCAACGCCGTCGGATGCACGGCGGACGGAGGCTGCGGAAGAGGCGCCAAGTGTGTCACTTCTCCGCTCCGAGCCGAGGTCTTCTTTCCTTTTTTCATCGTCGCTCTTTCTTTTCCGTACAAAAGCAGAACAGTAAAGTTTTAGAACTGTACAGCAGAAAGAATATTGGCAGATAGCTATTTTGAATTGTGATGCATTTTCAGAGCGGCATTTGTTGTCTGCAAAAGCTTCCTGCCTTGCCATCTGTCGAAGTTCCCATCCCTTCGACTGTGTTGCCTACCGTAGCCTTGCCTCCTTCAATCACAAACAGCCTTCCTTTTCCAAACAAGATGACGGTCATCGAAGCAACTCCGATCAGTGTCATGAAGGCTACAAGTTAGACCTTGCATTTATCCGTCCCGGATTTAGTTTTCTAGACTGTACCACAATGCAATCGGCTTTGGTTCTTCTGAAAAAGAACGGGGCGATTGTTAGAGGATACACTCCTCTCTGCGACGTTTCAACTGGAGATTACAACACAACGCAATGTGACGGGAGCAAGTGCTGGTGCGTGAACGCTCTGAACGGCGAGGAAATCTTCGGCACGAGAAGCTCATCGCGAAACCCTTGCAATGGTTGGTCACACCCCTCAGCGAAGACTTGTGGGTTGCAGCCAGAACGACGTGCGTCTCGAAATGCTCCGGATCCATGTGTCCCTACGGGTTGGTCCTCGATAGAAATGGCTGTCCTCGAGCCGAGTGTCTGTGCAAATCGCCGTGCGAAGACGTCGACTGCGTCACCGGCGAGGTCTTCACTCAAAAAATCAGCTCTCACACGTATTCGCTATTCGAGCAATCTGACCTGTCCGCGTTTCTTTTCTCTCGTCGGCGTGCTCATAGCGATCCGAATAAAATCACCTACACGAGAGTATTTTGAGAAAAAGAGAGCGTAGACAAATCTTACTGTATCAATGTTTGGCCTGTGTAGATACTTTCGTTACCGACAAAAGAAAATTCTTACAAAGTTGTTAATTTTCTCTTCCTCACTTTGGGAAATCGGAATGAGATCACTAACTAGATTTGATTTTTACGCAGATTTATTTTCTGGTCTTTGAAAATGTCAGGAGGGACTATGGAAAAAAGACAATACCTCTCAAATTTTAAGTGACGACTCCTTGTAAGCTGCTCACCTCTGTATCAAAAGAAAGTCTTACACAATTATTTTTCGAAGTATACGTATAGTTATGATTTTTTATAGCTACTCGAAAACACATTTTTCAACATTTGGGATCATATTTTTATTCTCAGATCTCCTGGGCAAACTTTAATACCGAAAAATTACGGTAAAGAAAACTCAGTGCTTCTAGTTTTATTCAGAGGTGAATTTTGTGAATTTTGAACGAACGCTAGGAACGAAAAAAAAAACAAGTAAATATTGCCATTAGTTGTATATTTTTTTAGGTTTGTATTTTACGACGTGCGGATTGCCCTTCTCGATGGTGTCTTCCCGTTCCAAACTGTAAGCGTGACTTCCAGGCTTGAACTAGTTTTGGTGGCAGGCGAGCGTTCGCCGTGCAACTCAGGACTGCGGCCTCTGGTAGAGTCTCGGACGCGACAACAGTTTTCCTGCACGGACAACTCGATCTGTCCGGCAGGCTATTACTGCACGGCCTACGACGAGAATATGCACGGCGTCTGCTGTCCCGCCAGAGGCTTGTATCAACTCCCTCACGAGATAGAATGGCAACATTTCAGAGCCAATCTTGAGTGTCGGAAAGAAGGAGCAGTTGTGTCCCCATGGCGATCCGTTCGCCGCGTCTTCCGATGGAACTCCCACCGCCTGCACAGCGCTCAGCAATGGGTTCGTCGCGCTTTCTCTTGGAGTTATCCCTTAGCCAAAGTCACTAATTTTGAATAATAAAGTAGATTGTGAGATATTGGTTTCAACAACCACCTTTAGGATTGATGCAAATATTTTTCAATCTTACCGTCGAAAAATTATCGATGATCAACGGAGACTCATTTCTTTGTTAACATTGATACTTATACCATAATCAGAAGCTTTCATAATGGAGATGTTCATAAAAACAAGAAAAGAAAGCGAAAATTTTGAAAATCGACAAAAATTCAGAAAAAAAAAGATGAATTTCGTTAACTCTGAATTCTTTCCGCCCATATTCTTTTCACTGTCGTCGGTTTCAGTTGTCCTCCAACCCACTACTGTTCCACGAGAGCGAGTCAAACGACTGGAGTTTGCTGTGTGTCCAAAAGTGAGTGGAGTGAAGTTTCGCCCGAGGAACTCCACGTTGCAGGACACGTCTGCAACCAGCAGCCGGACCGAGGTCCTTGCCACGGCGTCGTCCCGCGCTTCTTCTACTCTTCTCGCAATCATTCCTGCTCCATTTTCGAGTACGGCGGCTGTGCGGGCAACCTCAACAACTTCGCCACTTCTGCCGATTGCGACAACTTCTGTGCAGGTTTCCAAAGGATTCAGTTTTATACTGCTGAAAAGAACCAAGAAGAAAGGGAAGCTTCATCCTATTTTTGCGTTTAGTCATTAGGATAAGGAAACGTTTTTGTTTCCGCCAAGCTGTTTACCCTTTTTTTGATCTCTAACTTGGGGTGACAGCAAGACGTGACAGGCTGCGGGTAAACAATGCCGAAATGGAAGCCTAAAACTCGTTCATCTCATTTTTGAAGTTCATTAGTAGGGATCTCTGCAGAACATTAATTTTGAAAATTCAGGTTTTGATAAACGTTTTTTGAATAATAAATATTTCCTATCAATGTAAGCTAACAATGACGAAACATACGTTTTGATTTTAAAATTTCGAATCTTCTTTTTTTTTTAATCTGCCCTGACTTTTGTGCATTTTTTTTTTGGAAAAAAAATATTCTCTGAATTTTTTCTGAGATGCCTTTAAAAAAAAGCGTTTTGAGGTGTGGGACTGGATTTATCTTCTCCCTACAACGAACATGAAGCGAGCTCACCTATTGAGTCCTACCTTTTGGGGTTCTCTCTGACTGGAGCGCGCATAGAAAGATCAAGAAGAAAAGATGCGGAGAGGTGCAAAAAAGTTGAAATTATCATCTGGATCAATCTTCGCTTCAGAGAACTTGAAACGATTCTAGCAGAAAGGTTTGGAATCCCCCGAGGTTCCATAGAGGATCTCATCATTAGAGACGATAACACTGTCCGTTTTACGATTCGAGATGTCGACGCCCAAAAATTTGCACGAGAAGTCTCAGAACAGGTTCGCTCTTGAGCTGGCAAGTCCTGAGTGAGAAGATTCCAGATTTCGAGCGGAAAACTCGCTCTGCGACTAGCAGGACACCATCTGAAAGCTGAAGCTCACACTCTAGTAGCGCACCATATCGCCCAGGAAACTGCTTCTGAACTCACCGCTCGAGTGGTTTTCTACGGTCTTTTCTCCTCCTTCACATCTGTTACCATCATAATATTCAGCAATCCTTTTCGCTGCCTTTGTTTTCGCTCTGCTTGTTGGATTCTTACTGTGCTTAGCTTGCGTAAGTTTGGAAAAGACGAAGATTTGGTTGACGAAATCGTTGTAGTTCTGTTTTTACCGAAACGGGTCGAAGAGGTCGAACGCAGGGACGACGCCGTCGAACACAATAGCCGGTAGCATCGTCGCAGAACGGATGCCGCCTCGTCCGATCCGACGCGTCGAAAGGGTATTTATTTCTATAGTTGGATCATCTTCAGAAAAGAGACGGTCGCCAAAATTTGGAGTCAAATAAACAAAAAATCAACTTTTGACTGCAACTTCGTTCGAAGCTAATCACGATGAGTTTTTGCAGATATTCTCGCGCGAAAACGTGTCAGTTTGCTCGAACAGATTGGCTGATGAGCGGCCCGTCAGTCGCAATTATTATTAATTTAGAAACTCGCCCACGTTCTTTTTAATCAGATGCTTGGAAACCCTTGCCAAAAGTAGCTCGACTACAACATAGCCTGTACCTATTTCTTATCAGTCAAATCGTCTGACCCACTCTCGCCTTATTGCTCAATTTTTGTTATTTTCATTGTTAAATTATTGATCAGTTCTTGTTGTGAATATAATAAAACATATTTTTGAAAATTGTTTAATTTTATCACGATTTGACCATTACGAATTTCAATTTCGTCACAGTTTCAAATTCTTCATTAATTTCCTTTCAAAGACGCTATCGCAATAGTTTTCCAACGAGTTTTAGATGATTGCTAATATACAATGGCTGGCACAAAACTGGGAGAATTTGGGTAATATGTTCCTCCATCAATTCAAAGATCAGAAGTTTTTTCTGGCCGCTTTGAAAGGGTTCCGCAACGGCTTAGTGTGAGTACGTTGAAAGGAATAAAACCAATTTACATCCTTTCTTTAGATATGGAGCTCGTATCCGTGCGCCTCATGCACTGGTTATGGTTTTTCTGTTCGGCGAGGGAACGTTAGTTTATTTTTGATGTGTCCAACAAAAAACTGAAAATTTGTGAAAGTTGAAATTAAATTGGTTCAGGTTCTTTGAAAAGCTGCTAACGATTTATCGCCTAACAAAAACACACGCAATAAACTTGGCGAAATTCGTTTTCTCCTACAAATTTCTGCAGGGATTATTGGGAAAAATGGAAGGTCGTTTTTTGAACTAAAGAAAAAAGAACTTTCGATCTGGCTCAGGTGGAAGACGCGAATGGCACTCGTTTGCTGCGGCTTTCCTCATGGGCTATATGGTTTTTGGCGAGAACAATGCTGTTAATATGCAGGTACATGAAAGAAAGAATTTAGAAACTGAATAAAATTGAAGATAAACTTGTACCTTCTTTCTCGAGTCGTCGTAGGCCTCGTGAAGTTGGCCGCCGACCAACAAGTTATTCCACAGCCCGGTGAGTTTTTCAAGATTGGAAAAGTTTACTTTTTTCTGTTTTCTTGATTCTACATGACCACTTTGAGATGTAAAAATAAAACGTTTTGCAGATTTCCCAGTGTTTCCTTGGTTCGCAGCGACTGTCTGGGGCCTCGTTCTCTGGATGTTCGAGTACCATACTGGGGTCCTGCAAGGATCTCTACAGAAGAGCATGACTTATCTCTACCACGACTCCAACTTTTGGTCTGACATCCGGACATTCGTCTTCCGAAATAAATGATCCTAACGGGTTTATCATCATGAGCTTTTACCTATTTTTGATATGAAGGAATAATAATAAATTTTGAAATCCTTATTTTTTTCTCTAAATATTTATACATCCATTCATATCTGAATTCAGGCTTCATATAAGATTCTGTGCTGAATCATGGAAAAACTGACGAGTTGTAACAATTGTTTGTCGGGTTTTTTGAGTCTGTGAAAAAGAAAAGCATTTATCTCATCTCATTCAATAAATATTCATAGAACTACATATAAATATTATTTTGCACACGGATCTGCGCAAAGCATGGAAGCAAAAAAAAATAGAACGTTCAGATTTGCAGTGCAAAGCATCAAGTGATACGCGGCTTCATATGAATGAGAATTCCCTGAAAACTATTGAACACTATTATGAATTTAAACAGCCGCATTAGAGCTACATATATGTAGAAACATTTTCAAATGGAAATAATTTTGTTCGTATAAAAGAATACAAAAAAGCTGTGATGTCGCGCAGGAAAGTTCGCCCCGTCGCAAAGGGCGCCAATTCAAATTCACTAAAAATCGCAAGACTTAAAAAAATATTTTTTTGTTTTAATTCTTTTTTTATATGAACTGATCATGTAAAATCAAAGCGCAAATCAAACAGGTTTCTATCATAGAACATTTTTTTTGTTCTCGTGTTCCTTTTTTTTATTTTTACTCGAACGTTCGATGGTTTTCAAAAAATTTAAAAGCGGATTAAGTCCGGAAAAGAAGTTTTTATTGATAATGTGGCTCAGAAATTATTGAGTTTATCTTGATAATAAAACTGTTCCGTCGTTTTGTAAAGCTTTTTTTGGTTTGTTTGGAAATTGGAAAAAATGGTTCTCTTAAAGAGATGGTTCGAGCAAAAAACACGACCTACTCTCGTATGAGAGCGATGCGGACAGGCCCGTCCGTCCAAAGCGCAGTCGTCATAGTGGAACAAGTGGAGCCTGTACGTCTTCTAAAATGATAATTCTTGGAAAGACTTTTTCAGCTGTTCCACTCTAGGCTGGAATCTCTTCATCAGATTAGCGACTTTGGAGCTCCTGAAAAGAAAAACAAGCGTAGGCGAAAAGCTGAACCAGTCAGAAACATCGAAGAGTCCGAATCTTCCGCGTTTGAAGTCTCTGGCGAGGAAAGCGACAAGTCTTCAGACGAAGAAGATGTCCCAGACGTTATCAAACAGCAGCGCGAAATTCAAAACATAAATAAGGAGGTATCGGCTTTTTTCAAATTCTCAATTTTATTTTTTTGGAAATGTTTACCACAATATTATTTTTATAAATATGTACTTGATAAAATAGTTTTGAGGTTGAAGAAGTGGAAGATTTTTCGCTCGTCATAATGAAAGGCGATGTTCGGGTTCAACTGTGGGAAGGAGGCGAGCGAGTTCATCCAAATCAACCTGTAGAAAGGATTCCCGAAGTTCAAACACCTGAAAAGGAAAAGAAGAAGTCCAAGCGTAAGACCCAGAAAAATGGTATTTAGAAAACTTTTCATTCAAACTGAAATTTCTAGTTACAGTAGAGTCTGCATTACCCAGCTCACCATTGTCGAAGTTCAGGCAGTCGATTTTTTTGGCACGGCTAAATAGAGGTTTTTCTATCGTCTTGTTATCAATTCTCATGATTTTGCGAACTTTTGTTTGTCTGTTCTCAGAATATCTATAACTTTAAGCATGAGTCGGGAATTTTCAGAGTCGGTGGCTCCAGCAAGAAGTTTTTTGGTTTTTGAAGGCAGTAATAAATCTCGCATTGTTGGTGAAACAGAAGTTTTTTCCCCTTTGAAATTTTCTTCAAAAGTTTTTCCACCGGAAGGTTTTGGTTTAAAAAAGAGCTATATGAATCGATTAATTATTTACAGTTTCCAATGACATGGTCACTATTGACGATAAAGTTACGACTGCTACCGAAAAAAATGGTTTTGTCTTCATTTTTAACCAAGAAATAGTCGATAATATTTTAAGACACTCAACTCGCTCCTGTCGAAAACAACACAAGTTTTGCACCGAAAAAGAAGACTTTCCTAGCAAACTTCATGGAAACCTGCTCATTTTCGGAAGTTTTCGGGGAAAATGACAATTTTATCGCCAGCACACCAAAAACAAGCAAACTGTCGAGCCAGGTTTGTACAAAAAACAAATATATTCATTGATTTGGTCAAGTTTCTGCCATATCAAAGTATTCTATCTCCAATTGATAAGCCGTCTTTCGTCGATTCTCCGGTGGCCGTTTTCGACAAGAATCGAGGAATCCCGCGGGAGTCCCAGGGCCGTTCTCGTTGCGCTGAGAGCTCGATCAGCGACTTATTTCATTCCGAAAACGTCGGTCAAGGGAATAAGAGATCCACTTCCAAACGGCGACGGACTGGCTCCGACGATTTAGGTTTTCGTTCATTCGAAAAGCTTGAGTGAAAGTTGAGCTGATTTTTATCTTTTTTAGTTTAAAAGAAATCTTTTCACTCTTGTTGAACTGAACCACTACAGTGTTTGAACAAAAATCTGCTTTCCTCAATTCCGATGGCTTCTCAAAACCAAATATAGATTTTGATAATTTCACCGTACAAAAATGTACTTGTTCCAGAAGTATTCACAGCGATTGAGAATATTTCAACGCTACCAAGCTCAAACGAAGAAAGCAGCTCCAAGAAGGAGACTGAAAAAGAATCAAAGTCCATCGAGGAAACCACTAAAGGAGAAAAAATAACCTATCCAAGCGTTTGTTCCTTTGAGCCAGGTTCCTCTTCCGAGTCCAGTTTCCATATGAATATTTTGCGCAGAAACCACCTGCAAAACTCGGAATGCGACTTTGGAAAGTCTTCTGCAGGACGTTTCCTTGGACGATTTCCTCCGCAGCGAAAAGTGGAAAGAAGTCGACGTGGATCGGTCTCAGTTCAAGGAGATCACCCTAGGAGCCTGTCAGTCTTGGTTTTCTGTGAAATAACTTTTATGTTACTTTTGAAGGCAATGAAACTGTAATCACCATCAATGATACGAATTTGGTGATTCCTCGGAGGAAAAGGGAGTCCTCGATGATGAGCGTCAACTCTGATGTAAGTCGTCCTTGGCTATGGTGATCATCTCCAGGCCTTTTCCAGATGGGAACTAGAGCTGCGACGGCGATGAGCATCCTTGTCGACGAGAACGAAGGATTGGTTCGTTTCTATGTACCTTGACGTAGTCGGCCGTTGCGTCAGACTTGGATTTATAATACATTGCGAATATCACGATGTTATGGGTTGAAAAATGAGGCTAATTGGGTCTTTTAGGAAATAGCTACTTTGTAACTAAAGAACACGGTAAACGAATAGTAAAGCCGCTTTTTTCAGCCTTTCTACTTGGCCGATATGTCGTTGACTGCGCCAGAAACGTCTATAGCGCGACTTCTCCACGTCATCGGCCAGAAGACGGTCCTCAAATGGTCCGAACTCCCGAAGGACGTCTTCAAGAAGCCGCTGAAACTCGGAGAAGGCACCTATGGAGAAGTCTTCGGCACAACCTTCAACAAGGAGCCGATCGCGTTGAAGGCCAGTCAGACGAAGAATATCCTGTCAAGGAAGTCACTTCAGATCGTTCCGATCGAGGAGGATTCTGAGAATCGTGGTTTTGACGGACGTGTCAATGGGGAATACCTTCCAGACGCTCACACCATTCTGCCCGAGGTGTGGCTTGCTGCTGAAATTGATTTGTACAGGACCATTTTTTCGCGTTTTTTGACTCCTTTTCTGAACATGCTCCGATAATTTCGACACCTTTCTTCGTATTAGAAAGAAATTCTCAATCAGTCACTTCCTCTTCTTTAAGAAATATTTTTTTCGTGTTTTTTTTTTACCTTCTTTTAGTAACACTGTCTTAAAACAGTTGAAAAGGTGCTAGGAAGTGATCCTATTCATTTTTCGTAAATCAAAATGGATCTTTCGCCAAATTTCCTTTCATTACTCTTTTTCATGTTTGAATTCTTCCATGGGTAACTAATCTAGAAGCTCTTTGGAAAAATGTTCCGACATTGAGCTTTCTCAGGTCATTGCTTCTCGAGAGCTCTCAAAACTGAATGATTTATCGGCCGACCATTCGACGCCAAACTTCATCACCCTTACTGCCATCAACGTGGTAAAAGGTTCGAAATGTCGGCTCGAACCGGTTCGAAAGCAGGAGCTTAGGAGTGTACCCACCGGCGCTGCTCAAGGCGTGGGATACGTTCGCCAAGAAAGAAGGCACCTTGAACGACCGGCCGACGGAATACACGACGGCAGAGCAGCGCTTCATCACCTTCGCCTACGCCAACGGCGGCCGGGACTTGGAGAAAACTCAGGTAAAAAGAAAAGAAATAACTTTGACTTAAAATCACTCTGGGAAGTGCAGATTTCGATTAGTTGTAAAGAGGAGCTGGCTGATAAAAATATAGAGAAAAGTTGTGAGGAAAGGTATATTATTAAATTAAAGTTTTTCAACCAAAAATTAAGAGAATTTTTTTTTAAAAATTGCGCTGGGCTGTTTTTTTGTGATGTATCTTAACGCATTTTGAATTCTGGAAAAGATTTTGAGGAAAATATGAAAATGGAATAGAAATTTTTTTGAAGTCTAAATTACCGTAAGTCAGCCGGTTAATAATGCATTTTTGAGCTGAAAAACGAGGCTCAAATGTTCTCCGTGCTGGTCCAGCTCTGTCTGGCGCTGTCTGTCGCCGAAAAACAGCTGGAGTTCGAGCATAGAGACCTCCATCTCGGAAATGTGCTCGTGCAGGAGTACAATGAGGACTTGATGTGAGTCCGATTTTTCCTTTCTGAGCGTTTAGAACTCCTTTGTTTTCAGGTACCGCTACAACATGAATAATATTGTTGTTAAAAGTCATGGAGTCAAGACCAACATCATCGACTTCACTTTGAGCCGAATGAGAAAAAGTAATCACAATTAACATTCTCGAAAATTTATCAAATCTGACTTTGGGTGGCGCGAGAGTATATAGGAATTTGGAGAACGACGAGGAAATTTTCGAAGGCCAGGGGGACTATCAATACGACATTTACCGGATGATGAAGCAGGAGAACGGGTAGAACTTTTCATTTTGTTTGTTCTGGGAAGAGAATGTTCTGCAGGAATAATTGGGTCGAATTCCATCCCAAGACCAATTGCTTCTGGATCCATTTTCTTGCAACGAAAATGCTCCAGGCACCCATTTGCCCCAAGTCAGTGAAAAAGAAGCGCAAGCAGGTCAGTTGTTCTGAAAATGAGTCGTTTGAAATTTGTGACGATTTCTTTTATTGTCTCATTTTTTCGAAATAAGTTGAAAGCTGATGGTGAAAAAAACTAAAAAACAACCATTTATCAAAGATTCATAACTGTCAGTGAAAAGCAACACTTTGAAGGAGTTGGAGAAATTGTTCGCCTCGTTCCTGAAGTTCGAAAGTCTGGAAGACAGCCTCATGGACAGCGATTTCTACAACGCTTTCTACAGTGGATACGTCGAAGTTATCGGCGTCGATTAGTTCCAATCAAATCTGTTTTTCTTAATCAGTATCAGCATACTAGTAACTAGATAGTAATCAAATAATAACAATGGATCTTTTTGTCGTCCAATATTATTACCTACCCATTCTGTTACTGGCTTGATTGTTCGGCACATTCTGGGCTATTGACCGCTTTCGTTTTGATCTCACCGCCTCTTTGTGATTGGCGGCCAGATAATTGTCATTTCATGATTATTTTTTCCCTCCATTATCGTCTTTTTTCTTCATGTATATCTTGAAACCATGAATTTTCACTTTTTTGCGTTTTATTTGCTCACACGAATTTTACCCTCAAGAGAGAAGTTTTCACATTGATCTTTCTTTTTTCATACTCATAGTTTTGAATAGAGAAAGTGAAGAAAAAGGCAAAAAAGAATTGACAAGAAAATTCAAAGGCACCCAATTCCACCGGTGAAAATGAGGTTTTTTTGTATGTATTTTACTAAATTCTTTGAAGTCGGTATTTCAGTATTGGCCATCGCTACAATATGAAACCTTGACCGGTTGTGACCAATTCGATCACTATTTGATACAATTTGGACCCATCGAGTGCAATATCGACACAAACTGAGAGAACAACAGGTTCCTGTTTCTTGAGAATCGGAACCCTCTTCCCGATGTCTGGTGTTGTGACGTCTTCTGATCCGTGGTCTCGGTCGCGCCACTTCGTGTGACTTTGTGCTCTCTCGTGGAATGACTACCGTTCAAGCTTTTTTCAGATGAGTGCTTAGGGCTCATATAATTCGTATAACAAAAGCTATATTGCAGATAATCGCCGCGAAGGTTTTTTTTATATACAAAATCTTACGCTCTATTTTTAGTTATACAGGGTGCGCAATAAATATTGAAACCGTTTTTTGTTTGATCGCTGCTTTTTGCACAATGGACTGGCCTTTGAACTTTTCTGTTTATTTCGTTTATTCATGCTCACTTATCATGTGTTTGAAGTTACAGCTCACACTTTTCAGTTTTCAGGTAATGGTGGCCCCATTTCCGTACCGTACCGCAATCATTGATTGTGTCAAAAGCAGAATGACGAATTCAGAGATCATTAAAAAGCTGAAAGTGTCTCGTGTTCTCGTTTTTCGAACTGCACAACGTTATCGGCGTCTCGGTACTTCAGATGACATGCAAAGAAGTGGACGTCCAGTCACCGTCACGACTCCAGAAGCAGTCAAAGCCGTTCGAGAGAAAATCAGACGCACTCCGGAAAGAAGCGTGAGAAAGATGGCAAAAGAATACAAAATGAGTCGAGAATCGATGAGAACTTTTGTCAAGGACAAGCTGAAGATGATTCCCTACCGTATGCAGAAAGGAGCCTTCCTCAGTCAAAAAAACAAGACATTGCGGATGAAAAAGGCTCGAAAGCTGCTCGCTGGCACGAAAGATGGCTCGCATCTGACGACGCTATTTACCGACAAGAAAATCTTCACTGTGGAGGCGAACAAGGAGGCCAAAATCATTGGATCATCGCTACTGACTATCAGAGTGCCTGTGAAAAAGAAAAAATTCTGAATAAAACTTCGCATCCGGCTTCCGTGATGGTTTTTGCCGGAATTACCGCTGACGGCAAAACTCCGCTGATTTTTGTGGATCCTGAAGTCAAAGTGAACCAAGTATACTACTGGGAGTAGATTTTAAAGTTGAGGGTGTTGCCCTGAGCCAATTCTCACTACGGAAACCGACCATGGACCTTCCAGCAAGACGGCGTCCCCGCTCATCGTGCCAAAGGGACTTAAGAGTGGTGTCGCGCCAATTTTCCGAGTTCATCTCGGCTGCTGATTGGCCTGCTTCCTCGCCCGACCTCAACCCGATGGACTATGCCGTGGGGATATATCTGACCGAGAAGGTCTCTTCTAAGAACTACCCAAGTATTAAAGCCCTGAAGACCGCGCTCATCAAGAAATGGGACGAAATCGACGACGACTACCTTCGTGCCGTGATCGATGCGTATCCGAAGAGACTGAAGGCCGTTATCAATGCTAAAGGAGGACGTTTTGAAAACTATTCTTGAATTTTGTTTCTATATTGTATGAATAAAATTTGTTCCAAGTTTGGTGGTGTTTGGTTGATTTTCGAGAAAGTTATAACGTTTCAAACGCGTTTCAATACTTATTGCGCACCCTGTAATTTGAAGGTTTTCAAATCATTCCTTATAACTCAAACTAACCAAAATTAAAAATAAAGCTGAGAAATTAATGCAGAAAATTCACCATTTTTTATGTGAACGTTGTGACGTCATCGTTTTTCACAAATATTTTGTTTTTTTTTCCCAAAGCCCAACTTTTCTGTGAAATTAAAAACCACACGCTGGGAAATCATGAGAAAAAAATCTTCAAACGTTTGCTACATTTTTTTAAAAAAATCTATTTTTAGTTTTTTTCTTCTCATGATTCGGAAATCCGACGGAAAGCAAATTCAGAGACAGATCGTAAGGTCTAAGGAAGGAGGTCTTTTTAGGGACTTTCATTGACGGCTCCAGTAGCGGTCAAACCCTATTTTAAAAAGCTCACTGTCCAAGAAGACCATCTCCACTCGGTCATTGTGAAATGAAAAGTTCCTCGACGAAAATAAACATAAGCAACACCGAAGATCTTCGTCGCCGATCGTCGCCGAATTCGTCTCTTCGCATTCTCTTGTGTCAAATTATCTCTGCAACAAACTTCGCTCATTGTCACATTTCAATCTTTGTTCGCTTTACGTCTCTCACAGTGTTCTCTTCACGTGCTTCTGTAGGTGGCGCTTCGTTCCGGCTACTTAAAGAAAAGAGATCGCCCCGGGCTTTCCTGGTTTCTTTTGTTTTTTCGGACATCTTGACATTGACTGATAAAAGTTTACGGAAAAGCAATTTTTCCTTGCTTTCTGAAGTTGGGAAGAACTTACAGGAATGATAAGTGAGCCGCAGACTTCGCAGTCTCCGCCGTCGTCGTACGACGAAGGAAACATCCACTGCCGAGTTTGCAACCGCAACTACGACGGCTCTCAACATTTCGGCATCGAGGTCCGTCTTTTCCATTCCATTTATCGGATCTCTTGGCTTTTTTTCGTGAAAGAATGTCATTAGCGGTAATGTTTTATGAAAAAAAAAGTTTTCGAAAAAAGAGAAATTTCGATCAAACTCTCACACGGTAATTTTGCAACTTTAAAAATACAAAAACGTGAAAAAAATGACTTAACTATAAAAAATAAATGTTAACCTCTGACGATTTTTTAAAGAAATATTTCAACTTATGAAAAATTCGGTTTTCCAATTTTTTTTTCTAGTTTTGTCGGTATCACAATCGTTAATAATTAGGATATAAATTAAAAATCGGTGAAGAGATGAAGATTCAAATTAATTTTGACACCTTTTTAAAAAAGTTGCTCTGTTTGTGGTACAGCCAGAAGAGTTCTCTCAAACTTCTGAAAGCTCTGCGTTCCAGGTTTGCCGTGCTTGTGCCGCCTTCTTCCGTCGATCAGTCAACGGCGGCAAGACGTTCGTCTGTCGTCGAGGAGGAAACGAATGCCAACTCAACAGTAAGCCGTTCTTCCTCCAATTTTCCTAATTTCAACCTCAGCTCCGCGGAAAATAACCTGTCAACAGTGTCGTTGGATGAAGTGTTTGCAAGTCGGAATGCAAAAAGAATGTGAGTCATTATAAATCTCTTCTGAACGATTCTGTTTTCCAGTAGTCAACTGCCGCAATTCCCATGAAGCTCCCGATCTGAAGACGACGGCTTCCATCGTAGAACCACCACTGAAGACGTCGTCGTGTCATCAGATGAGGACCTTGGCTCCTCTCAACACCAGAAGCGCAAACTACCTGATCGAAGCTCTTTTGAAGTAGATCAAGCAACTTTTCAGTTTTCAACTCAGGTCTCTCAATCAGCATGTTATGTCACATCCACGGTTCTTAATCAGTCAAGTTATAAACTTTATTTTTCTTTGCGCATTGCCAGAAGTTCTTCGATCACAGAAAATAAAGCCAAAGTCGCTGAATAACGAAGGGCGTCCACTTTTTTAGCCTTTCTCATTATCTGAGAATCAAAAAGTTCGTGGAAAGATAACGGACATGGAAACGCCGGCTTGGAATGCGTTATCAGCGTGCGAAGGCTTCGTTTCTCGTCTTGGCTCGTTTCCCTCCATAGTACTACACGGGCACGCCCGCTTTTTGACTCCAACCTAAAGCCCATTCTTCTAGGGTTTCTATTGTTTTGAACCTAGAATTCCAGTTAGATTGAAGTTTTCCTTCGGTTTCTTCAAAAATATAAGAGTAGGAAGTTAGCCAAACGGGATGGTTTTTGAACTTCACCTTGATTTTAAGGTATCAGTCGAACGCTTCTACAAGCTCCCGACGAATTTTCGTTTCGAAAGGAAGATATTGAGTCGCAAGATGAAAAATCTATCGAAATTTTTTACAGATCCTTTTACTCATTTGCTTTGTTTGTTCAATCATTATTCACCATCATAACGCCCAATTGAACCGGGCTGCGTAAGAAAATTCCTCTTATCAGGTTCCCGTTTTGCAAGCAAAAAAGTATTAAACATAATTCACATTTCATATTCTCATCGATCTTTCTTTTTGATCAAGTAAGCCATCACTGCTTAAAAATTCACGTCCTCGTATACAATAAAAATTCGGAAAGGCGTTGTAGAACCGTATCGATAAGATTTAACGGCAAACGATAAGAACTTTTTAAGGTCTACTGAGATGCTCGATGGCTCTGCCTCGGCCTTGCCGACGGTGAGGCTGCCGAGAATCGCCATCGCCAGACCCTCTGGGGACATCTCAGGAACCCGCTATGGCCGACCTTTCAATGGTCAGTGCAAATAGTTTCCAAGTCGATAAAGATTCTCAATCCGTGTAATGGCATCTCGTCATTTAGAACATCGAAAAAGAATGAAATCCTTGAACTCAATTACAATTGGACGCAAAATAATTAGAACTCTTTGTAAATTTTCATCTTTCTATTTTCAGTTCTATTCTCTTTCAAGTACGTAAATGCTGAGAAAATTAGTTCAAAACATCTTTATTTAAAGCGAAATAGTTCTAGTCTACATGGGCAAACTAAACTACTCGAACTCATTTCAGAGCATTACTCTCAATTGGAAGCAGGACCTTTGTCGCCTTCCTACATCGTCGATCACTTGCCGACGAGGCGACTTTCCCAAATTTCGGCCAATTATTTCGTCCCAGGCATAGCCAGGTCTTTCGAGTCGCATGTTTTTCTGAGATAATCTTTTCCAGGACCAATCGTTATGAGCCTCCCCCACCAACACTGCGAGTCCGTACTGACCTGGGGACCACAAGGCGTGTCGACACGACGACAGACCAGATCCCGAGGTCTGAAGGTCGAAAAGAAGACGTCGAATCCGTTGCAGAGTGATGTCATCGGACAATTTGGCCGACTATCTGAACATCGGCGACTATCCCATGACCGCAGCCATCATCGGCGCTTCCGAAAACCAACGACGTCTGGACGAAATTTCCGCCCGAGCAGAAAGGTTCAAACATGATTTCAAATGAACATCGCTAACTGATGATATCAAAATCTCTATTATTTCAAAATAAAGTTTGAAAAAGAGAGTTGCAGCCTTCGAGACGTCGACCGAGTGGCTCTGTTCGAGAATTCCTCGCTGGCCTATCAACGCGTCGCTTTTCTTTTCTGTCGCTATCCGGCCCTGGCCTTGTGTATGGTCTCCATGTGGATGATGTGGGGCCGCGGCCTCGGTCTGAATTCCAAAGACTCTCGAGAAAATGTTCGCTTCACTTATTTTCTTCCATTCTTTCTATCCAGCTTTTTTGGAATCTTTCAAGATTCTTTGATAGTTCAGTTTTCTTTATTCTCGAAGCAAACATGTCATAAACTGACCAGAATGTTCTCACATCAATTAGTTAGTTATTAGAAAGATGCTAAGAAATAGTTATAATGATAGTTTCTAGGTCTCCTATATCGTCGCATTTGCATCTGGAGCCTTCATTTTGGCATGTAATGTTTTCCATTCACACAGCCATCACAACTCCTACAAGTTCGCCAAAATAATGGTATCTCTTCTATCAAAGACATTCCCTCTGAAGTTAGCTCACAAGTTTACAGGCAAATCTTTACCACTTTTTTGGTCTGGTCTCTCTTTGTGCCGCGGCGACTGCTCTCGTTTTTGCAGCGATTGCCGTGCGCGACGTCTCCGGAATCACGTAGCGTCGTTGAGGAGTCTTCTGAAAACTTTCTTTTCCGTTCAGGACGGTCGACAAATGCCGCTGGAACGATCCCAAGTACACAGGGTACGACGGCGGTGTCTGCTTCACGCCAAGTCAACGCGTCGTTTTCCTTTCCGTCATCATCGGAGCCGCTTCTTGGGTCGTTCTCCTCGCCATCATCGCCTTCTTCTACGGAGTAATTGGTGAGATTTGTATTAGGAAGTTGTAACTGGTCAACTTTTCAGCGGAACTATTTTAGGCACTTTTTAGGAAAAGGATTTCGGTTCGGAAGCTTTGCTCCAGGCTTTTTAATTATAAATTGAGTTCCCTAGGCTTTTCATAGCTTTTACTCTATTCATCATAACTCGGAATAGTCTCGCCTCGTGCTTCCTTATCGACTTGTTCATAAAAAAAATGAAAAAAAGATCGCAGAAGGGTGGGCGACAAGAGAACCCAGACACATCAGACAATTCCGAGTCGTGGCGAATAGTTTGCATGGTTTTTCGTGGCTAGAAAATGATGGGAATTTGTAGGCCAATCACTGATGAAGAAGAAACGAAGAGACGAGTTCAATCGCTTCGCACGCGGTCAGGACAACGCCTCGTTCCGGTATTAAACTTATTCCACAAATCATCATCATCAGCCCTCACAACACTGCCTTCCCAGCACAATAAAGATTTGATGAATCGTTTTTGAGTCGTCAAAAAAGAAAAGTTTGAACGGTATTCTCGCTTTTGGCTCTTTTTTCCAAATGCTCTGAAAGTTGGAAGAGAATGAAAAGCAAACCTTTTAAATTTGACATATTTCAGCTCCTTTTTTCAAAACAAGATTTTTCTGGAAATTCCTCTTTAATCTGAACTTTCGAAATTGATGCGAGTTTTTTATGGAAGATAGCAGACCTTTGCAGTTACCGCATGGTGTCATTTCAATCTCTTACTCCACCTAAAAGAAGCCAACGGAGTGCCAGAACCTCACATTTAGTCTGTTCTCCTTCAAAGTGTACGACAGGAACTAAAAGGAAGGGTTGACGAAGAAAACGCGATTAAAACGATGTTCGAGGGTGTTGGCCGCATACCTAACCGAACGGAGATCTTATCAGCGGCCCAAGGCCAAACACACGGTTTGTAGGCGTCGACCGTGACTCAGCAGGGGCTCCACAGCTGTCCAAACCGGCTGCTCGCCGAGTTTCAATTTCGCAGGTTTCCGCAGCCATTTCTGCACATCGATCTGCCGCCGGCCCTCTCTCCCTTTTCCTGGTCTTCCTCCATTCTCTCGCCCTCCCCATACATGTGTATATACATACTTCCGTTCAGTCGCCGCTCTCTCTAGGACATTCCAGAATATAATTAATGCGCGTTTCTCATCTGTTATTATCTCTCATCCCTCATTCTCAACTCGGACAGTCTCCAAAAAGTTTATTTTGACAGGGTTTTCAATTTTGAGCTGGAAATAATAATTCAGATGGACCGCGTTTACAAATATAAGTTGAAATAAAGAAAATATCCAGATTCAAGGTTAATTCGCAGGGAATATTGAGAAGGAGAATTTTAAAATCCTTTTTCTTTGATGTCGCATTGCCTAGAGTGTCGTTAGAAATCTCTTTGAATTATTGGTTTGATAAGAAATTCAGAAGAAAAAAAAATTTTTTTAAAAACTTCCTTTTAATAATTTTTTTGTGTTTTGAAAGTTTTTTTGAAGAGCAGGAATGAATCAAAAAGGCCAGTTAGCTACTTAAGAATGCAAAATAAAGGAAAGTTTGGCATTTGAAATCGAACTCGCGGCTCATTGGATTCAAGGCCGGTTGTTTGAATGGTGAAACATTTCAATTTTCGTTTCAGCCAACAAAAAACAGCGTTGTTTCGATTCCGGTGTTTTCTTAGACCAAAATAAACAGTAAAAACATTTCCCCATTCTCTCTTCTTCTTTTTTTTTGCAGTTTATTTTTGTTGTTGGTAGGCTTCATGTAACTTCTGAAGTTTGACTTAACAAGGTTTTTTTGAACTGAACCCTCCCAGAAAATGTTTGTTTTTTTTTGTCGTCGCTGCACCAAGGGACGTTCTAATCCTCTGCGCCAACATCGACTTGATTCATGTAAACGAAGGGCTCTATTTCCAAAGCTCCATATTTATTAACCTTTCTTATCACTCGTGCCGTTTTTGTTGACTTTACAAGTTGATTCTTCCGCGGGCGGCTTTTCTTGTTCCTTATTTTCAAGTCGATTCCTAACCTGATTTTTTAAAAACTTCTTCTGTGAGAATATGCCCTAAATAGACTTCGATTCTGTCTATCAAAATATTCGACTGGAAATCATTCTTTTTAAATCCGCTAGTACTGCACCAAAAAAAAATCTACTTTCCTTTTTCTCCCAATCAATCAGTTCCTTCATTCTTTTTTTCAATTCATGTAAGATTCGTTCCGAGAAAAATTCTCCCATGGCAGTTTTTTAAGCTCGCCCTGCGAAATCGAATTCCTCCGTTCAAGTGCAAAAACTCTGTTTCTTTCCGAAGCCTTCAAGTCAAGAACACTACTCAGGACTGAAAGAAGCGGTCACTTAAGGGGCAAAGGCGACGTGCCAATGACGGAAGTCGCGTCGCCCACCGTAGACGAGAAGCCCTGCTTCGGCACGAATCCAGCCATCTTCAAGCTCGGTCTAGGAAAACAGGTTTTCTTCCTCATTTTCAAGGCTTTTATTGAGCTCTTTTGCGTAGACGTATTTATGTTGACCCACTCTCAGGAAGCTCGAGTTTCCCTGTTTGTCAAATTGAAAAATGACTAACATGACTAGGCTCCTTTCTGACTCATAATCAAGACTCGAAACATTTCGTGGAAGTTTGCGGGAAGCTTCTAAAATCATCATTTTGGCTCGATTTCTCGATTTATTAAAGCTGACTCTATCCAAAAATGAGTTGAACCGGAAAAGTTTTCTTATATTTTTTTCTGACCAACCACTTTTTTTTCCGAAAGCTCCGCGGCAACTTCAAAGCAAAATTTTTCTAAAGCATACTCAAAAAACTTCAAATTGAACGTAAAATTTCTTTAAACTTGCTCTCTTTGGTTATTATGACGCCTCGAATTTTGTGTCCCAGTTTTCCTAGATAAAATATTATCTTTCTCTGATATTCTTGCAAACACGACTCCTCAAAGAAAGGTTTGAGCACGTGCTGGCGCATGAGATCGGACAAGGGTCGCAGTGTCGGAACGCCGTCGACTGCAGCTGCGAAGGTCTCGACCTGCACTTCTGGAGGTCTCTGGGGACGTCGTCGTGTCTTGTCGTGGCACATCAATAAGACGAATGGCCGTCTTGAAATATTTAGGGCCGATTGTCCATTTTTTTTTTTTTTGATTCGGATGAATCTTAGAGGAGAAAGAGCAATAAGGCAGCTGGAACCAACTTTATAAAGACAAAAGATTTCCTTCCAAAAATATTTTTCGCTTCTTCAGGAAAATATGCAAAAACTGCGGCTGTCGAATGGACGAACATGACGTCGTCCTGCCCAACGAGTTTGACCACGCTCAGATCGTCATCGGTTAAAATTATTCTGATGTTTTTGAACATAAGGATGGTTCCAGGACGATTATTTGGGGCTAAAGAACATTTTGAAAACGCCTTGAAGTTAGGAAAATCTTCGCCGTTCAGTGAGACTTCAAACTCGAAAAAAGAAGTTGGTGGTTTTATTTTCACAAATATCAGTCCGGATTTTTTTTTTCTGAGGTATTCAAACAAATTCTAAAATCTTGAAATGTCATATTTTCGAAATTTCATTCAGAACAAGCCGCCGCCGACAGCTGTCTACAACTTCAAAATGGCCAACGAACAAGAAAATGAAAAGGTAGATTTCAATTTTCATTTCAAGAGTATTTAGGCGCAGATATGTTCTGCGCTATTTGGATATAAGCTGAGCTGGAAATTTTGATTGAATTTAAAACGAATCGTTTTAAAAAACTTTTCTTATTGAACTAACTTGAAAATTGGTTAAATTTTCAAGCAACTACACCTAGGCGATGACCCTGCTTTCAATAAGAAAATTAAAAAAGACGAAAAGGAGGAAAAACATAAAAAAGATCAAAAATAGGAGGATGACGTGGGATGGAGGAATTTTAACATAGATACGATAAAGGAAACGAGTAAACTGAAAAAAATAGTGAAAAGAATTACAAGAGAGCAATCAGGTGTGATTGAGAGAATAAAGTGAAGAATCGATCTGTGGTCAGATGTGCAGCAAAATATAAGCTGAGAAAAAAGAGTCTAGTCTTTTCAATATCATAATTTTCAGGAAAACTTGGAATATTCGTGGGCGCCGCTTCCAGACAAACGGTTGGTAGAGAAGTACATGAAAGCTCTGCCGCTGGAGGAACGACCGATAATTGGTTCAGTTGGTGAACAAAACCGAAAGTCGCGACTGCAGTTCCAGGTTCTTGCCATATCAATGCTTTTTTTCCATTTCGTGAAGTATTCAGCTGCCTTTGTATGATTGCAACGTTGAAGACGCTCGGTTTGTCGAAGAAAAAGACAAAAAAACTCTTCAGAAGTTTGTGGATAACGTCCGGAACAACGTGAGAAAATACTTTTTTCGTTTTATAACTCTTTAACCAAAAATACTATGAATAAAGAGGTTTATCGCAGGTTATCGGCGTTGGTAAAGTGATCGAGGTGGGACATTCCGAAACGAATGAATCGTTGCCGATAGAGGCGCAGGTCGAGAGGCTTCGACTTGGAGAAGGTGGTGCTTCGACGGTGACTTCATTATTCCATACATGGATCCTAAACAAATCATTCAAGGAGTGCAAAGAGTGTCAAAAAGGAATGGCGGCGGGCGACATCGGCGTCGAGTGCATCCACGCGACGGAGCAGGTCAGCCACGTCTTCAACACAAAAAAAGACGTCCTCAATTCAGAATACGTGGCATCCGAGCTGCTTCAAATGTGCTACTTGTCAACAGCTTCTCGTCGACAACATCTACTTCTTCTACCAATCCAAGTACTACTGCGGACGACACTACGCCGACCAACTCTATCCGCGTTGTGCCGGTTGCGACGAGGTTCCTCAGTATTCTCTAAAAACCCTTCATCGGTGTTTCCAGCTGATTTTCGCTAACGAGTACACGTTTGCTGAGGAAAAGTCGTGGCACTTCGATCATTTTGCATGTTATAAGGTTAGTTCAAGACTTATAAGAGTGAAGATCTTTCAAGTTTTAGTGCGACTTCAAACTCGGCGGATCACGCTACATGACACGCGAGAACAATCCTTACTGCCTTGAATGCTACCTCACCTACTTCGCCAAGGTACCTGAGACTCGGGCAACTATTCGAAACCTCTTTGCCTTGCAGACTTGCGACACGTGCCAACAGAAGATCGGACCCGACGAGAAGCGGCTCAACTACAACGATGTTCACTGGCACGCCGTCGAAAAATGCTTTCAGTAAGAAAAAAATATGTCTAAATATTTCTGCTTCAACCGGTAAATTGCAGATGTGTACAGTGCCGTGAGAACCTTATCGGCAAAAAATTCATGCTCAAGAACCACAGCCTCTTCTGCTCCTCCCAGTGCCGCAACAATTTCATTTCTACTCATTAGTTCATTTTATTCATAATACTCGATTTTGTACTTGTAGATCCGTATGCCATAGCTGCCTTTTTTGCGTCAAAATCGGTTCATTGACAGTACCTGTTGACTTCTTTGTAATTTTCCCTCAAGTATGGTATTTATTACTAAAGCTTCGCACTTTTTGAAAGTGGATTTTATACCTATTCTCAACTTTGTCATGGTGTACACGTTGCGGGAGTTCCTTTTCAGAAAACTTTACTGAATGCTTGTGATAATACAGCTTTTTATATGATTTTTCATATAACTGAACGAATCACACATGTTATATCTATACCATAGTTGGTCCATCGACTATGGTGAAAATTTTTCGAAAAAGAACGAAGCCAAACAAACAAAGTCGGATAAGAAAAGGCGCTCTGGCGAAGGCCCTAGAGAGACCTCTCAAGAAGACGGGACTTTTGTGCGCCATGGGCAATAGCGGGGCCCCCAAATTTTAATTTTTTTTTTTCGAAAAGTTTTGTAAAAAAACTTTCTGATACTTATTTCAAACTTAACTTTCGACGTCAAAGCTCTTGACTAATTGATTATTTTGAAAGTTTTAAGTTCAAAACGTTTCGGATATTGAAAATTGAATTTTTTGTGTTCAAATGATAGAAGAAAACTTTTTCTTTTCAATCATCAATTTCAGAGTTCTTATAGCATACAATTTCGGAGTTCTTATAGCTATATACGTTAAATTTTTTTTTCCGTTTCCGGTATTCATTTTCAACAATTGCAAAGGAATAGACATCGATTTTCTTTTTCAGTATGTTTTTTGTTTGTTTTAGATAGTCCTAATTTTTAAATAAACAATTTTTTTACTGGTTAATCAGGGACATTTCTATTTATGACTAAGGAGTTCACTTCTAGTAATCTCAAAATATGAAAGCGATGAATGGTTATTGGTTAAAATGTCTGATAATAAATTTTTCAAAGGCGGATATTGATTCGATCTGTCAAATTTTGTTAATTCTGTAATAATTGTCCCTAATTCTGCAATAATCGTCTTCATTCTCACAGGAATGGCTCGCGGACATCAGAAGATCCAGTCGCAGCAAAAGGCTCAGAAGAAGGCCGAGCAAGCCAAGAAGGCTCAAGGTTGCGACCAGAAAACTGCAGCTCTCAAGGTTATTCCAAATTTAAAATTCGGCTAATTTTTCCATCTTTTTGATTCTTGAAAGCATACGTTTCTAGTCTTCAAGTCGATTTGAAAACTTATTGGTCGAAGTTTCAGGCCTTGAACCACAAGTGCGTTGTTTGTTTCGCTATGATGCCGGATCCAAAAACCTACAAGCAACATTTTGAGAGCAAGTAAGATCTGCTATTGACTTGCGACAATGAAGGTCTGCATTTCAGGCACCCGAAAGCCCCCCTGCCGACGGAACTCGTCGAGGTCGTTGCTTAAATGTCCACTTGGGAACATTGTTGTTGTTTTTTTTTTCACTTGTGTAGACTTCTTTCGTTGTTCATTTCCTTTTCTATGTACTCTTCTTTCTTCTCACGTTACGAATGGCTTTACCTTTTCACATACTTTAGCTCCAGTGACAATAGATTTCATAAACTATCGGGTTCAATAGTTCACTTGTACTTTTATGGTTCGAAAAACCGCGAAATACTTAAACTGACCTCTGTATATTTGATGCTGATTCCAGCCTCATATTCAGGATGACAACGTTAACAAACGTTTCCATACCAGAAGAGGGTGTTCGCCTCACACAACCTCACGTGAGCTTCAATTGCATTTTATTAAATTTTTTTCATTTTTCAGGTTCAAGCTTACATAGGATCGCAATCGCTTGGGAATGGAACATTGATAATTTCAGAGAGGTGTGTTTTTTTTTCTCTCGATGGAACAAAATTCGATTCCTTTTTCAGAGCAGTGACGTGGACGCTGACTTCAGCGCAATCCGGCGACCATTCCGCTCAAGGATTCGAGTTATCCTACCCCTCTATAGTTTTGCACGCAACTTCTACGGATCGTTCCAATTTTCCCGAAGAACACATCTACATAGTTGTCGACGGCAACAAAAGTGGTTCGCCTTTTTTTCTTTGAGTTCACATTCCTAGTGCAATATAGTTGAACTAAGTCCATGAGTGTATTTTAGAAAGGAGAAGACGACGTGTGCCATTATTGCTGACGAATGAGGAAGAAGCAGCACGAAGAGGTACGGCACACGTCGTCGAATTCTCCCTTTCTCCTTGCTTACCTCAAAAATCAAGATAATTTCCAGCGCTTCAAGTCGAGAGCGAAGAAATGAACGAAGATGAAGATGACGACGACAGCGAGGCGGGCAGAAGCATCGAAGTGCGTTTTGTTCCCGACGACAAGTCATCATGTGAGACTTTCCTTTTTCCTCATCAAGCCTAAATTCACTTCAAAAAGTTTGACCAGTGGCTTCACTTTTTTTTGCCTTTTAAAAACTTATTTCAGATAAACGAATAAGCTAAATTTTCTTCTCGAAATTGAATTTCGAAAATTTTAACTTTTCAAGAAATACAGCAACGGATTCTCAAATTCACACATTGATGTTGCACCAAAGCTTCCGTATACTTGAAATTAATTCCTAAAAACTCATTTTAAAGCAATATTTACATACAATAAATCCATAAGGATAAAAGAGTACTTATAAATGCTTAAAAATAATCTTTCACAAAATTGAATATTAGAAAAACGTTGAAAAAGTTTTTAAAGGCAAAAAAAAGAAGATCGGGATAGATATGAAAAAGTTTTTCGTCTAATTGAACACCCTTGCTAAATTCCTGCTTCAATGTTCATCTGACTTCTTTTCAGTATCACAAATTTATCACGAAGTTTGCGTCGGTCAAGAGTTGAATCCCGAAGAGGACGACGATATGTCAGGTATCACTTTTCTTTAATAAAATTTCTAAATTACATCACTTAGACGATGAAGGTTTGGAATGTGACGAAGTTTCGAATGGACATGATCTCCAAGTCAACGGATCTGACGGTCACTGGTACACGGCCGAAAATGTCGGTTCTTTTTTCATTATGCACCGAAAAAGATTGTATAAATTGATTTGCGAAATTAGGGTTAATATTTATTTGAAGAAGAAAACGATGAACTGATATTTCCCGCAAAGCTTTTAAACATTTTTTTCATTTTCATATTGATATTTTTTCCTTGTAAAGTTTTGAGAAGCGCAAAATTCTTTTTGCCTAAAAGTTGTTCAAAGTGCTCAAACGAAAACCGTTTAAAAATTTTGCAAGAGAACTTTTTCTTTTGCAATTTTTTATCCTTTTCCTTTCTGTTGTTTCCTAATTTTGACAGATACCAACTCGATTAGAGATGAAAATGGTATTCAATAAATAGAAACCTGAAAAAAGACTGAGCCTCTTACTAATTCCACAAAAAATTCAATTTATTAATCATCCTTCGCCTTGTCAGTAACACGTCGATATTTTAAATACCAGAAAATAAATTTAGAGGGAAAATGAAGTGTAATTCTACAGATGGACGGCGTCGAACTGAGCGAGGAAGGAATGGCGAACCTGCAGCGGATGATGGGCGGCCGTCGTGATGATTCTGACGACGAACAAATCGAACAATGATCTCTTCCAGTTGCATACTATCTCATTGATTTTTCCGGTTGATTACTGCTGTTAACTGATATTTATTGTTATCATTTCGCATGATGAAAACACTTTGAAATAAATTGATTCGTTTTAATTATGCGGAAAACTGAAGAAAAAAACGGTAGCTATAACAATGTTTGAATACATTCTTTCGATTCTAATTCCATTCACAGACATCTTGAATCTAAATATCCCCGAGGCTTTTTCAGCAAAGATTCTCATTGAATATTGTGATGACAATTGTGATGAAGGGTCGATTGGTTATATTTTTTGGAAATTTTTATTTTAAATTGATATCTTTTTGTTATTTGAAGGTCATCAAACGAGACTTGATAATTATCGAATTTTAATATTAATCACCTGAAACTCGTTTGAATTATTTTCTAGTTTGAGAATGTTTGATTCTTTCTTCAACTTTCTGAAGTTGCATTCGTACTCACCCAAAGGTTGCTTTCTCTAGATGTTTCCGATTCTCCGAACAATTCTATTGCATAAATTGAGATTTCAATTGTAGGGAATGGCTTCTTGTTTGTCTGAAGAATATTTCATTGAATCGACGAAGCGATTTGCGAGAAGTGCGACCACTTGTCGGCTTCTTTTCCGAGCCTCTGGAAGATGCGCCCATTTGGTCATAATACGGCGGCGCTGTCCCGACCATTCTCTCCGCGTCTTTTATTCACTAAACGTTCCAAATGCCGCTTCTCGTCGTTATTCTCTCCGTCGCCTACGGTAGGAATTGCGCGCGTCGTTCATTTATCCAAATGAAATTTGGATTGATTTTCTAAATTTAGGACTGTGTCTGATTTTTGAGTTGTTCGGGGTAGATCTTACTGTAGTTGAGTCTATCATTAGCTTACGTTTCTTTGGTCAGTTAGTTCATCATCGTTTAAATTTCCTACAAAAATAATTTTTTACTTTATCTCAAAACGTTTTATCATTTTAAAAGATGCGAAAAAAAGTAATTAGAAAATAAAAAAGGCGAATCGAGAAAGCGTATCGCGAGACCCTTTGAGATATATCGCAGGCTCTGAAGTCTCACGAGGGTACCTCGGGTAAACCTCTGAGGATTTTGAGCAAAATGAGAGGGGCTTGAGAGAAACTCTGAAGTACCTCCGAGTTGGCTCAGATATAGCTTAAAGGTATGCCGGAGGTCTCACGATGGACACATTATGGGGTCTTCACGATCCATTTTGAGAGGTATCTTTGTGGACACATTGCGGTACCTTCTAGATTCGCCTGTGAAAGTACTGACAAACAAAAATGAGTGAAACACTTTTTTTTTCTTCCTTTTATACCAAAAAGAAATGATGAACTGTGCGTCATTGATCTCCAAACGCTTTCTATTTAGCATAATAGAGACAGAAAAAAAGTCATTTCTCAGACAATTTTTTCGAAAATTTTTACTCTGTGTAACATAAAAAGTGAATTTTCTGTGTTTGTAAGGTGAGATTGAACTTTCAGTGTTGGTAAGCTCCGAAGGCATCGGTGACGTTTCCCCTTACGGCGAATGTTTCGATACTTTCACGCCTACCTTTGTTCGGACTATTGGGACGAGAGTCTCTGGGTCGTCGACTTTTGTGGCCAAGGTCTGCCGGGAGCTGGAGCAGCTCGAGACAGGAAATGATTTCTCAGGTAGACATGGTGACGTGTTCGAGCCACTGTCGACACAACTACGACCCGTCCACCGACCTTCCCTCTCCTTGCGTCGGCTTCAACTTCCGCGCTGGCAGAAGCCCTGTCTGCCAGTTTTTCTCTGAGGTGGTCTTTGACAGGTTTTTGATATTCGCTCAAAAGTATGTAAATCTTCGAAGTTTTCGAGAAAAGTGGGAAATTTCGTGATAGTATATTTTCAGTCTCCTCTTCAGTCATTTCCTTTGAATCTCTTCTACTCCTTAAAAACTTTTTCGAAAATTTCCCATCTGCTTCAAATAATCTTGCGTTTCAACATTTTTTTCGAATTGAGCTCCCAAAAAATGTCTGAGGATTCAAGTCTGGAATGTCTCGAAAAAAAACTGACGATTTTCGGCGATTTCTACGGATTTGCAGACGGGCACATAAACGGCTAAACCGTTCTCGTTATTTTGTTTTGTCCGTTTTGAAGTGAGAAGAGGACTGAGAAATGGATGAAATTCGATAAAAATTGAAGAAAATTATTTTTCGTCTTCCAGTTACTTTTCTTCTTTAGAAGATGCTGTTCAACGAATCTCTTCATTTGGAAGACACTCCTACATTTTACTTTGAAAAAACTTGTCTGAGGTGAGTTTAATTCGAATTCATTTTCTTATAGTTATAATTTCAACCGGTCAGATTAAAAATATATAAAATAGTCTCTATCTAAATGTTTCACCGGGACTTGGAAAAAGAGGATGAAGCAAGTAAGCATTTTATCATCTTCAAGGAATTCCTTTGCTCTTTTACCCACTTTAAAATCATGTTGAAAGAAAGTATGCATTTTGAAGAAGTCCCGCCAGATGCGCAGAATCGGCGTTCATGCTAGACGTGAGGAGGGGGTACCGTCTGGATGCGACGGCCGAGGTCCGGCCGGCAGACTCCGAAAAGAACTGCATGGAGACGTGTCTGATGGAGGAGTGCGTCGCCTTCCAATGGGACCATGTCAACAAGTTTGCGGAATCGCGTCTATCCACACGACATCGTTTTTTAGAAAATGTTCGATTCATGGAGTAACGAGGCGTGAAAGTGACTCGCCGGCATCGAAGGCGAATGGCGTCGACTACTATGAGAACAACTGCATCCACCGTCAGTCTGAAATGAAAGATTCATCAGCGAAAAGAGCTCTCTTGTTTCTTTCAGGAACCGAATAACCTTCTTCTTAATAACAGCAGTTCAGCTTCGTCGCGATGTCCAGGCGGACGCGTCGAGTTCTTCCTGACACGTCATTCTGACGTCCCTTCTTTTGGAGTCTCAATGGGCGTGAAGAGCATAAGAAACTGCATGCAGGCGTGTATCCAAGCCTCGCATTTCTTCTGTAGAAGTCTTCAGGTGGGACCTGTCTGCAATCATGAGGAACTGTTTGTAGTTTGATGCCATCTCTAACGAGTGCTTCATTTCTGACGAAACTTCGGACGCTGCTGTCCCTTCTGCTTCTTTGGACCTTTATGAACCGTTCTGTGTGCCCGCCAACGTCGAAAGCTTTTGTAACAGACCCTATGCCTTCGAGAAGTTTGTGACGTCACGAATGGACAATGTTGAGCCTCTGAAAGAATTCAGAAGTGGGCTTGTACGTTAAAGAAGTCTTTTTTGATTTTCATCCTCAGGAAAGTCGGCGGGAGCTTGTCTCCGGGAATGTCTGCAACTGGCGGCTTGTCGATCCGTCAACTACCACGTCGTGGAGCGCGTTTGTAGTTTGCTCGGCGTAGCTAAAGAGGACGGAACCCGGGAAATCAGTTAATCGCTTCGTACTCCAAAGCCTAATTTGCGTTCCAGAAAACGACGAGAACTTCGATTTCTATGAAGTTTCTTGCTTGCCTGCCAATGTGCCTCAGGGGCCGACGACTCCAGAAAACAGCCAGAACGAGGTCGATTTCCACCTCATCAGCGCTCAAACGACCTTCCGCCAACAGTTCAGGGAATCTCAGCACATTGAAATCCCTGATGCTTCTACCTGCGGGTGTCCGATAACTTCCTTAGGGTTTTAATCACTTTACCTTCCAGAAAAGTATGTGAATCGGCTTCTTTTCATTGTTCGTCGTTCGTCTATTCGAGAACTCGCAAAGAATGTTTCTTGTCTTCTTCAGAGGTCTTTTTCAAGAAAGAGCCCAAAAATAACCTCTTACTTCCAGCTTTCGGAAGACCCTCTTCAAAGAAGAGAAATGACGCAGCCGAGCCCCGATTTCGATCTTTATTCTTTGAAGCAACAGCGTGAGTTCCAGAGAATTGAATCATTTCCATAAGAAACTGTGAAGGCCATTCTGCACATCCGACGTTGATTGGCGAGCCTTCGACGGCGACTGCGAGACCTCCTCGTTCGACTACGCAAGTCGCCGAGAACGACATCTTCGCCTTTTCTTCTGACGCCTTCATGGAGCCGGCGCCGAGTGCGACTCACAGTGAGAATTCTCATCTTCGTTATCAATTTCGAAAAGTTCTAATAACCACAGTCTTCCAGAGGAAAGAGAAAAGGTTTAACAAATAAGATGCGCCATAAACTCGAATACCGTACTTCTTCTTTCTGACTTTTGAACATGACTCCGCTGAAACTACTTGGAAGCTGATAATTTAAAATTTTTATTCTATGATGAAACTCTATTATCTAGAGTATGAACCAGTCGAATTTAGAAATCTGCAATTGAAATTTAGAAAGTTGCTTTGTCGATCTGAAGCGTGGTTAGTTCGGCTTTGTAATCCTTCTTTTTCCTTATTGATTGAAATAGTTGCAACATTTTTTTAATTACTTAAGGCACTTGGAAAAAAAAAATTGGAAAACTACTTTTGCGCTGTTTTTTTGTGGATGCATCCTCTGCAACTGTTTTGGAAGATTTCAAACGGCTTTGCAATAAAAGAAACATGGAAAGTCCATCTAAATTTCGAGAAACAGTTTGATCCTTGAGAAAATATATGTACCGAGAGAGCAAGTTTCAAATATTATAAGTTATAGCTGACAGTTAAGAAGGAGATTGATTTATGGATAGAACCGTAGTTTATAGCAGAAAATGGTATCTATTTTTGCCATAAAAATTTTGAAACAATCTATTTGAATGGAAGTTTTAGTTTTGCAAGAGCCATCTTCCTCGACTCCAAAAGGAGCTGCTGAAGCTTCAAGAGAGACGGGGTAGGAAACAAGGACTTTTTAAATGTAATTGGCGAGCTATCAGGTCCCCGCTCGTGCCTCTGGACCAGGAACTGGCGGTTCTCAGCGACGAAGTTCCGCGAGTTCTGCCCCTTTCTGCAGGAGTCGGCTTCGTTCCGACAACGTCCCTCCTCGTCGCCGCCGAGTGCCACGAAAATGGTGTCAACGTCACATTCCGACTTCCCACGGATACTGTAAATCGAATACTGTGACTGTGCTATAGTTGTAGTTTTGTAGAAATACACCGGTGTGATTTATGCTTCGGAACGGTTCGACCAATGTCGCGTTTTCGTCAAAAACTCTTCAAACTATGCGATTTTCATTCCCAGGCCACAGCACAACGCGTGGTGCAATGCCGTTGAAGTGGTGAGATTTATTGGAATTTCAACTTGCAGATCTTTTTTTCGTTCACTGCTAGTTTGTCCTCTCTGCATTCTATTTTTTTAAATCGTGTCAATACTATTTTTATAAAAGCCCACTAACCTTTCCGTGAGATTTTTTCCGACAAGTCACTTTTATCATACAGGAAAATCAACTATCAGCGATCGTGGTGATGTCGAACGATCGGGTAACTCCGCTGGATGTGACCACGAAAGACGACCTTTTTTATCAGGTAAGGAAAAACGATCCTGTCGAATATTAATCGGACTTAAAAGGTTTCCTGCGACTACAATCTCCACGAAGAAACAATCAAGAGAGGAATCGTTGTCGGGTTTTTTTCTAACAAATTATGTTTTCGATAACCGATCATTCCAGAGGACCCTCGCCAATCGCGATTTTAAGAGATCCCAGTCACGTCAAGGAGAAGATTTCCTTGGAAATAACGAGAAATGGAAAAGTTGTCGAGAGCGTTTTTATTGGAGAACCGCTGGTGGCCACAGTAAAGTCGAATATTTCAGGTTTTGTTCCTCGAATTTTCAAAGTATTCTGAAATTGTTTCATTTTTTAAAGCTGAACAACTGAGAGTCGTCGATTGCACGGCAAATCGTGTTGGCGGCAACGGAACTCCAGCCTCAGTTCATTTGATCGCCGATGGGTTCGCTTTTCTTAAACTTTTCGGAGAAAGCGGTGAAGTATCGTTCTTTCTCATTCCCCAGATTAGAAAGTTTTTTCCTTCCGTTACAAGTTTTTCGAATCCCTGACTTAGGAATTTTCAGCCCCATTTTTTGAATTATTTTTAAGAAGTTTTTGATTAATTTTTAGAAATTTCCTAATATTTTAAAACTTTGTTACTTTTTTCAAATTTTATTGTAGAAATTTTAATAAATTCTGACACAGATTTTTCGAACGTTTTCAACAGATGCGCGCTGTTGCCCTCGATCATGTCGCCGATGCAACTGACGGCCAAAGGCTGGCAGTCGTCGTTGTCGGCCTTCAGAATCGACGGCAGCGAGCAAGTGGACGTCGTCTGCCACCTCTCCGTCTGTACGGACCGACCGTGTCCGGAGGTCCCCTTCTTTCTTCCGGCCGCCCATCAAAACCGAAGACCCATTTGCAGCTGGAGTGTCCTCCTTCGGGAACCGACTCCTTCGCCAAGAGAGTCACCAGGTCGCAGAACGAACAGAGTTCGGTGCGCGTCGATCGAAGACTCGTAGTCAAGGGAGACCGACAGCCGCCCTCTGGTCTTCTTTTTCCTCGTGAGTATACTGAATCCTGAAAGCCAGCAAGATCTGGGAATTCGAAATGAGCTAGATTCATGGGGAAGAATTCAGAATAGGTGGTAAATTTTGGTTTTACTCTGTTAGAATGCTTTCTTTATCGTGAATCTTTCAAATAAAAGTACGTTTTATTGAATTTTTTCTTAACTTCATAACTTTTTTCGGAAAACTTATAGCGATCAAGATTCTGTCCGATCAAAAGCATGGGAAAATCCGAAAATGAAAATCCCTTTCGAAACTTTTGCACGAAGTCGAGCTCTGAAATTTCATTTCCTAAAGTTTTTTCCCAAATTAAAAGTTTTTTTGATTTTGTAGTTTGAAATTTTGAGTCGAACGGTGTTTTTCTGACCTCTGTAGGACTTTTTAGAGCCCGAAAGAAAACATTTATTTTTTTCTTCCATCTGAAAACGTTGAAAACAAAATTTTCAACAGCTAAAAACCGTCAATAAGTAGCTTCATAACTTTTTAAGAAAAATTAAATAAATAAATGATTTTTTGATTTTGTCATTTTCTGCATGTAGCTTAATAGCTTGATACAATAGTTTAAGCCATGGATAACCAAAAAGTAGACATGTCATTTAGTAGGAAGTTTGGAATTTCTAATAATTTGGTGGAGCAATTCTGAACGTTGTTGCAAGTCTCGACCATGAGGAAATATAGATTTTCAAAGAATTTCTGGACTTTCAAAATTCGAAACATTCAAGTGACCTTATTCGTGAGATATTTTTTCAAGAGGGGTCCTTTTGAATTTCACAGAAATCTGCGTCGAGTCGACGACGTACTTGCCGGCGATGGCCCTGTTCATCGGAGGCCTCGTCGCGATTTCCGTCTCCATCGTCCTCACAGTCTGCCGCTCAACTCGTCGCGACGACCGCGTCGAGAAACTTCTGTGGGGCTTTTCCCTGTCAGAACAATGCACAAACGAACTCAGGAAAAACATTTTGAAGCGGGGTTTTTCTGCGTCTCAGTGACGCTACCCTTTTTCATGCTCCTCACAATTTTATGGCCGCAATGGTGATAAAGAAGAGAAGGAAAAAAAAATCCAGACTGTTTCAAATCATGAGAAAAATTAATTGTTCAAAAAATGAAAGCAAAAAAGTTTAAGTTCGCAGAATAATCGCATAATGCGTTTCCTTGAATCGCCGTAAATCTTTTGCCTCTTTTTCCAAGTTTTATGTTATTTTTCATTCTTCTTTTTGCAGATCATCGCCTTCGCCGACAACCGATGGCCCAAAGTATGTCAAAACGATCTCATTGTAAAGTATTTATTTATTCTTCAAATAAATCTGCTCCCTAATCTCAAAAAGGATATTTTTCGGAAACTTGTAATTGCTCCGAGTGAAGAAGAAAGTAAACGATCAGACGGATAAGTAAAGATTTGCGGGAAAAAAACCGACGACCGGGTCATTCGCGACGTTATCTGCGGCTGGATCGGCCTGTCACTCGGTCAAGGTCGTCGCGAGTTGGAAAAAAGTGGTGTCACTGATTCCCGAGTCACGCTTCCTGTGTCATCCAGGCCGCGTCTAACGATTCTCAAGTCTTTTTTTTCGGAAAACTTGACAAATTTCCGGCGAAATTGCAACTTTGACCAAAAAAACTTGAAGGAAATTAGCTAGTGTTTGTTTGAAGTGTGATGAACACCGAAATTTCCTAGTTTTTTTAAACTTTAGATTCGATTCGAATCCTTCCGTCGAATATGACCCTATCCTTTCATGAATACAGGATCAGGCACAGTTCAACGATTTCAGCGGCTCCGACGGCCGAGAAATAAAAGCCAGTTCATTCCAATGAAAACTCAGAGAAACTTGAAAAAAATACAACTTTCAGAGAAAAAAAATAGCGATAAATACGGCAAAAAAATGGCGAAAAAGGTGTGGAATGAGAGCTTCTTCATTTGAACTCCAATTTAATCTTCATTTTGATCCATAAAAAAATTTAATCTCTATTTCCGATTTTTTTGGAGAAATTTTTCTAAATTAATAGAGATAGCCGGATCCGATCGGATTACTCAGATCTTAAATGCATTGAGTTTCTATGAACTTTGGTTGAAAAAGTGGTAAAATATTCGCTGGGTCCAGCAGAAGGAAAAATTCTACAAGTTGAAATGAAGATCCCGTGTAGCGGTAAGGAAGGACTAGACACTGCCCGCTAATTTTAATATTTTTCCGTTTTTCAAGATCAGCTGATGGAGGATCAAAAAGAACGGATCATGCCAAAAGTAGCGAAGCGAAGAGTTCAAAAGAAAAAAAGGGAAGCAAGATTACAAATGACGTGAAGGCTATCTGGAGATGATACCTCGGCAGTGAACACCAAGTCCAGCAAGTAAAAGTAAGCTCTCACGCGGACGTAGTAGGCGTGCACGGCCCGATGTATCCGTGGCAAATCGAGGTCAGATGGACCGCGCCCGCAAATTTCGTGGCGACCCTTCCATTTCCCTTTCGGCCGTCCTTCTATCCGGCGTCTGCGCGGCTCACTTGTGCACAAATCGTCGCTTTTCCTATCCTTTTCCAGCCGGAAGCGCAGCTCTTCCACAGCCTCACTGCTGAATGCGGCGATCGTCGCTTCTGCTGGTCCTTGTCGCCGCGACGAGCATCCAAGGTTCGTCGGCTGCAACTACCTCGACCTAATTTCCTCGTTTCCGTTTTTGTTTTGGTGTTCTCACTGATGTCCCTGCTTTTTTTCTAGAGTAACCAGTTTTTCTTTCCGTTTGTTCATATCATTTACTAACAGAAAATTTCTTGATTCAGCAAAACTCTTATTTGGCTGCACTCTTTGAAAGTTCAGAAGTTTATAACGGATTTCGAAGCCCAGAAAAAAAAGTGATCTGATGTAAGGGTGGAGAACAAAACCTGTGTGTAAGCTTCAATAAAATTAAAATCGTAGGCGATTCAGATATATTATTGTGACTATTCAATTTGAGTGAGATGTTGATTAGAGGGTTTCTTCGGAAACCAAAGTTTCAAATTTTGAAAGTTAATAATAAGTCAAGCGTTAAGAATAAAACAATTTACTTCAAACACGACATTCCTTTGCAGGATATGGACAGCCGACGTGCTACCCATTCTACGTCCGCTGGCCGCGAGTCCGTCTCAACTTCAAAGCCGTAGCTGATGCCCGACTGTCCCTCAAAGCCTGCGAAAGCACGTGTTCCATCGGCGAAGACCCCATCAACCCTGGTAGAGAAACAGCTTCCTTCAGTTTTCAGTTATCGTTTCCAGGAAAGCAACTCGAATGTGCGGCTCTCAACCATCATCACGCTCCTGACGGCTTCTCGCACCACTGCGACGTCTTCCAGCCTCATCAGCTCCAGAACGTCGACGGCTACGTCGAAGCCGACGAGCGCTACTCTTTCTACTGGAAGTATTGCCTCACATGTACGCTATTTCCATGTATTCCAGTCTGATGTCACTCTTTACAGCAAAGAGAAAGTGCGGCGGCGAGTACGCATTCACCTACATGTCAGATCGATACATGGACTCTCGAGAGGTAAGACTCCTACTCAATAAAATGAGAAATAGAAATGAACAGGTAGTGCGGGTGATGAAGAAGGCCAACTTGGAAGAGTGTCTATCGGACTGTCTCGATGAGAAAAAGTAAGCATTTCTACGGCTAAACTGCATAAAAAGGAGCTTTTCCGGTTCGAGTGTCGGTCAGTCTCATTCAATCGGACGGATGGCGGCTGTCACATGTCGGCCAATTCACAGCTCACCAAACCAGAGTCGATTCGCCTCAACAACAACCCCAACTACCGCATAGACTACTATGAGAACAACTGCTACAACTGTAGGCTGTTCTTCTTGAGAACCTTTTCAAGTCCGGAGGTTTCAGTGTCTGACGTTTTCTCGTTTGAGCGCGAATGTCGCGAAGACGGAGTTGTGGTCAAGGTTGCCTTCTAGAAGTGAAAAAGTTTCAATTTTTCCTACAGGTAAAGTCGAAGTTCCCGTATACCGGCGCCTTGTACGGCCTTTACGACTTCTTCACCTGCCGAACTGAACCTAAAGAAGCCACCGACTTTGAATATTGGTTCCCTTCTCCGATGCTCAGCAAAAACTGTAGTGATTCCATTCGTTTCAAGGTTTCTTTTTATCGTCCAATCTTCATGAAGCTGCAATTGCTCCTTAGGGCGATGAAATGGTTGTCGAGGTGGTTTTGTCGACCGATGGGATAGAACCGCTCTACTTCATCACGCCGGACGATCTGACGTTCCAGGCGCGCTGTCCCATCGTCGGATCTGGAAGGAATTTCGCACGACAGGATCCGAAGCCGTCTCTCGAAGGCCTTCAGTATGTTTTGAATAATCGCGGAGCACTCGAAAACCAAATAACAAGCAATAAGAAAGGATTCACCATTTAAGTGCACTTTTGCAAGGCACCGAGCAAATAAAGAAACTTTTTTGGACCTAGGATTTTCGCGCATTCAACATTGTCGCAAAAATGCGTGATTTGGTTTTTTTTTGTTCTCATTTGATTTTCTGCATAACTGGTTAACCGAAAAAGATATATATTTCCTTTTTTCTTTTGATTTGAATGTTTATTCTTGGAAAAATTTTTTGGAGAAAAAAAAAATTCAAAAAAGAACATCAATTAAATTTTTAAAAAATGAGCTAAAATCAGCTTTGAGCTAAAACTAATGAGCTAAAAACCACGGTTTATCAAATTTAATAAAAAATTAGTTTTTCAGGTTTCTGAGTTCTTAAAATATCTTAAATTAAAAAAATCTTTTGCGCAAGTCCTGTATCCGATTTTCATTATGCACTGTTACGTGCAGCGAATCTCTGAATATGTTTTAGAAAAGCCTCACTTTTTTCTGTTCCACCTTTTCACTCGCACAGTTTCAGAACCAAGGAGCTTGAAGCTTCAGCGCATGCGTTATTCGAGCTGCTGTCCAAAGGACAACCTCTGCGTGCAGAACCAGCCAGAAAAGAGACTTTTCCCTTGCCTTTGACGTCGCCACGGCCGCTGTCTCCGAGCAGTTCTCTGGCTCCGACGAGCTCTAGAAGCACGACAACAGTTCTACCAGTAACAACCAGCAGCACCCGTCTTGTCACAACCACCACCAAAGAAGAGCCGAAACAGTCGTCCACCCCAACTTCCACAACGTCACCACTGACCACCACAGTAACGACAGTGCCAACGACTTCCACGAAGGCTCCGACGACAGTTGTCAGCACGACAACTCGAGCTCCAACCACCACTTTCACAACTATCAGCAGTTCCACCTCGCGACACGTTTCCATCATAACGGCTCGAGAAGAAGTTCGATTCAGCGCTGCCAAGAAGTTCCCGACCTTCAGAACAACCACGGCGCCTAGGGTTTCAACCATTCCGACGCAAGTCTTTGATTTTTTGTTTGCCTTTTCTTGAATTTGAAAATTATGAGTTGATGCTTTGTTAAATTGCATGCAGTAGTGTTGAGTTATCGTAGTAGGTTAACTTTAAAATTAAAACAAAATGTTATGCGGAAGGATGTACATTTTGTTTGACCTTCTTGAATTCCAGTTGTCGCACGTGGAATGGCTTGAAGCGTTGCGGTTGAAAAAGGTTTCACAGTAGAACTCCTTTCTCATTCAGCTCTTGCTCCATTGTTTTCAATATTTCCGTTCACAAGTTATTTTGTGTCGAGAACGCTTTGAGATTTTTTGCAGTCGTTACGGATGCAGCCTTTTTTGTGCGACCATGGTTTTCAAGTTTCGAGGAACAGAATATATCGAAGTCTATCTGTAATTCGTTCACAAAGTTTTTAGTTCAACTTTATTTTTAAATTCATAATTTTTTTTTGTTTCACCGCCACAGATTATGTTTTTCTTAATAGAACGTTATATAAGAAGATTAGATTTAAACTTTGATTCAAACTTTTTTTGATACTTTTTTTTTTCAAGGAAATCGCTTTTTCAGAGCGACGACGACTGCAAGGACGACAACGACACATCTGCCGTCGACGACCTCCACGTCAACCACGACCACTACAACTGAACGACCAACCACCGTGACAACTCCAACGCCGCCTCCCACGACATCAACGACCTCAACGACATCCACGACGTCTGCCACAACGACCACGTCTTCTTCTTCAACCACGACGACGTCCCCAACAACCACCTCGACTACTAGTCCTCCTTCTTCATCGAGCACTTCTCGAACTCCGCCAGCTTCTCCATCTTTCAGAGAAGCTCAGACACAAGTGAGGCTTCAAGAGATTCAGGCGATAGGCAACTGTGACGAAAGTTTGATTGTCTGGTTTCGAAGAAAAATTAATTATTCATTTTTTGAAAGAAGTTTCAGCTGAATCGATACGAAACAAATACAGAAAGCAGTTCAAGCAGAAAAAGAACTAACTAAAATTGTTTTTTGAAGATTGCGCCTTCATCAACTCCCTCAATGACTGGAGCTTCACCAGGAATATCGACGTAAGTCTGCAACATTGAGTCTTTTATAGAAGATATTCCTAGGGTGAATGTGGCAGCGAAACCACCGACGCCCATCAACTTTGAGATTTTCCACAACGGCCAGCCGGTAGAAGCCGTCGTCGTCGGCACAAAAATTTCCCTTTCTTTCACTCCACACTACCCTATTCCTCGTGAGCCTGGCTTCTTCCCTCCAAAAACCTTTTGAGCTGCTTCAGCTGAGTACATATCGGTCCGTGGATGTCAGGTAGAACCGATAGATCCAAAGTACGAATGGGAGCACGAACCCCTGTTCATTATTCGCAATGGATGTCCTGCGGACGGCGTCGGCCTCGTCTGTCCTCCGACACAGTCCGGCTTCGGAGCCAAGGTGAAGCCTCAGAATAGACCAAGGTTGACAAACAGGTGACACAGGTTTCGGTTGAGTCCTTCCGCTACCAGACAACCGGCCAGATCCAGTACTCTTGTCTCGTGCGAGTTTGTCCTTTTGCGCCATGTCCGACGGTAAGGGTCCAAGCTCTTCTGGAGCTCAAGGAAGAAGTTCCAGACGACGTGCGCCGACGTCGAAGGATGCTCGAGCGAGAGACCGCGTCGAGGAGTTTCCCTCGAGGACATCCGTCGCGCTCTTGAGGCCAACCCTGAACTCGCCTCCCAGATCGGCATTTCGCCGGCTCTTCTCGCCGCCAATAGACCTTCTAGCCCTGCTCGTTTCGACACTGTTCTTCGTGAGTTAACTCAAAACTAATTTCTGGAAAAAAATTTAAGCGAAAACTCGCTTTCAGTTTTGAGGGACGAAAAAATAGAGATTATGTTCCTTTAAAGACCCCAGCAAGGTTTTTTTTTTCTACCGAAATCATACCTCTGGTTTCTTTTTCGTAACTGTTCAGAAAAGTTTCAAGAACATTTCTAAAAAAATTTTTTTCGAAATTCTTAAAATAAAAAAATGCTTTAATAAACTTATCAAGTTTAAAGCTTTTGTGTTATTGAAAATGAGTGAGTAACCTAATTTTAACAAAACAAAATCTGCATGAGAATGAACTTTCGATTTCGAAAAAATTTAATTTCTGAGAGATTCTATCTTTTCATTCGGATTTTTCCAGAGGAACAGCAAAGAATAGCTCTTGGCGGAGATCACGTCGTCCGACGTCGACTCGTCGTCGTCAATTCAGAAGACCAACTACGCTACTACGTTCGCACCGGCGACATTCCGTGATTTTCAAAAAGCCTTTATTTTTGAAAGCTTTATCTCTTGTGCAGCGCCACTCCAGCGGGTCTTTTATGTATTGTCATGTTTCAACTTCTTATCTAGGCTTAATAAACACGAAATTCAATTTCTATAATTCCCAAGTTACGAGAAAATTTATTAGGAAAAACAAGACTATAAAAAAACCAATACATGGTATGATTAAAACGATATTACAAACTTCAAAAATTATTCTAACTGCGTAATGTTAAAAAAGTTGGCAGAACAACGAGGAACCAGTAGATGCGGAACAATCTAGACGCGAAAAAATGAGTAAAAACGGAAGGCTTATATAATAAAACAGAAATTATCAAAACTAATAAAACTATTTGAAAATTAAAACTATTTGCGGAAAAATGATTCCGGGTAATCGATTTCTTTCTTCTGACTGTCGAAAAAGGTCTGAAACATCGTATAGTAATTTTTTATTTTGCAAATTCTTATAGGTTGAATAATGAAGTTAAGAGGGAGCCTTTTCTTTTGTTTCGAAAGTTTTCCGTCAGTTGGATTTAATAAATATAAGATCCAAAATTGTGTTTCTAAACTTCTGGCTGAGAAACAAAAACGTCGTATTCTCAGATTTTTATTGACAAGAAACTTGGAATACCGTAAATCTTCGTTCTTGTTGAAAAACCCAGCAATTCAAGTTTCATTTCAATTACCTCGATATAAAGATCATCTGTGCCGTAAACAAAACTTCTGAAAAGTTGAAGTCCGTAGCCCGAGAAGATGGATTTTTCCTTCAGGCAATGAGAGTAGATGTGCGGTCCCTCGTTACAATTAGAACACATTTTAATAGCTAAAAGTTCTGATAGAAGCCTTCGAAAGCAGTCTCTCACATTTTCTGTCAAACTGCAACAGGCTGCACGTTCCCATGTGTCCTCCTTTGCATTCCGCACACTTCGGAACGACAAACTCTTAAAGCTCTTCAATTAAAAGGTTGTGAAAACATCGACTTACTAGTCTTTTCGTTTCGAGTCGATGCATGAGGTCTGTTGCTCCTTCGCGAATGAAATCTCCCGTTCCGTCTCGTGTATGGCTTGTATTTCCGCTGTGACGTCCGATTTGAAGTCGTAGCCGAGTTGAACTTTTTTTCCCGCACTTTAATTGTAATCAACAAATACTCCGCTTGAAAAAAAACAACGAAAAAGAAAATTACTTGTCTCAGAAGGAGAAGGTTTCGCTGATTTACTGTTTGTCAGCTCATCTACAAACCCATGCACGACCTCATTGAAGTAAAATTTTACATACCTTCTTCGATGCTAGGAGCCCAATCGACTGAAGAATCTGTGAGAAACTGATTTAATCTACTTTTTCTTCATCTTTCAAACAACAGCTTGCAAGAGCGCCTTAGAGCGCCGAGCCAGACTGATAAAACTTTGGGAATAGTTTCTCGCGAAAATCAAACTAAAGTTTCCACTTTTCTTTCTCGGTTTTCTACCGCGTTCCAACGTCACTGCAGCCTACCGATCGGACTCAAAAATCACCCATTTTATGATTATCGGAACCTCTCGAGTAATCTCCTGCTGCGAAAGGATCTGAAAGATATATACGGAATAACTAAAAGAAGGCGGAAATTACCTTCACGTTTTTTGAAATTCGGTGATTTTTCGTGCGCCCAATTCATAACTTAACCAATAGGCAAATGGATAAGATATCCTTTCGATACACCGTGAATCTGAAAAGACTGCCATTAAGGACTCAAAAATGTTCCTTAAATGCGGGAACATTGGCTTCCTTTTTTCAATTCGGCCTGTCTCTTTTTTTGAGCTTTTTAGCGTTGGGTTAGTTCCAGACTTCTGAAATATTGATCGTTTTTTTGGATATATGAAATATTGCAGAAAACCTAGAATTTAAGACTTCAAAATGTGCAAAAAAAGATCTTGAATGAAGCGATTAAGAAAAAAACATTTCAAAAAAATCTTTATTTGTCTATGAAATTCGAATCCGTTGAAAATACTTTGAACGCGAGAGAAAGAAAAAAAGGTACCTTAAAACGAGTAATAAAAATTCTCCTTCGATTGCTCGTCAGATACGACGCACGTAGTTCATGTAGCTTCGACGCAAAATGACACACTGAATATTATACATTTTTTTCTTGTTTTTTTGTTTTTGTAAAACATTTTTATTAAAACTTTTAAATCATTGGCCTGTCTGAAGATAAAATGGGAAGCTTTTTCAAAAAGAAAGTTTCAGGTTTATTTTAAGAGCTTCTGTGCGACTTTCTGTTTCTAAAAGTTTGCACTTTGAAAATAAAGCATACCATACCGTGTTACGATATTGCTCTCACCTCGAGTAATCCCCGCAAAATTTCGTAACTGTGTCAAATTCCATTGGAGCGCCATTTCAAACACAAAAAAAAAGTGACTTCACATTTTGCGAAGTTTCTTCGTTTATTCAACTTTTTCTCTAGAGGAGCCGGCTCTGTTAACGCCAGCGCAGCTATTTCTCAATAAAATCCGATACTTAATTCGATTTTTATTCTTGATAGTTTGTACAGTTCGTGATTGTAAATTGTAAAAAAAATATTTTAACCGTTTTTTTCCCGTTTAAAGTGCTTCATTGATTCGCTAGAAAATAGCTTAATCTTGAAAAAATTTTGTGTTTTTTCTCAGTTAGAAATGTCGAACCTGGTAGAGATTCTTTCCCGAACTCTTGAGCCAGACAATTCTGTTCGCAAAGCAGCAGAAGATCAGCTGCGACAAATGGAATTGGTTCCAGGTGATACCATTTTCATGTTAACCACATACCTTTTTTTCATACTAGGGTTTGCGAGAAATCTTCTGGAATTGATAAATAAACCAGATTTGGCTGGGCAGCTGCGATTCTCCGCCGCCGTCAAGCTTAAAAATTTCATAAAACGGAATTGGGTGAAAATAATTGGAATGTTCAAAAAATTTCTTATCTTTTCGGTTTAGGGTGAGGCGGCTGATGTCGAAATTTCTTCGGAAGATCAAATTTCTATCAGGCAAGAGCTCTTGGAAACGATCTTTCGCGTCCCAGAATACCTGTCAGTGCTTTCGAACGCACTTCAGTTGATTGCACAGGTTGGCTATTCTATCAACAACATCTTGCTAGGGTTCATGGCAGCGTTTCTCCAAAGGTTGTTGTGCATTCAGACTGATTTGAACTCTCTGCGTAGAACTTTCTTGATTTAAGTCAATACACTTCAAACTCCCAAAAATTGTTCTTAGATTAATTTCAAAAGAGTTCTGAGAATTGAAAAAATTGTTTCAGGCAGATTTCCCCGCTAAATGGCCAGAGTTAATAACGTATTTGGCGAAGCCGCTAGAGTCTGAAAACCTCGACCACATAATGTGCTCTCTTTCTACAATGAAGCAAATTTTCCGCAAGTTTCGTTACGAATCCAAGTCAACGGAGCTTTGGACTGAACTCAAACATTGCTTGATCAACGTAAATTCTCTCCTTTTGGCGCGATATAGTTACTTATTTAGGTTCAAGAGCCTTTAACTTCGATTTTGGGTAAAATGATGGGCTTTTTGGAGACGAGAGATCAGATGGACGCCAGAAGTCGTTCACGATGGATTGAAGTCCTTTATTGCATCTGCGCGGTCTATCATTCTCTCTGTTCTCAGGATATTCCAGAATATTTCGAAGTGAGACTCTTTTTCTATGTTTTAAGTGAAATTGGTCATAGGATAATTTGAAACCGTGGATGGAGAGCTTGTTGGCTTTGATGGGGATCGAACTCAATGAAGGATCTTCCGATGATCTCATAAAACTCAAGGTAACTCGCCTCTTCGCAGGAAGCTCCAGTTATTTTCCAGACGGAGATTTGCGAAGTGTTCACTCTGTACGCGCAGCGGTACGAAGAGGAGATTGCGCCGTTCATTCCGGGAATAATCGGCGCCGTTTGGGCTCTCATCGAAAGGACCGGACAGGACACTCGGTTAGGTTTCCAGCCCTTTCCCCGACATTTATTGTCCTGCAGATACGACGAGATGGTTTGTGCGGCCATGGAATTCCTTTCGATCATCTGCCAAAGGAACTATCACGCGGCGCATTTCGAGGGCCAAGGAGTCGTTCAGGCCATCGCAGGTTCCTTTCTCTTTCTTTTCAGAGTTCTATTCTTCCAGAAAATGTGTGCGTGAAAAATCTGCATCTCCGCGAGGAAGACATTGAACAGTTCGAAGATGAGCCGTTGGAATATATCAAACGGGATCTTGAGGGTATTTTTCTTGTTTCTTTCCACCTATTTTGAATTATTCAGGGACGGATATTGGAACTAGACGACGGGGCGCAATTGATCTGATCCGAGCCCTTTGCCGTCGATACGAAGCTCAGATTATGCCTTCCTTATCTCAGGTGCTTTATATCTTTAATCATCTTTCAGTCTTTCAGGAACGAACTCAAAGAAAAGCATACATGATGAATGAAATGAATTTTTTTGAGAATTCTTTTACTTAGTTGATTCACCACTACGAGAAACTGGAAAAAATAATTTGATGGTGTTTGGAGAAGAAAAAAGAGTCTAGGGAAAAATTTTCATGGAGTATGTGCATGAGCTTAAACTCATTTTGACAGCAACGCATGGTGAACACTTTCAACAAAGTATAGAAGTTGAATAAAACATGATTGCAGTTTTTTTTCCCATTCATAATTTTGCTGTGCAACTTGAAGATCGTGCAAACTTTGATAGTGGATGGAAACTGGAGGAAGATTGACGTGGTGTACTCGTTGGTGACGGCGATGGCCGCCAAATCTGAGACGGCTCGTAGCGGAGCAACGGAAGTGACCGCTTTAGTAGGCTCTCCTTTTCTCATCGTAAATCAAGTCTGCCGATTTCAGATCAACGTCGTCGACTTTTACAACAGTCAAGTTCGAAATCACCTCTCTTCTTCGGCCAATAATACGCCAATTTTGCAAGCAGATGCCTTGCGGTTGGTGTTTTTTTTTTCTTGTGTGTGGCGATCTTTCAATAGTTTTCATTTTTTTTTTCTCAAAAACAAAAAAATTCGAAAAAATTTCTTCACGAAATTTTTTGGTTCACAAAGTTAAGAAATAGATCATGTTTTTTTATTTACCTTATTGTTTTCAATTCAATTTTCTTAAAACTCATAAGAATACTTTTCATAGTTCTCACAACGCACGGAAAGGTTTTAGAAGTAATTCATGTAATTTCTTTGTCTCGTGAGGGTTTCTTCTTTGCAAGTAAATTAAGCAGAGAGTCGATACAAAAAAAAGGCGAAGATAAGGATATCGATTATTAAAGTTTTGAAAATGGAAAAACGTGCAATCATGCTACTTTTTCTTTTGTTCTGATTTTTTTTTAAAACCTCTTGCTTATTTTTTGGATCCGAAATTCTCTTTCGCCTTTTACCTTCTTTCATACTTGTTTTTGTAAAGGTTTTGCGTCACGTTCCGGAACATGCTGCCCCCCTCGACCCTCGTGGAAGTGATCAACGCCGCCGACGCTCTGCTGCAGTCCAACTTCCAAATTGTCCGCGACTATTCGGCTTACGCCGTCGAGCGCCTTCTGGTCATGCAGAACACGGAGACCAAGCGACCGGTCAGCTTCTCATTACAGTTCCAGAGAAATCATATAGGACAGAGGCTTCGGGGAAAAAATTGTGACTTGATCTACTTGCCAATTACTAATGAAATATCTTGTAAAATCAAGTTGAAAGAAATATAGCTCTCCATAATGACCGTTTGTACGATGACTTTTAGTGATAGGTTACTTCCATGATTGCTAAACGAAATGTCGAATTTAGAAGTGTATGAGTATGATCGATGAACGAACGATCGCGTTTGCAACGGGTCACTAAATGAATTTCAACCGAATGGTCATTGTGGAAAGTTTAATAATAATTGACAAAACATCGTTCACTTCGAAAGTCCGAAGTGGCTTGAAATGAAATGACCGTCCAACTGGTCACTGATGACTGGTCGGTCATTTATATGAATGTTAAAGAGGAAAAACGTGAAAAAAATAGTTCTGAAAATCTTTTTTTCATTTCCAGCTATTTTTTTGATTTCAGTCGTATTCGAAATTTTTTTCTCAACTTATTGGATTATAGTAAAAAGCCGAAACTATTTTTTTATAAAAAAACGGTATGTTACTAGAGAAACACGAGTTTTTTTGCCTGGAAGAATCTTTTTTTTTCTTTCCCAAAATTAAATGATTTAACTTTGATGAAAAAGTTTATCATGGTTTTGTCAAAAAAAGGCCTTTGCAGCTATTCACGACTGAAGTTGTGCCAGTTCGTTCATTACTGGGTAACTTGGTCGGCGCCTACGACAAAGCCGCGGCTCCAGGCTTCTGCTCCTATCTGATCAAAGCTTTGCTTCGTGTCATCACCTTGGCTGATGTATGATGCTATATCTCCGTTCATTTAGAAAACTTTTGTTCTTAGGATGAGACGATGAGACACGCGAGCGCGTTGGCCGACAAATTGGTTCAGCTCGTGGCTCTGGCTACGAAACAAGCTGTCGACGCGGTCCACACCCATTTCCTTTTCGAAACTCTTTGTGTTCTCATCGTCAAGGTCTATCTCCTCTTATCTTCACAGTTTTCAACAAATAATCCAGACGAGAAGCGCCGGATCGAACATCGATTCCCAGCTTCTGCCCCTCATCGAAGTTGTTTTCGCACAAGACGTGGAGGACCTCATTCCTTATGCTCTTCAAATTACAGGTATTCACTTTCGCTTATTTTTGGAAGGAAAAAAAGTATTTTCTTCGTGGTATTGGGTTGCTAGGACATCTATGAAGTTTTCCAATATTTCCACAATTTAGTCTTTTTGCTTTAATATATACACTGCTCCACATAATTATATATCTACCTGTGATTTTTCGAAAAATTGAGTATTTCGAAAGTTTCTAAAAATCTTTTTGATGTCAAAAGATGTTCAGTTATTTTCTGCATAAGTGCGTTTAACGCATAATTGAAATTTAAACGTATTTTGCAGGCGTTCTGCTGTCTTCGTGCGTTTCTCGCGGAGAATCGATCAACAGCTATCACCAGTTCTTACCGTTGTTGCTCTCTGAAAAGTTGTGGGCTCGGTCAACCAACGTTCCGGCCGCGATTACTGTATTAGAGGTAGTAATAATAAAATCTTTCCTGAAAAATTACCCAATTTTTAGGTGTTTTTGAACGCGGCGAGCGACTTTGTCTTGAGTCAGCAGTCGCAAATCGTCTTCCAACATTACTCGCGGCTTGTTTCCTCCAAGGCCCTCGACCAACACGGATTCCAACTGGCAAATGCCTTGCTCCCTCATATCAATGTAGCTGAACATTTCCGTTCTCTTGATTCAGTTCTTTTCTGCAGAAATGCGTTGGAGTCGAGAATCCTATGGCCTTTTTGTTCAATACGATGTTCCGGCGTGTGCAAAACTCGAAAACCCCTAAGTTTATGAAACAATTTGTCGTTTTCTTGTTTCGCTTCTCTATAACCCTCAGTTCCGAGGAGCTCATCAGGGTATTTTTTGTTCTGATTTGTCAGTCCATTTTTTTTGCCTCTTTCAGTCCGTTGAGTCGATCCAGCCCGGCATGTTCAACATGATAATGGAGAAGGTTGTCTTGGTGGAGTTGGAGAACTGCGAGAAAATGTTCACTTTCCAAGATAAACGGATCATCGCCATCGGCGCTGCCAACATCATGAGCGAGGCCACCCAATACGTCACGTTCGTTTCACCAATCATCAGTTCCAGTATATCTCACTTGTTTTGCAGAGCTAGCTATGGAAAACTAGCCAAGTTGGTGGCCGCTCTTTTCGAAGGCTCGACGGCCGGCGAAAGGACCGTTCTGTCGCCAGAAGAAGAACAGGTTCTACAGTAATCTCCAACGCGCTTCAAGACTTTTTGCAGGCGGCCATGTACAACTCCGAGGGCGAGTTCGTCAATCCTTACTGCCGGTTGAGTTATGCTCCAAGGCCAGAACCTGTAGCTCCGCAAATTACCAATTTCCGAGGTAAATTTTGAGACTTTTCTCTGGGCTGCTACTTTTGAGCCACAAAGAAATTTCGAACTTTTTTGAAATTAGGAAATATGATGGAGTAAGAAAAAATGCATGATAAAAAGAGCTTCTGAATAAACCTGAAAAGGGATCATCGCGGAACCGAATTTGAATAGATATAAAAAAACTATAGTTTTATAAAAATATTAGTTAAGAATATGGAAAATACCTAGATTTTTCTACATTAACTCATGCTTTACTTGGAAAGTTCTTGCTTTTAATATAGTAAAAATTCCAAATCCGAACGCGAACAAGCTACTGGAGTCGAGAGGAAGTCTCGTCCAATAATTTGACAAATCCTTTTAAAAATCTTAAATTTTTTTTCTCTTTTTCGTCCAAAGAATCGATCATTGCAGCGTATTTCGCACAAGCTGTCCTCGAGCGCGGCCCATTGAACAACGGGGCTGTGTCCAGCTGCATTCCACAGGATTTAGCGCAATATCTCAAATCCATCCCAGCTTAGTTTTTTTTCCATCTTATTTTGCCACAAATACCCACGAGTTTCAGCACTAACAGCTTGTTTGAAAAGTACCAAAACTAATTTAAGTTTACATTTCGATTAATCCTATACGGTTGCTTCCAAGACCCCGTTGTTTTTGAATATTCATTTTGCGAGTTGAATTAAATTTTTCACAACATAATTGTTCTCGATTAAAGTTTGCTTGAAGGCACTGGACGAGCTCGCTACTGAAAGAGATCACATGACGGATTTAGGCAATGTTGTATGATTCTTCTCCTGGTTAGCGGCATCAGTAGATTAGTTGATGACGGAATAGATGACAGAAATATCCTTGAATTTTTTGATTACACCCGTAAAACTTCTAAAGCTCGCCCTTGGCCGTGTTGTTTGCCAAAAGCGACATTTCTTCCTGAATATTCTCGCTCAACATTGATCTGAGGGTGAAATGAGACCTCTTCCGCCAAAGGCGGACTGTTTTGGATTGCCTGCGCAAGCAATTGGACGGCTTCCACTGAACTCATTGAGAGTCTTCGAGCGTTTTCTGGAACGAGCATCGCTGTCGGATCCGTAATGGGGACAGGCTGAAACTTTTCGTTTCCTTTTTTGGTAACTAAAAACGGCAACCTCAGTAGTGGCTAGAGACAAATCGCTTCTGGAGTACGGACTGGATGGTCTTGAGTTATAAGGCGATTCTTCTTTCCTGAAATTCGGTTTGAAAAGTTCTTGTGGGAAATAGATTACCCTTTTTCTCGCTGCATCAACGTCGACTTATAGGCATTTATGTAGGCGGCGACGGAAATCTCTAGGTAGGTGCATTCGTCCTTGATTATCGCCCCGTAGTCCGGCTTGAACATGAGATCTGGCCGTCGCGCCGACAGGTCTGACGTGCCTGGATCCGATTTAATATTCATTTCAGAAACAGACAGCTAAAGAAGTTTAGAAGATTTTCCTATAGGACCTTTTTAGACATGGTCCTGAGTCTGATTGTTTTTGAACTGATCTGTATTTGCACGCGGTCAACTTACCGACTATGGATGTACTTCGACTTAAGGTTGACGCGCCTTCCACCAGTTTTTTCATAACTTCGCTGCCGAAATGGTGCCAAGGACCAGCTTCGAAGTTCATCCCGCCCTGCACAACCCTCTTTTCTTATTTAAATTGCTTCTGCAATCAACCTGTCCGATGGTGACTTGAACGCGGCCTTCTAAAATGAGAATATAGCGGTCGCTCGGCTCATCTTTGGTGTAGAGCCGCGCCAACCTCGGAATGTTGACCGCGTCGTCGCCCATAGCCATCAGAGCCGAAACATCGACCTGAGCCTCTTTATGTAGATCCAGCCAAGAATTAAGACGTTACTCTTTTCGCGCTGTTCCGGATTAGACGCTCGAGGACGTTTCTGTCGATGTAGACGGACGAGAAAGCCGGTTCATTGGCCACCAGCCACTGTAGCGCTACCATTTGGATCTGAAAATCGAAACTTTTCCGGATTCTCATTTTTGTAAAGAACCTGCATGGAAATGCTGACTTGTGGCGCTTCGTGGTCGGGGAAGTATTTTGTGAGGTCGCGGTTCTGGAGAAACATTATGGTATTCTAGTTGTTCTTAATTTAATCTCATACATAGTTCTTCCATTTTTTTACTCTTCTAATTTTTTTACCAAAAAAATTGATGTTTTTTTGAACATATCTTTTTGGACAGCTCACCTGTTCTTTCTTGATTTTCGCTTTGCTCACATTGTCAGTGACGATGTCAAATTCGTCGTTGATTTCAGCCTGCAATAAAAAGATGAGAAAATTTCGATGATCCTCTGAATTATTATCTAACTAAAAAAAAAGCTGGGAGTTAACCGGTAACCGAAAGCAAAAACTAAGAAACAGTAATTCTAAAAAAAATAAATTTAACCTCGGAGTTATGTGTAGATCCAATCTAAAAAGTCTTTTTTTGTTTTGTGAAATGGTTAAACTCAAAGGTCGTTTTGGCGAAACCTTATGAGGGGTAAATTGTGTTCATAAGGTGGAAGAAACCTGGAGAATTTCTTCGACGATGTCTTCAAGAGTGACGACGCCGACGAGTTCGTAGGCAGGGTCGTGCTCGCTGCTGTTGACGAGTCTCTTGACCATGGCCAGATGTCCGTCGCCTTTCTTGAACGCCTCGAGTAGGCAAGGCAGTGGCGTGTCGTTCATCACGAATTTGACGGGATGTTTGTGGTAGCCACAGACCGTCTTCACAGTGAAGTTGTCGTCTGGATCGAGCAGCGCCAGGTCCTGCCAGAAACTCGGTCAGTTTCTCTTTTTTCAGCTCACTTTGACGAAAAGCAAGTCGGTGACGTTGTTCTTGTCGCCGGCAGTGTAGACGGGGATCCGCGTGTACCCCATCTTCACGATCTGCATCACCGTCCGTGCGTTCAGAATCGTTGTGTCGGGCAGCATGAACACGTCCTGAAAATCCCAAAAAAATAAGCATGAATTAAGAAAATACGTAACCTTTTTCTCTCTAAAACTTGTTTGAGAGGTTTTGAGAGATAGAAAAATAAAATCTTTAAAGCGATATCTTAATTTTCTCTACATTCCTAAGTGAAGTGACCTTTTTTAAACTAACTATAAGACACCCATATATTAGGATTACCGACATTGATTCTAGTCATGACGTCTGAGACGACTTTGTCGGCGATTTCCATAGCTCCAACGGCAATTTTCAGCTCATTCGACACTCCGTTGTCGTCTTTTATCGACATTTTGATCAGCTCCATCAACCGTTTTCTATCGTAGGCTTGCTGCAAACTTTCCATTTTTGTCATTGAAACTTTTTTTGCTTCCAACATATTCGTCGCCAAGAAGACAGTCGAGAAGCTTTGAAACGGGATACGCGATGATAAATGTGAGAAAAATGAACATCTGAGTGATGGCGATCGTGTGAGCGCCAACTTCGAGGCCTTTTCTGAAAAAAATTCGTTGAAAAGAATATTACAGCGGAACAGAAGAAGGCTCTAATTGATAAGGACAGAAGGAATCTCACTTGACGCAGATACTTTGTGGTAAAATCTCTCCAAATATGACGATGCCAAGAGTTGAGCCAATGAGGGCGTAGATTCCAGTCGTCAGCTCTCCCATCAGAATAGAAATAGCCGAGTTGACAATGACGTTTCCCAGCAAAAGTGCACATAACAGAAGATTTCCTGTTCATTTGCTTTTTTAGAAAACACAAAAAAAGATCATACCTTTCCGCCGAATAGGAAGAATCTTCTCAGCGCACCTGCGTTCTTTCCTTGAGCCAGATTTGATGACGAGTTCGAGCTCCTGAGGAGTCAAAGACATCAGCCCGAGGGTGAGACCTGAGAACAGGGCGGAGAGCAGCAACAAGAAGACGATGCACATGATCTGGAGTCTCAGTCCATGACAATAATAGAGAGAAAGATATTTGAGACCTGTAGAGGAAGCGGCAAAAAGTACTCCTTTGGGGGTCGCTCCGTTGTCAACCATGTGGAGACGTCATCCAGCTGCAATTCTCGGTTTACATGCAAAAATCAGACTATCAATTAATTTCCTTTCTTTCTCAATTCACAGCTGAAAATTTACATGATAGAGAATACAAGGGACTGTTCTCTCAATCGTCACATTTTTTGGGCGAACTCATGGAACAAGACTAAATTCGCTCTATAATGAACTCCCTGTTGAGTGAATCTGGAAAAAAAAACCCACAGGATAAATTTCGGACATCGGCGGAACTCCGGCGATAGCTTTTGGTTTCACACACATCTTGTAGGCATGAACTTTCTCTGGAAGCAAAGGCAGAATCAAATGGAAGGTGGCCTGAAAAAATGCTAGTAGAGGCCAAGATTTAGATCGAAAACCTTGTGATTGAAGTGGACGACGAAATCATTGGTGGCGTCGACGAGACGGGTGCCTTCGCTGCAGTTGTTGGTGTAGGTGAAGATGAGCTGTCCGATTTTGTCGAGGTGGTTGCCGTAGATGACCACCTTGAACTTTTCGTCGGGTGTCACAATGCAAACGCCGTGTTTGCTGCAACTCGAAGCTCAAAATACGGCGATAACGACTACGACAGACTCGTAGCCGAATGGATCGTCTGCCGGAAGTTCTACGCGCATTCCGAAGATACTCGGCGTCTTGGAAGTCGTCGTCGCGTTGGTTCCAGGGTGTCGGAGCTACCGCTTGCTGAAATAACTGGTTTTTAGCCGTTTAGGTGGCTCAGAAAGTCGAAAAAATTTTAAACTCATGCTTGAGTTTTGATGAAAAGGGTTACGATGACAAAAAAGACCTACAATGAGAATTTGAGTAGAATTGTCGGCGACATCCTGTGCAGACGCGCCGACGACGAAGAGCAGCACCAAGATGGCGGCGAGGCGCTCGCTCATCCACGGTCAGGCTCCTTCTGGAACCACATTCCTGAATACAAGAAACCGAACGATGTAGGAGAGAAGAGCGTTTCTCTGGTCTCCGTCGTATGAGATAATTGAGGCACAGCCGGAAGGTGGGAATACAAAGGAGAAAAGAGGTCATTTTTCTTGGACTTTCACCTTCCTGAGGTTTTTCAAGGGACTTCGAAAATCCTGAAAATCCAGACTTGAAACAATCTAAATTTTTGAAAGCTGACGCCTCAAAAGCGTCTATTCGAGACAGTTTTCAATTTTTTAAACTTTGAGACGTCGTTTCTCGGATTAAAGCAAGGTTTATAAACTTCGATTTCCAAGATCTGAGAAGTTTCTCAACCACATTTAAGGGGATACTGAACTTTCGAGTAAAATATCCCATGGCAGTGACAAATTCAGGCTCATCGAAATATCTGAAGAAAAATGCTGTCAAATTTAATTCTGTTTTCCACATTCTCTTTTTTTTTGATCTGGTATTTTTGATGGGAAAGTTTACACATAACAAACATCCTTAAGGCTTATTCCCAACACAAACATATTTTCCACTATCAAATATCTTTCCAAGATTTAGGACTGAGTCATTTGAAGTAGTGGATATAGTTATCAACCATGTTAGAATTAACAAAAAGAAAGGGAGTTAAAACTTTCCAACGAAGGAATCGCAAGTGACCTTTTGAAGGGAAAAACAAAAAAAAAAGAAACGAGAATCAAGATTGTTCTTGCGATTAAACTGATGAACGAGGAGATTTTCTCCTTTTCCAAAATTTCGTGGCAGAAAAATAAAACATTTCTCTATCCTTTTTTGACGGATCATAACATGAGAGTGGAACAAAAGATATTCGAGAAAATAACGAAATAAAACTCTCAATCGATATATCAAAATTTGAGGGAAACCCAGTTGTGTCAGACAACTCTTGTTTTCGTACTTTCCAGTGGGTTCGAGAGAAAAACTTCGAAAAGGGCAGCCGACGCGAGCAAAAAAACAAACAAAGGAAAGTAGCATTTAAAACGTTTTTTTTTTCATTTTCTCGAATGTCTTTTTTGTTTAACTTTCCTGCAATAAAAAAGAAAAGAAAGCAAACAGTGGGAGATTCATCGCGACCATTTTTCTTGCGATTGATACAATCTTCGATGGAAAATATATTATCACAGACGTTGCTCCTGAAGGAAAACTACAAGGAAGCCAATAATTACGAAGTTGGTTGTCGATTCGCCTCCCGACAAAGTACTGAGCGTTGATAGAGGCCAGTGATAAGAATCGTAGACGGAAAGAAGTAAAATGGGAACCGCCGTAGATTTAACCCGTGTGTCAACAGACACAACATTCTCTTCTTCCGGCCATTTCGGGGAAACATATCAGTCCGACTCGCTTGATCCCCAACAAATATCTAATAATCCCTATTTCTTCTCTTCGTTATAATCGAAAACCGCTACATTTCATCACAAACGTTTAGATTCTAAACGCTAAAACTCAAAAGGAAAAGCAAATAATATTTAAGTGTTTTTCGGCAGTTACGTGTTCCTTTTTTGCTTAATATTTTATAACAAGCTTTTTTTAAACATCATAGATTCTCTAAAAAAAAAGTCGCAGACATACAGAATGCGCATATAGGCTTCTTATAAACAAAATCAGTGATTTTCAAGTTTTTCAACTTCGAAAATTTATCATATCTAATGGAAAATATATAACAATTCAAGCCGATATGAACACTGAAGGAATGGCACTCTCAATCATTTGAGAGCAATAAAAGGGAAAGAAGAATCCAATTAGACTTAAACGGAATAGGCGGACGCCAGCTTCGTTGCAGAAATTGGTAAGCCAAATTTCAAACAACCAGTTGTACTTTGAAAGCTAATTATGAACAAGTTACGCGGTTTTTTTGATTAGAGCTCAGATGGTTTCGACTTTAATCAAACTTGTCGAAAAATCATCACTCATAGAAGTTTAAAATTTTAAAAAATGAAGCTCTTGTGGCATCCAGCAATTTCTTTTGTTTTGGCGAAGTCTCGAAAGTGAATTTACTTGTAGTCTCTCGGGTTTTCCTTTGTGCAATTGTGGGATACTCACAAACAGAAAAATCAGCAAAAACTTTTAAGAGCGAAATTCCCATTTCATTCGTGGAAAAATCGTGAAAGCCTCGTCTCAAACAACTTACGCATACTGAAATCAAGCTTCAGCTATAAATTAGCATGGTCTTTAACGCATTCTGGCATAGATGAGGTTCTCAGAATTCGAATTATAACCGTCGAAGCAAAAAAAGATGAATGTACGAAAAAGCAAGAGCAGAGGACAAGTTTCATAATGAAAAAGAGCTTCTGAGACACTGTGCCTTTTTCAGCTGATTTGCACTTTGACGAAATCAGTGGCGGACCTGAACGCCGCAAAAGGTTACGCGAGAAAGCTAACTGGTCAAAAAGCGGCAAAGGTTGCCTATGGGCCATCGATCGCGACAGCTGCGACCGCTCCACCAGACTCACACACCCTCGAGGGATCACTGAGCCTCGTAATTCTGTTTCGAGTCTCGCGTCCTCTAGTTTTGGTCGTGTAGCTTCTGGTTGAATGGGTTCCCCTGGTTGCGTCCGCCGAGTGAAAAACGATTCCTCCAAGTATTTTGTTTTTCAACAGGAGACACGGACACTTCAATCGCTCAAATTGCACTATCAAAAACTACCAAACTAATGACTTTAAAAAAGATTTTTCTAAAACTTGATAAAAATTTTAAAACTATGATACTAGCACAAGAATAATGTGTGATTCGTAAATCAAAACTTCAAATCTTTGCAGAACTGAAGACTAGAAAAGTAGAAAGATATATAAAGTGTTCCAAAACTGGGATTTTTCAATTTTATTCATCTCAGAGTTTTTTATTTTGATTTCATTCATCCCAACGGGGTATCTCAACACTGACACAGGATATTGCAAGGTACAACGCGAATCCCAAAATAAACAGAAGAGAAAAAAAGAACAGGCAAACATGCTCCTTCGAGAATATAGAAGAAAAAATTTTTGCCCGCAGTTTCAAAATTTTCGTTTCTTTTTTTTTGTATAATGCCATGTTCAATTTGATTCCGCGAAATGCAAAATGATCCCTGACTCTCCAAAATCTAGTGATCTTTTCCTTTCTCTAACGGGTATTTTGCATTTCGCGGATTCAAATTGAACACGGCATAAGATTTTGGATTTACTTTTTGATTTTCGCTGCTTTAGAGAGGAATTCAACGCTTCATCGGTAGTTTTTTTTTTTCATTCATCTAATATCCGTTCTTATTTTCCGGTTACACACTTCTTCTTTTTTTTTTTAGTTCATTCATTTACGTTGAAATTCCACCCTCCCGGGCATGTTAGTTATGACATAATGCTGCTAGTTTTCTTCTAGCTTTTGATGCTTAAGGGGACAATTTTTCAGTGGATCTAAAATCAGTATTTTAAATTTCCTCTCCTAAATTTTTGAAAAATTGAATATGCCTAATTATTATTAACCATAAGTTTTCAGGAAAATGTATCAATGCTGATAAGATTTTTTCACAGATTATTTAACCGAAATTTTAATTCATTTATGTATTTATTTTCAGCAGAAAGAAAGTTATAATCATTTAGTTTTGTAGAAAATGAGCGACACTTTTTCGGAAAAGATCCCTGAAAACTCAAAGAAATTTCCCGATTTTGGAGTTGGCCCTGCTCACTACTCTATAAAGGATTTGATGAAAGAAGACATCCCGCGTTTGAATGGTTTATCGCACATCACTTTTAAGCTCAATTAGGCATTAATTTAAGGTTTTTTAAACCATCTTAGAAGAGAGCCCGTAGATCAAAGAATGCCGAAAAGAAGGACAGAAAACGAGGTTTTCAGAAGTTACTCCACTCGGATAATTTTTTTTATAGATAGGTCACGCCAAGCGAGACAAAGCCGACAATTCTTCTTCTGAATCTAAAGGTGAATCGGAAGAACAGGAGCCTGGATCTTCTTTTTTGGTGGACGAAGACCTATTGGTAGTTTTGGAAACTTCAAGGAAGCAAGATGAAACCGAATTGAACGACAGTCGCTGTTCAAAAATGGAAAAACTTTCTGGAACTGAAAAATTTGGCGAAACCGCAACATCGAGGGCTGAACAAGACGAGGACGATCCTGATCAAGACAGTCCTATTCATTTCCAAGGAATAGACGTGGAGAAAACGACTAATCGAGAGAATAAGGATGGGTTCGAAGAAGATGTCTCAAAAGCGCCAGATGAAGAAACGTGTGATTCGGTGGAAAGTGGACCATCCGTAGAAGTGATAGAAGGACCAGATGCAGCCGACCCTGGCCAGGACGACGCTCAGGAACAAGATTGTGTGGCCGTATCGGAAGAAGACTCTTCGGATTTCTCGTCAGAGTTGGGCGGGGAAAGCGTTGAACAGTGAGTTTTTATAAGATTTTCAAACAGTCAGTATTTTATGTAATTTGGATGATGAAAGAATCATTTATGTTCAGAGAAACCGATAACAATCCCTCAGAAAAAATTTGCTCGGAGGAGTTCCTGGAAGACGACTTTGAAGAAGATAAACCGCAACTCTGCGATGTCGCGAACGATTTGAACCAGAGGGAATCTATAGAAGGAGAGTCTCCCCCACAGAACGAGGGATCCACGTCCGCAGAAACTTCGAGCAACCAAGTTTTCTAATGGTTGCATCACGGGCCCCATCTGTTTGATTGGCAGGTCGCTGAAGAGGTTCAACGGAGCAAATCACCCAACGATCTCCATTTGGCAGCGTTTATTGTGGACGAGTTGAGAAAGTCTGTTCATCCTTCGCACTGTGAGTTCAATTTTAGTTCAATTGAGTACCATTTCTTTGTTTAGGCTTTCAGCCAACGTTCGTCAGAACTTATTACGAAACCTACCACGAAATTCCTGGAGTTGAGCCAAGTTTGTTTGTTTTTCTTTGTTTCAAGTTTTATAAAAACTATTTTTGGTTTTTTTTTGTGCACTGCGTTACGAGGGCGGGCAGAGAGAAGACATGCGAAAAATTAGACTTCTAAAAGCGCTCAGATCGGTTAGGGGGTCGATTATAGTGTGCTCGGAGGAAACAGGGACATTTCGAAAGAACCGCAGAAAAAGTCTACTGTCAATAAAAAAATTTTCGCACTTCTGCTCTGAAAAACTGCAAAAAAAAATCTTGGAGCAAATTCGGTCAAACTTGGTCGAATCTGGTATACGGTCCTCTTTGCAGAAACAGGACAAGCTGGCGCGGAATGTGCTATACTGCAGCAGAACCATTTAAAAAAATAATATTTTTAATTGAACCTTTTTCTAATTAAAAATGCTAGGGTATATTGAACTCTTTAACTTACTGCCTAAAAAGAAGTCAATCTTTTTGAAATTGTCACTGGTCGTTCTAGACCCCCGTTTTTCAGTTATCTTTATCCTTTTTTTTACTCTTCTTAGCTCGGTTAAGGCCGCGAAAACACAGGCCAAAGACTTACAATCACAACACCTTGGATTGAGACGGAGAATCCCCGAAAATGGCCGGTCTGTTTTCTCATTCTTATTTCTGGCAACTGAGATATTCTGCAGGAAAGTGAAGAACGATTGCCTTCTCGGTGGCCAATTCTCAAGGGAATTCTAGAACAGTTTCTTCGGTGTGAAACAAAGAGTCCGGCGCAAGTTGAAGTTCATTTCTATAGTTTATTGTCATAAATCTCATCTGTTTTCAGATTTTGATAATGGAATGTGTGGGAAAGAGGTGTGTTGAGCCGTCAGAAAGCACAAACATTGAAAAATTTTTCAATCTATTGCCTCTAGAAAAACAGAATATTTACTACGAAACGGTCCGTTTCATCGTTAAGTTGGCTCTTCGGGCAAGACTTCTTCTCCCGAAGGTTCATCGAAATTTGTTTATTTTTGTCCTTAATGAAACTCCGAGATAATTTAGTTTGTAATCGCCGGAACGATTTCTGATAATCCAGTAAATGTTTGCCTGCAAAACTTTTAGCTTTGAGCTTTTTGAGTGTTCAATCCCTATTTTTTGCGTTCCAAGCATCTCAGAAACATAAACTTTCATTGCCACACAGTTTTTGAATTAAGTCTATTCTTCTTACCTGCTTGTAGCGCATAGTTTCAGACTCAAAAATCGTTATCTAACTCGTAAAAAAATGTATTTATACTGACTCCGAACTCCTTCAGCCTCTGTGCGTTCTCAAAAGGAGCTGCAACTTCTCAGTGACGTTCAGCCAGGAACAGTGCGCATGCATCTTGGCTCACGCTTTCCTTGGCACCTTTGGATCCCATTTCTCTTTTTCGCAGTTAGTTTTTAGAATACTCTTCAGAGAAGTTTTTTTTTCTCAATTGGAAAACTTTAGGTTCATTTTCAACGTGAAATCGGAGCTGATGCTCGAAAAACTGAGGTTTATAATGCACTATTTCGACTGTGTTAGGCGTAGGATGCCAGAAGGCGTCGTTTCATTTCGACGTCGCTTTTTCAACCGAAGCAATGATTGGGATCAATGTGAAGAGAGGGTTCGTCTTTTTTAGGATCGTTTATAAGTCATTCCTTCTGTTGTTCTTCTTGGTCAAGAAATGGATTAATTTCAGATTGGAGAAAAGGATTTGTGGGTAACTCAAGATTTGCTCATTGAAAAAGCTCCTCTGAGCAGCCAAGTCGATTTCGCCAACAAGAATATTGGTGGCGGAGTTTTGGCTTCCGGAGCTGTCCAGGTTATTCTCTCTCGTTGAAACTATTATGGTAATTTTCCTGATTAGAACATATTCATAACTTCTCGTCGCAAATTTTCCCGTTCTTCAAATATTTTCAAAGTTATGTTAAAAACCCTAGCTTGTCCACTTTTGACAATAGTTTTTCGACCAATCGTGAAAGAATGATTCATTGGTTAATTTCAAGGAAGAGATCCGATTTCTAATCTCTCCGGAAGCGATTGTGTCGATATTGATCTGCGAAAAGTTGCGAGACGAAGAAGCCATTTTTATCGTTGGGGCGCAACAGTTCAGCTCTTACTCTGGATACTGTAGGCTTCGTGTGGAATTTGATTTTGTAGTCCTTTTTTTCAGCGAATTCCTTGAAATGGGAGCCTTTTGAAGGTCCAATGGAACCACGTGATCGTTTCGGGTAAGAAAATTATTAAAATCGTGAGTAAATGTCGATATATCGAACTAGGATGTGCTCGAAAAAAAACCTCAGAGATATCTCTTTCTCATAAGGGAGCGCAACAAAGGAGAATAGATTTTTATTAGGTTCAATTCACTGAATTTTTTTTTTGAAAATGAACTGTCTCAAAAAAACCAGTCTACAAAAACACGAAGTATTTTGAAAAATCTGTTTGAATGAGCAGTGGCAACTTTTACGTCTTCTCTTCATTTTTTTGACAGTAATCTGTTGCCCAATTTTGTTCTTGAGAACTCATTTCGACCCATAGGGTTTCTTAGTGAGTAGAAAGTTTCCGTGTCATTTTTTGGAACCGAACCAAATTGAAAGAAAAATCCGACTGTTTTCAGGCGTATCCGCTGTGAAATAGTGGCTATCGATGCGCAGCCGTTTTACACTAACAAACTGAGACAATACGAGAGCGCCATGATTTTGCGTGAACTGAACAAGGTGACATCGGATAGTGAAACTTTTGAACGTTTGAAACATCTATAATCCAATGCAGTTTCACACACCAATGGGTCTAATTTTTCTAAAACCATGTCCAACTAGGTAAGACCCATTGAAGTGAATTTAATAGAGGCCACTAGAAAAAATCTTTTTTTTAGTCTTTTCTCATTTTATCAGGCTTTTCTACATATACATCTGAAATTTCGCTTCTCAAATTTGAAGATTGGGAAATAACAAATAGAAAATGTGAGAATAAGTGTTCGCTTTGAGGCCTACGTGGGATTCAAAGGCTCCAGCAACACTTTCGAAGATCCGCCAATTGTGACTGGCTGGTGGGGCTGCGGCGCCTTTCAAGGAGACCCACAACTCAAAGGTTCAATAAAGTTACTTTTGAAAGTATATAGATAAAAGCCAGCTGTGATTAACACGGCGATGAACGTTTTTTTTTTTCAATTTTTTTAAAATTCTAGTCAAAGAATGAAAACTGTATCAATCATCTTTAATTGCATACCAAATCGGAAATTTTTCAAAAAACCTCAGAAATTTCTAAAAACCGGAAAATTAAAAAAATCGTTTACCGACTCTTCGTTTGTCGAGTCCAGTGCTTAACTTTTTTCAAAGTTTACCAATTATGGACGTTTTTTTTAACTAGTATTTTTTAAAAAGAAAGCTGGTTATCTCATAAAGACATGTTTTTAAAATAAAATTTCTTATCGTAACCTCCTTGGGACTCGATTTTTGTAACTCTTAATTCTTCAGCCATGATTCAATTGGTTGCCGCCACGAAGGCCAGACGCAATCTCATTTTTTGTTCCTTTGGAAAAGACCCTGAAGCACCGCGATTTCTACGTGTACAAAAACATCTAAAAAACAGGAAAGTAACTGCCGGTATGTTCTTCTCGACAATAAAGTAAAAACACTCATATGTGTTTTTTTTTTATAGTTGAGCGGTCTTTAAATTAAGTATGATTCAGTTGAAAAAAAATTTCAATAGTCAATTTGATCAGTTTTTCTTTGCAGGTCAGTTAGTGAAGTGCTTGCTGAACTACAGAAGATGGGTACAATCATGTAAAGTTTTCGACTTTGTTATGAACACCTTCCGATAGTTATATTTTGTGGAAGTTGGCTCGCCAAGTTCTCACTTGTATCGCGTTTCCATTGTTTCTTTACTGAAGACTTTCACTTTGTCATAAATCTTCTGGTTAATGGCTCTGAGATGAATGACTAATGATTCCGAAAAAAAGCTGCGCAAAACGTTTCGAGTGGTTCTGGACAAGCGTCCGTCAGGTTGTTTTTGAGAGCAAACCTTGATCTTCAAGCTTTTCCGTGTCCCTCGCAGCGCCAGGTAATCAATCCATCGGCTTTTTTCGGAGCCTTGCAGAGGGACCGCGGCTTTGTTGGAGCAGAGTGGTCGGCGAGTCCGAACTGTCACTGGGTGTTAATTTCAGAACTGTCCATCTCCGAGGGATAGTATGACAGGAGGATTCTCGTGAATCGCCCCTAAAAAAAATAGTTCGCTTTTTCTTGACATTTGCTGTATGTTTTCTTTTAATACCTTTTTTTATATGTTTGGGGGTTTTTTTTTCAAAGAGTTCTGAAAGGGATTTATCGGAATAAGTTTTTTGGAGATGAAAAAATGGAAAAATAACTGAGGTGTGGGTATGAAGGGAATGTGTGTCATATATTGAAGTGAATCGTGAAAGAGAAGCTTTGAATGGTTTTAGAAACGTATACCTTCTCATAATAACTGCTGCTAAAATTTACCTGGGTGGAAACCTGTTTCGTGCAGAAATGTTTAGTTTTACCTCGAATGAATAAAATAATGCCGTATTCAAAGTGATTTCCGCGAAATGCAAAACTGTCACTGACTGTGCAAAATGTAGATATCTTTTTCTTCTCTGACGGCTATCTTGGATTTCGCGGAACAACTTTGGAACATATCCAATTATAACTTTGGTTTCTGTAAAAGTCGTTTCATTCTGACATCGGTTTTCCGAACGATGAATGAGAGCTTCCGTTCAAACGTCCAGACCTCAAAAGGTATTTGTAAACGAACCCGTTCTCACATTTTGTTCTCGCCGCAAGAGCTTCTCGTTTTCCGTGTACCTGAACGAAAGGCAAAAAAAGCCGTTCGGCCATCCAAGAAGGCTCCGCCCAGCGGCCTCCAAGGCGTCGCTCAGCACCAACACAACACAGAACAGCGCACACAGAGGTCCAACCGCTTTGCTCAGGATTCCGGTCAGGCGAGAGACAGCCGGAGGAGACTCGCCACAGCCGTCAGTCATGCGGTCGTCGCCTCACGGCACGCGCGGCCCTCACAGTCTTCTGCTGACCCAACTCCTGGTCCAACTCTTGGCCCGACTCGCCGTCGCCCAACCGAGCAACCTGTTCGGCTCTATCGCCGCCTTCATTCCTGAGCATTTGCGTATTAAGCCTCACCACGAATGGCAGAACTCAGGTACACTTCTATTTTTTTTTCTGTCATTGTGCAAAGTTCATTGTCATTTTCTAGCTACGCTCAGTATTCAAAGAGTATAAATTAAAAACGATCTTCAAACTGTCAAAAACAATTGTAGGCTTATTGATTTTCTTCGTCCAGCTTCAGAAAAAATTTCAATATCTAAATGTTGGGTTGAAAAAGGAAAATTGTCTTCTTTCAAGAATAAAGTTCAAAAATTTGTTTTTCCAAGAAAAGTCTGAAAGTTAAGACGACTTTTTCTCCGCGATGTTTAGAATTTTATGACGACAACTCTAAATCACATTGTTTTTCGTACAAAATTTTGGAGTGTTTTCGAAATTTTTGAAGAAGGTTCTATTTATTTTAAAGTTTCAAATTTAAAGATTATTTTTCAAAATTTACCATTTCAGGGAAATTCCAGGGAGACATCGACGGCATAGATCCCAAGCTTTTTGCGCGAACCGGTCAGTCATTTGTTTAAATATGAGGTTAAAAATTTTTCAAAGTTTAAATAGTATTGGATTTTCAAAAGTTTTTCTTTTTGTTGTAATTTTTTTTCAATTTTTTTTCAAATTTCGTTCTGAAAGCTTTTCTAGCTCAAAAATGGCGCTATTTCCTTTTTTGTGCCGTTGGTGGCAGAGCTGAACGGCGAAACAGCGCATAATTCGGGTGCGGAGAGGCTGTTTGCTTTTTCTCGACAACCACCGCCGCTTTGGACATTTAGAGCCGTCGGTATTTTTAGCCGCGACGTTCTCCGGAGGGACTTCGGCCTAAATGGTCGAGCTTCTTCTCGCCTTATCGCATATGCAATGAAAAAGTATATCATTGGCGGGAATCTTTCTTTTCCAAAATATGATCTTTAAAGTTAGTAAAAGAAGAGGAACGTAACTTCTTTTTGTGTTATAAATAACGTAGAGTTGAATTATATGGTTTTTTTTTACTCCGCTTTGTCCCTGCTACCTTTCCTACATTTTCTGCGGTTACGTATGAAAGGCGTCGAGAAACGGAAACCACAGAAAAGTTGAAGGAGTAACAAGTCATAGTTTGATTTTGTCTAGTGAGAACTTTTTTTTTCAACATTGTAAAATGGAGACTTGGAACCGTTTCGGAAAAGTTCAGCAGGGCTTTGTGCTGTTCAACGCTCTGAAGAACAAGCAGTTGACGTGGAGCGGAGGCGTCATCCCGTACGAAATGGACCCCGCATTCTGTGAGTGAGTCTTTCTCTCTTACCACAACAAGATTTGTCTCTTCGCACCAACAAAGTATGCAACGCGAGTTTTCAGCCGCAGCTGAGGTGAAAATCATGGAGAAGGCGTTCAACAGCTACCGTAAGAATACCTGCATTCGTTTCGAGAAACGCAACGATGAGACCGATTACCTCAACATTGTCAAGGGATACGGGTCGGTAGTTGATTATATGGCGAGAAGAAGTCTTGAAACTGTTCAGATGCTACTCACAAGTGGGCAGAACCGGAGGAAAGCAAGAGATTTCCCTCGGCCGCGGGTGTCTTTTCCACGAAATTATCGTCCACGAACTGATGCACTCTGTCGGTTTCTGGCACGAACATTCTCGCGCCGGTTTTGCTTTTTTCTTTTTTTGATTCTACTATATGTTGAGTTTAAAGACAGAGACGACCACATCACAATCAAGTGGGACAATATTTTGCCAGGGATGAAGTCGCAGTTCGACAAGATTTCGGCTGTTCTGCAGGTTCGATTTCATTTGAAAATTACTTTTTTTTTTAGCCACAATCGAACAAATTTATTCAAAGCGATGGCTCATTTTCTGAAATTTTATAGAACAGTTGTCTCATTAGGGAATAATATTTAGTCGCGAAGAGACTTTTGAGTTAAACGAGGACAAGTTAGTTCTTTTTTTCAAAGCTGACCCCAAGTTCGATCGTAAATTAATCCGGGAAGGTAAAAAAAAATCATTTTCTATTTTTCTATTTTTCTATAGCTTCATTGTGAGAAAAGACATTTATTTGTTTATTTGTTAGGCAGAAGTTTTATAGTCCTCAAAGCGACGTTTTTAGGATTTGCAAGGTGAACGATACGACTACCGATCCATCATGCACTACGACAGCACGGCGTTCTCTCGGAACGGCAAGAATACCATAGAAACAGTCGAGGACGGCTTCACGCAGGTCATCGGATCCGCCACGGACCTCTCTCCACTCGACATTGTCAAGGTTCTTCTTTTTTTGAATTGATGGTATATTTCATTTAATTGTTCTCTCAACCAACTACTAGACTAAACTGACTCGGGCTAGAAAGAAAATATATTTTGAACACACAAGCTCTATCTCAAGTCCGATAAGTCTTTTTGGAGTTATGAAAACGAGAGAATAAATTTTGAAAAAGTTCTGAACCACTTTCTGTGAGTCTAATGTGTCATCGAGAAATCGAAAAATTCCTTACACAGTTTTATTTATAGATCAACAAGCTCTATCAATGCAAACCGAAGAAAAAAGAAAAAGGCACCCGAATAACGACGTCAACGGCTTCAACGGCTTCAGTCTCGACGACGTCATCTACAGAAAGTTTTCTCCCTTTCTTCAGTTCCTTGACGACGTCTAACCGTTCAGAATGCGTCGATCACTTTGTCGACTGTCCCCACTTTGCGCAGTACTGCAAACGCGCTTCCTTCTTTTTCGTCATGAAGAGTTACTGTCCCTTCACGTGTCAGCACTGCGTCGTCAAAAACAGCGAACAGGCGCAGAAGGCCGACGTCTTCAACGACGACGACCAATGAAGAAGCTCTCAATTGCTCGCTACGTCGTGAGGTTTTCTCACAATGTTTCATAAAAAGTACCTCTAAAAGTCTAAACCATCGTAATGGGAGAAACACGAAATGGCTGAGGAACTTTTGGCAGTAGCTTATTTATTTTTGCGCCGTCCCTTTTCTAAGCGATATCGTGTTCCTATCCGTGTTCATTTTGTTGAATTCCTACTGTATTTGAGTCTTTTTCTCACTTTAAATGAGTAGAACAGTAGATTTTATTTACCATTCTTTTATTTGGTTTTTCGCTACCAAAAACACATTCCGAATTTTTTCTATCAATTTAAAATTCTTTATATTTATCTTTTTGTTTGCTCACTTTTTAGTAAATTTTCCTGCGTTTTATGGATCAATAATTTTATTTCTCTTTGAGTCTTTCTGTCTACCATGACACGGTCCTGCCACGAATAATATTCTGAGAGTTTTAATTGAAAAATTCCCGAACCGGTGTTATTTCCGTCAATCTCCTCTGCTACTTACATGTTTTGTGATAACTAGATGCTTTGATAGAGTTGTTAAACATTTATATATTTGAGATAAGTTATTGAAAATAAAGAATTTGTCAATCGATTGAACCTGTTCTGGAATATACGAGTTCTTCGACTTCATCTGAAGATCAGAACAGTTAAAGGATTCAAACGTAAAGAGATTCTCTACCTGAGAGAACAAAGACGACCCGAGGAGCGTGAGCATAAGCGAAGCGAAGCTCGATGAAAAAAGAAACGACGAAGAGATGGAAACAGACAGAAACCGTCCACAGACTTGCCTCCACCACCCAGGAAGACGACAGCTCGGCGTCGTTTTTCGCGAATCTGTCTGAAGGCAATACTCTGGGTCGAAAAGGAGAACGGCTTACAGAATCCGTAGGCTACAGTTTCGCTGAGAACTATGAGAAAACGAGCTACGCAGACGCGCAGGGAGCACATTCTGGGGATGACAAAGCTGCTAAAAAAAAAACAGAGCTTGAGCCTTCTCGGGCGTATGTTTTTGAGTTTATTTAGCCTTCAGAGGCAAGTCAAAAGCTTCATATCGTTGTGCTTGCATGTAGTTCAAAACAATCAAACTTTTCGAAAAAAATTAGTTCGTTGAAATTTTTCTCGAAGGTTCAACTGAGTTTGCAGTTTTTTTCCGCTACGCTAAAAAAATTCAGAGCAGCTCACGCAGTTCTAGCCACAAAAAAAAACTTTTTTTCAGGATGGCGCTCTCGACAACAGCTTTACAAAAAAAGTGTGTATGCTTCTTTAATTTTTGAATCTACCAGGTACGAAATAAACTCTCATCGCACCTCAGTATTGTTTGTCCCCAGGCGTAGACGAAACCACAGAAGAAAGCCAAAGAGTCTGCGACGTCGTGGATCGTTGCCAACTTCTCATCCTGAAAGCCGAAAAGCTCTAGTGGAAAGATCGTCGCGACGAAAACCTCGCAATGGGCGATGATGGTGATGAAGAACGCGGAAATTGAGCCCACACCGGCAAGAACGAAAGATGCGCGGCGCCATGCGGAACTTTCCCACTCGAGTCGGTGGCAGTAGTACTCGACGGCCTGGCGATGTCGGATGTAGCATGTCAGAAGCACTGAAAGAGGTTCTCAGAAGGAAAAGAAGTCTGAGGCTCACGCAGAAAGGCTGAGAAGCTCACCAGATGGCAAAACAGACACTCGCCTAACAAGGAAACTTGAGTGTGGCTGGAAAGTTCAAATTATTATTCTTTTTTGTTTGGAAATACCTTAAAAAAGGTAGAAACTGCGGGTACCTTCTGATAAGAGAAACGAAAAAATATCTGAAATTTTCGCAACTATTAGAAATAAGAGTGAGTATATTCTGTCTCCAATGTTACTGTATCTTTAGCGAAATCCCTGGAAAATCAGAAGCTTCGTGCGGAAGCTTCCTTTCCAGAAAAGCTGACCTCTTAGAAGGGCTCAAAACTTGGAATCCTGTCTTTTCAAAGATCTTAATTTTATCAGCACACGTCCTTATCAGTCGTAGTATCCGTCGACAAAACAATAAGAATTTCTAAGACTTTTTTTAAATAAATTGTTTTGAAATAGAAATGAATCAAAACGAGCATGAAAGTTTTCTTTTGTTATGAGAAACTTAATCGGGAACGTTTATTGACAGATTAGAGTTTTATGAGCGATGTGTACACCGCCTTCTCCAGAGAAAACAAATTTTCGCGTCGATCAACTCACTTGGTTCCCGTAGCTCCCAAAGCACAAGCTCCGTATGCCAAAGGAACGAGGTAAATGGACCGAAGAACCATTGAAAAAAAGAGAAATTTGAAGTTTGTGTGGCGCCAATTATTATGGGATGACAAGGCGTGGACCCAGGTGATAAGGCCTTTTGTTCCGCCTGTGCGAATTAGAAGGTTAGGATTCCGGGATTATATAACCAGTTCGGTACTACTTCAACATCCTTTGCATTTAAAAAACTTTTTCACTTTCTAAAGCCATAAATTTGGAGTGTTAGTAGAAATATGGACTCTTCTTCGGAAAGCATGGGCAGAGTCGAATACACTTACGAAGACCGTCGGAGTATTTATATTCTGTGTGTACGAAAAAAGTTGTAATGAGTGATGGTGTTCATATTAAGCCGATTTAAGGTGTTTGATAATCATTAATTTGACTCATTTACAGGAATCAGAAGATTGAGGTTGGTCAGAGGCAGTTAATTTCGGAATTTCATCAAATATTTTTACTCCCATTTCATCAAGTATTTTTACTCCCATGAAAAGTTATATACTTCGTTTTTGGCTTTTGTTTTTGATGAAAAAGAGTTTTCTCAGCGAGTCCAAGAGTCACACAAGGCTTTTTGAACATATGTAAATTTTCTCAACCTCTTTACTTCGTTTTTCGAAGCGGATGGCTTTTTCATTTTTTGTTTCCATCAAAAACTGTTTTGTCTCGTATTTTTTTAAATTTCAAATGAGTGAAGCAGGAACTAGTGCTTTGAGAAAAGCGTTCCTGCGTGTTTTCGAGTGGAGTTTCCCACTCGCTCACCTCTAACAACTCCGACGAGAGTTAGAGAATGGTTTTCCTTGAACAAACCCGCCGAGGATGACGTCAGAGGAATCGGAGCCGCCCGAGGCAGCCGTCTGTCGGCAAGCGGAGACTCAGAGAGACAGAGACTTTTCCGATGCTTTTTTTCTTCAATTCGCATTTTTTTAGAAATCTTTATCAAGTTTCATAGGTAATTTTGAAAAACAAAAGTCTTTGATAATGGGTCACTAAGAAAAAGTTAGGGAGCCAAAAATTTGCACTAAATTTTTAATCCTCATAATGATTGTCAAACGATATTTTCTCGAGTTTGATAAAAAATAATCTCCAAAAAACTTCTGAGTGCGTTTGATTCGAAAAACTTAAAACTTCTTATAAGAAGAAAAAAATCTTTTTTTCAGACACACGATTTCTTCACGGTTATGAAACTAACACTTGCGCTCGGAAGGGGTCTCTTAAGGGGCTACTTAGCGCATTTATGTTGAAATTTTAATTTTGGGAATTTTATTTCTTTTTTTTTTGTAATTTTTTGTTTTTTCGTGAGAATTTGAGTTGACTTTTTTTAATGACGAGTTCATAGTTTATCTTTTCTATCATTACTTAAAGAGCCTGAATAAAAAAATAATTTCGAATGAAAAATTTTTTTGTTAAACAAACTTCATTTTTCCATACTTTTTTTGTTTTTACTATTTCTAGAAATTTCTGTCTCTCTTCCGATTGTAATAACTTTCGCAAAGTTTCATTCCGGTATCTTTTGCGTTTTTTTCAGATCAATATTGATGAAAAGGTGGAAAGAATTCAAAATTTTTTTTTCATAAATGAGGCAAATTGTAGAAAAATGTATAGCAAGAATCTTGTTTTTTTTTTATAATGTTCGCGCATGACACGCGTTGAAATATCTAATAAAAAGGTTAAAAATAGAGTTTCGTTTTTATCGCGTTACTCCTTCGTTCAAAATGTCAATGCCTCTTCATCATGTTTTCGGGAATCGAAAAGTTCATGTAAAAGTTGTAAATAGATTTTTCGGTTCACTTATAAGGAAGCAAATAGTTTTAAAGTGGTGTTTATTATTTTCTTGTGGCCTTTTTTCGTGTTCGGCAAGGACAAGAAAAAAGAAAACACCGCGCTGATCTTTGGTTTTGTATCGCTTCTGCCTTCTGTACAGAGAAAACTATTTTTCTTCGTAAACACGTTTGAATGCGTTGTGGAATTTAGTTCATTTCGTGAATTACAGAAACTTGAGTATGCATCGGGCTGGCATTTTGTGCCGTCTGGCGTCCCCAAGCAGGGTCGCTGCTCTCCGTAGAGCGTCAAACGGCAACACCACCACTACTGCGCCTGTCGCCCAGGTTACAACCTTTTCCCTGTAAAAAGTCATTTATGAAACGAACAATTTCGTTTAATTGGAAATTTCGCCTCCAATTATGATTATTGAAATTTTTTCATCCGTACAAAGGTTTTTCACTCGTGTTTCAAGATTTTTCGAACCGCTAGATAGGATTCCTTTTTGAAGGTCCGACGGCAATCGGTCGCCGCGTCTGTGAAGCATGAGCCGTTCCTCAATGGATCCTCGTCCATTTACATTGAACAGGTAAATGACTTAATTTCTTAAAGCTTTCAAAATCATGATCGAGATGCAAAAAATTTAGATAAATAGTGTTTTATTATCCAAAATCAGGGAACGTAGAGAATCTGAATCTTTGCATAGTGTAAATATTGTACACTTTTTCAAAGGTCATTTATGACTATTCAAATATTTATGTTATGAATCAATTTTTAATTTTTTGTGCGTTTGGATATTTTTTCCATGCTGATTCCGAGAATGTTTACTTATTTTTCGAATTTTCTCTCGATCTGGTAAAATTAGCGAAGACTCTGTTTTTTTTTTAGTATTAGCAGACAACGCCATCATTTAAGAATTATTTTCGAGCAGGAGATTTATCCCGAAATTCCGAAGTTCTTGAAGAAGCATGGAAGTTGCAGATGTACGAGGCTTGGCAGCAAGACCCGGCTTCAGTGCACGTCTCTTGGGACGCGTACTTCCGGAACGTCGAGGCCGGAGCCGGTCCTGGTCAGGCCTTCCAGGCTCCGCCGGCCCTCTCCCATGCAGGTCACGCCATGACCGCGCTGCCGTCCGTCGCCACGTCAGTTGTTTCGGAAAAAAGCTGTTTTTGTGACTAATAGATCCTTGGATTTCTTACCATACGTTGTGGATTGAAAAGTGAGAAGAAATTATCTAGATCAGGATAATGGCTTAGTTTTTCAAGTTTTTCCAGGCAATCTTCTCGCACATATTACGGTTTAAAACTTATAAAAGGCTCTTATTAAGGAAAAAGCTCATTACGACCATTGAAGGGTTAGTTTAGACCCTATATCAGTAGTTGCTATATTTTTCACACCTTTGGTTCGGAAGAATTCGAGCCTCAATTTTTTTTTTTGGGACTTTTTAATTTTTATGAGTATCGAAAACAAAAGAAAAAGTTACATTTGGTGTTTTTCAATAATGTATTTCATGTTTCAGTTCGGTTTCCTCTGGTGTGGATACGAACGCGTCGGTTCAATCCATTTCGGACCACTTGAAAATTCAGCTCTTGATCAGGAGTTATCAGGTAACTTCGGTTCCTTGAAATTTCTCTTTTTGAAGAATAATTCTTTGTATTCTTCTGCTTTCAAACCGTGCGGCATACGTTTGTGAATCCAGTTATAGCTAAAATCAAAATTTTTATATGAATGTTTTATTATTCTCACACCCAAATACTGGATCGACGAATAAAGGAAAAATGTAGGGAAAATACTTAAGAAACAAAAAGTTTAAGAACAAAACTTTGATTATCAAATTTTTAATCGTATACTTACTATGTGAAGTAGAGAGATTAAAATGGGCAACTTGTTTTTTTCAAAAGTTTGTTCATAAAAAAAAGGAACTTGAAGACGAGAGGCCACAACATCGCGGACCTCGACCCTCTGGGCATCAACAGCGCCGATTTGGACGACACTATTCCGCCGGAGCTCGAACTTTCTTTCTATGGCCTTGGAGAGCGCGACCTCGATAGGTTCCTTGTTTTTCCATCATTTCAAATAATATTGGTTTTTTTGTTGTTGCGGACATTCAAAAATACCATCCAAAAAAATATTTTTTTAATACGATTGAACTAATTATATTATATACGCGTATCGAGATTTATCCGAAAGATTTTTCAAATACTGACTTTTTTTAATTAAGTACAGTTAAAATTGAGAAAAGTATTGGTGAAAAAAACCGAGTATTTTATAATCCTTTTTTTACTGAATGAATCTTTTTCCTTAAAAAAATTTTTTTGGTATCAAACTCGACAAGTTATTTTTTTATTTTTAACGTGTACACATTACAGAAAAAATCATTTAACCTTTTTCCAGAGAATTTATTCTTCCGCCGACCACTTTCATCAGTGGCGAGAAAAGAACGCTTACACTTAGGGAAATATTGCAAAGACTGAAGGTTCCGTAATTTTCCCATTTCTTGCAGGAAAAAGTTCGTTTCAGGAAATTTATTGTAACACAACGGGTGTCGAATACATGCACCTGAACAACTTGGAACAGCAGGACTGGATCCGTCGACGTTTCGAAGCGCCGCGCGTCACGGAACTATCTCACGACCAGAAGAAGGTCTTTTCTCTTCAGAATAGCTGATAAACGTGTCTTTCTGTAGGTTCTCTTCAAACGCCTTATTCGGTCGACGAAGTTCGAAGAGTTCTTGGCGAAAAAATGGCCCAGCGAAAAAAGATTCGGTCTGGAAGGCTGCGAAGTGCTCATTCCAGCCATCAAGCAGGTAGACGTTGAAATAATTCAAAAAGATAAAACGTTTCGAACTCATCATCATGCGGAATCGATTACCAATATGGGTAAAAAAAGATCATTATGATATGAAGCGCTTCAAAACTCACTGTTAAGTTTTCTTATCAATTTTTTCCAACCATTTCCTTTTAAAGTGTTGATTATCATTTGCAACCACAGTGGGGAAAAAGCAAAAATTGTGTTGCGTAAATGAGTTTGAAGCGGATTAACTGGAAATTTTTGCGCCGATATGCGAATCTTGCATACCATAATTGTTGAATAAAACAACTTGAACTGTGAGGTTATCGACTCTTCCTCGTCCCTCGGAGTCGATTCCTTCGTCATCGGAATGCCTCATCGCGGGCGTCTGAACGTTCTGGCCAACGTCTGTCGTCAGCCTCTCGCCACGATTCTTTCCCAGTTCTCGACTCTCGAACCTGCCGACGAAGGTCTATACGCAAAAAATTCGCCTAGAATTCTTTTATTTTCAATCATGAATATCTATTCTAAACTCATTAAACGGGACTAGAGCAAACTTTCGTTTATCGTATTTTTATTTCATTTTTTTTTTAAATTTCTGACAATTTTATAAGCTATACATTGTAGTTATCACAATAACATAACCGAATCGCTTCCGGAAGATTTGTCCCTGAAAATCTTTCCTCCATAAGTGATTTAAAAAACTGCAAGGTTTACAATAAATGATGAAACAAAAAAAAATGTTCTAAACTATATTATCCTTTTTTTAAAGCTTTTTCCGGCAAAAAGTGTTTTTTTGAGGTCAAGTTATTTTCTTCTTTTAGGGCTTTATATTTTGTTTTCAGGATCCGGAGATGTGAAATACCACTTGGGAGTCTGCATAGAGCGACTGAACCGTCAGTCGCAGCGAAACATCAAAATCGCCGTCGTCGCCAATCCGTCGCATTTGGAAGCCGTCGACCCCGTCGTCATGGGCAAGGTTCCTTTGTTTCCCTCGTATTTTAGTCAAATTTAAAATGCGCTTCATTAAAATAATCCTTTCATGGTCCGATTATATGGAAAACTGAAAATTAAAACAATATTGATGAGAACCTGAATTTCTTTCGATGAAAACTGCGAATTTTTGTAAAAGTTCTTTCTTTGAGGTACGAGCTGAAGCATTCTACGCCGGAGACGCGAAATGCGACAGAACGATGGCGATTCTGCTGCACGGAGATGCGGCGTTTGCCGGCCAAGGAGTGGTCATGGAGACGTTCAACCTCGACGACCTTCCCAGCTACACGACCCACGGCGCGATCCACATCGTCGTCAACAACCAGATCGGCTTCACCACCGACCCTCGCAGCAGCAGGTTCGTCACGTCTTCTGAAGACGTCCAACGTCATCGGACTACAGGTCCTCGCCCTACTGCACGGACGTCGGTCGCGTCGTCGGCTGTCCCATATTCCACGTCAACGTAGATGATCCAGAGGCCGTGATGCACGTTTGCAACGTCGCCGCCGACTGGCGCAAGACCTTCAAAAAGGACGTCATCATCGATTTGGTCAGCTACCGGCGGTTGGTTTTTTTCTTTAATATTTAGTCTATCCTGTTTAATTTCACTCTACTTTTAGGAAAAATTATTTCACATTGTTCTGACAGAAAAATCGAAAAAAAAATGGAAGTCCACATGTGTGAGGGCGGTATTTCTCGAGAATAATTTTTGAGTAGTATCATTCAGTGATATTGGGAAATATTATTTTTGTGACTGGCCGAATTGCAGACACGGTCACAACGAACTGGACGAGCCAATGTTCACCCAGCCTCTCATGTACCAACGCATCAAGCAGACGCCGACGGCCCTCGAAAAATACCAGGAGAAAATCCTGAACGAAGGCGTCGCCAATGAGCAATACGTAAAGGTCCGCAGATTACTTCTATCGATTTTCACGCATTTTGATTCCAGGAAGAACTGACCAAGTACGGCGCGATTCTTGAAGATGCTTACGAGAATGCGCAAAAAGTTTTTTTTTCCTCTTCTGAAATTTGCAACTCTCCAACTTTTGAGGTGACCTACGTCCGCAATCGCGACTGGCTCGATTCGCCTTGGGACGATTTCTTCAAGAAGCGCGATCCTCTCAAGGTTTTCAGGAAGTTGCGATACAACTTCATCTTATTTGTTCCAGCTGATCAGCACCGGAATCGAGGAGGAGAACACGGCGCAAATTATCCAGAAGTTCAGCACCGTCCCCAGCGGATTCAACCTCCATCGTGGTTTGGAACGGACTCTCAAGGGACGCACGCAAATGTTGAAAGACAACTCGGTATCTTTTTTTACTGCTATTTTTTGAGAGCAGCAATTTATTGGATACGCTTTTTTTAATCTGTTTACAATGGTTTAACTTTCAAAAAAAAAATTAACATCAGTAAAAATAAGCGAGAGTTACAAATTGTCGAAAAGACCGGAGGGTTCTTTTAGGTCCCTTTTTTTATTTAATTTTATTCAATTTCAGTATTTTTAGAGTTTTTTTTAATCGAGTTTATTTGAAATTCTAATGTTTTCACATTACGATATTTCTGACGGAAATTGAGTCAAGCGAATTTATAATCGGAAAAACAATGGAAATAAAGTTTAACAATTCAAAACGACAAATCGCTGTCAAAAAGCCTACGTTCTGCTTTTTCACTATCGCACGATCTCAATAATTTTTTTGTAAAGAAAATTCAAGAAGTAAACTCGGAAAGTTCTGATGCACTTTTTTTCGCCTTTTTTTATGTCATTTTTTTGAATATTAATATCGATTGAAATTGACTTGAAAAACTAAATTTATGATTAATTAAAGCAAAAATATCAGAAGACTTCTACAAGTTATCACCCGAAAATCAGAAAGACATGAATGAATCGCTTGGAGCGGGTAATTTTCATAGATATTTTTCCGAAATTTTTAGGTTTCGTTGCGAATTAAAACTATTGAGAATTAATTAATTTTTTCAAACTGAAAATTTTCATTTGCGCACGCTAATATAGGCGCAAGTTCATGATGTTGTTGCGCCGTCCTCACCTTACCTGTGAATTGCTTCGAACAAACTACTGGCAAGAACATTTTTACGAATGGGTTCAGCTTGACTGGGCTTGTGGCGAAGCTCTGGCTTTCGGATCGCTGCTGAAGGAAGGCATCCACGTACGCTTGAGTGGCCAGGACGTCGAACGAGGAACTTTCTCCCACCGCCATCACGTTCTGCACGACCAGAAGATCGATCAAAAGGTGCAGCTGATGCATCCGCCCCTATATTTCGTTTCCCTTCAGACCTACAATCCTTTGAACGATCTTTCCGAAGGACAAGCCGAGTACACCGTGTGCAACTCTTCGCTCTCTGAGTACGCCGTTCTCGGATTCGAGCTCGGTTCGAACTTCATTCGGATCATAGACGTACTTATCGAGAATTGCAGGTTACTCGATGGTCGACCCCAACTCGTTGGTTATCTGGGAGGCTCAGTTCGGTGACTTCGCCAACACCTCTCAATGTATCATCGACCAGTTCATCTCCTCCGGCCAGTCCAAGTGGATCCGACAATCGGGCCTGGTCATGCTCCTGCCTCACGGCTACGAAGGAATGGGACCCGAACACTCCTCGGCGCGACCTGAGCGTTTCTTGCAGATGTGCAATGAGGATGACGTCATCGACCTCGACGTTAGCCTCTCTTATGAATAGCCTTGACGGAATTATTTTGCAGAGAGTTGCGTTCGAAGGAACTTTCGAAGCTCAGCAGCTGCATGATACCAACTGGATCGTTGCCAACTGCACCACACCTGCCAATATTTTCCATCTCCTCCGTCGGCAGGTTAGTTTTGGAAGTGAATGAGAGTTAATTAAATTGTTTATTAGATCGATTATAGTTAGTTCCACGAATAAGAAATATAGACTCAGCCCTAATCAAGCTCCGGCCTTTTGAATTAGTTTCCTTTGAAATTTTATTTGGCGTGTTCGATTCGAAAAACAAGAATGAAAGGTTCCAAAGAATTGTATCTTTAGGCGTAGGAAAAACTAAAGTCGGAACTTAAAATGGTTATCATCATTTGATTTGAGGTGACTATGCCGTTCCGCAAGCCAGCCGTCGTCATGTCTCCCAAATCGCTACTCCGACATCCTTTGGCTCGTTCTCCCCTCGAGGACTTTGCTCCCGGCTCCAGCTTCAAGAGAGTCATCCCAGAGACCGGACCTCCGGCTTCTAATCCTCAGCAGGTCCAGCGACTCGTTTTCTGCACTGGTCGGTTATCAAAAGGCACACATTGAAATGTTTCCGTATTTCTAGGAAAGGTCTACTACGACTTGGTCTCTGCGAGGAAGCACATCAAGAAGGAAGACGACGTCGCCATCGTCCGCGTCGAGCAGATCTCGCCGTTCCCGTACGATTTGATCCAGGAGGAATGTCGGAAATACAAAGGCGCCGAGCTTGTTTGGGCACAAGAGGTCGGTTTTTCTTTTGTTTCTTACTCGAAAGCCCTTGTTTTGGACGTTGAAATTTCTAAAATTTCGAGTCCTTCAAAAAAGGAAGAATTTTTTTCCTGATAAATTTGTCTAACCTTTATTCTGAAGCCGAAATCCTGTTTTTCCTTAATTTTTTTTTCTTAGCATAAATTCCTAATAATCTTGTAATTCTTTAAAAACTCTCTTGTCTCAAATAATCTAAAAAAAGAAATTCTCTAACTTTTTTTGTAGGAAAAAAATTTTTTTATGGCCTTTTTTTCTATTTTTGTAAAAAAAAAAATCAAGAATCTAACAAGAGTTTTTTTGGCCAATTTTTCAGCAAGTTTGATAATGTGACTTTTTGAACCTCTTTCCTTTTTCAATAGGAGAGCTTGCAGGAGCACAAGAACATGGGAGCGTGGACTTTCGTGCAGCCGCGGTTCAACTCGCTGTTGTCGGTGGACGACCGGGTGGTCCGTTACGGAGGCCGCCTCCCTTCTTCGTCGCCCGCCACCGGAAACAAGTACACCCACTTGCAGGAGCAGAAGGAGATGATGAGCAAGGTTTTCGACGTGCCGAAGTCGGCTCTCGAAGGATTCAAGGCCTAAATTTCTCTCTCGCGTAGTCCCTAAACGGTTTTTGTAGCCCTTCAACTCTAGCTCGAGTGCTCTTCTTCCAAAATTTGTTCTGCCTTATGGTAGGAATCTTTTTTTTCTCGATTTTATTTTTTCTCCACACTCGTACTTCCCTAACTCGGCATCTTGTCTCTTTTCGCACCCTTTTCCATCATCCGCTTTATGAGTCGACCACTCCGGTGTCCGTCCCATTTTTTGCAATCAATTTCCTTGTTCATTTCTTTTTCCGTTCTGTATTCGATTTCTCTGCTAGTTGTTTGAAACAAAGCTAGATTTTATATTGGTTTGGTATTTCGTACCCGGTCGGCGATGATCTTTGAATAAATGATTTTCGACTCTTTTTTCATCATCGATCCGGAGAAAAGGAGAGTAGTTAATGCAAGTACTTGGCAGTGTTTCCCTAATTCCGAATTCAGGTCTGTGCTTTAGCTCAGACCAAAAGTCGAGCACAATTTTCTTTTTTGAAACTTTGGAAATTTTCAAAGAAATTTCGAGAACATTGTTCATTCAAGCAATCCAGTTTGTTATTCTGAAAAAAATATATCATGAGGTTTCTGATTTAGAAAGTCTGGAGGTAGAATAAGTTTTTAAAGATTTAGAAGAAGTAAGTTGTAGAACAAGTTAATCAAAAATTTTTTTTCAAGTTCGAGAAAATAACCGGAAGAACCTCAATGCCTCAATCCTCGAATATGGAAGGGACAACAGTCTTTTAAAACTTAAAATAACTTTTTAGTGATATGTTAACGTTTATGGAATACAAAATGAATAAAAAAAGAAGCGAAAGAGACTTTTTTTCATCACTTTTTTTCGAAAAACTTGAAGTTCCCAGCAAGTCATTTTACTTTTTTTTTTTTTGAAAATTGCTAGAGCGTTAAAGAAACTTTCAAATGAAAGTGATCAAAGTTTTTTTAAGGTCTCAATGGACATTTCTTGTGATTCTTCGAAAGAAAACGCCTCACATTTCTCGCAAAATCAGCTTAACAGACGAATAATGGATCCCTAAGACTTTGTCAAAAAGTCACTTTGAGGCTTCTGAATAGACGAAGTGACTGAAAAATCTCGAAATTTTTATTTTTTCAAGGAGGTGTCTGTTCCTCTTTCACCAATTCTTAAGCACGAAGTGTGATTAAACTGTGATGATAACATCAGAAGATTCTATGGGCGATCAGGATAAAATCTGTTGAGGATCTCAAATAGCCGATCTGTTGGACTTTGGCTTCCAGAGGCTCCCACACGATGACCGCAAGTGCGAAGCGGGAAAGCCGGGGGAAAAAGGCGGTGATGGGTGTCGCGAGGAGTTTTGGTAGCGGCGGACACGTCAAACAGCAAAAAGAAGTTCGAAGGCTCCAAACAAAGCGCCTCGCGGACATCATACGTGCGCAATCGAGATGCATCGTGGCCCCTCGAGTGGCTGTTGATCGGGGATATCGCGCGAAGCTCTTATCACTCGGCGGTCACTCAGTCTGTCGCCATGCGTCTGCTCCTTGCGGCCACGCTCATCGCCGCCCTAAAAGGTTCGTTCCCTTTATCTTTCTAATCAGTTGAATTATCCAACTGAGCCTTTTTTGAAGGCCTTGGCCAGTGTGGAACGAGTTTTAAGATAGGGAATCCATCTTGCGATTCCATCGGTCTATCTGAAGTTTCGCAGAAGATTTTACTTCCAGAGCGATTCGCTATATCATCATTTCGTTTTAATTTATGTTTCAGAAACAAACTTGACTTACCTTTTTCCTCCAGGAAACCTCGTATAAAGAAATTTTTGATTCAGTTTAAAAAAATATCAAGAAAATTAGGAAATTCCCTGGTGCCGGTAATTTATTTAATATAATTTCAAGCTGCAGCCCCCACAATGCAATTTGGCTCTGGATTACACGAAATCGGTTCAAAACTGCTACAAAAAAGCTAAATCATGGCTTTTATTGTACAAAAACGTTAATGGAAGTATTATTGAAGTAAAGAAAAGCTTCTTTCTCAAGTCCTTCAGTGAATCTACTCTGGTTTGTGAGTCTATTAATTCGCAAAACGTCCTCCACGGGGCGTCGGTATGTATTTCTGCTGCTACAGGAATTCTCAGTGAAAGTAAAAAATATCGAATTCGCTAGGTTTTTTTCCCTAAACTGCTGAGATTTCGGTAAATTTGGATAAATCGTATTTTTCCTCTCAAAGCAAATCCCCGCTGACCATGACCATATGCTTTTCATCCGTTTTACCGACTTCAGCGGCACCTCCTTTGCCTGAATGTTCGATCGACGACGACTGCGCTTCCTGCACGATCGGCGCCGCTTTGGCCGCTCCGTGTCAAGGCGAAAAATGGCAACAAAATGCAGTTTATGTTTTGCAATCCACGGACAAAGTTTAGCCTTCCCTGAATTCAGAAAATTTTTGATTTTTTAAGGAAGATAGACGTTGAGCCGTCGTCCTACCTGGTCTGCTCTTCGGAAAGCGGCGTCTGGAAGCAGGAAGTCTGCTCCGAGAACGGCCGTGCTCATTTCAGCGCCTCTCTGAAGCAGTGCATCGACCCAGCCACCATGATCTTCCACGCGCAGGGAACATCTGGTCGGTTGCAGCAATTCTTCGTTCTCTATCATGAAGTTCTCAGGATCCGGTAGGGTCGGAGACGTCTGTTCTTTCAATACGGACTGCCTGGGAGGAATGTTCTGCGCAATCGGACAATGCCGCTGTCTCTCCACCTACATCGCCGTCGACGCCTACTGTTATGAGAGTCGGAATCTCTTCAGAACTGCTCTTCTCAAAGATTCGTTCAGAAATCTCTCCATCCGACTCGGGCTGCTTCTACGACGTCCAGTGCTCCGCCGTTTGGCCGGACTCCTTCTGCAAGAACGGACAATGTCTGTGTCCTTCTGACGACATGGTCGCCATCAAAACCAAGTTTGTATTTTTGATTCACTGCATCAAGCTTACAAGGCCGAATGATTTTTCGCACTCTGGTCCATTTTTTTCAAGGTACTTAAAAGCGCAGTTTAGTGTTCCAGGTGGGTTGAACTATTTGAACGCTCGAATTTCTGTTATTTTTCACCATTTTCCCCGATGTATGCTGTAAATCATAAATCCCTGATTTATCAGAAACGAAAACACCCGAAATTATTTCGTAGTGTGAAGAAGGAAAAAAAAAAACGTAACTACTGTTCTCATAGCCCAGACGCTCTCAACTCGGCGGTCATCTACAAACAAAAATTGAATCTCGGCCACCGTCTCAACCTTTGAATTGGTCCTCTCAATGTTGCGCTTGCGAATCAATCTTTACCTAAGCACTTCACGCGTATGACCGTCCGCGTAAATTCGCTCACGATTTCAAATAGGAAAATCATGAAGGTTGAAGGAAAGAGAATTCTGAACAGCTATGAAGTCGGATTTGATGAATTAGCTCTGGGTGATGTATCGTCAACGGTTCAGAGACGGAACGTTGTGTGTCTGGTCGACTTCGACCGAGCCGGCGTGTCCTTTGCCTTCGCTGCCGCCGCCGGATTCTCCAGCTGCCCTGACAGTTCTTCCAGCCGCCGCCGGTATCCCTCGAGTCTCTGAATGAATCTGAATGGATCTCTGCAGGCAAGAACAGTGTGAGCATTGCTCCTTGCAATCCACACAGTTCCACCCTGCCGAACAACGAAGAAACGCTTCTCAACAAGGCCTACGACCACAAATGCGCCGTCCGAGGATCTGTGAGTTTTTGCTGAATCCATGAGAATGAAGCGAGAAATTTTCACATAAATTATCAGAATCTCGCAAATTGCTGCTCAAGGCCTACTGGAATCAGAAAATAAGACTTCATGACGTCATTAGAAAGCTATAGCTATAACTTAAACCCCTGCTTAAAACTTATAAAACCCGTTTCCGGATGTTTTCGGGCTACATGAGGACATTTTTTCAGAAAGTTCCTTTGATTTTGATTTTCTTTTTTGAGCTTTCTCTCGGAGCATCCATTGTAGTTTTGATTCAGTACGGAGATGAGCCTTCTCCAATCGACGTTTCGGACATTTACGACTGCATCGACAACAGCAAATTCTGGAAGGAACAAGGCGTCGACACGTCCCAGCACCCTGTCGGTGTATGTTGTATGAATCGAGGTTTTTTCTCACAATGACTGGAGTTAATTGGAACGATTCCAGCCTTCACATGCATGCAGCCGAAGCGAGGCGAATCCGAAGCGCTTGGGTCTGTTCCTCGGTGGTACTTCAACGCCGTCATCGGCTCCTGCCAACAGTTCCTGTTCGATCCGACGAGCAGCGAAGTCTCGCCCAACAACTTTGAAACTCTCGACCACTGCGAGAGCTACTGCAAAGACAGTGAGTCGCTTAAAAGAATGGACCTCAAATATTTCTTTTTCCAGCTTGTCCTCGGGGAAATCCTTCCTATCTGGCCGCCAAGTCGCACCTCGGCCAGAGCGCTCAGACCGGCTGCACCACCGCCAATCCCTGTCCAGATCCTTTCGTCTGCACCGAAGTCGCCAGCCAGAGCGTTTGCTGTCCTAGTCGAAGTCAGTTTCTCAAAGCGAATTCTATCAAATAATCTGATTTTATCGCAAGTACGCTTATCGGTGCTCAAAGGAATCACTCGTGCCAGTTCAACTAGAAACCAAGACCAGATTTTCTAATTTAAAAACGCATATTTTTCTTCAAATTATGTTTTTGTTTCCAAAACTTTCCGCATACAAGAGGAACATCATGGCTGCCAAGTTTTTCGTTTTATCTTTTGAAATCATTTTGTTTTCTGTAGTTTCAGGAGTTTTTTTGTAACTTGATGAAACGAGTACTCATTATAGATCTCATTCTTTTTTAACATATTTTTTTAAATAAAAAAAGCTACGGTGTAAGATTGCTAGTAGTTCATTATTCAAGATTGGAACATTGCTTTCCAGAATCGATATGTAGCGAAGCCGGAGCTCGATCAAAAGATCCACTGCGGCCGGCGCCGTACGATCCAGGACATCGATTCGATCAACTCACTGGAGAAGCCGCCAACTACGCCCTCGGTATCAGCACCAGGTTCGCTTGGCGACTGGCAACAAGAAGAAACGTGCTTTTGACAGATATTACTACAATCCGACCGACGGACAGTGCCATCCCTTCACTTACAACGGTTTCCTCGGAAATTTCAACAATTTCCACAGTCAGGCCGACTGTCAGATATTTTGTGCCAGATGTACAACTTTTCCCTGATTTTACAAGCAAAATGGGGCTTCAGTGCAATGTCCCGCATGGGAATCCCCTGACGAACGGAAACGGCGCGCCACAGAGATGTCAACGCGACACGGACTGTCCTTCGACGCACACTTGCGCCACTGAACACACCGTATGCTGCCCTACAGCTCGTTAGTTTCTTCGCAAAAACTTTGGAGAGAATAATCACAGTGAGACAAACTTCATCAGGAAGAATTCTGTACTTTTCAGCTGGAATTTTTCGGGAAACTAGCCAGTTTGGATAATGTGTGAGGACTCTGTCTGTCTCATTCTACATAAATCGTTATTCTTGAGAATGGATATTTCAAAGAAAAAGAAAACCATCAGAAACTATAAGAATTAGGTATTAAGTCTTCGACTGCGACTTTTGGAGAAAAAAGCAGTTTTGCATAATTTAGGAACCTTTTCTGGCTGACCAGAGTACTCCATTTGATCGAGGAAAGAGCTTTTCTGAAATTCTTTCCTTTTTGAAGAAAATCTGCAACTTTCTTTCTTGATTTTGATATTTCAGAGACGCTGTGCACTGAGCCGCTTCGAGTCGGAGATTGCAAGCAGTCCGTCCGTCAATTCTGGTAAGAGAACGTTCGATTACCTATAAATTCATGAGTTTTTTTTAGGTACAACGCAGAAACGCGCACCTGTGAGTCCTTCTTGTACACCGGCTGTCAGGGAAACAACAACCGATTCAATTCTCTCAACGAATGTCAAAGCTATTGCAGAAACATCAACGGTTCGTGAGATTCATGAGAAGATAGTTCGTTGCTGTCCTTTGGAGCATGAACTCTGTTTGCAGCTGAGCCGAAGTGTTCGCAAGGCCGAGCCTACGTCGACTTCTCCGGCAAGTTCATGCAGTGCGGCGAGGGCATCGGAGGGACCGCCTGCCCGGCCAACTACGAGTGCGTCTTCGACGGTCTCGTCCACGGCTGCTGTCCCAGCAAGGCCTACACCTGCTCCCTGCAAGTCAACAAGGGCGTCGCTTGCGGCTCTGGATCCTCCTATCGATACTTCTACAACAACCAGGCCAAGGTTTTCTTTCGCCATCCAAAAAAGGCGACGTTCAAAAAATACCACCAATATTCACGCGTTTTGAAATTGATTTGAAGGCATAAGAGGTATAGAAAGTTCAAAATGAAAAATGAACGTTTTTAAGCTTTTTTGTGCAAAAAAAAACCCGATCGTTACACATTTCTGTTTCCTTTCGAAAGATTTTTCAGAAATTCATGTTTTTACAGGAATGTCAGTCGTTCCTATTCCTCGGATGCGACGGCAACTCCAACAACTTCCCTTCGATCGAGAAGTGTCAGAACTACTGCGAAATCGCCTGTCAGTCCGTTTTCTTCGCCACAAACCACCTCAGAATCTCTTCAGTGTGTCCCAACGGCGGCTCCCCGCTGAGATCCAACTCGAAGGTTCGTTCTTGTTCTGCGGCTGACCCCTGTCCGACGGGCTACGACTGCAGCATGGTCGATGCCAACGGCGTCACTCAGCGACGTTGCTGTCCCTCCAAAGGTTTTTCCCAATCTTCTCATCGGAATCTTTGCTAAAAGATGAAGATTTCATAACTTTAATCGTTTTTCTTTTTTTTTCAAAAAGCATATTTCTTATTTTTTCAGTTTCTATCTGCTCGAAGCCGCCACAAATGGGAATGTTGCCGAAATGTAGCAGCGGTAGTGGACAAATCAAGTAAGTATCAAAAAGTTCCATTGATTTGGGTTTACGCTGTTAGTTTGTCGGAAAACGGCCTCTTGATGCGCTATGAGATGTAGCCGCGCGCAAGCCAGCGCGGGTCGGGTGCGCGAAAAACCCTGTCAGAGTGTCTGGCCTCTGGCGTCAGGCTGTGATGATACAAAAAAAAAACATCGCCGTTTACCCGACTGAGGAAACCGTGCGGAGAACTGATCGTGCTGAGCCAATATTTTTGAAATAAGCAAGTTTTTAACCGAAAATAAAATGAAAACAATTTATCAATTTACCTGGGCTAATTATTATCAACTTTTGAAGAAGGTAAAGAGGCAAAAACGATAAAATTCAAAAAAGTTCTTTTTCAAATTTGTAGTTTTTTTAAAGTTTAAAGAAAAAAAAGTTTTGCAAAGCTGGCTTTTTCATATTTTAAAATTCTGGCATTTTTTGTAGTTGATCAGATTAGTTTATTTCCGAGTTTTGCTGTTCAGTGGTTATGATGAATACTTTTGAAATAATCATCAAGAGATCGTTAAGAGTTTCTTATATAATAAATCTCTTGAAAGAAGGAAAATAATAATTTTTTTCAAAGGTACTATTTCAACATGGCGTTACAACTCTGCTCATCTTACACTTCGAACGGCTGCGACACATCGATAAATTCTTTCAATTCTTTGGGAGAATGCGAAGATTTTTGTATGAGTGCAGGATGCGCTTTGGGCGACACTATTTACAAGGTTCTGTGAAAAATGCACGGTTTGACGAGAAGATGAGGTTCAGGATCCGAATACGAACAGGCCATTCATCTGCAACACGGCCTTACAAAACAACTGTCCCCTGAACTACGACTGTACTTTGAACGCCCTCACTCAGGAACACATGTGCTGCGGCTCCGAAAGCATGGGTCTGTCGAGATTCTCGGAAAGCATCTGGGAACGAATTCAGGAGTTTGTCCGACCGGCGAGAAGGCGTTCATGGATCCGAGAACTAACACTCCGCGACAGTGCGCCATGGCTGCAGGTACTCTTCTTTGAAGATATTTGAAGGAATTCAAACTAACGGAAAGATTTATTAACTTTTATTGAGAGCTACATGTGCTGGCGAGCCTTGAAAATAAATAAATCTATTTTTCAAATAGAAACTTTCGATGAAGAAAATGAGCTCTAATAACTTTGCGTTCTGAATTCAGATGGAAAATGTCCCGGTGGCTACCTTTGCCGCTTCTCCCAAACCAACCATAAGTACTACTGCTGTGGCAACATCAACGGAAGTGAGTTTCGCGAGCGAGAAGCTCAAGCAGTTCACCTCGGGTTGCAGTTATGTGTCCGGCTGGCCGGTCGCTATTCCGCTATTCCACGACGCAGCTTCCGCTTCAATGCCACATCTCGCCATTGCTCAACTCCTGCCCCAACTCCTACTCGTGCATGTCAGACGTCCCTGGCGCCTTCCAAGGCTACTGTTGCAGTCAGCATCGTGAGTTTTTCCTGTCGCAACTCGAAGAAGTTGGCTCTTCAGCCATCTGTCCCGGTGAGGTGCAGTTCCACGTCGACGAGAAAAGCCAGATGCCGACGACTTGTAGCAGTGACAGTTTCGCTTTTTGTCCGCAGGTTTTTCAGGGGAAAGACGATTGTTCAGACTTTTCAGGGCTTCACGTGTCAACAGCAGCCAGAAACCTCCAACTTCTTCTGCTGTGCAGGCCAAGAAAAGGAAGGCGTCAATGGTTTCCCTCGAAGCTCTTCAGAAATCAACTTGGGAATTTTCAGACGGCTGTCCTCCTTCTCAATTTGCTTTCGTTGAAGAAAGTGGCGAAGTCAAGAGTTGCGACCCCTTCGATTCGGAAGGTTTTCTAGGATTAAAATTCTTCATTTTTCGATGAGCTTAATTTCTAGCCAACTCCTGTCCCATTGAATACACATGCCAATGGTCGCTCAAAAACCAGAAGTACCAATGCTGTGGAACTCGACCGATTCGAAATGTTAAGCCGATGGCTCTGGGTAGGATTCAAATCAGAAGGACTCTCATTTTGGCTGTTGAGATGACGGATGTCCAACCAAGCAGTTTGCTCTGATTGACCGTCGGAACAACATGACGAGAGTCTGTACTGCCGGCGAGGAGAAGAGCTGTCCAGTCGGCTTTTTCTGCCAGTTCTCTTCCAAGAAAGGACAGTTCCAGTGCTGCGGCCAGAGCGGAGGTCCGTCCATCGACTCTAATTCTTCTCTACGGTCTCTCAGGGTGTCCTGGCCATCGCGCGGCCTACATCGCCGTCGACGGCAACGCTCAGGAATGTCTTCCTGGTCCTGACATGTGCGCCGACGGCTACGAGTGCGTCAAGAGTACGAACTCGAAAAAGAACATCTGCTGCAGCAAGGAAGAGAATGGTTAATAATAATAATAGTTATTCGCAAGAAAGATCAGAATTTATGTGAAAACTTCATGAAGAGAGTGTATAGTAGTAGATCCTCCCTTTTTTCCTTTCACGCAAAATACGAGATCGTTCAAAAAGCTTTCATCTCAAATTTGAGTGATTGAACCAAGAAATAAAAATTAGAAAAAACTGTGGGCGCGACAGCGTAAGGAAGGTAGTAAGTAAAAATTAAAGAATATTTTTTATTTCTTTAAAATTATTTTTGATAAGAAAGAGGCGTAGATTTCCTGAGCTTGTTTAATGAGCTTTTCTATGCGCGGTTCAGATTGTGCGGAGAACGAGTTGATGATCAACGGAGTTTGTCGCGTCCGCGTCAAGCCGGGCGGCGGCTGCCAAAGAGACGACGAATGCGTCGGGGGCAGCAGCTGCCTCGAACACGTCTGCACGTGAGTCCTGAGTCCTCCGAGCAATACTTCTCATTTCAATCTGATATTTCAGATGTCCTCCCCATCGAGTTGACCTCAAAGGCGAGTGCGTCGACAAAGACTGCTCCAAAAACCAGGTTACTGGAGTCATCAAAATTCCAATTTTCAAGTCTGTTTTTCAGATCAGGATAGAAGGAAGATGTGAGAAACGCGCGGTTATCGGCGAGCAGTGCAAGAACTCATTACAAGTCACTTTTGAATCATGAATCCTATCAGATGTTTTAACTTCAGTGTTCTTCCAACTCCAAGTGCCTCGAAGGAGTTTGCGATTGCGGAAAGGGAGAAGCCGCAGAAGGCAACACTTGCGTCAAGACTTCAGGTTCACTTCGCTTCCTTTGTTCCACTTAAAGTTTTTTTTCAAGAAAAGTCGAGCAATTCGACAACGACGACTTCTTCTTCGATCAAGTCACGTCCATCCACGACATCTTCGAATATCTGCTCAGACAAGAACGAGAAGCCTCTCTACGAGAAAGGCTCTTCGAAGCTTCTGACGTGCTCCCTCGAAGACGACGACGACTGCCCCAACGGATTCTCCTGCGAGTCCAGCGACGTCGTACGAGCTGATACATCTTTCAATGTATCTAAAAGTTTCTTTCAGGCTGAACAGACCGTTTGCTGTGGGCGAGGCCCTGAAGAGAAGTCGAAGAAGGTCAGACCCACCAAGACAAGTGAGTCTATTCTCCATTTTTGACGAGACACTTTGACAGGTTTTTTTTTTGGAAATTCGGCCAAAACACTCCTTGATAAAGGGAAATCCTAAAACGTCTTTTCTTTATTTTCAAGTTTTTTGACGCCCACATTCTGATGGTTTGAATCCGAAAAAAAAGTGTCGGTTTGAGTATTTTCATTTTCATCCAATAATGCATATAGACCAGGTTTTTTTTGAGTTTTCTGTTGTTAACTCGAAACAGAAGCAGTGTAAAGAAGAAAATTATGAAAAAAACATGAAAATGAAACCCAAAAATCATCGAATAGGTTTGTTTAACATACACCATTTTTCGATTGTCGTTGATCATTCAGCTCAACACTGTCCGACGGGAATGGCTCCATATCTAGTCAACGGACGAGCGAAGTCTTGCGCTTCTAGTTCCTGTCCGTACGGCTACCAGTGCAAGTTTTCTGTGCTACGAAAAGATTACTATTGCTGTTCGAAGCAGCACAAGAAGACGAGCTCCTCCAGAATACCAGGTTGACATACTTCAAGACGATCAAACGAGAGAAGGTTGACAGGCGGAGGTTGCGAACGCGGAATGGCGTTGCTGTACCCGTCGACGCAGGAGCCAGTCCAGTGCGATCCTTTGGCGCGCGGATGTCCCCACGGCTACCTCTGCCTGCCTCATCTGGTCACTAAACGCTTCCAATGCTGCTCCGTCGACGCCAATCGCGACAGGCAGATCACCAAGGAGGAAGTCGAAGGTGCGCGATTCCGACCAGACTCGGAGAATAATGGAGACATTTCAGTAGAGTGTCCGTCTTACATGGTTAAAGTTGAGAAGGAAGTTGAAGGAACACTTACTACAGCGTGTGGTGAGCCATTTTTTTCCAACATGGTCACTCTAAGCTAGTTGTATTAGGCGAAAAATAGATAATACTTAATTTAACGGCTATCGAGTTACAACAATCTCATTTAACAGATTGCATTCTCCTGAAATTTACCGAATCTTCCCTATTTCCAACATAAATTTCGGTCACAAACGAAAACTTGCAGCGAAATCGTGTCCGGAAGGACATCAACCGGTGGACCGAGTATGCCGGCCGACCGGGACCTCCACAGAGTCATCTACAAGTTCTGCCTGATTACTCCCAATTTCTCGCATTTTCGCCCTTTTTTGTTCGTTGTTTTGCTTTAATAACGCATCTAAGTGGGTGCATGTGTAGATACAATTGTATCAAATACAAAAATAAATTGTTTCAAATCAATGTATTTTCGAAAACGTGGCCATTTTTTAATTATTTTTTTTGAACAGGTATCAACTTTAATTCCCGTAAAAATTCACACTTGCTATGGCAATTTTCTTGAAAGAAAAAGCAGATCGCAGCGAAAAATTTTCTGGTTTCAAACCAATAATTATTAAAATTTACTGCACTGCGTTAAAAAACTCAATAAATAGCTGGTTTTTTTTTGGATGCGAAACAATATACTTAAAAGCTGGTCGGCGTGGTCTCTTGTGTATGGTAATTATCGTACTATTTCGCTCAACCAAGAAACTTGAAGAAAGCCGCATTTGTTACCACTGAAGCCGTTTCTTTCAAAAATTTCCCTGTCTCGGATTCTTTAACAAACAACGATTCATTTTATTTTGAACAATAACCATCAAAGTTAATTTTTAATAATAATAAATTACGCATTCAAGTAGTAAATAAGAATATTCAATGAGCAAACATTTGCTCTCCCGGATATTTCAGGCGCTACGACGATACCACGAGTATTTATCTGAAACTGGAACCTATCTTATCGAAAAAATTCAGAAATTCAGTTCTATGAGGAAAATGTCTTACCACTGTGAAGAGAAAGACCGTGAGATGTGGAGCAGTGAATGTTTGTTCGTGAAGACGCCGGAGAAAACGAAAACGTCGACGTATCACTTCCTACGAACAAACAGTTTCGAAAAAAAGAAGCACTTTTTTGCTCACCAGAGGATATCGACTGAACGTCGGAGTAGCTTCTGGAGCAACGTCGAAGACAAACCAGAAGGACTGCGAACTGAACGACGAAAACTGCGACGACGAGAGCCGCCAAGACTTCGGCGTGGTTCCGCTGCACACACAAGTCGTTGGAAGATTTGGAGAATTCTGAAAAATCGAGTCGACTTCCAACGCTACTCTTTTTTATTTCAAAAAATATTCTTAACGAATGTCGGCCTTGAAGCCTTTTCAGCATAAATGCCCACGGGGACTCAACACTGCTTTTCAAAGGGCGCCAAGGCGCTGAAATATGGGAAGAGTGATGGGAGAAAAGCTGTCGACGGCTACTCATGTCCCGACATTTGTCACTGAGACTCACCAGGCCGCGGCCGCTCCTTCTTCTCGACGTCCGTGATGGTCAAAGTGCCGGTTACCACGTTCCGTCGTCGTCTTTTTCCTGCTTCACTCTGGAAATCTTCTCTTATTTATGTATATCCCGTTCCTATTTTTCATTTTATCCGTTTTTTCTAACTTTTCGCATGCCGTTTTTTGAAAATTGAAAATATACTTAAGTTTGTTTAAAAATGTTTAAAAATTTGTTTAAAAATTTGATGAACGTCTTGTTGGCTGCTGAAATCGAAACGAAAAAGATTCATGCAATAATCTAGCCCAAACATATTAAACAAAGAAAAAGGCGGAAAAGAAAAGAACAAGCGAATCTCAGTCTTTTTTGCGATGAAAAATTGGTATTTTTCCTGGTACTGTACAGACCATTAATGAAATGAAAATTCTCAAAAAAACCTTTTCTTCCAGCTCATAATTTTTCTAGTTTTTTCTTTGATCGGCTAGTTCTCTAACACCTTTGACCTCCTTGCATTTGTTTGAGAATTTATCAGACCTTGGAAATATTTCATGCATATGGAAAAAGCTTTACCACTTCTCTTTGTGAGAAAAAAAATCAACTTTACAAAATTATGGCCGCGTGGGCATCTAAAACCTATTTGCCTATGAGATGGCCGCGAACTGCGCAATGGCGGGACCAAAAATCGTAAAAGAACCCGTAAAACGAACGTTAGAAGAGAGTTGTCGCAGTAGACCCTCTACTGAATGTCGCTTCTTTCTACCAAAACTGTCAACTTTGCCCGTCGGAAGGTCGTCACAGATCACCTGAAACTTCCCTACCGTTTATTATGTTTTATTTTTTTTTTCAAACTTTATGTTTTATTCTGTTTTTCTCTTTTTTTTTCAATTGTTTCTTACATGCAGCCTTCTCATCATAATAATTGTTTAATCTCGTGCAGATAATGGATCTACGTGGAAAGGCGATTGTAGCTAAGTACGCATGGATAGGCGGAAAAATTGGAGAAGAAGTGGCTATAGAAATTGACGAGAAAGGAGTGATCACAAATGTTGGCGGAATCCCGTCCGGTGAAGTTCTCAGGCTAGAAAACGAGGTCAGCTCCAACCAGCCAGTCATCACGACCTTACTTTAGGTTCTTCTTCCTGGCTTCGTCAACTCTCACTCGCACGCCTTTCATCGGCATCTCCGTGGTCGAAGCGAGATCGGACGGAGTGCAGCCGATACCTTCTGGAAGTGGCGCGACAACATGTACGGCCTCGTCGCCGACGTCGACAAGGACGTCATCTACCGTTACTGCGCGACGACATTCAGAGAGATGCTCGCCGCCGGAATAACTTCTGTCGGCGAGTTCCACTACGTGCACCATGCGAACAACAGGTGACGCCCCTTATGGATTTTTTAATAAACATTCTCAGATTCGACTTAGATGGAGAAGTTGTTCGAGCAGCTGTAGACACTGGAATCCGTTTAGTTCTGTTAGAGGTCGGAGGAGAATCTCATAATGTCTTCATAGATCTTCAGACACTTTACGAACAAGCTGGATTTGATGCTCCACCGCTACATCCTGTGCAGGAGCGCTTCGTATCCTCATACGATGCATTCATTCAAAAAATACAGGAACTCCGCCGCGAGAACAAACACCCACGCGTGTCTTTTGGAGTAGCAGGTGAAACCTAACTTCATTTCTCAAAGAAAAAAGAAATTCAGCTCATTCGGCGAGAGCAGTGACTTTCCAAAATATAAAGAAACTGTATAACTACGCAGTGGCAGAGAATTTGCCTTTCCATATTCACCTCGAGGAGCAGCCAAAGGAAATCGCAGACTGTCAGAAGTTCCTTGGAAAAACTCAAGTGAGTCTAATTGATTCTTAAATGGGAAAATCAGCTCTTTAGGGCCCGAGTGACATTCTACTTACGACTCTAAACCTCGGCGAACATTTCACGGGCGTCCATGCCACCTACACTTCTGCTGCCAACATGCGAGCTTTGGCAAGTCTTGGCGCCAACGTCAGTATTTGTCCCTGCACTGAAGGTGAGTCTTGAACTGCGAAAATTGTTTCGCAACTACCCAGGATACCTCGGAGATGGAATTCCGCAAATAAACGAGGATTTGCCGATCAGCTTCGGCTCAGACTGCAACAACCGCATTTGCATGCTGGAAGAGATGCGCTGGGCCTGCTTTTCTCAACAAGTAATTTCTCCGTCTTTTCGAAGCGAATTTGTTGAGTTTAAGATGAGAGGGAACTCAAGAAGCGTTGCAGCTCTTTCGGCAGAAAAGTTGCTGTCAGCAGCTACGGAAGGCGGAGCTCGATCTTTGGGACTCGCAGCCAAAGTCGGAGATTTCCAAGTGGGAAAGTATTTCGACGCTGTCACTTTGGACCTCAACTCGTCGACTCTGGAAGGCAGCAACGCCGCCACCATCGTCGACGCACTCATCTTTTCCTGTGATAACAAGGAAATCCGCCGCGTTTTTGTTGGCGGAAAACAGCGAAACACATTCTAAATAGATGCTTTCGCATTATTTTCATCAACGACGTTAATCTCTCTGAAGTTTCTTTTTCAACCAAATAAAATCAATAAAAATGCATACCGGAGGACAGCGTTGCACACAAACGTCGATGGAACACTTGATTCTGACTCGACGAGAGCCGTCGAAGCGAAAGACCTTCATCTTGGTCGAGAAGCCGTCCGGCTCCTCGATCACCGGGTCTTTCAGAAGCCGATTCCGAACTTTCTCTTCAGGGCATCTGAACATCCTCCATTCCAACTTTTTCGGATCCAGTTACCCTTGGTAGATGATCTTCAAAGGCTCGGGCTCCGGAGAGACGCCGCCAACTCGCTCGGCAATACATTCGTTGATGAAAAACCCAAGAGACTCTGTTCTTTTCAGAACTGAAAGAAGAAAAAATAGAAAATGTGGAGAATATATTACAGACCGGTCCATTTCAGAGTGACTTCAGCACCCAACGGAACTGTGGTGACTGCCACGCCGTTTCGCAGAATCTGCATCCCAATTTTCTCCGACTTCAGTTCATCTTCAGTTTTTCTTCAGATAAACATTGCTCAATTTGTGAGAGAAGATCAAACATACCGATACGTCGAACTGTCCAATATTTTCGAATAGTCGCAAGAGACCTCGAAAACCTTGTCTTTCGTCGTCACCAGCGGCGCTTTCATCTCATTTCTCTGCACAACAATCATAAACGACCATTTCGAAGGTTCCTTCAAGAATATCTTCCTCATACAGTTTCTAACTGGAAAAACCTTTTCTGAGCCAGGACAACGAGGATTTGACTCGTCGCTGTTTGGCAAAGGAATATTCAATTCCGCATAGGTAGTGTTCGTAAAATCTTGTCGACAAGAGGAGAAGTGGTCCTTCAAACGAAACGGTCTTTGATATAATCATTGATACATTTGAAAACAAGATTTTGAAAAATCCTCTTTTCGATTGCTAACCTTGATGTAAATGGAACCAGTCGTAGCTGCTCCGAAAGATATTGCGACCGTTATTCCAGACATCCGACATTCCGTGGAGAGTCCTGAAAAGAATTTTTTTTTTTGCTGGAAGGCTCTGGTTTGAGATTGGTTCATCGGAAAACTGAATTTAGAATCTCTAAATTTTATATTGAACTGACTAGCTTTGACCGGAACTTCTGATTGCTCTACACTGTTCGCTTCTCGCTCGAAATCTTCGGCGTCGTCCACCACAGTCCCTGAACAATGTTCCGAAGTCGTTCGAATGATATTATGCGACTGAACCTTCCACTTGCGCTGTGATGTCGTGCGCGACTTCGCTGTGAACTTCTTTGGCCGCGATTTCGTCTTTTTCCTTTTCTTCTTCTTGACCTTCAGGAGTTTGAATAGTGGTCGGGACTTCGAAGTTCGTAGCTCCTTGGACCACTTTTCTAAACAAAAACATATATTTCCAGGAAAAAATTATATCTCACTTCTCAGGGTTGGGTTTGTTCGTTTCAACTGTCTTTTCCACATCTTCGCTTGAAGGTTCCGAAGAGATTTTCGGGTCCGCTGGGTCGCAAATTTTATCAAAATAATCGGTGAAGTCCGTTGTGACAAATTGGTCAGGTCTCGAAAATTGGGAAGTGTCTGATAGTTGACATTCATCCTGAAATGTGACTCCAATAACGAATTTCCTGTGTAAGGACTCACTTCGAGGAAAAAATAAGTCAGGCTGGCACATCTGGGTCCTTCTTTCATGCACTCTGTCAAGCACTGGTGAGGCGAAAGAGCAGTCAAAGTCTTGAAGAAAAATAATATTTTCCGATTATAATGAGTTTTTACCCGATAACTCGAAACCATCTTTCGATTCGGAACTTGTTCGAAGCTTGCCTCGAGGCATTGCAAATTTGCTGAATTAAATTTTTGAAATGAATTGCAATCTGCAAAAAAAATATACACCCTCTGATATATCTTTGATTGATTTACAGAGCCGATTTTTAATTCATTTTCCAAAGATATTTAGAACGTATGTACATAGCGCTGAATTGAGAATGAAAGAAGTTATGATTTTTCGAATCATATACACATTGGAAAAGCAAAAAAGATTAAAACGCAAGACATTAGAGTAATAACTCACTATCAAGACAATATTTCTCAAAATATTCGCCATTTGTAAGCGGAGCCAAGCCGAAATTCTTCTTGGGACCTGCAACACTAGTAAGAATCTTTAGAAAACGCGACTGAACAAACGATGGCCAACGTAGGACGACTCGGCGGTCAGATGGCACTCCTGTTTGACGTGACTGAAGGCGAAGGCCTTGCAAGGAAACCGTTCGTCGCCGATTTTGTTCTCCTGCGAATGTTTTTTGAGGCGAAAAGGAAGATCGACTGACGACGCAGAGGGAGTTGCACTGTTGAGCGTCAGAACTCTCGATGACGACGTCCTTGGCGTCGTCTATCGCGTACTCTTCCGTTCTCACCCAATGTAGTGTCTGCCGATCCGAGCAACTAACTGAAGCAGTGAATGGATAACGTAAAAGCTGTGAACTTGCCGTCAGCGCAGTTGTTCTCGAAGTAGTCGACCAAAGTGTCCTGGATGCCTGGCTTGAAGAGATGTCCGTAAACATACTTCGACTCGCGATTCAGAATACACTCTCCGGTCTCGTAGTAATACATAGCGGACTTGCAGAGAAAGTCTTCCGACTTCAAACACAAGCTGAGACATTCGGAAAGTCCATCCACAGAGGTGACCTGAGTTGCGAAATACGACTTGTTTAGACATACATGTATTTAAAAAATATTTTTTTTCGTTTTTACCTTCATCGCATGGCCGACCAGAACGCTTTGTGGGTACCTTTCAAAGGCGTATGGCGCAGAACATACAGCTTCTTCTTCAAAAAAAGCGACTGAAGTTTAATTTAGACTCTAAACATACTATGAAGACATATTTGTTGAAAAAATGCAATAGGTTTTTCAGATTTAGTGAGGACAGAAGCTCCGAAAGGCTGCCCATCTTCCGAGTGCAGAGAACATTCAAGATTTTTTTGCATCGTAGTCAAAAAGATGAACATCCTTCGATCTTAAACCTTTGAAGTTTAAATATATAATCTTATGAAACCGAGCGAACTTCTTGATTATTCGTACAAGCACTGGCACATGCGTTGAGAGTCACGTCTTTGAGAACTTTGGTTGAGAATTCCATCAGTCTCGTCGCCTCGGACCGGAGGTATGTTGTCTGGTTTGAACCCGTACATGGTGTCGCTACATCAAACATCCATATATAGATTATGGAAAACAGTTTTTCTTTAAGAAGGTTCCACAAAAAAAGCTACTTTTCCTTAGTATTACTCACCCAGAATGGTCGTCAAGTAATAGAAGAGCAGGAAGAACAATCGGAGGAAATGGTTCATGTGGTCATGGGCCGGAGGGAAAGTAGACGTCCGAGTAGTCAGGAGTGACCTGCTTCGCCTTGGCGTCCATTTTCGCCATCGGTAATTGGCCCGAGAAGAAGACTTTCACTCGCACAGCTCAATTGACCATCAAGGAACAGAAGCCACTCAAAACTGGTGTTTCTTTTCCGCTGAGTTTGACAAATGGGCTTGGTTCCTTGAAATTCAAGTTCGAGGGAAAAGTTGTCGTTGAGCCCAAATCAATTGATAATCGCCCATTCCTCTGAAGAAAATAAATAAATTTACTATTTAATGAATAATCAAACTATAAGCGTGAAAATAGTTCAAAGTGTCTTTTTGTCTTCATTTACGAAAGGAGCTCTTTAATTGTGAGTTTCTTTCGAAATTAAAAATAAAATTTCCTCAATATTCTATAAATATTTCTTGTTTTTCAATTTTTATTGTCATATCATTAAATATTTCATTTTTAATTTGACAACCCGTCATTTTTTTATAAAAAAACCCAAATCGAAATCTCTAACCACGAAAAAAACTTATTTTTATTTGAAGGATTAAAAATAACCATATGGTCTTTAAAATTAAACATGAAATGATAAAAGTCGACAAGATCATTTAGACGTGTTCAAAATTTCATAACAACGCATCTTTCTGACGAGGGTTGAGTTGAAATCAACTCCACGTTTCGGATTCCTGGTCACTCACTGCCGCCTATTAAAGGCGCAGAGGCAGGCTCGAAAGCACTTCACCACGATTCGTTCATTTCTGAGTTGGCGAAGGGGTGGTCCAGCCGTTCTCTACTATTTTTATTTATTATTCTTGTAATGTTTAATATCAGAACTTCAATAGGTTTAAATACAATAATTATATCCATTTTTCTCAATCAATTCTCAAAATAATGGTTTAAAACACAAAAAAACCCGTTTTTTTATTTAGAACTCAAAAATTTTTTTCTTATATTTTAAATCTCAACTGTTTCAGCTTTCTTCGCAGAATGCCTTTGCGACTTGACGTGAAAAGGAAGTTACTCGCCCGCTCGGATCGCGTTAAATGCGTGGATTTGCATCCATCCGAGCCATGGCTTTTAGCTGCATTGTACAATGGAAACGTTCACATCTGGAATTACGAGACTCAACAACTTGTAAAATCATTCGAGGTTTTTATTTTGATATTCTGAAACATAGTTCGAAATTATGAAATACATCTTTCTAGGTATGTGATTTGCCAGTTCGTGCAGCAAAGTTTGTTCCTCGCAAAAGTTGGATCATCACCGGATCAGATGACATGCATATTCGTGTTTTCAATTATAACACTCTCGAACGTGTCCATCAGTTTGAGGCTCATTCTGACTATCTTCGGTAGTTACTTCTAACTGATGGATAATAATGTTTTATCTAGTTCTATCGTGGTCCATCCGACACAACCGTTTTTGATTACTTCGAGTGACGATATGCTTGTCAAGTTATGGGATTGGGACAATAAATGGGCAATGAAGCAGTCTTTCGAAGGTTGGGTCTTTTTTAGGATGGTCCGAAGGAGTAACTTTCAGGTCACACCCACTACGTGATGCAAATCGCGATAAATCCAAAAGATAATAACACGTTCGCAACTGCCGCTTTGGATAAAACTGTCAAGGTTAGTTGAATGTGTTTTAACTGTCACTATGAAAATTTTTCCAGGTCTGGCAGTTTGGCAGCCAGCATGCCAACTTCACTCTTGAAGGACACGAGAAAGGAGTATGTTTTAATCGAATATGAAAAAAAATTTTCGATGGTTGGACAATTTTTACAGGTTAACTGTGTCGACTACTATCATGGAGGAGAAAAGCCTTACCTCATTTCAGGCGCCGATGATCATCTTGTGAAGATTTGGGACTACCAGGTTACTACATTTTATTATCTTTTTTTTCCAATTTTCAATTTTAGAACAAAACCTGTGTTCAAACACTTGATGGCCATGCTCAAAATGTTTCGTCTGTTTGTTTCCATCCCGAATTGCCACTCATCATCACTGGTAGTGAAGATTCCACGGTCCGTCTCTGGCACGCCAACACTTACAGGTTTATTCAAGTTTTACAAATAGTTCAATTTTTAAATTTTCGTCAAATCTCTATGCTTTTCCATTTCGAATGTTTTTCAAGACTGGAAACTACTTTGAACTACGGCTTGGAAAGAGTTTGGTGCATCCAGGCCCAGCGCGGCTCCAACACTGTAGCTATCGGCTACGACGAAGGATCAGTCACTTTGAAACTTGGCCGTGAAGAGCCTGCGGTACATTTTAGACCTTAATTCAGTTTCTCTTTCTCTTCAGGTCAGTATGGATTCGTCAGGAAAAATCCTTTGGGCTCGTCATTCTGAAATCCAACAAGCCAACTTGAAGACGTTGGATGCCGAATCAGCCGAAGCTATTCAAGGCATTTATCGGTCCTTTCTCTCGGAATGAATTTTTTCTTTCAGATGGTGAGCGGTTGCCACTTTCGGTGAAAGATCTCGGCTCTTCTGAAATCTATCCTCAAACTTTGGCCCATTCTTCCAATGGAAGATTCGTCGTTGCCTGTGGAGATGGCGAATACATCGTCTACACGGCGATGGCCCTCCGTAATAAGGATTTCGGACAGGTTTTCCATTTTTCCTATAAAATAAAGCTCATTGTTCTGTTTAAGGCATTGGAGTTCGTTTGGGCTTCTGATCCGAATGTCTTTGCGGTGCGTGAATCCGGCACCAACGTCAAAATAAAGAAGAACTTCAAAGTTTTTTTTTAAAGCTGACTTTCATTCATTTGTTTTTATCTAGGATTACAAGCAAGTTCGTTCCGATTCTGTAATAGATGGGATTGACGGAGGTCCTCTTCTTTCTCTGAGGTTTTGAGTTTTTTTTTTCGATTTGAAGTTTTAGAAATAAATTTTTTTAAGATCCGAATTTAAATTTTTAGAACGGCCAATTCACTTGTTTTTTACGATTGGGAATCAGCTCAACTTGTGAGACGCATCGAAATTGCTTCGAAGCACGTTTTTTGGAGCGACAACGGCGAAATGGTACTGAGCCGTTTTTTTCCTCTGAAGAATGTTTTTTTCAGGTCGCCATTTGTGGAGATGACTCTTTTTACATTCTGAAGTACAATGCAGATGCGTTTTCTAACGCTTCACCTGAAGATGTCACAGAAGATGGCGTAGAAGACGCTTTCGAAGTTATTGGTTAGTTTTTTTCTTGGTTTGGTGCTCCGTTTTATATTGCTCTATTAGCAACCAGCGAGTTTTCTTCTTTTTTTTTTCATGTTTTGATATATTTTATTGTAGGAGAACAGTCGGAGAGTATTCGAACGGCCTTTTGGATCGGAGACTGCTTCATATTCACCACTTCGCTTAACCGCATAAACTATTACGTTGGCGGTGAGATAGTGACTATTGCCCACGTCGACCGCCCGCTGTACTTGGTTTGTTAAACATTGATCAGAAAAAAATTTTTATTCTATTTTTTTAAAATTTTTTTGTACGTAGGCCCATTTACGTTCCATAATTTCAAGGGACGGAAATAAAAAAATTTGGATTATTAGTATTATTTAACACCTAATATTTAGCTAAGAAAAAAATTCATAAACTAGATACGTATATTTTCATATGTTTTCATCTCATTCAAAGGTTTTTGGGAGATTGGAAGCCTTGTGTTCAGATTTATAGCCTTGACCGTTTTACGACCTTTGGCTACCTAAATAATAGGTTTTTTTTTGTTTTTGCAAAAATTATTTACCGCCATTAAAGTCTGTGAACTCATAGGAAATCGCAGACGTCCAATATTTTAATATTAATATCAATATAGCAAAGTTTGGCCAATTTAATCTAGAGTGTTCCGGTTTTTAGCTGGGATATATGGCAAAAGAGTCGCGAGTGTACGCAGTGGACAAAGATCTCAACGTTGTTTCCTACAAATTGCTTCTGTCGGTACTTGAGTACCAGACGGCGGTGATGAGGCGCGACTTCGACACTGCCGACAAAGTGTTGACCACGATTCCCAAGGAGCAAAGGACACGAGTCGCACATTTCCTCGAGAAGCAGGGATTCAAGAAGCAAGCCCTCGCCGTCTCTCAGGACACTGATCACAAGTTCGTTTGTATTTTCGCAATACATGCTTTCATTGAGGAGAAACGTTGGGAATAGCCAAAAATTCTTATTTTTTAATTTTTTTTTTTCTTTGCGTAAAAAAATAATTCGCCTCATGCTCGTTTTTTCTCATGGTTATTTTACGTTAGCTGAATGCCACACACTCAGTGCATTGTTCAACTGTCTGACTTTATTTTACTTGTACACACTTTTTTTCAGGTTCGATTTGGCGCTCGGATTGGGTGATTTGAAAACAGCCCACGAGCTGGCTTTGCAAAGCGATTCTGAAGAGAAATGGAAACAATTAAGCAATGTTTCATCAGTTTATATTATATTGATCCATTCATTTTTGTTTCTCAGGCAGCGACCGTCAAATCGGATTTGGCGTTGGCCAGCGAGTGTTATGGTCGCGCTCGCGATTTCGGCGGCCTTTTCCTCCTTGCCACGAGTACCGGCTCTGCTCCATTGCTCCAAAAAGTTTCCCATATCAGTTTTAACAACCTTTCATTTCTATTTTCAGCTTGCTTCTGAGGCGGACGCTTCTGACTTCAAAAACATCGCTTTGATCAGCAACTTGCTGTTGGGCGATTTGGACGCTTGCCTGGAGACTCTGATAAGGTTTTCATGTCGTTTTTCAACTGTAAACGGAAAATTTTAGCACGGATCGCTTGCCGGAAGCTGCTTTCTTTGCTAGAACGCATCTTCCGTCTCAGGTCCCGCGTGTCGTTGATCTGTGGAAACAAAAACTAACTCGAGTTCACGAAAAATCAACCAGGGTATTCGTAGTTTTTTTGTCTAAATGTATGAATTAATTTCAGAAATTGGGTGAATCTCTCGCCGACCCAGTGAAATATGAGAATTTGTTCCCTGGATATGCCGAGTCTGTGCGTGAAGAAGAAGCGAGAAGGTCTTCCAATGGCCGAAAGCCGCGAGCTCCTGCCCAAACATGACGATCTTCTCATCTCTGACCCGCACGGCCTTCCCAACGGCGTCTCTCTAAGATCGGAACCTCCGGCCAGCTTGTCCGTCGCTTCGGTCGCAGTCGCTGCTTCTCCTGCGGCTAGCGCTTCTCCAAGGAGAAACGAATCTCCGGTGGAGGATCGATTCCAAGACGACGAAGAAGATGTCCAAGAGAACGAAGTTGACGCCTCTGTTAGTTTTTCTTTTCTTTTGCTTCTCTCCTTTTTTTTACAGCTATATTTTTTTTTACTCGCTAGGGGACGTTTTTCATCCGCCGGTTGAACTTTTGATGAAACTTCCCTAAAGTGTACTCCTGATTGCAGAAGAAAAATTTCTCGCAATAGATAACTCATAACTCGTAAAAAAAAGTCCCCTAGTTAGTTTGAAAATTTGAAAACGACCGGCTTAAATCATGAATCAAACATCTTTTTGAAACCGAAATTTTCGTTCATGTAACGCGCACCATCCGTGACTGTCCCATTACAATTTCTATATTGATCTCTCCCAATCTTCAGATTTTTTTATATGCATTCTCAATGTTTATAAACCAATTCTTGAGTTTTATTTTTTTATTGTATATAAATTAACAACAAAAAAACCTTTTTGCTTTTTGTTGAATTTTTGTCAATTTCAGGCTTCTTTTTCCATGATTCTTGTTTCAATATTATTTTTTTGTGGTCAGATGAGAAAAATTTGATTATATCAACGAACTATCTATTTTTTTCAAGATTTGAGGTAATTTTTTTATTCTTTTCTGTTCTTTGTAGTTTTTAAAATTATGTTTCAAATCTGGAAAACTCATGATTTAGCATTCAACTATATTGATCAGTTGCAGCGGGACGACGAAGATGATGGGCTGGCAATGGGGTCGAACGCTCCCGACGTGGTGTCTGACACGAGTCGACCTGATATTGTTCCGACGAGGAGCGGTCCTGATCTTGTACATGCTGCTCCTCAATCTCAACCTGAGGTATGAAACACGAATTTTTATAAGTTTTCTTTTGAACCCCCCAATTATTTGGAATTAAAGTTCGATTAGTCGGAACCTCATAATTATAGAAATGGAATTTCGCGCAGATAGCGACTTTGTGGACCTTATTTTTATTGGTGAAAAAGCATTTTAGCAGACTTTTAAATTAAATACTGAACATGTTCTCCTCGTCAGAGGTTTTCATCGTTTGACATAAAGTGTTTTGTCGTCATTTTTGACTTTTTCGAGCTGTATCAGGAACAACCGCCCATCCATATAAACAGTCTATATTTCGAAGTCAGTTTAATGAGATTTTATTCAGTTCACTGTCAAAATTATTGTGGAATCTTCACAACCGCGAAAAAATTTTTTTACTCGATTTCAACTTCCAGGTGGTCGCCGACGCTAACCAGATACGGTGGTCGGATGATGAAGAGTTCGGAGACGCAGATGGCGGCAACGACATCAACCTCGACGACTTGAATCTGGACGATGAAGATTGACTAGTGGTCGATCGTTCTGCCAATTAAAGTGCCTCTTCGTGTTCCCTTTTGTGAACATTTTGCGTCATTGTCAAATCAATTTAACACTTCAATGTCGTCGAGAGAGCGGGCGGATCGGTCGATAACCAATGCAAAAAGCACTAACTTAGGTTGACTCTGTATTGGACGGGCTGTGGAGTTTTCTCAATAAAATATAGTTTTTCATGGTTTTCGCTTCTCAGGCTTTTCATGTCCTGTGCCCGTCCATTACGAGTAGGGTGTTGGTTGTCTTCTTTTTTTTTTCATCGCTCCCTCATTGAGTTCGGTTTCGTTTCGTTTCGTTTTATTTTCTTTTTTATTGATTCGATACAATATTTTTAATTTAACTTATTCATGTGATAATTGTCCTTTCTACTGGTCACTGTTAACATAAGGTGATTCTTGTGTGAAGATGAAAAAAATCTTATTGCCACATTTAATTACTGATACGCGGATTAATTTTCATACGTATTTCATTAATTTTATTTATCGCTTGCTGTAAAAGCCTCTCTTCTAATCATTCTGTATTTTAGGAATTTTTCTTCTTGGTGCGGTGTTTTCCACGGAAGACTTGATTTGGTTTTCCTGAGGGTGTAGAGTTTCCACATGATTTTAAGAACAAGAGTGTTAAAATTAAATTATTTATATCTAACAATATTCCTTGTGTCTGTTCATTGAATGATCTTTATGTTAAAGTTTTAATAAGGCAATTCGTGACTTCTGGAACATAAAATTATTGAAAAGAAAGGCACTTGAATCAGAAGAATCAAATAAGTATGTGGCGGTAGGAAAATAACTATAAGGATTTCTTTTTCCGTGAAAATTGATGTGTAAAACAATTCTCTATGATTTTCAAGAGTTGCGTTTTCTTCTTTTGGACCCGTTCAACTATGAGGCAGAATAAGTCTAATTGTGATGAACCGTTGAAAAATTTGTGGCTAAATGTGCGCCGAGCCAGCAACAGCGAGTGTGTGGGATCTGGACTTGTGCTTGGGCCGGAAGGAGATGGGCCGGCCGTTGGCTTGCAGAGGAGAGTGACGACGGCCGTCTTCGCCGCGAGCCGACGACGCCGCCGAAGACAAGTCGCCTTTGGACTCCTTGGAGTCGCTCTGTCCGCATTCGCTTTCGTCCACTTCGATTGCTGGCACGGCGCCGTCTCGTCAGCTGTCGCGAGTCGCAGCCGGCGAATCTCGCTGAAATTCAGCGCTTTCCAATAATTTCCGAAAAGACACTCACTAATTTGTTATAGTGCTGGCTGATCTTTTGCGCAAGATCGGTGGGAAACGGCTCGATGAACAGAAATACTTGACTGGTCGATGAGATGCAATTTACCGATACCCTACTTCTAGAAATGATGAGTGTATAGAGTTTCTCTGTGAAAAGTGAAAAGTGAAACCTCGACTTTGGCTGTTTCTCGTGCTTCTTGTCGGTGATGAACTCGTCGAGGTAGGCCTCCCGCTTCCTCTCCATGAAGTTAATACCTCTGCTCTTCTGTAATCACCAAGTAGGCACTTCAATATGAGAACAGTTGAACTGACGGAGATCTCGCCGTCTTTGACGTTGTCCATTATAATGAGCAAATTAGTCCCCTGAGCATGACTTGTGACGTAACGTTGAAGGGTGGCAACCTGCGTCGCCTGAAAAGAATCGACAGTTTCCAAAAAGCTTGCTACAAAATGTTCTTTTCTCAAACAGTAAATTGATTCCCTTCTTTTCTGTGGATCGAATGTCCGAGTTACGTTGTTATGTTTTCGGTAATACTCTTCAATTGTCTTAAATTTCAGTTTTGAAGACTCACCAGAGAGTCACTGGAGGACTTTGAGATTTCTCTCATTTGCACTTTTCGCAGCTTGTAGTACTCCAGATCAAGGTCTTGATCATGTTCTGCAAGACGCTTATGGATTTCGAACGAATCGGTTTTAATCGACGAAAATTCCTTGTTTATAAATGAAATCAACAGGACAAAAAACAACTGACCAGACGAGAAAACGAGGATCTGTTGATTATTGCGGACGGTGGTGAAGCCGAAGTCTACCAAGATGTCTCTGACCGTCGTCACGAGGTTCGACACGGGACCGAACAGCGTCAGTTTCACGACGCGTTTCGTCCTCGCGAAGTACTTGAGAAACGACTCCGAGCATTGGTGGTACTGGTCCAGGCGTCTCTGAAACTATTTTTTCATCAAACAAGTTATTTCAATTTTTCAGAGCTCATTCCGAAATCTAAGACGGAAATTCAACACTTTTATGCCTGTAGGTTCCAGGGGGAGTTTTGCAATAAAAAAACTTTTGAAAAAAAAGGTCAGTATTTCTTCTAATGAATCAAAAACAATAACTGGAAGCAACTATCGGAAAAACTCGACTTAAAAAATTTCAAGTAGTAGAAGTTGTGGTTTATGAAGTAAAAATAGAAAATTCGTGTATATTTCTCAATTTTTTGCTATCGCTTACTGCTGTAAAAAAAATCAAAAAAATCCTTTGCATCGCAAAAAGAAGCTGTGATTTCAGGTCTTTACAATTTGCTGGTATTGGGAAACATTTGAACAGTTTCGGACTTGTCACCTCTTCCAGTTTCAAGGTTTCGAAAGGAACGAAACGGCTCCAATCAAACAGCTCAAAATGGCGCCGCTGAGGTTTCGCCTGCGTCAGCACTTCCGGATTATGGGAAGGCAAGGATGCCCCATTGGACGCTTCCAGCACTTCCCGGTGACCGGAAATGGCTGCCTCCAGCTATTTATGGACATTTTCTGGACCTAATGAACTTAGAAAACGCACTAATGTTTTCCGAGGACTGCTCTTTGGTTTTCCATTAGAACACTGCGACCTAAACTTCTCACTAATTCGTTAGGACGTCCAGGGTTTTGGTTTGGGCTTACATTTTTGAGAAAAAGCTTGGGCGGGCTTAGGCCAAGCCGGGCCTCGAAAAAAATCTTAAATTTCATATACAAGATTTTTACCGAAAAATTATTTTTTCTTGTGGGATCCTAGTTTCTAATAGCTTTATCTATGTGAAAAATGAGCAAAAAACTTCACTTTTTTTCTCGTGGAAAAGTGGGCCGATAGTGTGACCCCTCGCACAAGTCTGGTTGCAACATTCTAGTCTTTCACAATTTTCGATTAACTCAAAAATTTCTTCTACCAATTAACTGTTAATTTTTTTTAAAATCATTAACAGCTTGTGGATGGAAGTTTCTCTTGCTCAATAAGTACGCTCTTAAAAATTTTATTCATTAAAGTAAGACGCAAAACGATCAATCAATTTTTAGATATTAGTTTCAAGACTTTTAGCGAAAAAGTGTGCAAAATCAGAAGAACGTGTTAACTTTGAAACCTGTGATAAACCCTAATATATATTTTAAAAAAACGTGTTCTGTTAAAAGTAGAAAAGAGTCTACAAAAATTATCTAGAAAAAACCTCAAGACGGCCTTTGTCGATTTCGTCGATTCCCTTCATGATTTGGCTCATCTCCGTGCTCACTTTACCACTTTCGTTCTCCTTTCCTTAAATACAAAATTGACTATTTTCAGTTTTTTCTTATTTTTTTCTATCATCGATCACTCCGCTTTGATAATCACACCAAACATCACAAAAGAAATTTTTCAACAATCAAAATTTCATTCAAAGCAAAAAAATATAGCTAATAATAAAACTTTCGTGTTCCAAACAATGACGAAAAACTGCGGAGTGTCTTTCCGTTTTCTTTTTTTAATTTCCTACCTCGTCCGGCTATGAATAGATATGTAGAAGGAATGAATAGAAAGTGAAATTCCGATTTTAAAAGATTTTTTTCTCATATTCCTATTCTCTGTTCACAGAACTACTAAAACTTTAAAGTTCAAAAATATTTCTTTTACTAATCATCAGCCTAATAAGTTCTATGTAAGCGTTGATTAGATTTCGGAAAAATCGCTGATGAGATTGACTTCCGGGAAGAAAAGAATGAAAAACTTGAAATCAAACCTTCGTTTTTGGCACTCAACAAGGCGACTTCGTCGCTGACCGCCAACTCCAAAGCGAACATTATGGGATGCTGAAAAAAATTTGTTTTCTCCATGTTTTGGATGAAAGAAAAAACCCTTCTTTCGAAATTTTCCATGCTGCGGTCGTGCGTTTTTGTCCTGTAACTCTCTGAGCGCAGAATTGTGGCCAGGGTCGGCACAATGTCTTAAAACTCAGTGAGAATTGATAATCTTGAAAAAGTTACCTATCACGAATCGTTGGTTCATCGACGTTGAAATCTTGGCGCTGATCATCGACATGATCCAGTCCATTGTCAATATCCCACTGTCGCGCTGAAAAGAACTTATATAACTTTCGAAAAGAATTTTTTTAGTGAGGTTAATTAACTATTCAGACTAGATTTATCTTTTTATAAGATATAGTATTAAAATTTGAAAAAAACTCAAAACGAAAAAAACTGAACGTCTAAAAAAACTTTTTTTGTTTTTCGAAGAATTTATTTTTCATCAAAGAAAATATTTTTAATTTCAAAACGCTTGTGTTTTTCAGTTATGTTTTCTCAGCCGGTATGAAGCTAGACTTACTCGCAACATGTCCTGAATCTCGCCAATCGACTCGACAGCATTGGAGACCTTGCTCGGCAAGTAGTTGAAAACAATGTCTTCCACAGAAATAGAAATGAAGTCGAATCGAGCCGTCAGTTCTTCTATCACGAGGCCTTTTTGGGAGCCCGGTCCTCCTACAAAGACTTTTTAACCGAAAAAGTGGTTCTTTATGGACGCTCAAAAAGGGTCAATGGAACCTCCCTCACTCATGAGAGACATTTGTCGTTCCGAGAGCCGGATTTCTTTCAAACCACGTCATAATCCACTGATTGCCCGTCCTACTATTTCAGTGTGCGAAAAGCAAAAATCCAAAGAGCCTAATCCTTTCCGCTTACTCTTGGGAAGATCTCCACAGGTTTTTCGATTTGGTACTTTTCTCATATTTTCCAGCGATTTGAAGCTGACCACAACAATTGAAAGTTTTCCCAACAAATTTTCACTTCGTATCGCCTTTAGATTACTTTTCTTTCAAATATCAAGTCTGCTAACCCGTCTAGAAACAATTGTGCATGAATCAATTTTCTCGTCTAATTTCAGGAGACTGACCGAATATGAAGACGATGGAGAGAGGGTGATGGTGCTGACGGACGCCGGCGCCGATCGCAACTGGAATGGGTGGCGGCGGCGCGAAGCGGTCGACGAGCACGTCCGTCTGAGTGACGCGTGCGGTCGACGGCGTGCAACCCATACATACAACGCGAGCTGGGATCGGCCTCAAATTCCAACTTTCTTTCACAGAAACTATTCAAGTCCGATTTTCGAAGAAGAAAACATGATGAGGAACTCAAATAATTATAATCGGCAGTTGGAACGATAAAAAAAATGAATCTATGGTTTCGAGGGGAATTTTTTTCACAAAGTGTGATTTCGACACAAGCTAAATGTCAAATGACCTTTTCAAAAACTTAAGGAGTTATAAATAATGGAGGCTGATAGGAGCAGAAGGCGGAACTTCGCAAGTTCCTGGAAGCAATTTGGACCGCGAATACCAACGCAAAAAAGTCAAAAACTCAAAATGGAGAAACGGGATTCGAATCAAACTTTTATCATCTGCAAAAGAGGCCATAAAAAGCAGAAAATTTTAACTTTAAGAATTTTTTGGTTTTATGAAGTAGAAAAATGCGAGCCAGATAAGAATCGTTCATAATCGACTATTTGTCATTTGGATGGACGTCAGAGGCTCTAGAAATCCAGATCATCCGACTATTTATGGGGCAACGCGCCGGAAATTAGCAGAAAAGGCAGAAATGAGATGCGTTCGACCGAAATCCTTCCATTAAAAAAGCCCATCGACATATATGCATTTCCAGTTTTTCAATTTCGTCTGGTTCTGAGACCGCGAGATAAGCTTTTTTCTCAAAAAATATCTCTTTTGATTTTGTCAGACCCCAAATCAGAACTTCAGAAAACGCGGAAGAGAAGCATGTCTTGAAAACAGTTAAAAGCATAAAAAAGGCCCATTGGGAAGTTGCAGGATCTTGATAAGGATGGTTGCTAGGAAGAGGGGACATCAAGCAGAGATATGAAAAATATGAAGAGATTACGAGTGAATCACATTGATTTACGCTCATTCTTCCCTAATTTATTGCTAATTTGTTTGACTAAGCTTTGATTAGCTAACTTGCTTCTAGGAAAGGCGCGCTCTGCTTTCTTTTTTTCTGGCCTAGGCTGCGGGCTCGCAAAACGTTAAAGTTGAAAACAAGAAGGCAAAATGAAGAACTGAAGAACCTCATGGCATGACGTCGTGACAAAACGGGCAAAATGTCACAAAATCGACAGAAGCCCTCCAGTGACTGCAAACAGCTTGTGTCATTGTCCCCGGAAGACGTAGACGTTTCCTTTTTTCGAATTTGAGAACTTTCTCGTTTTTGTGATGGATATAAGGTTCAAAAAGTGAAACTGTATAGAAATAATTGAATTGAAAGATGAAAGAGGATACTTGAAAGAAGGAGTAGTTCAATGTTTTCTATTCTTGGTTTTCTATTATTCAAACCGGTTTCTAATAAGTCCATAATTCCCTTTTTGCCGTTTTTTTTCTTTTGAAAGAAAATATCTCAACAACAAGAAACAGTCTGACTAGCCTGGGCTCTCTTCTCCCTCGCCGGAACGATTTGAAGATAGTGACAGAAGCAAGAGAGAGCGAGTACGGTACAGACAAGCCAGACGGTTTTAAGATTTTGTAAATGAGACGCATGCTTGTTAACAATTTGCGAAACTCTCAAGCTGCTTCAGAAAGTACCGGAGAAGTTATGAAAAGACATTTGAAAAGACAACCGGGCCAGAGAAGTTATGAAAAGACATGTCACTGTTTAAGATTTTTACGATTTCAATTAGCAATTACTATCTGAATAAATCTTCTGATATTTCTTTCCACAAGTATAAGTTTTACTGAAGGGTGAGAGAAGTTTTTCTATTTTTTTTTTCTATTTTTGACTTTTTTAAAACTTCATTACTATGTTAAAACGTCTCACTAGCCAGTTTATACTAAACTCTCATATTTTCGACTCGAAACGTGAAAAAAATTCTCATCAAAAATGATCTTATTGATGTCATCTCAATTGACTAGTCTTCAAAAAAACTTGGATTGGGGAGGAATCGGTGGTCGAAAGTCGTAGGATCGGTTGAAACGACGAGAGCTGGACTCCAGGAAAAAGTGCTGCGTCCAGGGCAACGCCGTGGGGCGGGGCTTCTCCTACCGTGTCTGTTCGGATGAGACGCTAATTGTGGCGAGGTTTCCTTTTTCCGTCCTTATCCCTTCCTAATTCCACCAATTGTTCGAAGTCGACGACACTCGAGACCTTTTGAGCTGCCGTCTCACCAAGTCCAGGTCCGTTGGGATCGTCTCACTGAGGCTCGGAAAAAGTTCTCGGAGAATTTTGCAACCGAAAAATATAAGAATTGATGGGAGCGCTACCGGTTAGCTTCTAACTATGAAAATAATTTATTTGACCAGTACTTCCCAAATTAGAAGATTTCCGTGCTCTTCGAGGGTTTTTGCTTTTATCTCTCAAAAAGTGCAACTCTAAAAAAAGAAAAAGGTTAAAACATGAAAACTGTAAAGAGAAAAAATTTGGGTTCGCAAATCCTCTGTTTCAGTTTAAAATTTATGAAAACTTCGAAAAAAACGGACTATTTTTATTTTTTTCAAACAACTACAAATACAATTTTTTTCAAACGACTACAGAAATGTTCCGAAAAAAACACTTCACCCTGTTTTTACTTTTTTTAAACATTTTATTTCTAAGTTTGTTTTTCTTGGTTTTTGTCCAATGCTTCTTCTACCGGAGATAAAGTTCGTAATAAAATTCCCTGTTTTTTTAAGAAAAAGCCTCATTTTTTTAATTATATACAGAGAGAAGCTCCACATTTAAAGTGAACAAAACCTGAAATAATTGGATCCATGCAAGTATTATGTCATGGAAAAAAATATACTTTATAACTAAAAAGAAAAATTTTTTTGTGTAATATTTTTTTGATATCCAAATTCCCAGATTTAGGAAAAAAATCAACTAAGAATATCAAGTATATAGATATGAATTTCGTCTACTTATTTTCTTCTTAGGTATCTTTATTGTTTCGTCCTTCAGACTCTAGTTGTTGACAAATACGTGACGTCAGGCACGCAAGAGGGGGCGTCTTTTCCTCACTTTGGCTGCACGCCAGAGATGTTTTCGAAACTGCGCGCCATCGCACAGGTGCTAAGTTGCGCGGGAACATTCAAATTTCTGTTGTTCTTCCCACTTTCATTATTCTCAGTTGTTATTTCTCCCTTTTCGCTTAGTTTCTCTGCTTGTCGGGTAATTGATTATTGTCTAGTAACTTGAAAACTTAAGGAATATGACGTTCAGCTTGCAGTTTTTCTTTTAGTCTTTCTCGTTCTTCTCTGAATAATAATGTGTAACATTTTTCAAAAGATATAACTCCTCAAAAAAAAGAAAAAGATTTATCTCGCGTTGACTTAAAAAGCTCTGTAGATTCATCAACCCAAATTTGAAAAAATGTTTTTTGAGGAAGATAAAACTTCAATTTTCCTGTATTTCAGTAGAAACTTATTCTCTAATTCAAGAGTTCTGTTCAAAGAAATAATTAAATTTGTTATTTGTTATTTAATTTTTGTTTCCGTGGAAACGTTTGTACTTTTGACCATCATTTCTCTTCGAAAGTTAATCAGAACTAGTTCAGAACCTAATAATGAAGGAGGATCTCCTTTCTCAAAGCGCGGAGCCTTCTTTTATTTCACTAAGTTCTCCGAAATTTCGTGAAGTATTTGAGAGCCCATTGTCTACTAAGCGAGAAAAGGTTTGTTCTTTTACAACTTTTTGATTCTGAAAAAAAGGAAAAAATCTATTCAAACTCACTTTTGTAGATGCGGACGCCAATGCAACGCCGCACCGCCCCAAGAGTAGTGAAGACAGTTCCTCCGATGCGAAGTGTTTATGGGCGATCGCAGGAGTTCCGACCCATGGAAATCACTCTCACTGGTAATTTGAAAATAATTTTTCTTCCATTGGAAAAAAAAATATATATTTACTTAGTTTTTTTCTTTCAGGAACGAAGAGTTTGTCCAGCCCACACTACAATCCTATGATTCGGAAAACTTACTTCCAGCAGAATTTTGAGATTATCAGAAAGATCGGAGAAGGCTCTTTTGGCGATGTAAGTTTTTTTTTTCATTCAAAAAATCGAGTTATAGTTTTTACTGGAAGTCATTTTTCAGGTGTTTTGCGTGAGGTCTTTAGAGGACCATCGGAATTATGCTGTGAAGGTATCAATCGAAGTATTTCGAAACACGACAGACCGAGCGAAAAAGCTGCGGGAAGTCGAGAACCACATGCGGCTGCCCAAGCACACCAACATCGTCGAGTTTGTCAAATCTTGGGAAGAAAAGTTGGTGATTCGAAAAAAAGTTTCGATTTTGAGACTTTATTTTTAAAAGTTCGATATTATAAAATTTCTTACTTTTGCAGAGGGCGGCTCTACATCCAAACGGAGCTGTGTGAACGCAGTCTTCTCAGCTATTGTATGCAGAATCACAAGATTTCCGATAAAACAATTTGGAAGATTTTCGTTGATTTATTATTGGTAGACTTCGTTCTTTAAATTTTGAATGCAAATCTCTTTTCAGGCAGTGGATTTTCTGCATTCAAACGACCTGATTCATGACGATATCAAGCCGGATAATATTTTTCTCACCAAGAACTTTGTCTGCAAATTGGGCGACTTCGGTCTCGTAATTAACCTGCAAAAGGTGCGATATTTCCTCGAGGCTAGATTGCTATAGGGATCATTGCAGGACGAACTGAAGAACGCAGAAGAGGGCGACAGCAAGTATTTAGCACCAGAAGTGCTAAACGGACGGCCCAGCAAGGCCAGCGATATCTTCAGTCTCGGAGTCACCATGCTTGAGGTCTTTTCGGCTCACCTTTCATCTCCAATTTTGGACTTCAGGCAGCAACGGACATGGATCTTCCGTCGTGTGGCGACAGCTGGCATCAGATTCGCAACGGACAGATTCCTGAGCGTTTCTTCGAAGGTTTGCCCCTATCGAAAATTGACTCGAAAAATTAATGTTTTCTTCGGCTCGAAATTTTTTTTATCGAAAAAGTTTGTACCCTGTTCTCTGTGCAGTGTTTTTCTTGGCCGATTTTCGTTCAAAAAGCCTCGGCTTAGACTGAACTTGGTTTTTGAGGAATCGACAAGGACATCCGCTACCTGATTGAGTGGATGCTGCGCGGAGAGCCGTCGGCGCGTCCGACCACAAAAGATCTTTCTGGAGAACAAGGTGGTGCAGCAGCACGTCGCCGCCAGGAACGTCACTCTCCTTTCTCTCTCCGACGTGAGTTTCTCAGACTCGTCTTGTCAGTGTGACTTTTGTGCCGTTTTGCAGTCGAGTTACACGAAATCTGCTGCCGCGTGGCTTTTAGCCTTTCTTTCCATGCTAGCTATGCCTTTTGTAAGGTTCTATGAGAATCTCAAGAGTAGACGCGATGCCATTTACGGATCCCCCGACTTCGCTGTACGTTTCCCCTTCTTTGTTGTTTGAGTAGTCTGTCACGGCATTTTTGGGGCGGCTGGAGCTGAGTCGGCGCCAAATCTATCTTCAACTTTGAACTGTTTTCAAGGAAAGGAATTTTCGTTTTTGGTTATATAACGATCTGCTCGTGTGATCTTTGAAATTTAAGTTTCGTCCATTTTTTTGAATTGATGAGTTTCGAAAAATATTCTCACTTTTCAAAAGTCATTGAGGATTGTTAATTTCGAAAGTTTTACTCGAGGTTTCCAAACGCCTTTAAGATGAATATTTTTTTCAAGATTTACTTTAGGGTATTAATTCGATTTCACAGGATCTCGAGTTCGTATCTGATTTGACGTTTGACGCACGGTTTCCAAAATTCAGAATAAAAGCTCGAGACTAGTCTTACATTAAAGTTGTTTTTCAAATTCACAATTTTCTCACTAACTTCTCAAATGTTTATTCCATTCTCTCATCCTGCTCAAAACATTCCATGCTTGTGCAAGTCTGCTACCGTACAGTGAAAAGAAAAATTCTTTTTCGCATGATTAACGTATTTTTTCTTCTCGGACGGCCTTGCCGCCCCAGACTTTCTTGACAATTTCTGCACTTTTTTCCATTTTCAGCTTTTTATCAGTCTTACTTTGAGGTTTTTCAGCGCCTCGACCACACTCCGATCCATACTCCAGACTCGGCCAAAGATTCTTCTCGTCCGACTTCTCGCATGTCCTATGACTACAGCGATGACGGTGATTTTTTGTTTTTTGTTTAGATTTTTTCCATTTTTCGCGTACCTCACATAGAATTTTTGATTTTATCGTGTCTCAACAGGTTTTTTAATGACACCACGTGCTGTAGATCTTATCCTCTGTTTTCCAAACAAGTTGTTGTCGGTTTTGTTTGTACACCTCAAATTCTCTAGAAGCTTTTAAAATGTTCAAAAATGTTTTTCAGAGCATTACTCGGTCAATGAGCATCAGGACGATCACTCGCAGAGAAGACTCTTTGAGGAGCCCAAGAGCCTTCTTCCAGGGTAATCTGAGCCTCTCTTAGTCTTAATGATTTCTTTCTTTTTGAGGTACCTCATCGCAGATGACGGAATCAGCTCATACCTGGAGTCGAATGAAGAGCACAGTCCTCCGAGAAGGATTCACGACGCGTAAGTTTTTTTTGATTTTCAAGATAAACGGGAAAGAAAAAGAAATATTTTTAGACAAGGAGACGTCAGAATCGACTTCGACGAGAACGACGCTCTACTGAAGATGCGCTTGCGGCAAGAAAAGCTGCGACGAATCGAATTTAGGGAACGCGAGGCCGAATCCGACGACAACGACAACATCGTCGCTTACAAGTGAGCTCTTGCAAAACGAAAGTCGTTATGATTTTGCTTATTTTAGCTCTAGTTTATTTTTCTAAAAAGTAGGTTCAACCGCAACCGTTTAATAGGTAAAGCATTGGCTTCGAAAAATACCCTTTCCTAAAGTGTTTTCTATTGATATATTAAAATTTGGACGGATTTCATGTTCCTCATAATTCAGGTGTCCGTTGCTTTTTACAGCTTCTCCCTACTCCTTTTTTTTGCAGAGCGATGTCGTGTCCTCCAGTTCGGAAGGTGCGTCCTCTCATCAGAATGCCGCCGCCCGTTCTCGACTTCACAATGCTTGACTCGAAAAACGACGTGAGTTTCACCCTTGGAAATCCTGAAACTAGTCGGCGTTTGCAGGCTCCGGACTCAACTACTAACAATAACATCACGCGGAGAAGCAGCCGATCGCGCAGAATGGTTTGCGACGCCGGCAGCTCCGCCGATGAAGCCTAATACTGGTACAGAATCGCTTGTCAGAACTCACTCACACTCTCTAAAACACATAGATTTCCCTCAACTAGCATCATTGTTTCTTCTCGTGTCCCTGTTACGGATTATTAAATATGGTCGTTTTGTCCTACTGACTACTGACTCAGCCCTTCGTCGGCCTTATTAAAATATGTGGTTTTTTGTGCATTCGCGCGCACTATACGTGTCCTCGCCGTCCTCTCTCTCTGTCTCGCCAGTTCATTCGGTGTACTCGCCGCTGTATTTGCGTGTCTATCTATACATAAACCTTCTATCCTTTTCTTCTTAATTTTCTTCTTTGTCTTCCCCATTGTTCCACTCTAGTTATTTTAAATATACATGTAGTAGTAATACACGTGTTGCGATAAGAGTTGCTGCGACGACGAAAGAGAGAAGCATTTCTGTATAAATAAATAAATATTCTTTTGACTAGGTTGTAGGAGTGAATCATCAAAGTTGCTTGTAACACGTGACGTCGGTAGGCTTGGCGACGACGACACGTCCAGGAAATATCGGACGGAGGATCTAAAAATGAAAACGGGAAAAGCGCGACGAGGGGACACCGACCTTGAACGAGCAACAGAGCTCGTTGGTGATGTTCATGACGGCGGCGGCGTTGTCGAACTGGCCGCAGTAGTGAGGAGCAGAGAAGAGCGTCACAAGCTTGCGATTGGCGAAGAATTCGTATCCGTCTTGTACCACCTCAACTCCATCATTCATACTCAGCACTGATGGAAGAAAAGGAATCAGTTATCCTTGCCTGGTGAGCTCGAACTATGAGGTCGATCTTAAACTTCTCGCACACTTGACTCACAACGTCGGGGCCAAACGTACAACTGCAGCCTCTGGAAACGACAAAACCTCAATTTACAGCGAAAAGAAATACCGAATATTGCTCTTAAATCCCTTGGTCCGAATATGTGGGTCGGACCAGAGTAAATCGAGAGCCAGCGACGGATTCGGCGGATCCTGAAAGCCTTGACAAGGGGCTCAGACTCCGCAACTGACGTGTTGAGGCCTGGTCGGCTTATTGAGGACGTCGAGCGTCGGACTGGCTAGGAGTTCCGCGGAGAGACCGCCGTGCATGCAGAGAATCCTTCCGGAGACGAGCGCCGAAAGCGGCATCATGTCGAAGACGTCGTTGAAGGACTCCCACAGGATGGGCTTGCCCCACCGCTTCGTGATGTCTTCGTAGAAGCCGTAGATGCGGCTGACCAGCCTCGTCTCGTGGTTCCCGCGCAGCATGTGGAAGTTCTCGGGGTATTTGTACTGCAGAAAAGTTCTTCAACTAGTTTTGTAATTATAATTTTTTTGGTGTTATAAAAAAAGTTCAAGCACATGGAAAAACTCAGCGAAGTTATTAGATATAGATGATGGAATTGAAAATGGAAATAACGGTCGTTAAGTTTCCTTATAGAGAACTTTCAGTTGAACAGCTTTCGGTTATTTTTCTCCAGTGTACTTCTTCTTTCTTATAAACCTCAAAAATGAAAATTTCCGGCCAGGTTTTGCCGAACCTCTCACTTTTCATGAATATTTACTACAAAAAGAGCTTCCTAAGAAACATACCTTGATGCAAAAGAGCAAGAGGATTGTTTCTAAGCTCCACAAGCCGCGGTCGATGTAGTCGCCGAGAAAGAGGAAGTTCACTGTCGGCGGGAAACCGACCGAGTTGAAGATTCTCATGAGGTCGCCGAACTGGCCGTGGATGTCGCCGCAGATGGTCAACGGCGCCTTGATCTCCAGCATCATCGGCTGTCGATGGAACAGATGCTTCATCTCCACGAGCAGTTCCGTGATCTCCTGCCAAAATTTCACATCTCTCCGATTTCAACAAGCGGCCGCGTTCCCGTCTGAGCTTTCAGAAACCACTTCACAGTCACTTTTTGAAGCTAGTGTAGACTATTTCGAGATCGAAGAACAAAGATTGCAGTCGCAAAGTATTGTCAATCGTTCCCGAATTGAAAGACGTGATTGGCAAGCGTGCAGCGTTGCGTGTGCGACGCGATTTTTGGCTCGCCATGGCGGGGAACTCGAGTTCAAACGGGAGCCACTCTTTTTTCTCTTTTTAGACTGTCTATTCAATAAATTGTAACTTTCTATGGATTTGAGAAGATTCAATTGAACGAACGAAGGTATAAAAAAAATTGAAAAAATAAAATTCCTCTGAGTTTTATGTTTTTCCTTTCAAATCGAAAGTATTGATCCTCACGTGTTCTGCTATTGTTGTCGTGAATCCAGTGCCGGGTTTTCCAATGTTAACGAGCCTTAAATTAATCCATTTTGACAAAATATTTCATTCATTCGACCTTTCGAGGAATTTATCGATATTCAAATTAGATTTTGTTGCCGCATTAGTTGATTCAAGCGAGGCGTTTCTATCTGCAGAGCTCTGGATACTTCTTTCTGAACTTTGATTTTGGGCTGGAAAAGGGGTAAATACGGACCATCTCCGGTGTTGACCATCCTGCAGTCGGGAGGGTCAACTTTCGAAATGCCAGTCATCACGTTCTTACTTCTTTATTTTTCCGCATTTTTGTGTTTTTTTTTAGATTAATGAACAAATATTTTGGAAAACAATTTCTGTTCTCGATCTTTTGAAAAAAAAGACACGAAAAATTTTTACGACGAAAAAATTCATTTTACTGCCTTTTTAAAAGGATATTGAAAACTTTGAAATTGATAAATGTGACACTAAAACTGATCTTGAAATGTATGTACGTGATGCTGAAATGAAAAAAAAAATCGTGGAGGGAATAAAAAATTTTTATAGCGTTTTCTATCGCTCTTGCGTAAACGCGGCTCGCCGCGGCTTGAAGCTGTCTGACTTGTCTGCATCTCCTTTTCCCTCAGCGGATTAGCCATGAAAAATGAAAATAGCACGAGAAAGTCGACAAAAGAAGAGAAATGAAACTAAATTGTTTCAAGTCGTGAAGAATGGAGTATGCCTCGCTGAGAAAAAATGAAGACCCAATGTGAATTTCAGGTAATATATTACATCTGCACGGAAAATTGCAACAACTCATCGCTTTTTTTATTTCACTTTCAGCCATTTGACTGAGTTCAAAGGTTTCGGTAAAATTAAGAACACAGGCCAAAAGCTTTGCTGATGAGAGAAAAGAGGGCGCAGAGAGATCAATTTTTTCAAGGCGTTGGGAACATAGTATATAGGTTGAAAATAAGAAAGCTCTTTGCGAATTTTTTTTTCACTGAGTTATCCTTTCTCTTTTTGCTCGAAAGATATTTTAAAAACTTCATTTTTGTAGAGAAAAAGTTGGGGCTTCAATTTCAGGTCTACACCTGCAGTTTTCACCTCGGTCAATTTTGAATTAGGTCAGTCCAGTGCTGAACTCTCCGGTTAACAGTCGTGAGAACGAGCGGAAGACTTGTTTGAACAGGCGACGCCCCTGGAAATTGATTCGATGCGCCGCGTCGCCAGATGCCATCGGCCCTTCTGCTTCTGCCGCTTCTCCTCGCCGTCGCCGCTGACTTTTGTGGACCCGACAAGATTCCTTATGGATTCGAGGTACTCACTCGCCCTCAATGCAAGAATGAACATTTGATTACAAATTTCAAATCAGGAATTTCTTCGGTTGTTGGTATATCATTTACAACTTCCTTATGAGTCTAGTTTATCTGAATGTCAACCTTTTATTTTAAAAATTATGTGCCACTAGGGCACATCTAAAAATTTGAAGTACGATCTTTAATTTCTTTCTCGAGATTGTTGGCAAGAGGTCCTCTATTTGAACTAAATTGATCAATTTTATCTCAAGTCCGCTGTAAGTGATTTATTCAGGTTCACAAGAGCGGCGTCGTCAGGTTGCTATGCTCTCGGCCCAATTGTTTCGAAAAGCATTATTCTGTAACTATAACCATCGATTCAATTTTTCATCCGTTGATTCAGGAATGTCCAGAAAGACCTGAATCGAAAACCTGTTCAGAGAATGACACGTGGGTTGGAGGACTCGAAAAAACTATCGATGGCAGGTTGAACTTCGGACCTTTTTTTGATCAGGCCGTTTTCAGACTTGTCCTGACTTGCTGCTGGTTCGAAGATCTTCCAGTTTATGGCAATTTGAAACATTCTGACGTGGGTGGATTTGGAATAATACAGAACCGATCAAAAAATTAAGATAATTGTGAGGGCAGGCGAGTTCTACGAAGGCGACGAAAAAACAAACGACGAAGAAGACGTACTTTACTTTGACGTCATCACAAACATAGAGGAAGCTAAGGATCGTCATGGGTTTGTCGATTTCCATCTTTCCTTGTAAAAATAGTCTTCAGACCTTACTATAAGCTGACTGTATACCGATACAACTGCGAAAACGAGCCGGAAAAAAGGCCGGAGTGGTTCAAAAGACGTCAATGGCCATACTGGCAGTATTCCCTATTTTAGTGGCCTTTCTTCTTATTTTTTGTTCTTGTTAGCTTCTGAATACGTGGTTCAACTGTTTTACTTTCATAATTTATTCATCTACCGGTTTTTTTGCATAAATGTCAGGATCCGCACCTAATGATTTCGTTACGGGCTTGTTCAAGCCTCTCGCACACTTCCAGCTCCAGATCGAAGAGACGCTTTTTCATTTTCGCCGATGACTTCTGTAATCAAAAACATTCTCAACTTTTTTTTTGAAAGTATTAAGAAAAAAGAGGAGAACTAACCCAAAATCTTGTTTCCATTTTTCTCAGCTCAACTTCGAATTTCAAAACAAAGTTCTGAACGTTTTTCAGAGATTTTTCCAGTGGCTCAACTTCAATTGGAAGAATGACGTCACTGGGAAGTTCTTGGTGTTGTCTTTGCAATTGGTGTGCTGCCAGAAAAGTTTTCTTTTCCTTTGAAGAGCAACTAACCAACACGATAAATCCTTTGCTTGAAGCTGCCGTGATCTTCTAAGATCCTCACAAAATCGTCTCGGTGGAGCACTTGGACCTTAACATTTTTGGTATTTAAGAAATACAGGAGGGTTGAGGCGCCTTTTTGTTTCGAAAGATGAAAACCTGAGAAAAAGAAGTGGATATGACGGGGCTTTGACGGCGGTTTTCGTGCAAATGGTCGGCGAACCAGACCATGTTCACGTCTCCGATGATGGCTCCTTCGCCGTAGTCGACGAATTCCTGAGCCACGCACGTCGCCACGCTTCCGCTCACCACTACCAGCATTTCCTGGAGCTCATCAACTCAATTATTCGGAAAAGTCATTTGAAATTTCATTTCAAATCGCTCTTACTGTGTAGAGTTTGATATAAAGAACTGACTACATGTTTTACGGAGCTTTGTAAAATATTACCGTGTTGAGTTGCCCGCTCTCAACGATAACTTCGCCTGGGCTGAAATAACGCGGAACAAGGTGCTCACTGATCTCACGAACAAAACTCCGCTCGGAGACCTCAAATCATTGAAAATATTAGTGCTCGAACCTCCGGTAGTCAGACCGGGAAATAAACCTTGGTTATTATCCGATTTACTTTAAAAAGTTCAACGAAAAGAACAGGCTACATGTTTAGATAGGAGAGCTTTGGCAAGAAAGGCCATTTTAAAAAATGTGTCAGAGTATCACTTGAAGAGCCAAATTAAGGTCCTCCCAAAAATGACCTTTCTTGTGAGGTTTCGAGAAAACTTATCTTTAATGCCAAAAAAGGGAAGATCTAACCATTGAAAAATCAAAATTCAAAAAAGCCGGTATTCGAATTTGCATGGAGAGTTTTCAGCTAAGCTCGATTTTCTATGCGATATCATACTTTTATCAGATACGACTTGATATAGTGAAATGAAAGCTTTCATCAGTGTATGAATTTTGGTTTCACCCGAAAAATCGGAGACTTGAGCAAGCTCTTGTCGATGAGCGAGGCGTTCAACTGCGTGTAGAGTTTGGTCGGAAGCAGTTCTCGAACTTCTGCTTCCGTCAGAATAGTTTCTTCGGCCATCTCGTAGGCACAATACTTTAGAACTCGGCCTTGCAGTTCACTGTTCAGATCCCTGACAATCGTTTCTTTTTCATTTGAAAAGGAAAAAGACTCACCGATAGGCCATGAACTGCTTCAAGACGTCCATCAACGTCTGCCAGCCTGCCTTGACCTTGTTGGCGTTGGCGACTAGGTCTCCCACACTTCCCATGATGCCGGCGAACAACAGAAGACCGACGATGGTGTTGAGGACTTCGAAGAGATTCTGGATGCTCGTGTCGGGAGACGGCTGAAGATCTCAGCTGGGAAAAACTGGGGAACGACGAACCTGCTCTCCAAGAGTCGTCATCGTCATTGCCGACCAGTACATCGATACAGTGTACTCCTTGACAAAGTTGGAAAAAGGAATGTGTTTTGTCCTGATTTGGCTCATTGAGACTGAACTTTCTCAATTTCAACCTGTTCCTACTAAACCAGTGATGATGCAGTTCTAGCAGATGAGCTTCGCGCTCTTCGTCAAAATAAAACGCTTCGTTTTGGCAGCCTTCCTGAAGTTTTTCTTTGGTTTTGTTTGGATTGTCTCGGAAAATAACCTTATTAGAGCAAGCCATCAGATAGACATCCGTGATTTTCTCCTTTATGTATGGCCAAGGAAGCATCACATCGTCATCGAACGTCGCGTTAAAACCTGAAAGATCAACAATTTGAAGGGACTTAACAAATTAATCATAAAAGAACAAACTTTTGCCAACTCAAAATTTGCTTTTTAAACCTTGCTTTTTATCATGCTCGTTATTGAGGATTTCTTTTTATCGATTCAAATTTTTAACAATGTCTTCGAAGAAAAAAAATTTGACTTTATGATTATTCTTTCAGAGCGAATGATGAATATGTTGTGAAAATGATCGAACCTCTCCAACGTGAAGCGTCACTGTTAACACTGATGATGAAGAAGACGCAAGCGTTCCAGTGGAAAAGAAGGAAACAGACGACGACGACGCGGGACAGGGAAATGCTGACTTGCTGCATCCGTGCGAAGGACAAGTCGATCAACTGATTTATCCGGTAGACCTTGAGGAAGCGGTTGCATCTGCCAAAGTCCGATATTTCTGCCTGAATCGGAATGAACCTGAAGATCCTTGGGTTGGCATTCACGGCGCCAAGCAGGTCGAGGGGCAGAATAGAAATCAGATCGACAAAGAAATTTGAACTATAAACGAGGTTTATTATGCAGGTCTCACATAATTTACCTGTGCAGGTAATTCTGACGCGTTTCAACTGAATCCGTTACCAAAACGCCTTGCTCGTAGAACGCTGAGAAAATTTACCATAAGACTGCCGTTCAGTAATGATCTCTTTTAGTTTTATTTCTGCGCCAAATCACTCTTAACTTTTGTCAAAACAGCTTGAATGTACATGTGAGACAATTGATAACCTTTTTTATGCTTTTTGCGTTTTATGCGATTTGATGCACACTTAAAACATGAACCAATTTGAGCCAACCTATTTTTAAATGCTTCCATAGGGTTCCTAGATTTAGAGATCAGCCTTTTGATCGAGACGCGTAGAGGATATAGATTCCTGCCTCTTTTCAAAGTAAACCCAGTCTATCAACCTATCAGTAAAAGAACAGATAACATCCGTATAGTTAGGCGTACCGAGATGAGATTGGATAGCGAGATCGCAGAGAAAGACGGCGTCGGCGACCAGGTTGACGTACATCCAGGTGTGGGCGAAAGAGTCGCGCACGTCATCGAACACGAACAGCGAGAAGAGGATCATGTTGTAGAAGCAGGCCGCGGAGACAGTCGCCGACCAAATCCAGAAGACGTGGCCGCGAGGATCGACGCTCACGTCGTATCTAGATGAAGTTGTTGGCTTTTCATGAGAGTCGCTGAGACTTCAGTCTGGGTTTTTTGAGCCGCCAAGTGTCGTACTCATTCTCAAAGTCGTAGGGAGTCTGATCGGTGCAAACGTCTCGTCGCTGCGTCGATCCCCGCATTTCTGAGTTTCGAAAAACTAAACATGGTCTTCTTTTCCAGTACTGGTTTAATAAAAAACTTTAATAATTGAAAAAATTTTTTGCGAGACGGAAAGAACATCAAAATAAAAACAGCTGATAGTTTAAAAGATAACAGAAAAAAAAAATGTATAGATTCAAAGAATTTGATAGAAAGAAAATAGGTCCACAGCGGCGGGTAAACTTTTGATCATTTTTGCCACGGCCACAAACGGAAAAAAAGGCTGTGAAAAAACGTTGATCAGCGGCGATCTTATGAAGAATTTCATGAAAATAGAGAAATTATAGATTTGTTCTGTCTTCAAAATTGTCAAATGTCTTTTGCAACTAAATTTGTTCCTAACGAATCTTCCTAAATTTCTTGAGTTGACCGATAAGATCAGGAAAAAGGCGGGCAGAATATTCTTTCCGTTCATCCGATTCCAGAACAAAACTTAACGGGGAGCTTTAGTTTAACCGCACCACATAGCCCGAAAAAAGCGAAAAATGCCAGAACACTGAGCTCGACATGAACAATGAATGAAAACGAAACAGAAGGTTCGAAGATCTCTGGAAGGAGGCGAGAGGCCGAATCGATACTGCTTATCCGGGGCTCGAGGCTGTTTAAGCACGTATTGAAAAGCAGCGGCTTTGGCATCCGAAGAATAGTGATAATGCGGCGGATATCACTTGCTCTCATAAACAATCATCCAATTACCCTCAGGAGTGTTCGGAGGCCAGAAGTTGAGAGAGAGAAGAGAATCATTATGACGTCACGCTCTCGCTTGATTGAGAATTATCTTCTGAGAACTAGAGTTCATCGAAGTTAAAACGAAACAAAAAGTTATTTTATTTGCAAGGAAACCTTTGAAAAAATTCACTGGTCAATCTACCATTGCACGAGATCTTCTTGTCTATTTCTCCAAGACTCTAATGATGTATAACTGTATAAAGTATTCTCTCGAACTCTAGATCGAAGTGAACTCTTTAGAGTTCACGCTGATCTGTCAATAAATAATTATGATAAGTAAGGATCTGTCCGGCGGATGAAATTTTGATACACATTAGATTTCGAATTTGAGATCACCTCTGATTTTTAAACAGTTCGGAATTTCGGGAAGGAAATCAAAAATGACAAGTGAGTCATAAAACTTTTTTCCAGGAGCCTCGTTGTAATTTTTCTGTCACTAGAGTTTTGCAACTTTTTTCTCCGGAAATGTTGCAAGAAACGTTTCATCTTGTGATGAAAGAGATAACTTTCGAAAAGAAATTAAAATCTGCGAATTATTTAGATTAAGGAATGACTCCGAAGCAGGAGATCAAAGAAGCCTCACCGGAAATTCCAAACTTGAGAAACTTGCCGCCTTTTTTTTTGTTTCATTAGAATTTTATCCTGCTCGTTTACCGCGATTATTAACTTTTTTGAAATAAAAATAAAAAATTAGGGCTTAAAACCTTGAAAAGGTTGTATTGGAAAACGAAAGAGCTTTGGTTATTTTTTTTTGTAGTTTTTGAACCGATTTCTATTTTTTCCAAACAGCAATCTCTCTTCAACTGCCCCATCTTGATCTGAATACAAGTCCTAATTTCTGAATAATTAATAATGACTAAATGTTTTTCAATCAATATTTTTTGTTGTCAGAAAAAATCTTTTTCTGTAGAGCTCTCTCTCTCTCTTTCGCTCAATCTTTCGCAGTCCATCGCCAATTGCCAGATGCGACTGCAAAAAATGCGGAATAAAAAATGGCTTGAAACCAACTTCATTTCACATTTAAAAAAAAGACTCGAACGCGTGCGAAACGGCGAGAAAGTGTTGGAAAACGTGACTGCGAGAGAGTGTGACTGACCCGCACGTGTAGTATACTCAAACAGATACACACAGAACATGTGAACGATCCGAGGCACCTCAAATCATGTGAGAGCGATGTCACTTGACGCTTCTCCTTGGGTTCTCTCCACGTGTTCGTTATTTCAAGCATTTTCTGCGCAACTCCCACTCGAGAACCATTCCCAAAAAATATTCCAGTCTCACCTGCGCGGACATTTGCGCCGCCGCTGAGCAAGTTGGCCAGGCGGCAGTGCTTCGAGCATTTCTCCACTTGTTGACGGTGCGACCTGATCGCTTTCCGATAATCCGCGGGATATCCGTGGATCATCACGTCCCACAGAATTCAGGCTCAAATGCTGATCCTCATTGAAAGATACGAAACTTTTGGAAGGCTTGATCAAAAACAGTCAGACATACCTCTTTGATATTCGTAGTGAAGACGCTTTTTCTTTGAAGTTTGGACTGGCTAACAGGATTCGCCACGAATTGGAGAGTCTGACTCGTCGGCGTCTCTTTTCTCTAATCGGCAAGCTCATAGAAACCTCGAAACAAAACGTAAGAAAAATAGTGTCTCTGTGAAGAGAGAGCAGTGAAAAAAATCTCATTGTTTCAAGATTTAGCGAAAATTCTGTACATGAACAATTTATTTTTAATTTTTTTCAATATGAAATTAAATATGATTGAATGAAGATACTATACTTTTTCGCTTCGTGGCGAATGGAATCTATGACTTGTCACAAAATAAAATCATGAAATTCAGAAAAATATTTCTCAAAAACTTTTTTTAAAAAGTCGTCAAAGCCCACGAGACCATTTTTTTGAACGGTTTCAATGTTTTTTTATGAAAATAGGCTCAAACTTATCGTGGTTTTTCAATTATTTTTTTGCTAGTGGGATTTTTATAGACAGTTCTATAAATATATATTATTTCGAAGCGAAATTTTTGCTCCTAAAACAGAGTCCGAATAGTTTATTCATTTTTCGCGAGATTGACAAAAAAAAAAAAAATTTCAAGCCTTTTCCGTTTGAGTGTCATTACTCGTTCGTTTGTAAGAAAAAAACTACTACTTCGAAACTTGCAAAAAAACCATTTTTTTCAATCGTTTAATATCTTCTTTCCTTGGTTTCTTATAGCCTTTATTTTTCCCATATTTTTCTGTTCATTGAAACTTTGTCCAGGAATATGGAAGAAAAAGCTTCATTTTTTTGATATATACAAAATCTTTTAAAAAAAGTATTTTTCTGCGAAAAATTTTTGAAAAAAATGGAGCTTGAAAGATTTATCCTAGATTAGTTTTTTTATAATGTTTTTTTCACCTAAACTGTTATTTGTCTTTGAGCATTCGATGCGGAGAAATTCACAGGACAAACTCAAAAATTTTTATTTAATAAATATTGTGTAAAGTATAATTATTCATATGACTTCAGTATCTAAAAAAATCCTCTTTTTAACTTTATAGCGTCAAATATGATGCTTGCGTATCTGACGTAATGATTGACGACAATCTTTTTATTTTCTCAATTAAAAAATTTCTTTTTTTTGTCTTATGTCGTATAGATTTTGCAATTTTCATACTGTCGTACTTTGGTAAAACGCACTGAATGTTGCACTGCAGCATGCGCTCGCGTCATAGTCGTTCGGACGCGGCGCTGTTTAACGCAGGTGGATTGATCAGAGGGTGCGACAGAGAAAAGGCCTTGTGGCAGAGCTCGAAAGACGAGAGATGGCTTCCAACGCGGAGATGGTCGGGCAGAGACGCAGAGAGGCCGCCTTCCTCGAGAACCACTGCGCCTTTCCCAGTTCCTCCGAGAAGCTCTCGTTTTATGTTAATTTGCTCGAGCCCAACAATCTGGTTCAGCTTTTGCTATTCGTTTTCAAAATTTGTCGATAAGATGAAATGAGAATTGTGAATTTCGGCAAACAATGGTCACAACTTACACTCAAAAAGCACTTATTGCGGTTTGTAATCAGGAATTTAAAAAAGATTCCTTGCTAAAAGCTTTTTTTTTCCTAGTTTTGAAGGCGCGTTCGATGGAGAAGCGTAGTTAAAATGTGTTTTCATTGGGTTTTTCGGAATTTTTTTAAAATTTTTTTCTTTTGAGCATTGTTCCCTGATTCTCAATACTGTTGCATATTTCAAGAACGTCAAAAAGTTACACTAACCATCATCTTTTCAATGATATTTAGAAATTAATTATTTAAAAAGGAAGATTTTTCATCAAGTGGGAATTTTCATCAAGGAGTTTTTTTGTTTTTGTTTCAAAATAGGAAACATAAAGAATTCACGAAGTCTTTAACTTTCTGAATTTTTGCCGATTCGAAGAATCCAAAAAAAGAAAATCTTCTTCCTTCAGTTGTTTTTCCGACAGAAGTTTATTACTCCGCTCAACTATTCGGAAGAATAATTTTTATCTCGTGTTCTTATTTGAAGAATATTTAATTCAGAATTCCTCACACGTGTACGTTATTCTTCATTTCTTCAAAAGGTGTTATATTACGATGTTAATATCGACACTCATCATATAACAAAAATTGTACCGTCGACGCAGTATCGGCAGTGAAGCTCGTTTTGAGTGGCCGTCTCCAGAATTGTATCTGTATGCCCGAGGTACCTTTTGAATACTATCGGCTCGAGTATTCTCGCAATATCAAAGGATTTCCAGACGTTGTCGAGTGGAGGGCGACCCCCAGTGCCGCCGATGAACGGCACTGCCGCAAGTATCGAGAAAAAACGCGCCGCTCGGCGAGCCATCAAAAAAGTCGACGAACTTCATCCACCTGCAGATTCTCTCCATGGGTGAGCACTCATTCTTACACTTATTTCTTAATTTTTTTCTTTTTTTTTATTATTGAATTATCTTTTTTGAATGATGAAAGGGAAATAGATTGAAAACTTGCTAGTGATTCCAAATTTTTCAAAGAAGAAGAATAAGCAAAAAATTCAATTCACTTGATTTATAAGCGACCGATCAAGTCGAATCAACGTATCTATATTGAGAAATTCTTAAAATTTGAACGAAAGTGAAGTAAAAAAAAATTTTAAAGCAGGAAAATGTTTCAAGAGAAATTTTCGCCGATCATTAAAGGCTCAGTAAAAAAAAAACTCACTTCTGACCAAATAAGGAACCTGTAGACGTATTCAATGGTGGACTTTTGTTTTTCGGGTGTTTTTTGGAGTTTGGGAGGAAAAAATAGACGAGGTGAAATAACAGCAGAGGACTCTTTGGCAGGAGAGAATCATGTGCCAGTGATTATTCGGCGTACAGTTCCGTTAATCCCCATTTGCATTCCGAATTTGACTGGTTGGGAATAACTGAGCGAGACTCGACTGTTTTATTTTTGTATATCAGAACTATTTTTATTCGTTTCGTTGAAATATTGTGGTTTCTGGTAAGATCAGACGACAGAACTGGATTTCCCAGTGACCAGCGAGTTGCTCCTCGCAGCTCGGGCTTTTCAGCCTCGCTCTGACAGAAAAAGGCTAGTTGGGTTGCTCCACGTTACTTCTATCATTTAAGGGAATAAAGTCTAAATCTATTTGTCTCGTATTTTTTCTTCCAATTTGGAGATTTAGACTAGGACAACACTGGCTTTCCGGGGAAGAACGGTCTCGCCTCGAGGCTGTCCAGCGGGATTGGCGGCAAAGCAGGCCCACCAACAAGAACAGAGTACGTTTTTCTCATTCCATTTGCTATTTTCTCTCAAATTTTAACGGTGAAACATATATCTTCAAAATAAGGCTCTTACTTATCCTACTCTATCACTTTATAAAAATGTAATGAAATCCTCTTTTTTCATGAAATACTGACTCATTATAGTTCCAAAAGGCTGAAATTCCGTTTAAGATACCACTTTCATTCTGAATTTTTGCAGTGGAGTATCAGAACTCGTCGTGTGGATGACGAGACGCCGAGCCAAACTTCAGACAACTCTTCCGAGCCGGAGAACGCCAGCGACGCCCTCGCCAAATGGAAGCTGATAAGCGGTCCGACTCTCTCGACTGCGGCAGTCCATCCGCCGGCGGCGAGCATCTTCGATCGCAGCCGGTATGACTTTCCGTGTCGCTGGATATTGGGTCGCGTCACAGACTGACGAGCAAACCGACGCCGCAGCCAGGAGACTTGGCGGCGGCCGAGCGGGAGAAAGAACGCGAACGGCTCGCCGGCGGCAACGAACAGGCCAACGACGTCGAGAAGATCAGCGACGAGGAGAAGGCGCGCAAGGAGCAGGAGAAGCGCGAAGAGGTCTGTTGAGTCTTATTTCCAATGCAAAACTACATATCCATGGAATTTTTGTGTTCTATAGTCTTTTCGATATTCTTTTTATTTTCTTATGACCGTCTGTGAGTTTTGAAAACCCAAAAAAAAATCTGGCGTTTAGGAAGAGAAAGCGGCTCGTCGAATTGACATCGAAGACGACTATGACGCACAGGAAAAACCCATCGATAAAAGCAAAAGTTTGTTTTGAAAAATAAAAGAAAAAAAGATGAGTCTTTTAAGATGGGCGGTTTCTGAAGTTCGATGAAGAACTTGGTCGAGGATCTTTCAAGACTGTTTTCCGTGGACTGGACACCGAAACAGGAGTGGCGGTCGCTTGGTGCGAGCTTCAGGAGAGCAAACTAAACAAGGTATCTTCGAGAATATCTTGAGAAACTTTGTATTTCTTGTTTCAGGCCGAGCGACAACGTTTCAGAGAAGAGGCCGAAATGTTGAAAGACCTACAACATCCCAACATTGTCAGATTCTACGATTACTGGGAAAGTGCAGATATTTCCGGCAAAAGAAAGTTAGTTTTCCTGCTTTCGGATTTCCACTGAGGTAGTAATATATGGGGCTGGAGTTTAATATAATGTTTTGTACCCTTTAAAAAATTCGTAGAGGGTCCTGATTTTTTTCGCAGACCTTTTTTCAAACTTTTTTTTAAACTTATAAGGCAGTTATAACAATGAAAATACCAGCGCGAAAAGTGGACATATCTTTATCGAAAAATTCCGTGGAAAATGTTGGAATTTGAGGTACATTGTGCTAGTAACGGAACTGATGACGTCGGGAACGCTGAAGATGTACCTGAAGCGATTCAAAAGGATCAACATCAAGGTGCTCAAATCGTGGTGTCGACAGATCCTGAAAGGGCTGTCGTTCCTGCATTCCCGGAATCCCCCGGTGATTCATCGGGACCTCAAATGCGACAACATCTTTATCACGGGAACCACCGGCAGCGTCAAAATCGGCGACCTCGGCCTCGCCACTCTCAAAAACAAGTCTTTCGCCAAAAGTGTCATCGGTTAGAGTTTTTTTATGTTTGGCAACACTCCGGAAACTTTAGAAAACAAAAATGATGCTCTGACCATTTTTTGTCTATAGCTTGCTCTTGACGGGAACAATAAAAAAGAAAGAAAGCAAAAAACGTTTTCAGGCATGGAAAAAGTTATAAAAAATTTGAAAACTATTTTGTTTAGATTAGAACAAAAACGAGAAAAAGTTAGCAGTGTGAAATTATTTTTGCCACTAGCTCGCTTCGTTTGGAAAAAAAAGACGTAGGAGACTCTTTCATTTCACCGTTTTTTTGACCAAACTTTCCCATTATTTTTCCACATGTTTCTGAAAACGGAAACGGAAAAAAGAGAATCATATGGAGTGACAGGGATTAATATGAAAAAGACGGAGAAATACACGAAAAATTGTCCAATGTTAAAAAAAGTCATATTTCTTCAAAGCTAACTTTTCAACCTTTTACTAGTGATGTGGACCATTAAAAATTAATATTAAGAGCTTGAAAAAAATTTCTCTTTTTTTCAGGAACTCCGGAGTTCATGGCTCCAGAAATGTACGAGGAACAGTACGACGAGTCTGTGGACGTCTACGCCTTCGGGATGTGTCTTCTAGAGATGGTAACTGGGGAATATCCCTACTCGGAATGCCAGTTCCCTGCTCAAATTTATCGAAAAGTGACAACGGTCAGAAATACATCTGAAATTGAGAATATTCTGTTTTTTTTCCAGGGTGTCAAACCAGAATGTTTCAATAGAATTCCACAGCAATACCCGGAAATCAAAGAGATTATTGATAGGTGTATACGGTAACTCTTGAGATTAAAGGCTGGAATGATTTTTGCATTGTTGAGATTGCGACGGGACGAGCGCAGTACTGTCAAACAGTTACTGGCCGACGATTTTTTCACTCCTGAGGAGTTGGTTGGCATTCGGGTGGAAATCAAGAATCGAGACGTCGATTTGTCTGACATGAACGTCGAGGTCTTCAGTCTTTATTCTTTTTCCTTCTACCCGATCTTCTTTCAGATTCAAATGCAACTACGGGTTTATGACGAGAAAAAAAGAAAGCAATATCGGTTCAAAGAGAACGAAGGATTGCAATTCGCCTTCGACATTGAGAACGACACCGCCGAGGAGGTTCTCTTCTTTTTTTCTTCTAGTAACATTAGAATAGCGCTGTTCAAGTTCTTTAGACTAAAGAATGAAGGTTGTATGAAAAGAAATACCCAACTTATTTCTAAAAAGTCAGAATCGAATACATTTTTTTCAATGATTATGTGGTTTGAATCTCTGGAATTTCGAAATTTCATCAAACTATTGAACGAAATCAACTCAAACAAAAAAAGGTTTTTCTTGACTTTTATTCATTCTTGTTTGCAGGTGGTCCAGCAGATGATTGAACAGCAACACATTCCCGATGAGGACACGAAGATGATCACGAAACTCATCAAAGACAAGGTGGAGGCGTTCAAGAGAGACCGAGAGTTCCGGCAGTTGGAAATCAAGCGGCAGAAGGAAGAGGAAGACCGATTGCGAGAGGAGCAGGAAATTAAAGAAGAACTGAAGGCCCGCGCCGAACTCAAGGAGAAAGTCAGACTGGAGAAGGTCAATCTCGAGGTAGGGAGGTCTCAAATCCAGAAATAATTCATTTTTGAAAGGGTGGCTCTTTCAAAAAGCGAGTTGAAAAACTTGATTTATTCAAAAAAATTTATCTAGAGACTCTCGCATAATTTTTCGATTTCATTATCTTTTTTTCATCATCTAGGTTCGAATTTCAACGTTTTCTCCGTTGCAGCATTTTTGAATATAGTAGGTTCAAAGTTTTTTAAAATGTTACATGAGTTTCTTGAACAAGTGGGAAAGGAAATATGAAGATTGGATTGTCTGAAAACGTCTCCTGGAGCGAAGCAGGCCAGTCAGAGTACTTAGGATTGAAGCACTAGTGAAATCCTTGAGACAATTTCCAAGCTTCATTATTTCAGAATGCCGCCTCGACTGCTTCTCTGACTACTCCAGCGACCACTTCAACAGTAACCTTGCAAACTCCGCCCACCGTTCCCTCGGTCTCGACCGCTCCTGACCTGACTACAGTCTCTCCGGCCTCAAGTACCACCACCACGATCGTCGAACAGCCGCCTTCGATCTCTGTCACTGTGAATGAACCGACACCTGTGGCTCCGGTCTCTTTGGCCTCAGCTCCAAGTTCTGACTCCGGTGTTCAGGTCGCACCTGTCGTACACGAAAAAGTTGAGGAGACCCCTGTGTCCCAAAAGACTAGCTCTCCAGTTGCGACAGCGACTGCTAGTCTTGCTGAAACCGTTCCTGCGACATCTGCTGCGGCTGCTCCTGCGAGTGTTGCTGCGAATGTTGCTGTGCCGACGCCGCCTCCGGCTCCTGAAAAGCCGTTGGACATAACCTCGCCGACGTCGTTCGCTGACTGTGTTCCGCGGAGTCTGTCCACTGAAACGGGCGGTGGTCTGAGCGTCACGCCAACAAATGGACCGCATTCTTCGAATTCGATAACGGATGAAAAAAAGAAGGCCAAAAAACGAATAGTCCTCGAGGTTCTCAACGTCGACATCTCCAACCCACCTATGGTCCGTCGTCTTGCTCTTTTTATATTTTTCTATTTTTCCAATAGAATCAATTTTCAGTTGGTTTCTTGCAAACTCGACACTGCTCACAAAACGGTGACATTCCAATTTGCCCCAGATTCCGACAAACCTTCCATCATTTCCGATAAACTGGTATGTTTTTTTTTTCCAGAAAAGGGTTTTTTAACGAATACATTTCAGTTGGCGGAGGGATGCCTCGCTTCTTCACACACTGGCATCGTCGAAGACCAACTGGACTTTGTTATTAAGGTGAGTCGATAAAGAAACCTTGAGAAGAAAAAATAAAAAAGCATTAAAGTTAAAGGTGATCATGAGTGATTTATCAAAGGGAACTTAATTCAACTAAAAAGTCTGAGGTTTGCAGGTCGTGAAGGCAAAAAGTCCAGCCGAAATAATTTCGATGAGATTGACGACACTGGTGGACGTGCCGAACCCGACGATGGTCGTCTCGTTTCCTTCTTCTTCGCCTCAAACTCCTCTTCCGTCCGACGTTCCTCTGCACGTCTCCACCAGTGATTCTCAGCGCAATGTTGGTTTCTATTTCAGGCTGTTGTACTCCATTGAATCAAAAATGCGTCAGAAAGGATAAGAAAAAACGAGTTTTTGATCCCAAACTTCCTTTTTTCTGACGCAACTATAGCTTTTACACAATGTATAATTTCCAGAGCCCTTTCGCGTCGCCAATAAAACAGACAACGGTGCGTACGACTTCTCCAAAGCCATCCAACGATCTGGTAAACATTTTAATCGATAATTATTCTTCAGTTTTTTATATTTTTTCCCCATTTTTCTCTTGTTATTCACGGTCAAAAAAACCCGTTAAGAGGCTCTTTTTGAAAAATTAGCTCTATAAACTGAATAATTAAGCTATTTTGTGAGTTTTTTCTTTTACCTTTTCACCACACCTGTCAAAGAAAAAACCGGAGTTGAAACGGAGAATATAGATTAGAGCGAACCCTGAGATCATGCGATAAAATTTACCAGCGACTTTACCAGATACTTTCAGAAACCGCCTCCATCTTTGCCTCCATCCGTGCCTCCGATAACCGTGAAAGTAGAGTCGGCGACTCCTGCAGCTCCTTCGACGCCGGTTGTTCCGCCTCCGACGGCTCCCGCAGCCAAACCTTCGCGATTTCAGGTTCGTTTCCGGACTTCCATGTTGACTAATCCTTCAAAAAAATTCTTTTTTCTGCAGGTCACCCCATCGTCGGAGGTCCTAGCGACGAATGTGGCGCCGACGCTGCCGCCGGCGCCCCTGGCCGATCCGGCTCATCCAGCGAACCATCTGACGACGCCGTCGCCTGTCGCCAACTCTCTCTCGAGCTGCAGTTCTCCCTCCGCCACCACGCACTCCAATACGTCGTCGGTGAACAGCACGGCGAGTGTTGGCCGTCGTTTCAAGGTATCTCGTCTCTTTATATAACACGAAGCTCATCAGTTACGTCATTCATCTTTTTTAGAAACTCCCTTCAAAAACTTTGTTCTCCAATTTCAGTTTTTTCGTTCAAATGAGGAGGGCGTTAACTGAGAAAAAGAGTTAACAATCTTCGATTTTTAGAATTTTATTTTTGTTATATTCGTTGTTCTTCTTAGGGAAAAGTCAGTATTTTCAGAAGTATACGTTGTTCAAGTTCATAGCCTTTTTTATTAACTGGACCGTTTTGTAAACACCCCTCGAAAACATTGTAAAAAAAAATCCTCACCAAATGCGTGAAAAAAATTTTAATCTCCAAAATTCAAAAAAAGAGTGAATAAAACGGGAAAAAACGACGATCTCAGGTGCAACCGGTGGCGTTGTCTCAAGCCGAGTCGGGCATCGCGTCTTCTATCACGACTCCTCTTCCCGAGAACGACACGGCCACCACCTCGACTCCCATGGAATCCTCTTCCACCGTCCTCAACAGCAAATCCGGCTCGATTCCTCATTCTCAGGTTCTCCAACTTGAATCGATGCAAGTCCCCAACTTTTCATTATCAGATGATAAATTCCATTCCAACGACAACGCATGCTGCTCCATCAGAGTATACGATTTCGACTGAGGATCCTCTAATACAACTGGAGTCTGAACTGAGAAAAGTGCGTCGAAGTTTGAAGCATTTTTTTGTATGTCATAACACCCAGTTATAGTTTTTTCATCCCTTTTTTTCTTCTGGTTTTTTTCAATCTTTATGAAATTCGAGTTACCCCAAAAAATGTGCCTATTTTGAATTTTATTTTGAATTTACCAGTTTTGAACTTAAAAAAAGGGTTTCATTAAAAAAATGGTATTAATAAATGAGACTAGGATAACCATTATCATACTCAGAATTTTTGAAAATTTCTTTGTTCTTTGAGATAACACTTTTCTATGGACCGGTACTAGTCTTATTTTGGTTTATTTTTGCGACCGGATTATATTAGTAATTTTTTTTGCAGCAGTATTATTCGATGTATTATCAATGTTTTTTTATGAGTTTATTAAGCAAAAATTAAGGTGAGCGGTGTTTCGACGGCATCTGTAGAGGCGGCTTCTCTTCCGGCGGTTTCTGCGGCATCTATTCTCGGCTCTTCTTCAACAGCGCCTCACACAGCCCCTGCTGCCGTCGTTCCTCATCCTGTCGTTGCGGTTTCGCCAAACTCAGTCTCCTTGTACCTTTCTTTTTGTTCAGGCTGTCAGTTCTAGACAACAGTCGAGCAACTCTCAAACTCCCCATTTGAGCTTTGTTGAAGGCTCTTTAGCAGGTTTTATTTGTCCGAAATTTTTCAGATAGTACAAAAATGTGTTTTGAGGGCTCCATGAGAAACTGGAAGCTTTGCAACAAGCCAGAGAAGCTCAAGTCAACACAGTTTCGAGTTTGAATGAGGACAGCAAAGGAATCGAGGAGCCTATACCCATCGACACTCTTCCCGGGCTTGCCAAGGCTCTCGAAAAGGTTAGATTATCAGAAACTGATACTCGAAACTCTCGTTTCAAGGTTATCAACAAGGATGTCAGAGAGCCTACGCCACTTCCTGTGGATCTAGTCGTGCAAGAACAAAAGCCTGTGGAAGGGCTCTCGGTAAATTGTTTTTCATCTAAGTTGGAGGCAGAATGTGTGAAATGGAATGAACGGTTTTTCAAAGTAAGGAAAATAGTTGAAAAAGAAATTTTCTCATTTTGAAAGCTTTCATATAACCTCCATTAGCAGTGAATTTCAAATAGCCCCATAAAAAAAATCCTTGGAGAGTGTTTCAAATTTTTATATGATGTTTTTTTGAGGCTATCATATTCATTCTCATACAAAAAAATATTCTCTATCACGAATTTCGCGTGGATTTCAGTTTCTTTCCCCCATTTGAAAAACCGTTCCTCTCTTTCATGCATACGCCTTCGTTTTACCGCTTCACCGCTTCAACTTTTTGTTGTGATCCTTGAACACGGCATATGAGCATGTGATTGTACGATCTACGTTGTATTGTGCCTTCATAGCCAAAACCAGCGATACTGCAAAGTCTAGAAAAGCTAACGGCCCCAAACACAATGGATTTGTATTAGATGCCGCCGCAAGTGATGTCGTCGCCGTCGCTGGCCGAAGAAGACGTCGCGGAGAGCGATGCGCACTCGATGACGTCATCGCGGACGGGTCCAGAGCTGGTGTCGAGGCTGACGCGCAAGTCGACGGCCAGCAACCTGGCCACCTTTGAGAATCTCGAGACGGCGTTGTCGTCGACCCTCGGGACGTGTCTTCGGGGCGGAGCCAACGCGCCGCCGTCCCGAGACGAGGCCGTCACAGTCGCCTCGTTCAGCATCGGAACGCCTCCAGCCGTCAGTCCCCTCCCGTCGGAATGCGAATTTGATTTCAAGGTGCTCCTTCAGTCTCAGGTTGGCTGGCCCATCTAACCGTGGCTCAGCTTTCCTCGAGTCATTCACCTCCTTCCCCTTCTCATTTAGTCGCTTCTTAGTTTGTGATGAAGTAGAGTATTTTGTTGTTGTTGTCTGGCTTTTTAAAAGTCGTAAAGGTTTTTTTTTCTCTATTTGGATTTGTTCAGGACCAGATGGACATGGAAGATGAGGATCCCGAGGTGTTTGAACTACTGAAAAGGTGAGTCAGACCATGAATTCAACTAGTTTTTTTCCTTCATGAATCAGTGACAAGATAGAAGTCGAAGATTTCTATTTGGTTCACATGCTACGAATTCTTATATTTTCATCGAGTGCTTCTAAAATGTGTTCTAGCCAAAGGGAGTGAAATTATATCATTTTTAAGAATTATGTTGATATTATGATCGAACTCCAAACGGTCAAGTTTTTCATTTTTTGAAAAGTTCAAGGTTTTGAAATTTCAAAACTCATCTAATTCCATCTTCTTTTTTACCTGTAAGACTGTCTTTTAAAGTTCCTTCAAGTCTGAAAACTGTCTGCGAAAAGCAAGAAAGAAGTTTTATTGGACTTTTAAAAAAATTGTCTTCTCTCAAAAACTGAGATTTTCAGACACCGTGCTCAACAGCACGAATTGCTCGAGCAGCAGAGATTGGAGGTGGAAGAATTGCGGAGGAAAATTAGGACTCATCGTGTTGGTGAGCTGCAGACCGAGACCGTTTTGCCTTCGCCTAGTCCGCTTAACGAGGTTTCTTATACTTCCCAAAAAACGAAATAAATATTATTATTATTCTCTTTTTTATCTCAGATTTGCCATTTTTAGGTGAATGGCATTCGAAACAGGGAGCTGCCGCCATCTCTGTCGTCAATGACGTTAAAATCGAAGAATCTCACTTCGCCAGTCCGCAGCCGCGACAATCAGTCGGCGCCGCCACGACCTTTGTAAAAGTTTCTTCATTTCTCCTTTTCATCTTTTTTTTTTTTTGAATCCCTCGCTGAAGTTTTACTCGTTGTGTTTATAATTAATTTTTAATTCGTTGTGTTATATAGTCGTATCATGTCACATAATCCATTGTTCATTTCGACCACTTGGCTAATTTTCCGAAAAGCAAATGATTTTTTTTCTGCAAGATAGTTAAACATAGCCCAAATGTAGTCGATTTGATTTCTGTGCTTTCGAGTCCCCCGCCCATCATCTTTCGTTTTAGAATTTGCCGGTGCATAAGAGTTTTTACCTGTTTCCTGAATTTTGGATGTGAATCAATTTGCATGACTTCTCTCGATTTCGACGGTTCTCACGGGTTGCTCAAATTGCGAGTACGTCGCCTTATCCACGACTTTCCACAGTTCATTCTTCGTCAAATCGCGCTTCCGCGACAGTTCCATAATTCTTTGTTATGTTTTAAGCGCCATGAATTTCATCTTGTGCTCTTTTTTCTAGAAGTTGGGTGAGTTTTTGTCGTTTTTTCAATATTTCAAATGAAGTTTTGCTTTTCTTTTTTCCAATTAAGGAAAAACTCATCCGACGCACATAACTTTTGAATTTTTAGTTACGACGTAGCTTTTCTATTCCTATCAAATATTCCCATAATTTTTGGTTGTCCTATAACTTACTGTATATGATTTGAGAAGCCTGATTGCTTGTTAAAATTATCGATTCGTTTTGAGGCCATATTGGCGTCTGTTTTTTTCAGCTCAGCTTTCCGAGATTCCATTATTACAAATGTGATACTTTTCAACGAAACATAGATTGCTTTATACGGCCTGTTCATCAAACTTTTTTCACTTGGCAAATCTTCTGTGTTTGATTCTCCATCAAGCTTTACTTTCCACGCTGGAAACAACAGATGTCGGCGTGGACGTCATTTTCCTCGCTAAATTTCGCTGAAAATGTTTTTGTGCGATAAAAAAGTATGTAAATGGGTTAGCAAAGTGCAAAAAAAAGTAGCGGGTAGGAAAAGCGCCGATGTTTACGAAGGACTGCGGGGCCTTGGTCTCGTCTTTCCGAAAAGCCGTCGATTCCTTCGGTACACGCACGTCCAAGCAGTTTCGCGGAAAACGACTGCAGGATGCCTTGGCTTCTGCTGCTTCTGTGGCCGCGAAGCTCCTCGGCTGCCGTTTCCACGGAACAAACCATCGCTCCAGAAGCCATCGCCGACCTCATCGGGTATTCTTTTGTCAATTTTTAGTTTACTGTTTTTCTTTAAAGAGATTTATTCCAAGTTTCCTGTAGAAAGATTGATTGAATTTCATTTCTAGAATAAGAAAAAAAAACAACAAAAAAACAGTGATTTGGTTGACTTTCTTTTCAAACAAAAAGAAATATCAACGAAAAAGTTTACTGATGATGAGACAATCTTCGTTTTAGATAATTTTTTTCGAAAGTCGCTAGTCTTAAGTTCTTTGTAGTGTAAATGTTCATAGGCAGAAAAAAATGCTGAAAATGAATTGTTTTTCAAAAATATTTCACATTAAAAGTTGAATTTCAAAATACCTAAACAATGTTATCAGTTCAGCAATTGACAAAAGTTTGGCATTGAAGTCCGATTTTCTCAGAAGTTGAACGCAAGATTTCTTACATTTCCCTATGAGAGATCTTCAAATACAGTTTGACAATACAAATTTTTTTTTCTCTCGTGCTGAAATTCATGACTTTCGATTGTTCCTGTCATTACAACTTTTTTTTGTCGATGTAGAGTTTTTTCGTTTCATCCAATGGGCGATATCAAATTCAGAACAGCTGTGAAACAGGAAAGCGGTGTATCTCTAATACTTTTGATCGTGATTCGATTGTTTGTTCGTGCGAGTGTCACTTTTTTAGGGGCAAAGACCGATAGTTCGGTCTTCAGCTTCCAATCAAAGTATTTATTTCGGATCGACTTTTGACCCACTCGTAGGTTTCGCTTCCAAAAAAAAGTCTGAAATTCAAGCCTTCCACTTTAACAGAGGAAGAAAACTTTGCGTAGATTATGAAATATGAAATTTCGATACCTGTCAAAGCTAAAGGGAGCAGTTCAGTTTTTTCGGTGTGAAGATTCATAAAGGATCAAAGCTTTCAGGCTGCTGCCAACAGTGGTTCCTCAGGCGAAGACAGGGGGCTGTCGTTGGTTCGGAGACGCGCCTCTGTGTCTGGAGACGTGTCCCTCGGACTACGACCTCATCCGTCAGCACAGCGGCAGGTCGTTCAGTCTCTCTTTTCTGAAACATCCTCTGTTCCAGATGCCTCAATGGGGCGTCCTGTCCTCCGGACGCCAGTTTCGGAGAACCCTGTCTCAAGCTGTTTGGCTATCAACTGACCAAGAAGTTCTGCTGCAAGTGATTTTTGAGTTTTCTTCATTTTAACTCTTTCTCCGAAATCTGAAACTTTTTTTAAGTTTTGCTCATTCTTTGGGAATAAACTTGGAAAATATTTTAGAAAAAAAAATTTATAAAAATTGGGAATATACACCTGTGAAAGGGAAAGACAGCACCATTCGTTCATTTTCAATTTTATCGTGCATTTCATTCGAATTATGATCCTTTTTTGAGGATCAACCAGAAACTTGGTCGCTTTTCCATGTGTTTGAATATTTTGAAGGAGCGATCCTGTGGACTGCACGTGGTCCGGCAGATGGATGGGCTCAGAAGACGCATTCAACTTCTACTGCAGGTTCCTCCAGGCTTCACCTCATTCCAGAACCCCTTTCCCCCAGGTACGACTCCACCGTCGGGCGCTGCGGACGCCTCGATTGCTCAGTGAACAGTCCCACGTTCAAAGCGCACAACTTCACAATGATAGGTGAGAGAAGAGAGAAACGTTTCAAACAATTATTATTATTATATCAAGAAGGGGAAAACTGTGACGAGCTGCGGATGTGGAGTCTGCGCGGCAAGGCTTCTTGTGGCTACATCGCCTGGTTCGACGACGTCGGCGGCCTCCGCAACAGTTGGTACAAATCCCACTAGATCTCTTCTTTTTGCATTCCACTCATCAAATAAACATTTAACAAACAATAACGTCAGCTTCTCACATTTTTTATTCATGGTTACTAAACTTCTAGTTTTTTGGAAACTTTTATTTATATTTTTTTGTAAAGCCCTGACCGATTTGACCTATCTGCATCAACAAAGTTAACTTCTGGGCATCATACGCGGTTATTTTCGTTCAAAGAATTTTCAAAATTTTTTAAAGTTTTTTATCAAATTGAAAGGGGCTACAAGGATTTTCGAACTTTCGACGCAGGCACAACGTAAACTGTGCTTGATGTTATTCACTCCAAATCTATAGTTTGAAAGAAGAAAAGAAACCCCATCGGTCGCTCGGCAAGTCCTACGGACAAGCGGCTGTCGCCTCAGCTGAAATTTGAGGTTTCCAACTATGCGTGAAGGGTTGTTGCGAGTAGAGTCCTTGAAAACGCTTCATTTTTGGTTCAAAATTGCCGAAGTGACCTTGGTACCACGGAAATTATGAACCAAGTTTTGTGAGTTATAGTTATTTTCTCAAATTTTTTTCCGTTTTCAAAACCGTAAGTTCAAAAATGTTTGTGGGTCCGTTTCGTTTCTTTTGTTTGTGGTGTATTTATTTGGAGATTTTTTTTGGTGAATAGAGAGTGCGCAAAAAAAGACGGCCGAGAAGAGCAACGATCAATTGACGAGGGATAAGAGGAAGCCGCGGAGCCAGCCAGACGGCTACGGCAAACGGCGGGATTCAACCGAACGTCACGCATATGCCAGCTTTTCTTGTCAACCTACGTCATTTCGTCCTTTTACCATTTTCTTATTCGATTCTTCCTCATCAAAAATCTTTTGAAAAATAAATTCATTTTTTTAAGTTATAAAAAAAACATATTTTATTATAGCTATCAATATAGCTATAAATCTTTTTCACAGATAAGAGTTTTTGAAGTAAAGATAAGTAAAATCTATTTGTAATCTTGAGTGCTTTATAAAGCTTTATATCGTTTCAATCTCATGTAGAGATCATTCCTCAATTTTATCGCAGGCCACGTTTCAAAGTTTCCGCGCTAATGCATCACTTTACCCTTTTATTCGTTTTCAAGATTCAAAGAAAAGATTCAATTTTATTTTTACGTTCAAAAGTGGTTTGCTGTGGTTTTCGCGAAAAAAGTATTGGAAATACCGGCAGAAATACAAATTTCTATTTCTCGGACCTTAGTAACGAACGCGAATTGTACGTCTCGGGACATTCCTAGTGACTACTTTAGTGACGTCTGCACTTTCAAGTAGTCACTAGTAATACCCGAAACATCTGATTCGCGCCTGGTCCGCGTTACGAAGGTCCGAGTTTGAATATGGAAAGGGCGGGAAAAAAATCTCTATGGAGCACACTCCATGCACACTCTATTTTTGAAAACGAATGTTTTCACTTTTCTTTTCTAGGTTTTTCATTTTCAGACTATATACACCCTTTTATTTCTGGAAAATATGTTTCATTATTTGTTAATAACTGTTTCTCAAATGCACGAACTTGATTTCGGCCTTATGAAAAATATTCTTAAGTAAAAAAATTCTTAACACGTTTTTTTGGTATTTCAATGTTTTTTTGGGTACCTAGGTACCCACCTATAGGTGCCTTGGTTTTTTTCTAGGAATACATTTTTTTAATTTCACTGTTTTTTTAAAAACTAAGCTATGCTGCATTGGATATCTTCATGCATCAATTTTAAGAATGTTTTCTTATTTAAAAAAAAAGTAGAGAGGTTTCTGATTTTTAGTTCACCTGTTTGCGTTCAACACTCGGGTGCAGTGATCTCTTTCTTTCATTTCCGCGTGAAAAAATTTGGCCAAAGGTTCAAAACGCCGGTTTGCAGCAAACTCTCAACTTGCATCATCGGGGCTCAGACCGCCCCTTCGCTTTTTTTTCCTTCTTTTCCTTCGCTCCCCTACCTTGCTGTTCGATATTTTTGCAGATATCAATGTTGTTGACACCATTTTCGCATTTCTTTTCTGCGTCTGTTTGGAAACTGACCTACAAATAAAAAATCACTCAGTTTTTCTTTCCTTTTAATTATTTCACTTGTCATTTATAGCTATTCATACGACGTTTTTTATTTAAAATTTTCTTTTTATTCAATTATAAGTTATTTAGGAAGGGAAGAGGTTTTTCGCATAGTTCGCCATGCAGCTCCTAAAACCAGGTATAGTTTTTTTTTCCTGGAGTGAGAATCTTAATGGAAATTTTTAGGCGTCTACCGCGTGGACATGTTGGTACTATTCACGTATCAAATGTGCCACTTCTTCTCAATCCAACAACTTTTCCCCATTTTCCTCAACTACACGCCTAAAACGACCTGCGTCGGTTTGTGCTTTTTGAAAGATGTTTTACCACAGAAAATGATATTTTTCCTCGCACGTTCGTCATTAAGGCAGTTGTTTACAGGCGAGCGCTGTTATGTTGTTCCTAAAAGCAAGTGCATGGAATGCCCCGATTGCGAGGACCTTTGTGCTGGTCTCATTGGACAGAACATGGTTCGTCAACTGAATGCAAAAATCTCTGAATTTTCGAAAAATTATTTTTAATTTTTTTAATCAAAACTCACTTTTAGACGGATTGCGTCGCGAAGTACTCTCAATCCTACTATCAGTCAGCCGCAATGGAGTTTAATATTTATTGCCGTCCTGGTTGGAAAGAGTGAGTTGCTGTAAAGTGGAAAAAAAAACAATAGTCAGAAGAAAGACTTAAAAAATTGAGAATAAAACACAAGAAATTATTTGTTTCATCTATTTATCTGATGTAATGCCGTGTTCCAAGTAAATTCCGCGAAATGCAATATCATCTCTGACTTTCCGAAACTCAGTTACCTTTTTTTCTTTTTTTGCGGACGGATATTTTTGGATTTCGCTAAATAACTTTAAACACGGCATAATTTGCCTGAAGCAGTAGTTATTTCAATAAATGAGAGTTTTTTACGGAACTTTTTCGAATTTCGCCCGGAAACTTATTTGAAAATTATGATTAAAGTAGGATTGTAAAGCGAGAATAGAGAAAAAGTTAACGAAACCCTTTTTTTCCAACTCAGCCTAAACCCGAAAAGCGCAAAACGTGTGCGCCTAATTTTGTCTTTTGTGGCAGGACAAAAACATGAAGGAAGAAAAAAGGAGGCGGGAGAATTGAACCCAGAGAAGTTTAACTGAAATCTCTATAACCTTTCAATATCAGAAAAAATTTAGTAATTTTCTGAACGTAGAGTTCCAGATTTGCAACGAAATTCAAAGGTTCAATCCTAGATAAAAACTTTTCAAGTTGTTAAGTATTGTATCGAAATGATATTAATATTTAGGCTCGTTTTCATCTTTTTTTTTTATCAACGAAAGTGCGACTGAATTTCTATATGTCTAATTGAGAGAGAGAGATTTTTGAATACTTGAAAAAAAAAGTATCTGCGGTCGATTAATCAGATATTGAAAAACTTCTCAATGCTGTCAGTTCAGCTTCCGTCCGGCGTTCGCTCAGTACGTGGGAGTGTTGATCGGGAACATCATTCTGGGATACGTGGCCGACCGAATGGGCCGTCGCAAGACTTTCATCTTCTCGATGCTCGTCGGAATCCCTGCCCTCGCTCTCTCCGGTAGCCTTGTTTCGTTTTCCCTTGAATGATTTTCTCGCAGCTTCTTTCAACAGCATCGCTGCCTTCTACTTCCTTCGCGCCGTCACTGGAATCGGAATCGCTGGTCAGATATTCTACCAGACCTTCTTTTATCTCTGGTTCAGGCACCATGATCGTCGGATGGGCGTATTTCTCGGAGTTGGTCTCACCTCACCAGCGTTTCAAGCTGCGAACCTTCAGTAACTGGGTCGGTTCTTGTGTTTCCGTTGCTGGAACTCGTTTTGCGGTGCAGGCGAATGCTCGCACGATGCTGACGTTGGTCTGTCTTCTGACTTTGGAATGGCGCATGTCGTCCTACGTCTCGGCGGTCATCTCCTGCCTCACTCTCGCCATCGTTGTCTTCGTCCTTCCTGAATCTCACATTTGGCTCCGAAAAAAGGTTTTTCTTTTAGAAAAATGCAAAGATCTCACTTACATTTTCCTTTGAAAACTTTTTAAATTCAAGTTTTGTTATCATGATGAAATCGTCTTTTTAAAGGATCTATTAGCAAACAGAGAAAAGTGAGATGAGATTTAAAAAAACAAAAAAAAGTAGTTTTGAAACAGACTTCGTTCAAAAAATCTAATTATTTAGGGTCGCTATGAAGAAGCTGAAGAAAGTCGGAAAAAAACTCGCTGCTCTTTCCGGACTCACCTTTGAGCCCAGTAAGTCGTCTCTCATCGAATCCATCATTTCCAGTTTCTTTCATGAATGAAGAACTACTTTAGTTTTTTCTTATAAAAACTGCTGTTCATTAGAGATCAATAAGAATTGTGATAAGATCATTTTTAGTCATTAAAGCGACTGCGATAGAATGACAACTTTTTCCTAAAGAAAAAAATGATTTAAACATGCGCAAAACGCCTGTTTTTAGTTAGAAATAATTTTTTATCTGAAAAAGGGATGAAACGCATGTTTTATTGAAGGTTTCTCATTCGATTTTACTTTAAAAGGCAAAGAAACTTTTTTTCTTCTCGCTTCTCTAATAAAACTCATTTCAGTGCCGCCTCCGGTGAAATCAGAAAATGCTGAACCTGAAAAGACGGAGAACATTGTTTCTGTCTTTAAAAATCCCATCTTGCGACGGAATATCCTCGTTCTTTGGGTCATGTAAGTTTGCAAAACAACACATACTTTTTTCGCCACGACTTGCAAATTTTTTGCAGAGGAAATGGATCAACGCGTTTAGCGGTTCAGATCTTGTGAAGTACAATAATCAAGTTTCTAAAAATTTCTTCTTGGATTTGAAAAGTCATCAAACTAATTTTTCGAATTCTGGCTAGCTAGGTGATTTCAAAATTTTGAGGTGGTTCGTAACGGGAATGACTGCCTACCTGACGGATCTGTGTGGAGGCGACATGACCAAAAACTTCTGGGTCGGCCAATTTCTTTCTGGAATCCTCCTTTCGGCCGTTCGTGTGGTTAGTCTGCCTGAATCACTCCGAATCGATAACGTTTTCCGATTTTCATATTCCACTTTTCTTTCAGGTGATGGGATTCGCCGACGGCTATTTGCCTTGGATGGGTCGTCGTTTCGTCCTTCTCGCTTCTCAGTTGCTCGCCGTGTTCTTCTTCTTCTTCGTGGTCGCTTTCCTCTTTCTGGAAGAGAAGGTTTCGAGAGATTTATCTTTTTTTATTTCAAAAAACAATGAGAAAAATTTTCTTGAAGTTTTTATAGAGAGATCATCTTTCTGATAACTATATGTTTTTGAGGTTTTTTTTGCGGAGGACATTTTATCGAGTTTCGTTTCAAAATTCTTCGTATAGTTAAATTTGTTTTCCTTTGACTTAACCTAGATTTTTCTCAACCGTTTGAAGTTTTCATTCGTAAAAATGCTCTTAAAAAATGTAGAAGAGGGTATCAAAAACCTTCACTTTGAATAGGAAAAGAAAAAAAAGTTTGCTTGAAAAAAAACGCCGGACTATTGTTTTTCAAAAAGTTGTAGAAATATGAGAACCCTAAGGTCTTCTCAAAAAAACATCTATCCCTTTTCTAAACTTTCCAGATTTGTTCATGAAATTAACTTGTATTAAAAAATAAAAGAAAGTAATTCTTAGGGCGAATGGTACTATACGGCGACGTACTTGGCGGCCTTCGTGTTCACCTCCATCGTCTGGGAGCCGTGCTATCTGTGCGCCTCGGAGCTGATGCCGACCGACGTCCGCGCGACGTCCACCGCCTCTTGTTCCATCATCGGCCGTATCGCCAACATCGGCGCTTCCATGCTTGTCAGTCCTAGTTGAAAGAAAAGCTGAGAAATCTTCTATTTTCTGCTTGTGAACTTCTTTTAGTTCTCTCAGATCTCCTAACGTAACTTTTCAAAGTTAACTCGTACTCCAGCTTTTCATAGAGGGGGGGGGTTTGAAGTTTCAATTTGAAAAAAAGGAATAAAAAAAAGTGAGGCCGAGAAAAGCTGAGTGAAAAAAAGTTTTGAATCAAGAATTTAAAAAAATGAAATTTAGTTTATTATTTTTCAACGAAGTTTTTTTATATTTGCCTTAAAAAAACTTTATCTTTAGATTATTCAAAAAAATTTTTGCTTTTTGATTTTTTATCTGTCAAAACTGAGATTTTAGAAAAAAATTTCTTCATTTCCTAAAGTTGGAAGTTGCTTCAGAGCGGCTTGAAAACGGTGTACGAACCGGGAGTGCACATGATCTCGATCAGTCTTGGACTTGCCAACATTGTCGTCGCCTACTTCTTCCTCGAGGAAACCAAGAACTGCAGCCTCGAAAATGCCGGCAAAAAACGCGAGGAAAAAACGTTGGTTTTGATGTTCTCTTCCATTGAACCATTGTAGCCGTCTATTGTTTTTGTGGTCCGGTTCAAAGTGAGACTGACGTTTCAGAAGCGACCCGACGGAGATGAAAGATTTGCTGGCGGCCAACGAGCAGGAGCAGCGAAAGTGAAGTGTGCGGCGGCCTATCACCGTCAGCTCTTAACATCGTTATCAATTTGCAAGTACTTCGTTTCCCCTAAAACCGTTTACGGCAGGAATCCAGTTCCCTTCTTCATTATTACTCCTGCCCCTTCTTTTGTTTTTTTTTTCTCATATTTTTTGTTGCCTTTGCTATTTTTTTTGTCCTTTCGAGCACAGACCTCACACTTTTTGGAAACCACTTCAGTTCTTCAGATTCGAAATTCACTTTCAAATTAATCTCGTTTTGCTCTGCATTTTAGGGTAAATTCTACTTTTAAACTTTGTTTAAGCAACCTCTCGGGAAGGATAAAACCTCTATTCTTAATATATTATTTTTTGAAACCTCTATTCAACAACTTGATTTATAACACGTCGCATTTGTTACTTTGTTTTTGTTCTGGACTTTAGCACTTTGAATAAACTCTTCTTGCGCTTGTGAGTAGGGGGACAGTTGTCTAGTGGATGCCAATCGATCCAGATGAGTTATCGTTGTACTGCACATCAATAGGAATTTCTTAAACATCACTAAACGTTGTTTTGCGCAGTAATCCTTACGTTAAGGCCCTTATCAATCTTCTCTGAAGAGGTTTTTCGGTTCCGACTTGGTTTCGAAAAAAATTGGAGGTTTTTTCTTTTGTCAATAAGTCTAGGCAAAAAAAGAATCTCAAGCTTCGGTGGGGCATTTGAACGATAATAAACTAAATTATTTGAAGTGTCAAGGCTGATTTCCAATTTATTTCAGTTCGCAAAGGACTTCTGTTTCTTTTCAACACCCCAGCAACAACTTTAGCCGTTTTTATGAAGAATAAAAGCCAATCGTAGGATTCGACACCTCTTTTTCGCCTAAATCCTCGTTTTCTTAAGGTTTATCTGATAACAATAGGACCTCGTAAGCTGCGAGATTAACCAACAAATAGAAAGAATTCGTAGCGTAAAAAGAATGAAACGGATTAAGTAGGATACAGTAGGAAAGCGTACGATTGTCATTTAACCGCACAAATTCGCCTTTTTTGTAATTGTTGCTCTTTTTTACGCGGTTTTGTCGGTGTTTCGCGACGGGCCTCGTTATCAGTTTTATTGGAATTAAATCAGTTAAGGAGTTGATAAGAGTGTTTAATTGCGGTAGGAATAGCGTCTGTTTTCTCGCTTTTTGAGACGTGTTAATTATTTTCTGTAAATACTTTGCCGTATCAAAAATAATATTTTGAGAAATTATTCGGCTCCGAAATTTCTAGTAGTTTGCCAAAATGGTTGACAAAAAATTTAGTTTTGTTCGTCAGAGTACCAGGATAATGTTCTGAAAATGATGTCCTGTTTTTGTTGAAGTAGCCTTTTTTGAAAACTAAATTATTGTGCAAAATGAGAGACTTCTTGTTTTTGAAGATTTTTCCTTTCGATTTTATTGCTAAAACAGCTTTTTAGATAGAAGTTCAAAAACGAAAAACAAAACTTTCACTCATTTTGAGAAATTCAAATTAACAAATCCCTTAAGCAAGCGCCTTCTGATCGCTCACTGAAGTGTTGCAATTTCACTTTGAATTTCATTGAATACTTTTTCCCACTTTTTCAAATTTCGAAAAATCTCCTAGATCTATTCTTCTTTCGGTTTTGCGCGATGAAGTTAGAAATGTCTGGGGCCTCCACGTTCTAGATGCTGTTAGCCAAAAAATAAGATTTGCCTTAAGCTCCTTTGACTCCCACTCCCACTCTATTCGAAGTGATTTCGGTTGCGGAATAGAATCGGCAACTGACAAATGAGGAATTTCCACACAAATCCGCCACGCCTTCATTTGAGCCTTATCCGAGTACTACTTAAAAAGAAGCCCTCTACTCCACTGCATTACTCCTCATATTCTCTGTTTTTCTAAAACTTTATCGGAAACATTTATTTTTCAAAATTTTTTTGATTTCATTCTTTTTCTCAAGTGAAAAGGTACTTCTTCCTTGCAACCACCGACTTCTACAAAAAGTTGACCTTTTGGAGAACCATTAGAAAGGAAAAACTCTTGAGTGGCCGCTTGCGATATTCTGAGTGAGAAGAAAATTGAAGAAGGACTGAATGAAAAACTCGATTAAATCCCGGTGCATTCATATCTACTACGGTAAAGGATTAAGATTTGGGTGTAAAAAAAGAGCGGAAAGGGCTTAAGCCATTGAGCAAAACGGGGATTACCATGGTAGTAGTAGTGGTAGTGAGCATTTAGGTTCATTGTGTGCTCCGTGGAGAAATACCCGCGGTGATTAGTCTACAACACTCGCCGTCCATTTATTGCCTTATGGGTTTCCTTACGCGCGCTTTCTTCCCATTCAAACGCCGTCTCTTCCGACGCCTTCAGCTTTTTTTTTCGTCCAAGCCGAGTAATAGTCCTGATTTTGAAGTCCCTATTGATTTCTTGATGAAGACTTGAGTGGATATTTCGAGAGCAAACTCCTCTTCCGCAGATGTTCCCTTCTGGCGTTAAAACTGCAAAGCTGCTTTCGAATTTTTAATCTTTTTCCAAGCTCTCGAGTCTTCTTAAACGCCTTCTAAAACTCCATCCTTTTTTGAGACCTTTTAGCAACTAGTTCTCACGTCTCGAAATTTATAATTAAAGAAGTTATCTGGAAAACTTTTTCCTGGAACTCCTCAGGATTGTAGTTTGATCCAGTTCATCTGAGCTTCATCGACACACGGTTTATTGAAAAAACGAAAGTTTACGTCCCTTATGTAGAGTTTATTTTTTATTTTTTCACCGGAGTGTTGAAGCCACGACTTGAATCAGTTGGAAAATGTTTACCTTTGTTTTTCAGATTTTTCGATCGGTCTATATTTATCTATTTTTGAAAATTAAGTTCTCGTGCCCTGATTTTTTGAATCCAACTTCGGTTTTTTATCAACAAAAACAAAAGATAATAAATAGTTTGATTTTTTCAACCCGAAAAGTTCCAAATAGAGTCAGCGCTTACGGATTCTCATTAAGGTTTCTCCAAAAGTGAGCACCCTCTAACTGAGGTTCCTGCGGACGCGGGACCGCACAATTAAGCGATTATGCCTTAGGACTTACAGAAATCACAACAAAGGCCTTTGACCATGGTATAGTAATGTTGGCGGAGGTTTAGATTGAAGGTTTTGAGTGGAGTGGGTCTGCTGGAGAGGAGAGACACTCGACATGGGCGAAAACGGAGAAGGCGGCTGGAGGCTTAGGCTGAATCGATTGGGCCTACGTCCGCTTAGGAACGTTTAGGAGGTTTACTTTACGGCGGGAGAGACCCTCGGCCTCTCCCAAAACCAACCACCATACATCTCTTTTCTCTTCTATATTGCACCAGTGCCTCTTGTGTTGGGAGAGTGTGTGGCGGCCTCGCCGTTGCACTACTCGTCTAGGGTGCCTCGCTCTATTCCCTTGCGTTTTTCCCTATGTTGCATCGATTATTCTCCTTATTATATACGTTATATGGTCTCTTCCTAAAGCTTTCCAAGCCATATTCTGCTTTTCGAGAGTTTCGAAGCATCCAAAAGATTGTGATTCTTTTCAATCTTTTAATCTCTCTGGAAGTTTGAGGTTTTTTCATAGCCTAAAGTTTGCAATCACTTCAGTGATGTCAGATTACTGGGTATCCTAAGTTTTCTGTGGGAAAGGCTTTATCTGAGGACTGTAGTTTTCGAGTTTCTTCTGACTTAGCTGATTTTCAGTGCTGATCTCCGTATCGCGGATTACTTTGAAAATTCTCCCTAATTCTCCTTTTTTTTCTGTTTTTTTTTTTCACGTTTTACGATAATGGAGAAATTTCCTTCAATTCCAGATTTGCCGGAGCTTTTTTCCTGCAACTCAAATTTTTCAATCTTTCTGTTCCGATCTTATTTTTAACAATGATAAATACAGTAGAACGAACATTTGAGGATCGCAATTTTTTTCAGCTGTAGGGAATGTAGGGAAAAAATATTCGAGACATTTTCATATTATTATTTGATTTTGATCTTCAATCTCTCCTCCTTTTGTTCAAAGTTTAATTTCGAAAACTAATTCGTTGAAAAGGTTATCTTTATTTTTTATCATTTCATGCGCTGTTTTGACCTAATTATACGTGTTAATAAATTAAATGAACAATTTCAAGGAAAAACTCGTTCCAAATAATTTTTAATTCAACGTCCAGTACTCCTCTCTCATTTCAACGTTATTAAATCTCAGTTTGTGGGAAACACTGATTGGTCTGATTATGTTGATTTTCTGATGTGTGATTGCATTTTCCGAATTAAAACATTTTAATAGTGTGTGGCTCATCACGTCCGCTCTCTCGTTCTCTCAATATTCACTCTATCTGAGCTTTCAATTTCGCTTGTCCCTGTTTTCCATCGATTGAATCTGAAAGCGCTTTTTGATTCAGCGTTTCCCAGAGTTTTTATTTTACGATTTTCACTTTTTTTTTCAATTTTTCAAAACAAGATTTTTTTTTAACTTTTTTTATTTGCGGTTTTCAGCTTTAGTTTAAAGACAAATAGACATTAGGGTTAGTCCTGAACCAATCTGCGGATTTCATTTCTAAAGGCTTTTGACTTCCAGGAAGATATTTTAACGAACCAAGGGCCGAAAAGAGTCGGAGTTCAGCGGCGTGAAGCTGTTTTTCAGTGAATCTACATCTTTTTAAATTTTTCCGAATCAAGAACCTCGCAATGTTTTTTTTCCACACCTAACTTGTTGGAAAGTTTTTAGTTGGAAAGTTTTTAGAGTTTCCTTTTTTTTTCTCCCTGTAATTTCAGATTTTTCTTTTCGACTCCATTTCTCGTTTCTGAGTATAAGTTGTCTGCTCTGCAGAAGCCTACTTTTGCCCTTCAGCTTTTTTTCGAAACCTTCTCATCTACTCGCTTCACTCGCCCATTATGATCGTCTATCCTATAATTTGAAGCAAACTTTTTCCACATTGTCGGTTATTTTGAGAGGAGTTTGACAACTGATGGACGACAGAACGAGGCTGAAATATGCGATCGTACGTCTTCCTGAATCGAACGTCGTCGACTTCTTTTCGCTCATCGTAAGTTTCCCGAGATGTTTTTGCTGCTCCTCTAATCCGAAAACTGAACCCGCATTGTGAGTTTATTGACCTAGGACCCAGCCACTAGATCAGCAGCGACGATAGGAGAAAACAGACGCGTCAGACGAGTTTGAACCTCCATGGCCACCCGCACGGAAATCATCGTGTGATTGTATATACAACACGATGATGGGTGGCCGTGGCAGAAAGAAAAAAAGGCGCTTCCCATCTGTCTCTGTTCTGTGCGGATAAACACATGGGTGGAATGGCCGACGGAACGTTTGTGACAAGTCTCTGATCACTTTCCAAGGGACCTTTTGTTGGCTCTACTCACAAGAAAGCGCAAAAACAAATAGGGTTGGCACGAAATTACCTTGTGAAAGTGGATTCAATGTTCGAGCTATGAGTATAATGCTTGCCGAGTGGATATCGATCGATGTTTCAAATTTATTATGGTTCGCGCGAGCTTGTCACAAAAGTTTGGGGATTACAGAACGCTTTCTTTTTTCTTCATACACTGCCTTGCTTACCGTGCCAAGGCATACCCTTTTTTCTTGTTTTTCCTTCCACAATTCACTATATCTTCGAATTTGAAAATGATGCACATGAAAATGTGTCTTTTTCTCGAGAAAATCATCAAACTAGGAATGAACTGAAAAGCTAAAGAAACGGCGGCAACCGTTAAGCTTAAAGAGTTGTGGAAAACCTTTGAAATAATATTTTTCATAAAAATGTACGAATTCCGAAGCGATCACCGCTATAATTTTTTTCTTTTTCTTTCCAACCTACCGACTTCAAACTTCGTCATTGATATTTCAAAAAAATTTATATCTACAAAACTTTCTTTAATATGAAATCTTTTATCTTCGTCTGGAAGCTAGTCTTTATAGTTATTTTCATGCGAATAAAAAAAAAGGTCAAGGATAAGTCAAAATTAATGAATTAATTTTTATTCGTTAAAACAAAAATTGTGAAACACCTGCAAATTGCAAAAAATGGTTTTATTTCCAGAGAACTAATTTTCTGAACTCTAAATTTGATCAATGAAATGAGAAACTCGAAAAATAAGAAATTTTGCAAGCTGAGACTCCTAGGAGCTATTTCTAGCTCATTAGATTTTCAGGAGAATTTCCAGAAAATCCCAGAAAGTAAAGGGGGAAAAGTATGTTTCAGGCTGGCAGGGGCTACTCGGACGTCTCCTTTGTCAGCAATCTCAGTCAGGTGACGCTCAGATCTGACCCCAACGAGTTCAGCGACTCGACCCCTTCTTCCAGCCTTCGAAACGACGAGAAGGTTTTTTTCTACTTTTCATTTTTCATTTTTTTTTTAAAACTAAAACGCCACATCCGAAGCTTGAAGTGAAAAATAGCATAAAAATTAACCTGAATCCGGGAAAAGTTTATAACAATTCAAGAAAATTTCTAACTCTGTTATCTGAAAAAAAAAAAAAACTCACCTGGTCAGTTTTTTTGTGGCTCTCGGCTTTTCCTCGTTTAATTTTTTTCAACTTTTCATTTGGTTAAAAATAGATTCCTTTCTTATCTCGTTGATAAGAGATTATTAATAATGTGCTTATTTTTTTGATCTGAAATTTTCAACTTTCTCGTTTGGGAATGTGTTTCGTACTTTTTTTAGAAAAACCTGAAGTACGTTAAAGGTTTTTGAATCGAGAAATTTTTCGAATTCAAAAAAATTTAGTAATTATTCTTGCCATTTTTTTATTTGCGAACAAAATTTAACACAAGAAAAGTGTAGCGACACATCTAAATTTTTATACAGCTTTAGAGAAAATGCTTTTTTTCGAGTTTTTGAAACAGTTCTATGCAAACTAGTGTGCGATTGCTATTTTGCTGAGAAGTCACAGATCTTTTTGAAATGGATGAAGTAACTTTAGAGGGAAAAAAATTCCAATTCAAAGCTTATTTTGTTTTTCTTTTTTCCCCTCTGGCTTTAAAAAAAAATCAAAACATTTCGGTGTAATTTATTTTCGGATTCTACATAAAATTTTTCCGGAAGAAATGTTTAAAAGAATTTTTCCGTTTTAAAAATGAAAATCTTTATTGAAGCTTCTTCTGCATGCTATCGGTCAAAAACGATACGTTGTCCGTTCCGAAATAAACGGAAACTTCAGCAGTCGCCCGAAGAGGAGGCCGGCGTGAGCGTGGGTCCGATCTCCGCAGAGACGCGACGTCCGTCGACGGCCATCAGTCGTTCCGGATTCCCTCTTCAGGCCGTGACGCCGCCGCGAATATTGTCGTCGCGGACGCCGTCGCAGCCAGCAACGCCGTCCATCCACCCGCCGACGGTCCTCGTCGCGCCGACCAAGGAGGAGCCCCTAGAGTGCGTCGATCCGACGGAATCAGAAGAAAACATTGTAAATGTCCGTACACATTTCATTTCTAAACTTTTTTCTTTTGCAGACCGCGGATTTATTAGGTACGACTGTCCCCAATGAGCTCATCAGCAACTTATTTAGCAAGGTTGTATGTTTTTCCTTTTGAATGCTCGGAAATAGTCATATGGGGTTATGAAAAAGAAGCTTCCTGAGAAGCAAGTTGAAAAATTTTAGTTTAGTTTAGTACGATTTTTCTCTAAAAATTATTGTAAAAAAAGTTTCAATTTTTTCTTCCTAGTAACTTTCACATGAAATTTTATGTTCGGTCGGAATCGGAAGAGGAAAAATGACATTAAAATTTCAACAATTATTTTTTTGAATTAACAGTCATTTATAAAAAAATACTATTTGGCGTCGCGAGAGCACGAATTTTTTTCTACTTTTCTAAAGTTAGTTTCAAATCTCTTTTTTTTTAAATAATGCAATCAAAAAAATTAATTTGTTTTTTTCAATATATGGGCTCGAAAAGAGGTGATATGTCCTATGTAAATCGAAGTTTTTTTCAGCATGGTTTCGGATTGGGCGGCGACTGGACTCCCGAAGTCTCTTTTCAGAACAGCCACAACGACGACAACAAACACCATCCCTACAGAAGTGTCAGTTCTGCTTTCCCACTCAGGCTTCGAAAAAAGTCAGGAGAAAAATAAGTGAAAGAAATGAGAAGTCCTTTAAAAACCCACTTTCTAGACTTGAACCAAATTTTGAAAATAATTTTTGGGAGAAAAGGTCCAAAAGAGGACCAAAAATTACATTTTATACCTCAATTTGTGAATTTTTATTATTTTTTTATAATCAGTTATTAATGGCTAGTTTAGTCTAATTTGTTTTTTCTTTTTTTGAGGGTTTGATTCCTGGAACAACGGTAATTATACTGCTAACTGTAGAAATATGTAAAAATTGGCTGAAAAATCTTTGATGGAATACACCAAATGAGGATTTTGAAAGAGACCTGCATAGGCTCCTAGTTTTCCAAAACCAAAGTCCTAAATGTCGCTTTCATGGACAAAAAAATTCAAATTTTTGCTTTCAAAAACTAGGTCTGACTTCAGATTTTCAAGTCCTCAGTCAGGACATCTAAGAGATCCGGACTAATTTCAGGAATTATCCAAAGTTTTAAATTGAAAGAGCTCTTTGTAAGATGAGCTAGGAATGATCGTTTGTTTGTGTTTTAATGGAATTGATTTCAGGAACAAGGTCTGCAGACGAGGATGAAAGGATGGCAGCGAGAATACATCAAAGAAGTCATCAACAATGGCCACTATCCCACCGAAGAAGAGCTCAGGGACATTGAGCGAAAGTGCGACCTCAGCCGCAAACAAGTTCGTCCAGAAATCCTCCTTTGGAATTTCCTGAATATTTGTTCAAGATCTCTGTCATATTTTGGGAATCCAAGATGATCGATATATATCAAAACCCTCCATCTTCGAGAGGGGGTTTTCAAGTTTTCTTATTCATTATTGAAAAATTCACGCGTCAAAGTTGAAGAAATTAAAAATTCAGAAATGTTTTTCCAAGCATTTGTTTCAGGTATTACGATTCATTGCCAAGCGATTGGTGAATCCCAACCGCAAGCCGCGGATCAACCACATAATCGAGAAGCAGAAAGAAGTCGAAGAGCGCGAGGAACGCGAGACTCTAAATGGCAATCATTCACCCGTGTAGCCTTCATCTTGCCACCAAAAATCAAATGTTTTGTACTATAAATTATTTTTTTTTACAGTCGCCCACATTTCTTAAACTATTTATTTTTCGGTGGCGCATGGTCAGCGAAATCTGGCGAGGATATTATTATGCGCTTGCACAACAAAAGCGACAAAAATGTAGATAAAAAATTAACAGAAAGACGGAAGCGATTTTCTCCACGTATAGAAAGGTGAATAAGAATGAAAAAGGAACGTAAACGACGCTCGGGAAATTCAAGAGCCTATTTTGAGCGATTCTTATAATTTTAAGAATTGATCTCATTTCAGTGCATAAATTGAGTCGAAAAGGCAAAAAATTTTGAAACGAAAAAAAAACTTCTAGGTAAGGCAAAAAGGCAAAACTCGAATAGAAAAAGTTATAGTCAAGTTGGATATTCACGAAAAACTCGCGATCGAACCAATGTAATTCAGAAGCAATTTTTTCGGAACCTTACAAAACATAACAATTCAAACAGGCAGCGGCTCGTGAGAGTATTAACTGAGTTCGTCTCATGGAGAAGGACAGAGGGGTTAGGCAGGAAGAAAGGACGCGTCTGGTCGACGGCCATTTATAAAATTGAAAAATAAAAATAAAACAGGTCTGACAGTATCCGCAGAAGGAAAAAAAAACAGAAACAGAAGAAGTTTACGGGACCTATCAGCACAAAAATAATCAAGATCATAAAAAGGAACCCATCAAGGCATAATTGAAGTCTTTCATATGGAAAACGAACAAAATTAGGGCCTAAAAAAGGAAGAAATAACCCAAGAGCCACATTGTGATGTACCCGCCAATATTTTGTGCTTTCTGTGCTTTTGAAGTGCGAAAGTAGAAAGAGGTCACAACTTCGTGCCTCAAAGCAACCGGGGATTCAAAAGTACCAAAAACTGAGTGACAAAAAATGTAAAATTGTGCATATGATAAAAAAAAGATGAGAGACATTAGAAAAATGAAGGAAGTATATTTTTCAGACAAAGGTCGATGTAGAGCCCTTCTCAGGTCGCTCTGCCGGCATCAGATTCTTTTGTGGCACATATTGACCTAAAAAAAGGATTTCATTGATGATTGATGCTGAATCGGAGATTATTTCATCTATAACAAGTAATTCTGAAAATTAGACAAAAGACGTTTGAATCTACTGGATGAAGATTCTCAAAAGATCATTCTTTCTTGTTTTCGTGAGCGGACGCTCAGTTTCCTAGCATTTTGAACTTCTAGTCCGAAATTAAGTTAACTTAATATGAAAGGTAATTTTGGAAGATAGGTTCTCATTTCTAGTCCACAATTTCTAGTCCACAGTCAAAAACGAACCGATGAAAGATCCGTCCTCGGTGAAAACGCCAGGATCCGTGTCGCCGTACTGAGCCATGCTGTCAGTCTCCGAATCGGCTTTGCTTCCAGTCAGCGACCGTTTCTCCTCGTCGTCACTGAAACCCATCATTTGTCGTTTGTTTTTCAGACCGAGACACACTTTTTGTATTCGCCAAAATGAGATTTGCCGAGGATGGGCTCGCGACCCTGCTCCCGCTCCTTCTCCGACACGGGATAGTTCTCTCCGCGTTGGCGCATTGCCACGCAGATGATGCAGCAGATGATGAGCAGCAGCAGCAGGATGAGGAGCAGCAGAAGAAGGAGCCAGAAACGGGCGGAGCGTGGCGATCGGCCAGTCGTCGTGATGTGGTTGACCGGGGAATAGGCACGAGTTTCCGTTCCATCTGGCTGCTGCTGGAGAGCCGCCACGCGGACGTCGTACCTCGTTCCTGGCTGCAGCTCGCCCACGTGGACCATCAGCGCGTTGTCTTCTGAAATAGGCATTGAATCATTTTTCATCATCATCAATCCAAACCTTCAAGTCTGTCAATTACTTCTAACATAGGAACCAACTACTTACGTAATGGATGCAAATTTTCAGTCCAGGTCTTTTAAAATCTTTTTATTTCTAAAAATCTCGCTAAACGAAATAGTTCAGGAATCTCCCTATCAGAAGCCTATAAAAATTTGAAACAGATCCAAATACAAATACCAGTATCAGAAAACTTTTTTTTGGTCGGAAGGACAACACAAGATATTGGAACATAGTTCGTTATACCAAATAAAAACATTTTGGTTTTAAAAACTCTCAACTATTTTTTTTTTGAATAGTATTTTTGATAGTTTACTTTTCACACGTCTACGATTGAAGATAAACTTTGAATCAGATTTTTTCGGGCGCTAATATCCTTGCTGCAATCATCTTCCGAAATTGCGTTTTCCCTCATAAAAAGCACCAAAATCCTGAACTCTTCACTTCCAGACTCACCGTTCTGCGGAACGGACTTCCACTCGGCCTCGCCATCTGGTTTGTACTCGACGGCGAACGTGTTTCCGACAGGACCGCGTTTCTCGGCGTCAAACTCGGCAGGTCGGAAGGAGACGTTGAAGAAGTCGTCGCCGATTGCATTTTCGACGAGGCTCGGCACTCCGGGATCAACTGAAAAAACTGTCATTTATTTATGTCATAAGTTTTCTCTGTTTTGAAAGTTCTTCAAAACATGATAATTGCGTATCGAAACTCTGATTCAGCATAATTTTCAATTTGATCATACCCGGGAAATCTCCTAAATTTCTCAAAAAAGGGCTCAAATGGGGTTTCATAAAGTAACTCGGCTGTTTTTTTTTTCCCACAAAACACCATGTACGGTCGGTTTATCTTTTGTCTTTATTGTATGGAATGATGCTAGAGTGCATTGCTTTTCAAAAGCCACCACAAAATGTATTGTTGCTGAAGTATTTTGCAAGGACGCCGAGAGAACGAAAAAAAAAGGATTACGTTTCACGGGCCGACACACCTGCCCATGCATGTAGCACTGAATTATCCAATAATACACCTCTCTTTACTATACACTTTGGTTTCCCTATGTTCAACCATTCCGCAAAACAATGAAATCTATTTCCAATATTTCAAAATAATCGATCGTGAAAAGAAAAAATGCGAAAAATGGCTATTATTATATTATCCAAATAAAAAATATTAATAGTTCAATCATGAAAAATATAATTTTGGAGCTGCAAAATGTTTTCAGGATAGTGTTCTCTATTTTGCAGTCTCTGCACGATGAGCTTTTTTCGGAATTTTTTTGGCCTCGAAACAGAAAGGGTGATTTCTCTTCCAACTCATTCACCACGAGAATTCTTCTTCCCAGTAGCAAAGTAATGGCAGCTTCCACAAAAAACGGCTGGAATCGATGAAGAGGCGAAGGAAGAGCTTCTTCGTCAATTTCCAACTAATCCGCTCCTGGACACGTTTTAACATATACAAAGCTTTTGCACCAAAAACATCGCTCCGAACTTCATTTAGTACAAATCATTCAATTTGTGAGCGGAGATCTTAATTCTCAGTTTTTCAGTTTAGAAAAATAAAATTAATTTGATGACAGGACTTTCATTTCAGCCTTGTCAACATTTATAGTCTTTGGTTTGGAAATCGAAAGTAAAATAAATGGAATTAGGTTCCAAGTAAGCTTGCGTCCGGAATTCGAACGTGGCTTCTTGAAGTGGAATTAGAAATGAGATGGGGCCGTCTCGATTCTCATCAAGAAACATTTCGTTCAGTAAGTCGTACTCTTCTGAGCAAACACAACTTCCAGTCTTCAAAGGATTATCGACTGCGAAATCCAATCTCGTAATTGGAAGCGAAGCGAATTTGAGAAACGAATAGAGAGACTAATTGGTTGGCTTAGACTGATTTGTTGGCACCTGGGCAACGGTGATTCAAAACAAATTTTCTATGCAAATTAGACCGGAGAAAATGTAGAAAAAGAGGTATATCGAAAAAAGCCCGTGAATATAAAATAATGAGTTTGAATCTGAAAGAAAAATGACTGAAAAATGCTCAGAAAATTTGAATAAAAAAGAAAGATATTGAGAAAATCGCAAGAGAAGAAAAAAGAAAGAGTAACGATGCTGGAAGCATTATTCCAGCCTTTTTTTTCGGCGAATGTTTTCGGGAAAATTAAAAAGAAAAAGAGCTAAAATTGTATTTTTTTCAAAAAAATTTCAAAAATAAATTTTTTTCTGTCATTTTTTTGGAACACGCTAAGCCTCTTCATTCTCAAAATTAGAAAAGTCGTCTTTTTACCGTGGAATCGGCTCAAGGATCTTTCTAAATTATGATTTTGAAGCGCCTCGTTTTCAAAAGTAGCCTCGAAAGCGTCGGAGAAGACTGATGACGCTTTCAAACTATGAATGAACTAAATTGATCATTTCGACTAAAAACTGACTTGGACGGTCGAAAATGGAAACTGACCCGTTGCAAAAGGTTCCAAGTAGGTCAGTAGAAAGTATAGAAATCACGTGATGCAGAAGCATATCAATATTTCAGAGCTTCTCGAACCGCGCCAGTGTACTACCGCACGCTTCAGTGAGCTTTTTTTTGCTCGCGTTGCCTAGAGGCGTGAAAAGTAGAGGGAGGGGCTCAGGCGTCGGCCAGAGGTTCAGCAGGAAACAACTGAAAAGAAACTGCCGAGGATGGACAGGAGCTTGAATTAGGATGGCCAGCTGAGCCTCTGCCGTCGCCGGTTCTGCCTGAAGAGAAAGCTCCGCCCACTCGCGCTCCTTCTTCACCGCCGTCCTCTGCCGAGTTGCCGCACAACTCATTCTATTGCAATTTCGTGCTTCAAAAGGGCATTTTCTCTCGCCAAACATAAATATCCAGGCTGACGGACGGCAATCAACCACAGGCAAATTGTCCCGCTCTTTTTCTTCTTTTATTTATGACCTGCGGCAGGCCGCCTATCACAGCACGAACGCATACTACCCACTTTAGTTTCTTTTCTTCTCAGTTTTGTCCCGAAAATGTCCCGGAATGAATGAAAAGGTAATTTTCAGGAACGAAATGAGAAAAAGACGCGCCTGCGGCAACGTGCTCCGGGAGCGTTGTCGCGTCGCTACTGTTGGGGTCGCCCTCGCCGGCCTGCGTCTGCCCTCGGATCACGAATCGGTACGGCGTCTCGAAGTCCAATCCAGTCAGTCGCACCTTAATTGCCTTCGTTAGCCCTTTCTTTTTCAAAATGTGTAAGCCAAAAGGTTCTATTTCGCAGTCTTGCAACCTCTAGAGTGGACATTCAAGAATTAGAAAAAAATAAAATTGAGAAATTAATGGAACTTTTATATTAGAATTTTCGAACCCAGGACCTGTTACTTTTGCCAAAATTTCAGAAGTTCCCAAAAAATCGATGAATCACCCCGAAAAGTTATTCAACTCAAAAAAAATATTTTCTCCACATAGCTGAACTTTTTGAACATTGACAATCGTTTGAACTGTCATTTCTCCCACGAAATGTCATCGTTCTAACAGTGTCCCACCTAAGGGCGTGTTTGGGAGAAAAAGCATTTGATTGAAAAAAAGTGAGAAAAATTAGTAATAAGCGACTTGACTATAAATATTCAACTTGAAGGTTGCAAATTTCCCAAACTTTTCAAATCAAATATTTTCTGAATAACGCGTTTCCTATCCACAAAACTCACTTCTTTGGCTTCGGCTCCGATTTTGAGCCGCGGACACTCGTGCTCGACGACCTTTCTGTTTTGCGTGCGGCAGTACTCGACCTGCAATATTCTCGCTGCACTGAGACTTTTCTCATAATTAGAGATATCTGCAGCAGAAAATTCTAGCCCCGAGAATTCCCACGCAAAGGAATTCCCAGCGAACGGAGATTTGGACTTGAGATTAGAGCCATGGAAAGGGTTGAGGAGGACGAACTTCGTATCTCAAGAGTTTTCCGTTGGTTTGACGCGGCCTCTTCCAGACGAGCACCACGACCGCCTTGTCGTCGGAGTTCTTGGAGTTCATCGGATAGGCTCGCAACATTCGCACCGGCGAAGGGACTGCAAATTCGCAGTTTTGGATCGAAACAAACAAATTGTGAGGAACCTCTACAAGTTTGAGAAATAAATTGACTTTCTAATTTAGGAGGATGCTTACACAAAAGAAACAAATTTTTTGACTCTTTGGGTTCTTCTTTTCTGTTTTATGTCTTTTTGTTTTTTTCAATGTTTTCCAATTTATCCCGGCTAGATAAAATCAGATAAAAGGAAATCGAAAATACATCTGTCAAGTTATAAATTCACTTTTTGATGCAAAATAATCAGTCGAGTTATGAGACCTAGAGAAAAGTGAGCCAAAAAACTCAGCAGCGTTTTTCGGAAAAATTAAAACAACGCGTTTATTTTTTTGCAGTTTTTTTCTAAATTTCCACAAAAATGAGTAAATAGCACGAATTCTAAAAAAATTATGTTTTAATACTCTCATTGGAAAAAAATAAATCCTCATAGGAAAAGTGCCGTTTTTCCAGAAGCTCACCTCATGAAGGCTCAATTTTTGTAGCTTGATTTTCAGATATACAAAGACTTCGAAAAATCCCAGAAAAAAAAGACGACAGAATATTTTTCAATTCAAAAAATGCTTCTTTTCTATTTTCGAAAAAATTCGAAAAAATGCCGATAAAAGTTAAAAATCACCTCCTTCATCCGTTCGGAAATCGATCGTCGTACTAGGAGCGCCTTCATGAGCTCCGTTAGCAACCTAAAGATAATAAATAGAGGTTGGAAAGACAATGTTGGTTGCCTGAATGAAGGCGTAGTTGATGGTGTCGGGCTTGAGGTCGGTCAGAGTTCCTTGACTCGCGTTTGGACCGAAAACGACCGTCTTGCGTCGTCCGCTTGCGTCTCTCTTACGCATCGCCTGCAAAATCCCGGTTTTTTTTCTCTATAGAAACGATTATCAATTAGAGTAATGGAAAGGAGCGTAATTATCTCCGGTTGATTATGAGTCGGGATCGAATTCTCACCGGGGCAGAAGACCTCCTTCGTCGGAGTCGCAGCATCCGACGTCTTTCCGATTCTTCTTCTTCTTCTTCGGCCTCTTCTTCCGCATCGGAATCCTCGACCCAGTAGGTGACTTTGTATCCCGTGAAATTTCCGTTCGCCGTGCTCGGTTCGATCGGATCCCAGGCCAAAGTGACGGTCGTGCCGCTCTGGAAACAAAACAGGTTGAGTTTCGATCACTCAGTTAAAATTTGGAATAATATATTTGGCTCAGTCAACTGGAAATATTTTCTTGGTACCTTCTCGATGACGCGGAGTCCAGAAGGAATGCTGCTGGGAACGCCTTCGCCGGTTCTTCCTTCTACCGTCTCTGGCACGACATTCGCCTTTCCTTCGTTATTGACCGCCAGGACCTAGAAATTTCGGTTATTAGTTGCTCTTCTTCGATCTCAGAAAGTATTTACCTGCACTTCATAGGGCTGGAAAGGCTTGACGTCCTTGTCGTCGTCGAGAGTGACAGTGACGCGGTCAGCGAAAGGATCCGCAACTGGAGTTTCTCGCCATTCTCCCACTCCAGAATCTCCTTCTTTCGGACGGTACCTGGAAAGATTCTGATTCAGTGGGCTGATTGAGCAGAGTTCCTCTACTTGACAATGTAGTGGAAGTCGGCGCCGTTCCATTCTTCTCGGGGCATCGGTTTCCATTGAACGATCAGGTTTTCAGGACTCGTTCCACGTGCGAAAGCGCCGCCTGGGTTACGGTCAGGCTTCTTGGCCGGAGTATTGCATTGGTCCTTGACGCGAGTGGCCGCAGAGTCGCCGACGTTGTTGCGAGCCAAAACTCGGAAGACATACTGCAATATAATCACGTCGAATGATGCTTTCATTCATTTTCAGAAAACATCTTTGCTTTCTGAATGCAAGTCTTCGACGCCAAAGGCCACTCATGTAAAATAAGTTCGCAAGAAAAGAGAAAATATAAGTACAATTGAAGATAATAACATTCGCGAACTTCGAAATACACAAAAAAGCCTCACCTGTCCGAAAGGTTGCAGAGCGACCGTGGCTTTACCACGAACTATGCGAAGTTGATCCTCGATGACGTCGATGGGCCGCGCCGAAACGGGGACGGGATGCGTCCTCCACTGAGAGCCCTCCGTCTCGCTGTCCATCTGGTACTGAACCCAGAACTCGTTGACCGGCGAGACGGCGTCTGCCGGTTCAAGGTGTTCAAAGGTGATTTCGGCGGATTGCGAGGCCGGGTCACATTTGCTCACGTAGGCCGAGTTGACCGGCACAGGGACGTCTGCAATAGTAGTATTAGAAAAACAAGAGGGTTTCTTTTTTTCTGATCCACGGCATCATCATGACTGTTTTTCCGTTATTTTCGATTGACCCTTTATTTATTTTTTTCTGGTCATTTGTTTCCTCTTGAAATGAAAAACATTTTTCTCCAGACTATTTCAGACTAACGAAAAAAAGAAAATTTGGATGATAAATTACCTAAAAATATCTAAAAATAACATAGTTTCAGATTTTAAAAAAAAACTTTTTAGAGACATTTCTTCCATCAACTGCAAAATTTTTTAGCACTTTAGCTTTTGATTTTTTTATTCCACCCAAAAATCTTTTTTTGAAAAAAATATTATTTTTCGCGAAATGAGAAATGACCGTTTATCTGGATCTTGATCTCCTTCTCGAGCTTGTCGAGCTTCGTGCTGGCGACGCACTTGTACTTGGCGGTGTCGTAGTGCGTGGGATTGCTCACAACCAAAGAATGGTCGCTGTCCACCTGAAATCTCGTTCCAATGGTAACAAGTTCTGGGTGTTGCGGGAACCTTGTAGTGGCCGGAAGACAGGTGAACTTCGGGTAGCGGCTTTCCATCCACTTGCCATTCGTACTTGGCTTCGAGTCTGTGAAAATGAATACATTGCAAGACACTCCTAGATAACTAGTCTTTGAAAAGGTTCATTATGAACCATTGGGAACGTTTTTTTCTTGCCCCCGGTTGATATTTTGATGAAACTCAGCTGGAGTTCACTTTAGTACCTCCTTGTTCCAGAACATTGAAACAAATGTCTCGCAATAGATCTGGGTATTGAAGTTACGACGCTTCAAAGTTTTAAAACAGCCCTTTCTGTCATAATCTGCGTATTTTGGTAATTTTGAAGTTTCATAAATCGAAAACCAGGGCTACTGCAAGGCGTTTTTTCTTTTTCTGAAATCAGGGGGTCTTAAACTTCAGAAAAAAATTTTTCGGTGAAAAATTCAACTGGGGGCTTGAAAACGTTCCATAGTCAGAAAAACAGAAATAGATAGTGGATGTCTTATGGAAAGGAGTATGAAAAGGCAAAAAAAAAAACACGTTGCTTATGTTCTCTGAACGATTGCATTAAACTCGTCTGTTTGATTTTATAAAAAGTTAAAGTTTGTAAAATGGCATAAAGTTGTAATAAAGGTGGTGAAAGAACTTATTCTGACGGAATTTGCGTGAGGATACCAACCTTTCATCGACACTGGCACTGCAAGGAAGACGGATCGTTTCTCCAGCCATCCGAACTTCCTCAGACCTCGCAAAAGGCTCCAGTTTGGTCGCGTCTGAATTCGAATGAATCAAGATAAAAATAAGGAGTCAGATAGGTTTTTAGATGAGAGCCAAACTGACTTCTTACGAGAAGTTTGACGGTTCCACGAGCCTCGCCATATTTGTTCCTTCCGATACAGGAATACTCGCCCTCGACGTTGTTTGTCACGTCTGCAACTCTTCAAGTTCGAGACCAAAAAATTTTCGTTAGACAAACTCTTTTCTGACTTATCAAAGAAAATACTTAATAAATTTTGATATGTTAAGGAATTTTCTGTCCCCGAAAGATTGGCTGAAGAAAAAATTAGAAAAGGAGAGAATGAATTTTTTTAGTGTTCCAAATCGGACCAAAAAAAGACGTCGTAGAAGCTGACTCCTATCAGTTTTCTCTTCTGGTATAAAAAAAGTTATCATTGATGTAAGGGTCGTATTCGATTAATTGTTAACAAATGTGCCTTTTTTATTAATTTTTCGTTGGCCATTCCGGTTCCTTAACATGTACCCAGAAAAAAAAAAAAAAAACGAACTGTCGATGAGAAGTTTTCCGACGCCATGAGGGTTGGCGGGCACCTGAGAGTGAGGAACGCCTCCGAGACGAGGCGAGTCCCAGGAGATGTTGGCGTTGGGACTGGCGAAGAACTTGCACTCGAGGGTGACGGGTCGTCCGGCGACCGCCTCCACCTCTCCGGGCTCTGCCAGGAGCTGCGGCTTGAACGCTGCAACTCATATGACGTCATAGAGGACGTCGCACTTCGGAATACCCAGAAGGTTCAAGTAGAAGTTGGTCCAGACGTAGCCGTGCTTGTTTTCCGCCTTGCACTGGTAGACGGCGTTGTCGCCTCTGCCGTGAATGCCCTTCTTCACGTCGTAGATCGTCAGCCTTTTGTCCTCGATGATGTATTTCCCATCGCGGTCCGTTTTCTTCATTTCTGAGAAAAAACCTCGTAATTTAACAATACCGAGACCAAAAGATGGTTTGCAAAAAAACAAGACAGAAAATTTGTTTCAGAAATTGAAATAAGAACACTAACCAACGCCATTTTTGTAGAAAGTGACGGTTGGCTCCGGTTTTCCGCTGGTCGTGCAGTCGAAAGTGACCGTCTCGCCCTCGCTCGTGTTGGTGTTGGGAGGAGGACCGTCCGGCCAGTAAGGAGCAGCTGAAAAACACACAGGTATGGCTTTTTAACTTTCAAACGAGACATCAGGATGAGAATAAACGAAAAATCCTTCAAGAATCAGCGGCAGTCCTTTGGCAATTGCAAAAAAGTTATTTTTCGCTTCTCAAAAGTTTCGATTTCTAACTTTGAGTCATTGAAGTGAAAAAAAGTTTAAAAAACAAAAAAACAAAAAAATCTTCTCAAGAAATTACAATGACTCATTTTTTTAGCTAAAGAAAATAATAAAAAAATAAAGTAAAAAAAGCGAAGTTTTATGGATGATTAGAAAGAAAAGATAGAAAATTTCAAACTAGGATTTTTTTCTTTTACAATTATCAAAAAAACTTCGATCAACAGCAATCAGATCTGACTTTGATGAAACCTAAAAAAAATTAAATGACATCTTTACGAGGATCGGAAAAAAAGGTAATAAAAGGATTTTTTTTTTCACCAATAGCTTTTTAACGAACAGTCAACAATTGAGAAAAAAATCAAAAACAAAAAATCCAAAAAAATTTATCGCTAGAAAAAGATACCTCCGATTATTCTTTTCGATTTTCTATGGTCTCAGTTCAGAAAAAAAGAAAAGAAGAATGATACCTTCGACAATGACGTTGAAAGTGCGGTCGATGTCATTCTGAGTGGCGAACCGACAGTCGTACTTGCCGGACTTCTCCTGGGTCACGTTGAAGACGAGAGTCTTTCCGTAGGACTCGAATCGGTAGCCGTCGCCCTCGTCTTCGCTGATCTCGTGTCCGTTGTGGTACCAGCGGGGCTTCGGGGCTGGACTGAAAAAAAAAATACATGATTCAGAAAGTAAGATAATGGACTTCCTTGTACTAAAAAACCGATAATCTTTTTTAAAAATTGGGGAGGGGAAACAATTTTGGTTGGCCAAGTAAAACTATTTCTGAGAAAGAGGCATATTTTTATAACTAATGTCGATTACAGTGACACTTATTTCTCAGGCTAACGAAGTTGAGTTTAAATAAATACGTCTGAATTATTCAATCATCTTTTTCAAACCTAGAGCAAAAAAAAATTTTGAGAACAAACTTTTGAAAGCAAAAAATATAGGCAGCCCCGCAAAAACTTTTTAAAAACATAATTTTGAAGAAAATAATCTTCGCGTGAAACATTATTTTTTTATAATTCTTACAGAGGAAATGCAAATTAGATGCATACTGCCTTCTGATCCAAAAAATATTGTTAAAATTATTTTTTACATCTTCTCTGTCCGACTTATTCAGAACATAAATCAATGGTTTTACGTCCTTAAAGCTTTTTCTGAACAAAAATACTTATCCGATTCTTATCAGCGTCATTTATTTTCCCTTTGATAAACAAGAAGTTAATTTCCATTGCATTGATGTCCCATGAAAGGTCTCAATCACGTGAATGTTCCTCAATACTCCACCACAGCTTCATCAAGATCATTAAGGCTCGCGAAGAGCGCTAGAAAGGCCCAGGTAGTCGCCGTTAATAATGCGATAATTACTATTTTGGTCAGTGACGAGAGAAAGGCGGGCGCGCCATTTACGGACAACCTGTCACCCACACACACTCGCCAATAAATAAGCAAGCGAATCAATCCCAGTATCATGAAATCTCAGATCCAAAGAGTTACGTCTACCTTTAAGAGTGTATTTCCCTCAATTTGAGAGCTCCAGCAACAAACAAAAAATCGATAAGGTTCTGTGAAAAATATTGAACTTCATCTTTCTAGATGATTTTAAGAAACTGAATTCAAATTCCAAGCTATAAATCTTGTCTTATTCATGACTTCCGCTTTCTCTGCCAAAGCAAAAGAACTAAAACAATTTGACGCGTTCTCAACGCTCCCAAGAGGCAAAATCGAATCACAATTATCGGGTCGAAGTAGCGCGACAGCTTATAAAAGAAAATAGGCGTTCGCTGACACACTTAGGATCCGAAGTTTGTTGGACCACATATGTTCTCCTTTCGATTTTTGCCGTTCGCAAAGTATTTAGATCCACCCAAGAGCTTTTTGACTGGAAGAACTTTCGAAAGAAGTTGCACCAGAGAAAGACTTGGCAGCCAATCGACTGGCTGTTCCAGAGTCGTTATAAGAAGGCAAACGAGCCACCGCAGTTTTTATTTCCGACCCGAAAGCGCAAGGCTTCGTATATTGGGGTCGTGGATGCCTGATGAGTGAGGAAGGAGAAGAAGAAGAAAAGCTTTAGAAGAAGAGCAGGTCTCCAAGGAGTTGCCTGCGCATTTCCACAACAACTACGTGAGGTCGCGCACCACAACTCGAAACATTTCATAAAACCAGAAAACGTCAGGCTTTCTTTCCATTGAAATATGCTTTGGGTCCGACAAGTGTTAAAACTTCTTCTATTCATGTTTCTTTTCATTCGAATGTAGCTGAAGCCATGTTTTTCTCAAAACAAGCTTCTCAAGCAAGCACACCAGCCTCTTTCAATATAGAAAAAGATCCAAAAAGTGTTTTCAAAGTTTCAGAGCCATCTCCTTTTGTTTCGAGCTCATTTTAAGGGAACTTAGATGATCCAATTAATGCTTCATTTCATTTCCGGCTTCTGTTCTCCCGATTTTCTCGTCATGGCGTATAGCTTTTCCTGGAAATGGCCAGCAGAACGCTTTGGATGGGAAAAGGCGAGACGTGTTCCCACACTTGATGGGAGTTGTTGTTTCAGGGGATGAAGGGGCACGGCATGACATTCGGCGGAAAAGAGAATCCGACGAGGAGACACCAAGAAGCATGAGCTCTGGCTCGGAACCTGGCACCAGCCGTTCCGCGCGGACGACATTTACCTCTTCCTTGTTGGGAGCCGACCAAATAAGAAATCATGAATCTCCAAATCTCAGAGCTAAGATTGTGCGGAAAACAACTAGCAAATACAAAAGCTACCTACAAATCCAGCTATTGTTTTGCATATAACTTATCATTTTTTGAGATAATGGGTCAATTGATATATTTAATCATTCATCCATCCTTCATGACCCCTCCTACGTCATACTTTTTAACCGATAGATGGAGAACTCAGCAGAAATTTGCAGAAGAAAAAGAAATTTGCTGAAAGTTGAAAAATTTGGTAAAAATGTGAAAAAAAAAACCAGAAATGTCTTATGACCGTCCCTTCCTACTTATTTTGTCTTCAGAAAGATCAAATGACCTTTTTAGTACAGCGACTTCATATCGATTGTTAAAAAAATAGAGTTTGAGAACCGCATAAATTATTCGTACCAGAAATTCTGGAGAAGAATCTCAACTAAAAGCGTTTGGAATTTGAAATCAAGTAAAAAAGAAAAAAAACTGGAAATGGTAGAAAAACGGACTATCCGGAAAAGAAGCAGTGGAGCTTGTGCTGGTTGCCCTGAAGAGCGATCGGAGAGCTCTGGTTGACGTACTGCTCCGTAGGTGGCATCTGCGTCACTGTAATGAAAAAGAATTGAATTGTATACTCTATTTCTCTTTTAACTTTTTTCTTGCGAATATTTATATTACATCTGCAAATTCTGTTTCGTTCAACGGAGTATTTTTCAACACTCATGTACACCTTAAAAAATTTCCATCCAACATTTATTCAGTTCATTTTCAAAGTTTTTTCTGGCTGGCCATAGATAACTTTATTGAAAACCTGGTACACTATCAAAAAAGGGCTTTTTCGATCGAATTTTTTTTCCTGCTTGAAATTCCTCTACACTTCATTTTTTGCTTCTTCCCCCTTCTGGCGCACATATACTGTGACAAAAAGCCTCAAATGTACTTTTTCGTGGAAAGGAAAGAGATCAGGTCGACCGAATATAATTCGACAATACTTTCTGTGGTAACTCAGAGTGTTTGTTTAAGTGTTTCCTCTTTGCAAAGCGTTTTGCGCAAAAGCTAATCAAATTGTTCTTCGTCGATGTTTGCATTGAAGTGTTTCATGAATCAGAGAAAAAAAAAAGTCGCAACACAGGCAATAAAAATGTTTAGATCTTCTCGACTTCCGAACGTGATCTGAAGAAAAGAAAGACTGGAAGATGTCTCTCTAATCGTTTGTCTCTGTGACCCAGAAGAGCCGCCTTCCATGATAGGCCAATCTAAGGACGCGGCTTTTCCCAAGACACGCGGCTTTCCGTGACAAGTTATATTTTAAAGACGGCAGAACGGACGCGAGTGTCGTGTTCGAAACACTTCCAATGGACGCCCCAGGCGACATCTGCCATTTTGTGCTTGCTTCCGCGGCCATGGAGCCTCTCGCAGAGCCTTCGTTTGTGCTCACTCGAGTCTCGGCTCTCTCCGCCGTCTCTTCGGTCCATCGTCTCATCTATTTATCTCTATCTCCCCGGTTCTCCATGGCGCTGCCCTTAGAAATCCGTCCACAAATCGCCACCAACTCCAACAAACTTTTTTCGATTGCTCTTCTGGTCCTTTGTGAGAATAGTTGAGAGAAGAAGAAAACCGACTAATACTTGAATGAGTTGGGAATTCCCGCCAAGACCTTTTTTGTCAAATCCTGAAGGAGTGGTCGTTTGCTTCAATTGGTTGGGCTGGTGTGAGAAATCGTAGAAAATAACTGAGAATTTTTCAAAAACTATTATTTAAGATTTTTTTATTCGAATTTTTGAATTTATTTTTCAGACAAATATTTAGTTTTTAAGATGTTTTTTTCCATGGAAATATAGCATTTGTGGATTTCTACAAGAAATTGAAAATATCCTTTTTCTCAGCTTAGATATTATTCTCTAAACTTTCACATTATCGGTTTTTTTGTGACATAAAGTGCCACACGTCTCAGTTGGAATGAGTGATTGATTGGAAATCCATGATTCAGTTTTTAAAAAAAGCCAGAACAAAAAGTGAGCAGCTTGTTGATATTTACGATGCTGCATCTCGGCTTACCGACAGCGAAAAACAAAAAGAAACAGCACAGACGTGAGATATTACTGCACCTGGGTGTAGATGGATACCAACACATCTATCAGAGAAAAGCCGCTGGAATAGCCGGCTGGCCTGGTCTGGCCAGACGTCGTCAATAATCCTCCACACGTTCGCTGGCCAGTCCAAAAAGACGTTGGCAGACGATCAAAACAGCCAAAACAAGCCGAAAGCGGAGAAAGGAACCTTGAAAGGAAATAAAGTACAGTCGGATGGTTCAAACGAACAACAACTGAACGATGGTTTTCCATGTCCACCGAAAATTTTACTCTCGATTCTTCACCCCATCTCAAGCTTTTTTAAGCTTCTACCGAGGGATTAAAAAAAAACAAATACAGCACTTCTAGTTTGCCGAATACGACTAACGGTATAATATGAAAATAAATTCTTCACTGCCTATTTGATTAAAAAAAGAAATTTAAAAAAAACTCAATAACTACTTTCTGAAAGATATTTTTCAACGCTCATTTCAAAATGAGTAATAACCTCACAACACCCGTCACAGCTGCTCTTGAACGAAGCTTTTACCTGACTTTTCGACTGGCGGAGGAGGCAGAGGAAACAAAAAACTCAAACAGAGAACAACTAGGACAGAAGAAAAGAAGATCCTCTCGAGCACATATCGATAACATCAGCTATGAGTAACCAACAAAAAGATAACTTTTTCAGAATTTTCCTTATTTTTCCTGTTTCTTCGACTCGAAGCGCCGTCGCCAACGGTTGTTGAGGTTTTTCATCGATCGCTACGCAACCCGTAACAAGTCGCCCAGGTGAAATTGCAGAGGCCAAAGGGCCACCGCGCAACATCGAAATAGTCCTTCTCTCTCTACCATTCAATGGAACTGTCGTTTGGAAAACACACGGAAGCGGGGGAAAGAATGCACGTTCTCAAGGAAAAACAAGCCCTTTTAACGATTGAAGAACAGGAGAAAGCTCAAAACAACTTAAAGACGGAGATAAGAAAAAAGTAACAACAAATTCAGTTTTTCTACGGAGAGAAATTTGAAGAAAACTAGCCAGAAAACTTTTTTTTTATATTTTCGAAGAGCTCCTTTTTCAAAAAATGCTACAGAGAGTGTCACTAAACAGTAAGAAAGCACTTAATAATTTTTTTTTGAAGTGTAAAATAAATTTCATATTTAAGCATTAAAATATCGAAAAAAAAATCACGGAAATTTCAGAATTTGAACAGTCAACTTGCTTCTGAACTTTTGAAAGTTTCAGAATAACTCCTCGGAAAACCCTCTGAATAATTGATTGTCTCATTTTATTTGGAATCTATGTTTACTGTTACCGCTATCGTTGCCCTTCCCACATCGTTTTAAACAGTCTTTCACAATTTAATCATCCCCTCAATGTTCTAAAAAAACAAATATATAATGAAACTCGATGAAAAAGTCTGTACCATATGGCCGAAAAGAACATCAAAATGAAAAGAGAAGAAAACTTACGACTACGGCGCTTGTTGTTGGTGATCTGCAGGCTGAACTGGTTACCGAACTTGTAGTCCTTGAGCTCGATGTTCTCGGCGGTGCACGTATAGTAGCGGTCCGACTTCAAATCCGTCTCGTTGACATAGTGGAAAAAGAGGGTGCCCTACAAGGCAACAACCGTCAAAAACTCACTAGAAAGGTCAGCTGCAGAAGCAGCAGCAGTCCCGCCAGCAGCATTTTCAGATGGCAATTAATCCAGTCGCGCGCAGAAATACCCGAATATCAACTGTTTGTTGAGGTCATTGATGTCAGTGAGCTTCCGAATTTTTTCAGTTTGGGGCCAAAATTTATGCAATCGAGGAGGAGAAACGGAGCAGAGCCTGCTGCTGGACGTTTTGCGGTGGTAGAAGGCAGGCAGACGCTCTCGCCAGCCGCCGTCCCACTCTCTCGGCTTTGTCTTTTCGTCCTCGCTCTCTCTATTTTCACACGTCTCTCCTCCGACTCCGCCCAGTTTATCTTTTGACTAGAATTCTCCTTTTTTTCGGCCAAAACTTGGGTATTGTTTACAAACAAAAACCAACTGAGCGTCCAAAAAAAGGCTTCAAATTAAATCAATTTTTTGAAAACTTTGATTATTGCTAAACTAAAAAAATACTTTTTCTATTGAGATGATTTTTATTTTTTTATTTTTATATTTTTTTATATTTGAAAATAAAAAAATTCTGAAGGGCAAAAATTTGAAAGAAAGAAAAAAAATAAAGTTTTTTTCACTATCGAACTAAATTGAAGCGATTGAAAAAAATTCCTTTTTTTCTTTATATCTCGAATTGTTAAGAAGGCTTTTTTTATCGATTTAATTTTTTTCGAATAAATAATTTTGTATATATATATTCATATATTCCTAAGCTAAGGTGAAAAATAATTAATGAGGTTTTCCTCAAAACTCTGATGGAAAATTCCTAGAATGTTTCTGTTTTCCGTTCTCGCGAAACTGACTCACTTTGACCGAGAAAAGGCATTACTAAGACGTTGAATCAAGCCACCTCTGGGTACTGACAGCGTCAATTAGCTGCCGAGAACGGGTGGAGAGAAGTTTTCGTGTTATTCACGCGCCGAAACCTCAATTGCGAACCTCGAGACCCACGCAGGAACACAATAGAGGCGGTCTATGAAGGCCATATGCGTGTAAAAACGAGTCATTATTCTTTTTGCCCTCGGAGTTACCTTATTTGCCCTCGGTTACTGAGATGTGTACATTGCGATAATGAAACTTGGGGCGGAATCGAGAAAAACTTGGATTCGGCAGAATAAAATCAGAGCTCGCGCATATTTTTAAATGAGAGTTCAGAAATAAATTACCGCCTCGTTGCTGGAAATGTGGCTGCTGCTGATCGTTTCGAAATGACCGGGCTCTTTTCCCATCAAAATCCAATAAACTCTGGAAAAAAGATGATATCGACCTCGAAAAAAGCCTTCGATAACCTAGCACTGGGATTACTTGCTGGAGGAGAGCAATTTCTGGAGTATGGATCTCCGACCTCGACCATCACCACCTCAGGCTCGGCTGATGCGAAATGTCGAATCCCTGCCAGAAACTTTATTTGATAGGAAATCTAATAACAATTCTTTCAAGTATCAGAGTTAATGATGAAGTTTTAAAATAAGGAAAGAGAACCAAACAAAGTTGGTAAATCAAAAATTTTTTGCAATCAGTTAACGAGAAATTTTTCGGGAGTCCAGCTGATTTGGTAGAATATTTCTTCAGAAAAATCTTAAAAAAATTCGTTCTCCTACTTTCATACTATACTATCATGGCTTTGAACGATCTATTCCTAATACCGGTTTCCTTGAAGAAGATAAATCCATGATATTTTTCCTAAATTTGAATACAATCAGGTTAACGTTCTTAAATTTTTTTATCCTTTTTGCATGTTCAACAGTCCAGCAAGTATTTAGGATTTTTTTTTTAAATATTTTTTCGAACCAATTTTTCCTGATACTTCTATGAAAATATTCAACAGAGCCCATTAATTACATTTATACTTTCTTTCTAAATCGAATTGTTTTTAAAAGGAACTTTTTCTGCTTTTCTTCCCGAATGTATGCCCTTTTAATGAAAATTATGTGAGAAAGAATAAAAAATGTTCTTTGTCTAGATAATGAAAGAAACCTTGCTTGATACTTTGAAGTGGAAACTGTCGTTCTCTGAACAATTAAATATCAATAAACGCGAAGACGTGAAAAAACATATGACGTCTTCATTTCTATTCAATCAACGTAAGAAAAATGTATTCAGTAGATCCTCTAACGGTACCCTGGTTTCTCATGAATTTCAACGCCGTTTTCAGTTCGGAGAGCTATTATTCATCATCATCATCACATTCGTTGGACTCGCATCAATTTACATTGGCCTATGGTTCACGCACTTGTCAAAAAACGGAAACGACCGGATTTTCGCCGAGAAACTACAGCTGAAAATCAACAGTGAGTTGAAAAAATAACAAAAATATATATCCGGATTACTCGTTTTGTTCAGTGGAATGAAAAGAGAAACATTACTATCCCTCCATAATCCAATAAGTACAATTAAAAACAACCGAGAATAACTGTAACAATACGGACCGAGGTGTTTAGTTCATTCATCTGGGTTCTTTCGATAATTGAAGAATACCATTTTTGATTACGCTAGTATTTTTTTCAGAAATAAAACAACCGAAAAGGAAGAAACAACCGAGGAAATCAGTTTCGACTTCGAATAAAAGACTTACTTCTGAGAAATCAGCTTCCTCAGCTAAATCAACCGACTTGACATGAGAAGGTCGCTTATAAATGCATTTTTCCTTTTTTCAACAAAATGCACTTGCTCTTTAAAAAGTAGGTCTACAATAACTATTCAGTTACGAAAACAAGTGATGAAATGAGTAATTTTTTCAGAAAACAATGAATTTTGTGAACCGGATACCTAGTGGGAGACTGAATAACTTTCAAATCAACGTGAAACTGAAGATTCATTCTAACAAGCCTTTGCTTAATTCCTCCACAATATCGAAATCAAAATATTTTTTTAATCGATAAATTGATCAAAGACTCGGCCTTGAAGCTGGAAGTGATTCTCTTCTGATTTAGAGTTATCAGAAAAAGTCATCTAAAATATGATATAACTCAAATAATGGTGAATTTTTCGAACTTAATAGCTTCTTCGCAAAGAAAAGTTTTTTGAAGACGGAAAGTTCATTGCAAGATTCAACAAGATCGAAAAGTATTTATCCGATTCCAAAAAAAGCTTTCTTTTATGTGATTTCAAAATTATTCGATAACTTATTTCGAAAAAAATCTCAATGCAAATTTTTTTCAGCAGCATTTTTTTACATGCATTTTTCAAGTTTTCAGAACGCCAGAAATAACTATTCTCAACTTTATGTCTCAACATATCTTCATTTCTGGTAGATTTTCATGAAATTAAAATTATAACAAATGGACTGCTAATTTCAATCGGAAAAAGAACCAACAGGTTTCCTGGATCCTCGTAGGCCGGTCGACGGCGGTTCCGTTGCTGTTGCTCGCCTCGCACTGATAGAATCCAGCGTCGCTTTCGTCGAGCCGGGAGAAGACCAGGCTCCCTCAAATATTCCAAATCATTTACTGAAAATTTTCCATGAAACCCGGATCACTCCGTTCTTAACTTTATGAAAACTCAAACAAAAACCCACAAAGTGGGCGCAAGTTTTTATAGCGTCATGCATGGGAACTTTCTGAAGCGTATCTCAGGCATTCTCTGAGGTACTCAAGACGTTCTCAGAAGCAACAATCTGAGCAAAATCTTATTCTCAATGAATGCGGCTTTAAGGTCAAGATAAGTCAACGTGAAGCGGTTGTACGAGGCAATCTCAAATGGAGCACGTTTTTGAATCTTCCCCTTTTGAAAATGTCAAAAAACGGAAGATAATTTCCAAAAAAACATCGGCATCAGTGAACAGAGTAGTGCAAAAATACGCATTTTTTTGTTATGGACTTAGAATATGTCGGAAAACTTTCTAGGGCAAACTCGAATGCATTAGAAGGCTGAAATTTGCAATGCCCAGCATTCTGTGAACAGATTTTTGTTCTTTTTTTTCTGCAAAATTTCTAAATCACGTACATGTGAAAGCTATACTTCAATGTAGAAACAAATTGAGATCATGGTGAGAAAAAAATTAACCAAAGACTACAGAATTAATAAGATATCATTTATTACCTTCTCCAGGCTTTTGCACAACTTTTTCTGGAAACATTTCGGGTTCGAAGACCTTGCCATCCTTTTTCCAACGATAACTGCAAATCAAAATGAATTTGAAAAATTTTCAACTTTTCAAAGTCTGAATATTTGGCTCACTCAATTCCAGCTCAATCAGGAACTGGTATAAGATCTTCGAGGTCTTTTTCAGCAATAAGTTTTATTTGGATTTTGTAAAAATCTCGCTTTAAATTCATGTCAAAACTAAAAACTTGAACTTCAGAACAAATGAACATAGATAAACATGGTCCTAACGACAGAAAATAAAAATATTTATATCAGTAAGAAAAAGGTTGAAAAATCAGACCTTGGTCTGGGGCTGCCGTTCGCTTTGCATCGAATCGTTTGTTCGAGAAGGTTTTCGGGAGTTTTTATCGCCGGCTCATCGACCGACTTTTCTATTTTGTAGAAGACTACTTCTGGATTCGGCTCGTGGACAAATCTAGGTGGGGTTTCGATCGCAGACCAATCGATCGTGGCGCCTGCAAAGTTATTCATTCAAGTCAATCAAAGCGGTATGTGCGGAACCTGGAAAGAAGAAAGATTATCAAAAACTTTTTTTTAAAAATATGATTCTTTCAAAAAACTAGGAAAAATTTTTGAAGTACTGGATTTGGCTGATTAAATGGATAACTATCCTGAACTCATTTAATCAAATACATCTGTAGCAATTCTGCGCGAAAAAAAACAGCTAATTAGTATTTTTTTCACTAAAAAGTTCTTTCGATTCTGCAACGGTCACAAAATTTTTTTTTACGATGCGAAAACTACTGACTGAAATATAAAATAAATTGGAAAAGCTATATTCATCGCTTAAAATTTACAATCTAACAGTATGCTTCTACATTTTTTTTTCTCAACAAGTGATGAAGTATTTGATCGAAAACTTAAAAGTCTGAATTACCTGAGCACACAAGTGCACATAACGAGAAGAGGGTGCCATAAAGGCAAGCGGCGCCCATTGATGTCCACTGTGTATCTGAAACAAAAAGCATCCAGAAATGTTCTCACAAACAAGAAAAAACACGAGAAACTCTTGGAAACTGGTATTGGGAAAAAAAAAATTAAAGACGCTTCTAGAGTTTTTTCGAGGGCTCTAAATTTAATTGCAACATAATGGGAGGATTAACGTAAAAAAATGCAACCAGAAAAGAATCTTTTACAAAACGTCATAAAATGACGGAAAAAAGACTTTATCAAACTGAATCAACATTCACAGTACAAGAAAAAGATCAACGATTCACAGTCGACAGGCAGGTCAAATGGATTCGCCAGAAGTTTGACGCGTTAGAGGTTGTTAAACACATGTTATCTTAAGGGCGGTATTTTCCTTCAACGTTCTCTCCATTCAAGTAAGATTTGATCTCACGCTAGAGCCAATTAATTAAAGAAAAAGAAAGAAGAAAACGAAAAAAATCAAATGAAAAAAATAGTTTCCGATTTAAAATTAAACGTTTGTCTTGTAAATGTGCTCCACTGGGGTTTTTCAAGGAGGTCTCTCGAAAAAAACGCGCGGGGCACACACGAAAGATTGTTTTTTTAAAATTTCATAGCCAAATTTTTCAATTTAAAGGCATCCATTTTTCCGAGTCGAGGTTTATAAAAAAGATAGAAAGATAGGGCTTATATATTTTTTTTGCTCGCAAAATGAACAGAATCGTCCTTCAAAAAACTGCGTTTCCGTTCTCCTAGCCGATGCTTTTTTTTACTTCAAACGAGAATGGGCAAAAAGAAAACAGCTTTAGAGAAATCGGATTTCAGAAAGTCGCTTGGAAAATAAAAGAAAATCAACATCCACAGGACGCCATCTCAGTGGGAACGAAACGGATAAAACGGTCTCAGGAAGCGCGGATTAAGGAGCGAATCGGATCGAGATTTACGTGAGAAGGCATCGAATCGAAGGTATTCGGGAGAAAGAAAGAGTGATACGCGGCCGTGGGTGTCCATTTTTGGCAAGTCTGCGCCGTTTAACCTGTCACTGCGATATTCCAAAATGACGGCTTCACGCTTGCACGAGGCAGAAAATGATGCTTGCTCCCATCATGCCAAATAGTAAAAAGATAGCACCCGAATAGCCACAGCAACAAACTCTGGCCAAAGCTTCCGGAGTTAAAATCCGAAAATCGCGATTTGAAGAATTCAACTGCAGATTTAGACAAATTAATGACAAGAAGAGGCGTTTGGGCGAAAAAAAGAAAGAAGACCGCGCATCCTCCAAGATATCATTCATAAAAGAGCAGCCAGAAGAGGAGGGCCGCGAAATTTCGGAGGTCTTTCCCATTTACTCTCAATAATTTGCTTGTCGTTCCATTTCTCATATCCATCACTCTCGTACCCTTTTTCTCAGGTCCAAATGAGGCCAAGTGCTAATACTAACGTTCAGAATATCCATCCGAGGTGAACATCCATAAACTAGAAATTGAGTTCAGCGTTCACGAACTTGAAAAACAAAAAAAAAAGCTTCTCATCCATTCTCTGACCAATTGAATAACTTCGAACTTCTATCATTCAAAATTTATCTTCTTTGTGTCGCGGATCAGCTCTGTTTCGTAATGTGCACTAACCAGGTAATAAACGTAATCAATATAACACAAACGAGCATTTTTGCATTAAGACGTCAAAAAATAGGAAAGGGGGAATCTGAAAGACTATCTCAATAGTTTTCCTCCAGTACTGGAGCCACAGGGTTATAGACGACTTTGGTTGAAGCTAGTGACAAACTTGAAAAATGGGAACTGAAAAGAAGAAGTTTGGTGTCGCATCAGAAGTCTGAGAAAAACAAGCAGAAAGTGATTTGAGACTTCCTTGAAAAAAAAACTGGAAGAAAGAAAACGACGAAGACTTCGAAATAAATCTAGTGAAGCTGGATTCGAAATCAGTGACATTTGCATTTAGCTCAGAACTTTCAGGTCAAATTCAGGAAAAGATTTTTCAAGTGAAGTCTTCAGTCGAAGTGTTCGCTCTCATTCCGAGGCTTCCACCCAGAGCACGGTCCCCGGGCTCGAGCACAAGATCTACTACATACTGAGCTCGTCAAGACGCAACTGTATGGACTACGCGCAGAAGGACGAGGCGAAGAACCGTAAGACCATGCTTAGGGGGCGCAAAGCCCCGCCCCTTCACGCCACCAAAATGACGATTTTTTTGTTGCAGAAACGGTTTTGAGGCGTTTATACTAGCTAAAGCCCCACTTTAAAAATGAACTGTTTCTGTTGATCTATGTAATCGACAACGCTCTACAAGACTGAAAAAAATTTTTTTAAACTATGTAATTTTCAAAAATAAACGAAAAAAAGTAAGATTTAACACGAAAAAAACTGACAAGTTTCACAAAATCGTCGCGTTTCTGAAAAACCAAGTGAGGAACGCTTTCGAATTTTGAGTATGTTATACATTAACACTTTCTTTATTTTTTGAGTAAAAATTTAAAAAAATCTAACGACGCGAAAAAAAAATCGAAGCTTGTAAAGTGACACCAAACTTTGAAGCTGAAATGCGAAAAAAATTTCAGCGACATGGTATACTTTTTATTTGATTTAAAAACTCACAATGTGTTTAAAAATAAAAATTCAGAATGAAAATAATTATTGGGACAGCGAATCAAATTATATTTGGATTTTACCAAAACCTCCTTTTTTCGCCTGCCTCGTTGACGAATGAGAGAATAGGATCGCGTCTATACTTTTGATTATGTTATTAAGCGTTCAAAACTCTATCAATGGAAAAATTATGAAAAAAATCAAACGACGCGAAAAAAATAACGGCTTTGAAAACCTCGAAAAAATGGCAATTTTTTTTGAAATTTTGGAAGAATTCGTGCAAGCGTTCGTAGCTGTGTTTGCGTCAAACACACCGATGCGCACTTTTAAATGTTGCAGGAGCCGTTTTTTGGAGTCAAATTGCACATTTTCCTGTTTTATTTCGAAATAACATTATTTTTCATTTTTTCTTTTTTCCAAACCAAATGATAATAATTTTTCTGATTAGAAAAAAGAAAAATAAGCTGAAAATTCCTTCTGACCTTTTTTCTAAGTAGTTTTTTGATATTTTATCAAAAATTCTTATGAGGATTGTACAAAAGATTCATACCAAAACATGAAGCTCAGTTCGGACAACCTCTCAGAACAGAAAACCGATTTAAAAACGGTCCAGAAACGCGCAAAAACATTTAAAAAGAAAGCGTGCGGCAGCGGGTAAACCGTGAGATTTTGCCTCCAGTTGAACGCCGCGCGCGCTAGTTTTTTGGCCATAACTTTTTTCTTAGTGGAGCTTTTTTCTAAAACTAAACGGATTATGAAAATGGACAGTCTCCTCTATCGAACAGTGTAAAAAACATATTTTTTGGATCGTTTTGAAGAAATGGCTTGCGGACCCTAACCATGCTTTCAACTCTTTCGACTACTCGCTAGGACTTCTTGTTCGCCAAAGGCGGTTGTTCGTTATGGTTTTTAAAGTTCTTTTTCACCGCCTAGTCGATTACATCAGATTAAAACATAGAAATAAATGATTTGATTTGATGATTGATTGAAAAGGAAATCTGTTTTCGAGTTCAAAGGTCAACGAAAATTGAACAATTGGAAAAGTGCATTCAAAATCACAACACTGGCCTTTTTTGGAGCAAACTTTTTCCCACGGGTTGCTCGCTGGATTCAATTTGCTAAGAAGACGTCGGAAATTAAATATACGCCCGAGGCGCCAAACCCATCGTATCGTGGCACGTCACGCTGTCTAAATAAGGTCTTGCCAAAAAAATTTGAATGAAGATCTCAAAACTTTTCCCGTAGTGACTTTACTCGAAAGACTTTCAGTATAAAAAAAAGAAGCCTCTCAGAAGTTAATGATAAAGAATCACATTGAATTGAAAAAAAGTTATTTTATGATTGCACTAATTATTAAAAAAATATTTTTCTGTCTTCTCTACAATAAGCTTTTTCTTGTAAATAGAGACTAAATGAGCTGAAAAACCAAAAAAACAATATTTGACCGATTTAAGAGTTTTAAAACTTTAAAAAAATTAAATTCAAGTCTATGTATTAATAGGGACCGCGAAGGTCCGCCCACTTGCAGGGGTCCCTTTTTTTCTCGCTCTTTTTTCACATTTAACGGGTGAATTTTCCAAACTTTTTTTTAATTGAATCTCACTGTTTCAATCTATAGGTTCCATTCAATTGTTTAACTGTGCTTTCATTTTCGGAAAATCGGTAGCGATCCCTATCTATATATAAATATAACACAAAGAATTCATCTGGAGAAATGATTGAGGTTTTTATTTTCCAAGAAACGACGCAAAGGGAATTCACAGAAGATCGGCAAGATAAGAAATTCTTGAGAAACGTTGAAACGAACAAAAATGCGCCAAGATTTCTATTCTCTGTGGGCGTTTGGATGATTCAACGAATCAATGAACAAAAGGCACTCAAAAAAATTAAATAGAAACGGAAGTCTAACAAAATTCTTAAAAAGATCTGGAAGTATTGTAAAACGTGTTATTCGCAATTTCATAATATCAGTTGAGACTGACTTATCTTCAATTTTCAAAGAGCAAATGAAAAAATGCTGGAGCATCTCTACAGAAAAACTGAAAAACCCGCGTTTTATAGAACTGGATGGTTAGTTGTGGACAGATTTTTTTTTCTATTGCCGGACCCTTGGTTTGTCTTTGTTTGTGGTCCTGTCGACCAAAAAAAACCTTTTGTTTCTTTTCAAGCCATCGATCGATGTACCAGTGCTGCTAGTTTCGAAAATATAAAAGGGGATCGCTTGCCAGGTGCTCGAGAACCTTTTTTAGGTTTCTTTTTTTCAGCAGATGGGCACGTTTTACTCAACTGGATTGCGAGATTAGTATTACCTTCGATCCCAATCCGTTTCGAAAAATTGGTTTAAGTGTCATCATTTGTTAGCTTCAAACTCGAAATTTCGAGATTTCTCCCACCCAGTTGAACTTTTTTGAACTTTCTATAATTTATTTCTTTCAAAAGAGCTCGTTTTCAAAACAAATACGTTGAATCATAGATTTCATCGTTTTATTTTTTGAACTATTCACTACTTGGTTCAAATTTTGAACTGAAGTTTCAAAAAATCCAAGAAGCGGGAATTTTCCGCTCACACCTTACTAAAGGCAGATGCTAAGAAGCAAGAGCAAAAAAAAAAAATAAAAGTTCAGAAAATGAAAAAAGATCATTACATTCCAAAGAAAAACACGAAGTGATAAGCAAACAAAAGAAGAGAGGGTTGACAAACAAAAATTACGAACCATCGTAAAAAAAAAATAAACTGGAAACTTTTAGATTTACAACAAACATGAAACTTTTCGCCTTTCACATCAGCCAAAATGAAGGTCTACCTTTTGTTTCTATCAAGCTATCAAGAAAAAATTTCAAAAAAGGATATATAAATCTAATCTTTTCAAAGTGATGTTTTCATCCCTGATCTAACTTGCAGAATATTTATTGATTATTTCAATAGTTCCATGCTTAGAATTTGAAATAGTTCTCAGGTGAGGAAGCGAGGAAAAAGCTCAAAAAAGCCAGCCAATGTTAAAACAACAGTGTTCACAAGCGACGGGATTCGAAAACGAAACCGAACAAACAGTGCGCAGCGGAAAAGTGGTGGTATGAATGACGCATCGGATGGGAAAGGGCAGAAAACCGCTGAGACAAGAACAAAACGACGAGAAACAGTGGAGGACTTTCTTCTTCTTTTCTTTCATTTTTTCCCGAAAAAAAAGACAAAAATTCTCAATATATCTACAGTGTAGATACACTTTTTGAGGAACTGCTTCTTGACCCATTGTACAAGTAAATCATAAGAAATATTTCATGACCTCGGAGAATTTCTAAACCTCATAATAATTCATTCGCCAATCCGTTTGAACTCTAAAAACCCACTCTGTATGAGTATAAATTTTAAAAAAAAATCAATATAACCAAAAATAAATTGAGATCCAAGATGACTGTAAAAAATATAACAAGATTTCCCAATGAAATTTGGGGTTTATTTCGAAGTTTGAACTGAAGCTAGAGAGAAAATTTGTGAAAATTGTTAGAAGGTAAAGTGGGAATTTATTCTGGATGAAGTTCTTCGAAAAGAAGTTTTCATACTAGATCTTTCAAAAATGCCAAAGTCGACAAGAAGGTACAAGCAAAAGGAGAAAATCAGAACGGAGGGATGACCGCAGCCGAGAATTCAACAGATGCGAGGCTGGTCGTCTCTTTTTGCACATCCTTTGTGTCCGGCAGGGCCACTGGCCACTCGAAGACGCCAAAACGGCATGTCGTCAGGGCCACTCGACTTTTCTCTGGCAGTTAGCCGATCAGTTGTAAAGAATAGCTTCAAGAACTGATCATAGAAATTTTCTCGGTATAATAAAAGACCTATTTTTCTAAAGAAAAATGACCGAAGAGCCATTGAAAAACCGGATGCCATACTCGTAATTTCAGCGAATCAAATATCTATTTTCAACTCATACCTACTACAATCAAAATTCAGTTCAATTCAAAACTTATGTCTGCAAACCCTTTTAGAGATTTTCGTAGACCTTGATGCATATCGATCAAATTCAACAAACACCAAAAAGGATGACTTCAAATTGAGCAGAAACATAAAATTTTACATTTTTCGCTGGGTTTTTGATAATAGTGCGTTGTGCGTTCCCATCAAACAACGATTATACTTTTTTTCAAAGCAATCAAAACGAAAGTGAAAACGCATCGGATTGAATTGGAAGAAAAACGAAGAATTTTTTTAGAAGAAAAAAAAAATAAAACTCCGGAGCAACCGCCAAAGTTTCAAGTAAAGTAAGTGAGGTGACTTGATGGATTGGGACGTAAGATGAAAAATGAAAGGACGAGAGAAAAGAAAGGCGAAACGCGTTCTGATCATGAAGCGAGACAGATATGACAAACGGCCACAGATTTGATGAATGTGCGTTAGAGCACAAAAGGAAGAAAAGAGGCGTTATCGGATCGTGTGCCGTCGGCGACAGATGGCTCTGGACGGAAGTTCGTCGTCGGTCGGGAAATTGGGCCTCTTGGACAAACTATTCATTTACATAATAAATGTATTCCTATATAGTCGACCATACCAGAAAACCAAGCCGAGAAATTAGAAAGTTATTTTTTTTTTTAAAGTTTCAAAGCAGAGATTTTTGGCCTTTTCGATTTATTTTTTTTACAAAATTTTTTCCACATTGTTTTTGTTATTCATAATGAAAAGCAACACGGGAATCAAAACATTCGCTTGCTTGTATTGTAGTTTGTTTGTGAGGAAGCTGAGGTATGACACTTGGAAAAAATTCGGAAGAAAAAATGAAAAAGAAAAAACATTTAGAGGCTTCCAATTACTTTTCCTAGCACCTCCTTCTCATACTAATTCCCAAAGAAAAATTACGTTGAAAAATATGGATAGCCAAGCTAAACTAATTTGTCTTTTGAAACGAGGCAGACAAAAAGAAGCTAAAAGCCGAAATGCGTTTCTATAACACAACTATAAAAAAGGCATTTTCAAAGAAGAAAGATTGATTTGACAGAAGAGAATTTTTGAACAGCGGACAGAACACGCATCCCTGCATTAAGGAACATCAACGAACGAATCAAAAAAGACCAAAAAAGTTGTGAAGAACAGAGAAAAAAAAACAACAAACTAGAAGAAGAGAGTGGTGCGACAAGACGAAATCAAAACGTGCTCGACCCTCGGGAGGCGACACGAGTAGCCGAAAAAGAGCGAAAGAAGCTGGCGCGACGTCTTCTCGGTCCTCCGAAACCGCAATTCATGGCGGCCAAATCAAACATTAGCAAGCAGGCCGTCTCTCGCATTAATCAGAACCCTCTGAGGTGCTGTCGATTCAATTACCTTGCTACTTTCGGCTCTTTTCCGTCAACTGAGTTATCCCATTACGCAGGTCCTCCCAAATTCTCCTCACTTGTTCAACTCAAACAATTCACAGCCATTTCAATAGAACTCTGCATGAAAGCTACTTTTCAGAGTAAAAATTGAGTCTTATCAAACGGAGGCTCCCATTTATCCCTTAAAACGTTGCCGCAACTGCTATTTCAAACAGTATGGAAATTTTAGTAAATTTAGCAGCAGAAATTAAGTTTGGGAATTTTGAGATTGCAAAGTTGGTAAAAAAAAAATGTGAGATTCTCTAAAACAGTAATCATTGAGATAATACAGACCCAAAATGGATTCAAAAAAATTTCAGTCGCATAATTTTTAAAACTTGACAATAACACTAAATTACAAAACTAATTTTATTTTTACGTAACATGCTCTTGTATGAAAAAGTTTCATTCGTGCAAAAGAGAAAATAAAATTGAATAAAGCGAAATTTTGCCCCAAAGATAGCTTCAAAATTTTTAAACTTCACTCGCAACAATCAAAAACTTGAGAACGAGGTTGACAAAGAGAAGTGGCAATAATAATGGAGACGGCTAGTTGAAGGTCAGAAAGCAGGAATTGAAGGGATTTCAGAAGAAAACAGGGAAGGAAGTGTATTGGAAAGGGCATTCACAAATTTCGATCCTACGTCCAGATATGTTGGAACGCTGCCACCAAAGACTCCGCCCACCCATCGGTCATTTCTGCCATCCGAAGCTCTTGTTCGTCTCTAATAATCAGTTAGTAGTTTTGAACGTCCGTCGTCCAAAGGAACAGATATTGCGAAAGAAGTTTCAAAATAAAACAGATGAATCACGCATTGCTTTCAACCAGGATTAAGTCCAACATCTATTTATTTTCCCACAAACTTAAGGAATGCAGACTTCTCAAACGTCTAAAATATCAAGTAAACTTTAGTCCTTTTATAAACAAAAACCGCAAAGAATCCATTGACAAATTTGAAATTTAGCCAATTAAAATTTTTCGAACTTTTCTATAGAAAAAAACTTTTTTCAATGTTTGCAAAAAATTGGTTAGGGGAAAAAACAATGACGAAATGAACGGGTGATAAATTATGTTGGATATAAATCGTGAATGACAGACCACACGCGAAAATTTCAATGAAATTCCGTATTTCGATCATTTTGAAAGTAATTTCAAATTTTAAACCTTTGAAAGTTTTTCAATTCGGTTACATGAACCGTCAGAGATACTGCTTTTTCGAGCAGGAAAACATGAAAAACAAAATTAAAAACACACAAAGAAAACTAGAAGTATGTAGAAGAGAAAAATATGTGTAGAGAGAAATATGCATTTGAATTGGGGGAGCAAGGAAAAAAACCGAAGGATAAATGGAGAAATAAAGGGGGCGCGAAATGAGGCAGGTTGTGGCCATCAAGACGCACAGAGAAAGGACGAATAAAAAACGGCTCGGCGTGGACGCGCCAGTTCAAATCTGCGCAAATGGCGCATGGTTATGTGACAGGTCGCAAGCCTTTTTCGGTTCCTTTCCGGTACACCAAATGGCCGTGTCCAATGGATCTGGTAACAAGAAGGCTTAGCGAATTGATAGGTCCGAAAAACCAGAGAAAATGTTCTTCATGGCTTTCGAGGAGATCTCGTGGAAGTGCAAGATTTCTGTAGCAAAGTTTCGACCAATTTTCATAGAAAGCTGAGATGATACGGAGCCGAAAGCGAGGGTGTTGTGCAATTATGCAATCAAGTGGTGTCGAAGGACGTAAAAAAGACCTAAAATGCGCGAAAATTGCCCACCAACGTGGCGATTAATCCAAAAATTAGGGCCGTGCGAGTGTTGCGATCTGGCTGGATCGGAATCAGAAAATTTAGGCTCCGAGTAAAATTTGCATATTCTTTTTTTTTCAAAGCCTCTGAGAACTTTACAAATTCTTCAAAAATTAGAAAACTTATAATGTGGAGATATGGGAATTAATTTATAAAAAAGATCACCAGATAGGGGAGGTCGTTCTATGAGATTGTGTGTAGTTTTTGAAGACCATTTCAAAATGCTATTTGATGAACCTGAAACACGGGAAGTCTGACCGTGCACATTTTTCAAGTTCACGAATAGCGAAACCTCGGAAAATTTTGATGGAAATTCTACTAGGAAGTTTAAGTTCAGGGAATCTGTTTATGAAAAAATGGAAAATTGTGCAGGTGAAAGTTTTCTAGATCTTTATCTAAATCTCAAAAAAAAAAATCGAACTTGCAGAGAATTCTTGACCTATTCATCCTCTCATCAATGTTTTGGGAGTCTATAAAGTACGTTTCAAAAAGGAAATGAGAAAAATCAGTTAGAAGAGATTCTTTTACACGTTTGAAAAACGAATATCGAAAAAACGGAGTCCTTCTGTTGGAAGATTCGATTATTTTGGAGTTCATTCGAGCGGAAAAAACAACAAATGTTCAAAAAAGGTTCTGACAAAAAAGGACTTGTCAGGAGGAGTAAGAGGAGAGTAGAGATATGAGAGACGAGAGACTGCAGACGGCGAGAACTGCCGCCGTACAGAAGTGGAAGCACTGCAGGTGGTGTGGGAGCTGAGCACACACGGCGCCGCCTACACGTCCGGCCCTTGAAGCTCACAGAAATTCATGTGTTAGTGTTTAGGCGACGCGGTTTTGGTCAGTCAATCGTTAATTGTTTGTCTTTCTCTTGGAGACATCCGATACTTGTGCCCGACGAGCGGCGGTTTGAAATAATGGACAACATCTGAGGAAATTGGCTTGCACTTTAACTTTCTGGGTGGTGCGACGACAGCCGTTCGGCTGTGGCATCTTAGAACCTTTTTATTGGAATGATCTGACTGGAAGATAAGCAAGAGGGCGAAAGTTATCGGCGTTGAGCAAAGAAGTGAATTCCTTCACTGTGGAAACTTTATCGGCTTCAAAATGAAATCTCAAAAATAACATTAGGGAAGTGAGTTGGAATGTAAAAGGTGCTTTTATATTACTGTCGACTCAGTTCTTGTATAAAACGTCCACTTCACAAAAAATGTTCGTGTAAGTCAAAAAAGGAAAAAAAAAGTTAAGAGGTTTTACTGAAATATATAGTCTATAATATAGATCCCTAAGTTCTTCAATTTCTCGAAAAAATTACTTGAAACTACAGAAATTCTTCAAATTAAGATCGGGAAAAGAATTTTGCATTAATTTTTGTTCATTTTTTCGAATAAGATCTTATCCAAAGCGAAGAACCAACCAATGAAGCTCTATCCAACTCGGAAGCGTCCATGCTGGTCTACGGCCTGGTACATATTTATTTGGTAGCCAAACATAGGCTTGCTCACCAGTGGTCAACGACGACATTTTGTAATTCAACTCCTTGGAGCATCGGGTTTGATTTACTCATGAAAGGCGTTCGGATGTCATTTCTCCCTTTACATGAGTTGGTAGCTTTTTCGTCAAAACCGACTCAACTTCAAATCTCAAAACCGCAAAAACCTCAAAGGTAGCACTAGAGTCAAGGACTCGACTTCAAGTAGTACTGACGGAGGCTCGAAGATGCAGATCGGATGACGAAATGCGCGTTGATCCTGTGCGATTCCATTAGCGGCTGAGGGCTTAATGAATGAGGAGAGAAGCTTGCAGCCCTCGACCAAATTGACCCCTCTCACCTCATTAAAACAATACTTCTTAGCCATGTGTTCTTATTTTTTCTCGATTTGCTCTGCTCTTGTTCGCTCATGGCTCAATCTCCAATCTCCCGTGGCCGAGAACGGAATTTATTTTAGTGAAAAGCTAGAGTTGAAAAACTCGCTAGTTCGAGCTCTCTGAAAGTGGGAAAAGTCTTTCATGTTTTCGAGCTAGTCCGAACCTGAAGACATGATATATATTATACATCGAAAGCAGAAAAAACACTCTACCTTCACCCTTTCAAAGGCCCGACATGTAATAAATTCTGTGAAAAATCTTGATTCTGATTTTCAACAACCGAGATCACAATTTCTCGGCCAAAAATTCTGAAAGATACGGTAAACCTAATCCAATAGCTCGGAAAATTTGGAAAAAATTTTGCAAACTTACTCGCTTCTTCAAATTCACTTACTGAAAACGCAAATCTTTGGCAAAAAAAAGGAGAAAAACAGAAGGCAAAAAGAAAGTTGAGGGTCAAGTGCACCTCTCGGCGGCTTCAAAAGATGCTCCGCCACAAGCCAACACGGACACAATGACAGAGATTCAACCTGTCTGTTTGTTTTTTTGTTTGTGCCGCGAGCTTTTGTTAGTACTGAGGTTTTGTGGCGCGCGAGTTCAGATTTCCAAAACGTGAGTCTGTCATGCACTGTGCGTTTCGAAGGAACTTTGCAACCCCATCGGAATTTTTTCAGATGATTACTCAGCATAAATAAAAACTCTATTTTGAAAAAGGTCAAAGTTAATGAGATTAAATAAGCTCTCGACTATATGAAAGCGGTATGTTCAATTATTAGGTTTGTGGATAATAAACGAAGAAAACCCTTCAATTTTAATTATTTAGGAAGTGGAACTAGTTAAAATAATTATTCATCAGCCAATCTTCTATTTATGACTCACAATTAGTCATAGAGAGTGCCGACAAAGAAGTATGTAATCTTTTTTCAACTCTGACAGCGACTGTCGAAGTCAGCAAAACAAGATTTTAAAAAACCGCGAGATAATTTTGTACTCAAATGGTATGATATTATTGTATATTTGAATAATTTCAACTTTTTTTAAAAACTTTTTTTACGCTATTTATAAATTGATATATTGTTCTGAAGACTTTATATTTTCGATCAAAAGATAAGTGAGAGTATTTAAAAACCGCTACTGACAAAAAGAGATTGAATAGACGGGTTACGCTCAAAAGGTTCAATCCTGTGCTAGACGAGCTGTCGCATATACGGTCTGGATGAGAGCCTTGGCCCTTTCGACGAGCGGCTCGTTTTCCGCTTCGTTTTTCGCACTCATCACCTGAAACTTCATGATTCAAATCGGATTCATGATTTGCAATGAATTCGTGTTTTTTTATAATCTGGCAGTAAACTAGGACAACTTTCAGATTAAATTATGAAAACACATTTAGCCGAATCCCGGCTAGCTAGGGATGCTAACCAGATGCGTCAGCGCTCTCCACGAACCAGCCACTGTCTCTCTTCTTACCGTGTCAGGACCCGTCGGTGGTTCAAGCCACCAGTTAATCAACTATATCGAAATATCTTTAGCTCGCTGCAAACGGAATCAAGAAACCGTAAAATTTCGAAAGTCACTTATGAATTGAATGTACATAATGTGTGCCCCTTTTAATGTTTTTTTTTTTCAATGCTAAAAGAGAAATCTACGAGAGCAGTTTGAAAGAATCGTAACTGTTTTGAACAAAGAAGAAAGAAAAAAAGAAAGACTTGCCTTTCCAACCATGGAAACCATGGAAAAGGGCAAAAACAAGTCGTAGGCAGTCCTGATGACGTCGACTGTGAAGGGACATTCGGCTCCGCAGTACCTAGCGAGATGGTAGTGATAGCCTTCAATCAAAGAACTCGTGTGGTCGACTCTGTCCTGGAAATGTCAAATACTGATGTCAGTTTTTGGGTTCAGTACCCGTGGTGATAAGTTCCAGCAGATGGCCTTGCTCAGATCCTCCGCAAAACAACCAGAATGGCATTCTGAAAAATCAACATTTTCATTGTAAATTGAATTATCTCAAGGCAGTTCCTATATACGTATCAATTGATTTTTATCATCATTCAAGTGCGAATTAGTGAAATAAATATTTAACTATTCAAATTGTCTGATGACTTCCAGTATACGAAATAATGAAGTTTCAACAACTTTTATTCCTCCTTCAATCCTTTTTTCGAATCGGATAATCGCACTGACAAATGAGTTTTATAAATAACCTTAAAAAGGCTACAGATAGGCTAACTTGAAACGTATTCAAATATATAATTTTTTGGAAAACTATTAAATTTTTTTCTTACAAAAAAATCAGACCCGTCCAGTCGATGATGGCACTGACACGTTGATCCTTCCCTTCCTGGCGGACGAACACGTTGCTGGCGTAGGGCTCGCCGTGGACCAGAACTCGCGGAACTCCGAGTTGCTCGGCGCTTTCTGTGGCCGTCGTGTGGAGGTATTCGGCGGAGAAGTACTTGGCCGTGTGCTGCAAAAGACGCACTACACGAAACTCTGTTCGGGTCCTACTACGAATCGCGAATGATCGACGTCGTGCCGCTCGAAGAAATTCATCGCCGCCTCGAAGTTGCCAATCAGATGCGCGTAGTAAGAAGGAGGCAAGTCGGCGACCTGAGGAAAAATTGAAAATTTGTGAGAAGTAGGTGGAGCCTCACGAGAGTGCTCCAGGAGGTGTGCTTCAAGGAGGTCGCGTGAAGATAGGCCATGTGCTTCAGGACGTCTCTCATAGCATCTAGCTGTAATTTGAGAACAATGAATAAAAACTTTAAAATTTAACAATAGTTTGGAAAAAAATTATTAGCCGAAAAATGATAAATGACTAGTCCAGCTCGAGGTCGCATTTCTCTCGTATTTCTCACGCATTCGAAAAAAATTAGATGATTTCCAAAAACGAGAACGCGTCAAGAAAAATGCAAAAAAGCGCTAAGGAAAAAGAAAGAACGCCGCAGCTGCAAGCAGCACTTCTGCGGAGTCGTCAACGTACCGTCAGCGACTTTTTTCTCGGTACTTATTTTTAATGGGTCTGAAATGTAACGAACAGGAAGTCCTTTCACAGGATCTTGCTCGACTCCTTTTTCGCCGACGTCTTCCATGACTACCACGCCGCTGCCCTCCTTCGAATGCTTTTTGATGTGCAAAATGTTCGGCGAAGCTAGTTTTGGAAACTTTTGCGTCCATTCATAGACGTTGCACTCTCTGAAAACAGCTGTAAGCGAAATAGGCTGCATAAAGGTTCCAAATCTTCCATAAGTTTTCGCCATGTGCTCCATTCATTATAAAGCCGAGAAAAAATTCTTTGACTTTTTTTTCTCGACCTTTGAATCCAGGAAGAGTAGTTTTTTCTGCCTTTGCAGGCTCAATAAATTTCTATAGAGCAACGCCAGTTTTTTTTTTCTTCATTCAATACAGCTAGACTCTAGTAAACCTTGAGAATTTATTCAATAAGAAAAAGCTCAAAAACCTCTTAAACATGATGTAATGATACTTTCCCTCTTCGTCGTCTCGTAAGTCCTTTGCCACCGGAGTTTTGAGCACGACGCTCTTGGGAAGGTCGTCATCTTCCCAGCCAAATGTAACGCGAACGACCGACGACGTGGCGTATTCGGCTGAAAATATGTTGATGTACTTCAAATGCCGTAGGTGACCAACATTCCCAGCTTGGACGGTTCAGTCTCTCCGTTATCCATTGAGGTTCATCGACTATCGACTTGTTTAGCTTGTCCCCGATCCGCTGGAGCAGCCACTGTAGGGTCACGTCCGTACCGTAGAGGTAGTCACTGTGCTCTTGGCCTTCTTGCTCCAACGAATGGTCGCTGAAACTGTTTGTTTGTTTTTTCCGACGTGAATATATCTCCTTTCGAAACGGGAAGGAGTACCTCATCGCATCTGAACTGATGTCATCTCCATATTCGTTGGGGATCTGGAGACTGACGATGGAAGGTCGATAACTTGTTGCTTTTGGATCGCTGGGGACCTCTGTGGAACTGGGCTCGGGTCCAACTTCAGGTGTCGAAGGACGGCAACCCATCGTATAAATTATTGAACACGTGCGTCGCTTTCTCCAATGAGACTAGTAAAAACGAAGAAGCTAAAAAATAAAGACATACTAGTGTGAAATCTCGAGAGCAATTTGGTAGGGCCAATTGGCCAAGGTCGAGGCAACAATTGCAGAAGTCCGCTCCGCCCATGTCGTTGACGTCGTGTGCTCTGTCAAAACGACCACCTCGTGTCGTTCTTCATTTATGGAAATGCTGTCGACTGGAAAAAAGGTCTGCCGCAAACCTTGGCCGTTCTCTCAGGAGCTTTTTTCGATATTTCGTGCTTCTCGACACAGAAAGCATAATATTAGGAGAATCGTGACGTCAAAGGATTTCCGCATGGCAGAATATCTAATAAAATCTTTATTGCTTTTCGATCAGGGACATATAAGAAGGTTTCAACTTCTTTATATCCAGTTTACAAAATTAAAACTTATGAATAAATGAAATAGCTTTTTTTGATACTTCGAAATTTTTCATAAAAAAACTTTTTTTCCGCGCAAGTTTTCAGAATTTTAATCAGAAAAAAAGCTTTCCAAATGCTGTTAATGAAATAAAAATTTTTTTGGAAAAAAATTTCCTTGCAAGAAGACACGCCCCATAATATAAAACCGTGACGTCTTTTTGCATTTATACGACCGCCCACTATTACGTGTGGCATGGCGTCAAAATTGGCATTTTGAAATTTATTTCTAATTTTTACATTGTTCACCAGCAAAATATTTAAATAGAGAAGGGGAAAAAGGTTAAGCTCAAAGTTACGAATGCTTTTCAATTGAGAAAAAGTGTAAGTTCATTTTAGCCACGCTTATTTCTATGTTGATGTCTTGTTTTGGTTTTGATTTATTCTCCCTCAGAGTAAGGTATACTACTTAAGGTTTTTCAAATTTTGGAGTTTTGAAGTGGCTCGAAAATAACTGAAAGGCTCTTGTTATAGGACTTTCCCATGTTTCAAAAGTTTTATTCTCCTTTTCTCTATTTTATCAAATAAGCACTAGTCGTTATCAATAAATAAATAGGGAAGTATTTGTATAGCAAATTCAAAAAAACAACAATAATGGAAAAAAAGCTTATTATAATCAGCTGAAACTTTGCATATATATATAAAGTATGTTTTTTTCAAAAACTATGTAGGAAAAAAATTAATTAAGTTGTCAGATTTTTTTGATAATCCGGACGTAATTTGAATTTATTTTGGCAATTTTTATATTAATTCAGCCCCTTTTTTCCTTTTCGTCCCCAGTCTGGTTTTCGGATTCTTTTTTCTCGATGTAAGATTTTTTCAAATTTATGTTATCACAGGAAATGGGAAGAAAGAAGAAGAAGGTCGATAAGCCGTGGTGCTGGTATGTGAAAAATTTTTTTTAAAATAAGGTTCATGCATTTCAGGTATTGTAATCGTGAGTTCGACGATGAAAAAGTTTTAATTCAACATCAGAAGGCCAAACATTTCAAATGTCATATATGCCACAAGAAACTGTTCAGTGGACCCGGGCTTTCAATCCATTGCATGCAGGTGAGCTCAGTTTTTTTTTTTTGAGTCCAACTTTTTTGAATTTTGCTCCACTAATTTCCGTTTAAGGTGCACAAAGAAACAATAGACAAGATTCCCGGCGCAGCACAAGGAAGAGATAATATCCACGTTGAAATCTATGGAATGCACGGCGTTCCGGCTGGTTCATACCGGGGAGGTTAAAATTTTTCATGTATTTTTTAAAGATTTATTTTTTAAAACAGTAAGCATTTTTTAATTTCCTATTTTTTACAGATGCAGCAGAAGACGAGCCACCAGAGAAGAAATTACGAGATGACATGGTTCCTTTGCCGCCGCCACCTCTTCCAGCAGGAGTCCCATTCCCGCCTATGCCGTCAGCATTTATGCCACCTATGCCTGGGAGGCCGCCGGCTGGTAAGTTTTTCTTTCTGTTTTGTTTTTTGAAACAAAAATTAAATTAATTCATTTTCTTCAATTTTACGCCATTTTTGCGCCAAATACATTCAAAAAATTCGAAAAAACGAATTATCTCAATATTGTGAACCCGTTTTCGAAAATAATTTACATGAACTGATTTCCAACTTTTATTTTTGAGTTCCCTAGGGCTTTTTGATAATCAAGTTTGATATAAAAGCAGGGGAAAGAGAAGACTATTTAACTGGAAATGAGAACGAGATTTTACTCACAGGTCTTCCACCTTACATGCCCCCGATGCCCCACGGGATGCCGCCCATGCCACGCGTTCTGCCTCCGGGAATGCCGCCGGCCCTGCCTCCTGGAATGCCGCCGATGCTCCCACCAGGAATGGCCGGATTTCGTCCTCCTCCAGTTCGACCTCCAGGATTCCCGCCACAACCACCTGGATTCTCTGGAAACCATGCCGCAGCTTTTCCGCCTCGGTTTGTCTTCTTTTAATTCGGATAAAATGAAGATGTAGTTCAAATAAAACTTAGTTTTTCGGCTTGAACTTTCAAGAGCTTTCAATGTTTAATCTCTTTGAAAGTTCTCTAAAACGTTAACTGATCAATAGTTGATATCTTTTTTGAAAAGTTAATATTTCAGTCCGATGGGCGGCGTGTTGCCTCCGCCACGGATGGCAGCCATTGCGCCAGAGGAGCCACGGACTTCTCGGTTTGATAATGGATTCCACCAGCCCCCTGTTGCAAAGACACCACCTCGAGAAGAGTATGGTGGCAGAGGTTTTTTTTTAGGGTCCAGTTCTGTTAAACCTGATTCTTTCAGCACCCAAAGGGGAGTTGGGCAATGGAGATTACGAAGAAGAAATAAAGCCTAATTTGGTATCTAACATTCCTTATGCCGAACCAACAAATACTGTTCGTTTGTCCCTCTTGCTCATTTTCTCATTCATAGCATTCAGAATACAATAGCACCCGTCGCAAATGTTGCAAGTAAGTTGGGCTCGAGAACAAGAATTATTCATCCTGATGATCATCAAATTTCAATGGTACGGCCTAAAAATCAAAAATCTCGCAATTTCAAACGTTTACAGGAAGAGCGCCGAGCAATGTTGATACTCAACGACCGAGGTTTTCGTTAAACACCGTTTTAAGATAAGTAATTTTTTGTCACTGTTATTTTTCCTTGTTTAAATATAACAAATAAACATTCGAAAGTTTACTTCAAAACGCATCCAACCCGAAGCATCATTATGATCTATATCACTTTTTATAAGTATAAATTAATAAGTTAATCTTCGTCGACGAAAGAAATCGTTCCTGCATTCTTCATGTAGCGTTTGTAGCGTTTATATCTGAAAAAAATTTCTTTATTGAAAATGAAAAATTTCTTTATTGAAAACGAAAATGCATTTTTCATAATTAGTGTATGGCTAAAGTATAGTTATAGGGTCGAATATGTCAATAAATTATTATAACTGCAACAAAGAAAAAACCTGTAGAAAGCGGCGATTCAAAAAAGGAACTTAAAAAGTTAACCTGCCACTTTGCGCCAATTTTTCTTGCATTTCTGCTTCTTTCTCCGCTTTCCACGTATTGAAATTATCTGCGATCCAAATTTCTCGCTCAAACATTTCGTCAAGGACATCGTCCGTATAGCGCTGAATAGATAAATCAAATTTAGATCAAATATTTGACTTTTCCGACCTTGAACTCGTTCTCACTTAGCTTCAAGTTTTTACGAATGAGATGAAGTTTGGCGTCTTCGTCGTATTCTTCCTTACGAATATCGAAACGCCAAACCCACGTGGCGTACCAGACGATGTAGTTGAACAGAGTGTAGGGGAAAATTATACAATGCCAAAGAAGTGTGTCATAAACGGACGCCTTTTTGTAACCTCCACTGCATTCTTATAATTAGGAGGAATTCAGGAAAACACTTCACTGACGTCACATCCAAATTGTCCGTGATCACTTGCTTGATCACTGCTTCGTTGTCTCTTCCTTTCACTTTCTTCAGTTTTCCCTTATTGTCCAATTCGAGCAGCTGAGATTAAGGTCGTTGAAAAAATATTCTGCAAAGTGTCGAAAAACCCCTTTTTCAACTGCCATCGTAATTGCGTTGTTGCGAAACTTTCCTACTGTTGATGCGTAGAATATGGCTTCAGAATACTTGTGTCTCGCACTTAGGTACTGAAAAAAAAGGCAAAAGATGGTTTTAGTAGAGCAAACTAACTTGAAACAGAGAAATGACTATGAGAGTGCCGAGAATAACGATGCGTACATCGACTTTGGGCGCTACTCGAAGCCGGTAGTATTGATAGTAGTTGTAGAACCTGTAGAACCGTCAATCTATTTTTGCTTTATATTGAAAGACCTTTCTTCAGGGTGGTCCAAGTAGTAATCGTAGCTAATTTTGGATTCCTCATCTTTCAAAGTTTCATAAGCAGTCGCGATGACACGGAAACGCGCTTCCGCTTCAGCTTTCAAGTCCTGAAAAAAAAGTTATCGCGAGTTAATCAGTCGACTTAGTCTTGACCAAAAAAAGTTAACTTACCAAGTTTTTGAATCGATCTGGATGGTTTTTCTTGGCGAGCGCGCGGTAGGACTTGGACAAGTTGGACCTATCGAAGAGCTCTCGATCGATTCCAAGAACTGCAAACACAATTCGGTTCAGTCATTGGAAGAAAAGGTACCGTCGTAGCAGTTCTCCAGGCCGCAGTATAGTTCTGGAGCGAAGCCGACCGCCTGTACGGAAGCACAGCTCCACAGTGCAAGTAGCACCGCTGCTCGCAGCATTTGCCCAGTTCTGTTAAAAGAGAAAATGTTGCTGTTAGTTGACTAGAAAAATATGTACAGAGAAATAGAAACGGAAAGTTTGAAAGAAAGGAAGGCCTTTTTGGTTGGGTGGACTGGAAGCCGCGCGGACAAACAGTGTCAGACATCCACGACTGGCTTCGGTTTGCCCTTCTCGGGGAGATTTTCCATGTGGACCGGCAGATATTTCATTGACGCTTGACCGCGTGACATTAAACGAAGACATAGATATTTACCATAAATAAATAAAAGTTTATGAAAAAAAATCAACGTAAAAAGAAGACAAGAGTAATCGAATAAGACACGTATAAAAAAAATATTCTCAAAAATATCGAAAACAAAGGCGTTCGAAACTGTACAGTATTATTCAGATATCACGCGTATTTTCACCGGACGAAAGCAAATAAACTCAATTTTATCAAGCTGTTTTGAATTTGGCAGCGAACTCGTCGAAATATTTCTCGTAGCACTGCTGGTCGACCGGCATGAAAGTCACCAACACCACGTGGCTGATCTATAAATCATAAATTGAATATTTAAAAAAAATCGAGACCCGGTTGGAAACTTTTGATGGAAAAATCTGAAAAAATATTCTATAAAAACTTGAATGTAGATTTATCTTCATAATCCTATACATAAAAATGAAATATAAGAATAGAAACAAAAACCTGGTCTTTGTTTTGGTCATTTTCCAGCCAATTCGTCAAGAAATCGGTAACAGCTTCAGCAGCAGCATTGTGAGGATATCCATAAACTCCCGTGGAAATGCAACAAAAAGCCTGAAAATATACGAGGGGAATTGGAGAGCGCGTTAAAGAGCCGAAAACAACCTGTAAGAAGGAAAGAAAAACTCACTATTGAACTGAGTTTATTTTCAACAGCCAGTTCCAGTGAGGATCTGTAGCATGATATAAGATCGTCTCGGTGTTTTTCACTGAGTTTTCCATAAACCTGAGGGCCAACAGTGTGAATAATATCTGAAAGACTATTATTTCAGTATTGATCGACTGCTGTGGAAACTTTTTATATGGTTTATCCCGCATCCTGATGTGATTACAGCCTTTCCAACTTTGCATCCAGAGTATTTACGACATTCTTCTTGCAAAGTCGCATGTCCCGCGGCTCTGTGAATGGCTCCATCAACGCCGCCTCCTTGAATAATTAGTGTAAAACATACTATTTTCTTTTTTTTTCTTGATGAGAAGCTGTTTTCAGCATTTTCCTTCTGTATTTTTCAATATACGAAGCGCAATTAATTATGACGAGCTATCAAAGTTTTCTATTTCGTTCTTGAATCACGTGACTTTTCTATAAGGATTGGTTGAGAGTTCGAGAAAACTTTCCGAGGTGGTCATTCACTTTTCCTTCTCAGGGACGTCGGTCTAGATTAACTTGCTATTATGAAAAAAAAATTTAATGGAGCTTTTTCCTTTTCAAATTTTTCTTAAGTCACATCTTTTTTTCAATCTCTTGAAACGGAAATTCAAAAAAAAAAAAACAGAACCTCCAGCAAGGCGACTGTTGGCCGCGTTGACGATCGCGTCGACCTTGATACGAGTGATATCGCCATTCCAAAGAATCAATTTCCCCAAAACGTTCTTCGCAACACCATCTGCAATCTGGAAGCATATATTGATAGCAAAAATTATTTATACATTTATGGAAGAGAGTTGGAAGTTCTTCCAGAGCAGTGGCCATTGAGCTAGAAAAATTATGAAGCTCTAATGACGGATTCTAAAAAAACTATATAGTAAAGAACACCTAAAAGCTCCAGAATTTCACAAAATTTGTTCTGGCATTTTTCAAGCCAGAAAAGGTTTAACTGATACAAAAAAAACTGCTTTAAAAAAATTTGTAAAAATGAAAAAAACACACTAACACAATTATTCAAAAATCTATAGATATTTTATAGTTCGAAGATTAGCTGATCAGCTTATCTCTCGCGCGCTGAGTTGTACCAGTACGATAGCAAAGATAGGTGTTTCTAGTGCGCCACACCACCCGTAAAATTGCATGCACAGAATTTTTTTTATTTTTTTTTTGTTTCATTTTATTTCGAATCATTTTCGATTTTTCATGTGCTTTCAAAGGTTTTTTTTAGTTTCCATCATGTTAGTTTATTTTTTCTAAAGTTTTTTCAGTTCACTTTAACGCCTGTCTCAAATGAAAATTGTTTTTGAATTTATTTCTTACAGAAATGTCTACGCCAGCCGCCCCGCCAACCGTAACCGCTGCGGATCAAAAGCTCATAAACAAGTTTGCCCGGCTTTACCAACAACACTTGCAACTGAAGGTGCGACATAATAATTTTTGAAATTTAATAAAATCGGCAAATAGAAAACGTTTATTGGCAGGTTCATTTTTTTGAGAGCTACGTTTTTTTAATCTTTCAGTTCCTATTTCTTAGCTTCTTCGCAACATTAAAAATAGTTCTGATCATCAGGCGTGTGGAAGCCAAGGTTACAGAAAAGTTTGCGAGATTTCTTTTCGTAGCTTTTTTTATAGACGGTAAACATGAAAAAGATCTCTCATATCATGTGCCTATCAACAGAAATAGGCATATTTGAATATTTTTAAAGTTAGTGTGACGATGTCACGTTGAGAATCCGGAAAACCAATGAGAACGCATGATTATCAAAGCATCTCACAAAAAATCAATTTAATTTTTAATTTTTTTGGTTTTCGAAAAAAAAAAGAAAAAAAATAAGTTCAGAAAAAGAAAAATAAGTTCAGATCTAAACTTGAGAAATGGTTTGAAAACAACATTACAGAACTAAATACTTTTGATCCAACAAAAATATGAAAGCTACATAATCGAAATCTAAAAAAATAACTTCATGGTTGTTCCAATTTACTCAAGTGGGGGGTTAACACGACCGCGAGTCCTCTTCCCTCCATCACCAGAAGTTCCGACACATATGTTCCCAAACTCTCCCTACATCTATTTCGTGAAATTTAGTACTTGTGTGTGAGAAATAAAACATTTTGATTGATTGATTGATGTATTCATTTTTTGGAAAAACAGTATTATTTTTCATATTCATTACTTAGCCAAAAAAAAAAATTAAAAGTCGTTTCATCTTCTCGAAGTTTAAAGGGAGAATGGCAGAACTGTTTCAGGAATGTTATGTTTGATTTTAAGCTCGACATCAAAGAAGCTGAAAATCAAATCGAGAACATCAACGAGGCATCGGACGAACTGTTGCTTCTGGACACGGACGACGCGGCGTCTGTTCCTCTCAGAATCGGACAATGTTTCATCCACTTTGACAGTGTCCGTCTTTCTAAAAAAATTTCCGTGTTTACCTACAAATTTTCAGGATTCCATCACCGAACGCTTGGAAAAGAATAAAAGCGTTGCTGAGGAATCTTTAACGGGAATGAAGGTCAAAATTTAGCTGAAATTAGGAGTTGAAAACAACTTTTTTTTCAGGAGAAAAATTCCAAAATACAAGAAGAAATGGACAGTCTCAAGAAAGTTTTGTATGGGAAGTTTGGCGATCGAATCAATCTGGAGTCAGAACGAGAAGAATGACTGATTTCCTGAAGTTCTTTCTCTTTTTAATTTTTGAGTTTCTGATTTTTTTGTGCCTGCTTTATATTGTCTTTTCTGTTGTTTTTCTCCGATCCGCTTGAAATAAATTTTTAAATTTTTCGAAAGTCGTCGGCGTTCAAAGATCGGATTTCAGTTCGAAACAGATATCTTACAGCCTCTTTTACAATGTTGAAGCTTCTCTATGATATTTGATGAGATATTGTGAAGTTAAAGTTGTTCTAAATGTAGGATGGTAGTGAGGAAGATTCTGGCCGATGACAGAAATTAATTTTGATTTTTTTTTTTAAATTTAATAAACGTCATTCAGAATTCTTATCTTAATAAGAAAAAAGAATTTGATATCAAGCAAGAACCAACATTTTTCTTTGTGATTAGACTTTTGAGTGATACTATAAGTTTCTTTTCACAAAAGCTCTCTTCCCACAATGTTTAAAATAATAGTATGAATTATCGAACTTCTTGCGAGAAATAGCACTGAAGCACTCCTAGACGTAAACATGTTGTTTATCGAATGTCCGCTTTGTTTGTCTCTACGCTCTTGTTCCTTTTTTTCTTTTAAACACTGAAAGTACATTTTTTGACTTCGTGAAAAAAGAAACTCGAAAGATTCACATGTTTTGAGAAGCTCTGTTGGCTATGTAAGACGGTTTACGATTTTTCACGAAACACGCCATTTTGAAAGGGTCATTTCGCTCGCCACTCGGCTCGCTTATGAACATCGATAAAAACTCCAATACTGTGCGTTCCTAATCATTATAATAATAGGCAATCATTTTCGCCTCGTTTTTTCATTGTCTGGTCCAATTTTTTCCACTCACACTTGAATTGTCATCACCGACGCAGTTGTTTGCGCTTTGCGGGCGCGTATTCGATTTTATTTTTCACCTTTCTGCCATGCCGAGGAAATCTCCAATTTGCGCACTTTTTTCATCTTTTGACTTACTCCCGAGTTGAGTGAACAAGTTTTCCTCCCCACAAAAAAAAAAACGCTGACAATTTGTTTTTCGGTTGGGCAAACAGGAATTCGTTCACAACGGTAACATCCGAGTCCTTTTTTTGCGGTTTTCGTTTTTTTTTTTTACAAGTGGAAGTCGTACTCATTCAAACATTTTTTTCAGAACTTCCACACCCTATACAAAAGATCGCAGAAAATGGGAGGTGAGGAATGAATCTTTGCTTTCTAAATGGGATAGTTGTGATTCTTATGTTTACTTGAGCTTCCAAAATGAAGATTCACATTAGGAATGAATATTCTGATTGAAGAAGAAAGAAATTAGCAAAATTGAAAAATTAGGCCAGTCCAGAGTGTTTTGTAGGAACTCAAAAACATGTACTAATTGAGGGGTTGAAGCAAACGCGTCCGGCGCCGACAGGAACAGGTCGAACTCGGCATCGACTCCGCTCACCAAAGACATGGTCGAGTTTCTGCGCGATTCGATGAAGCAGCACCTCAACTTCGACCCTCCGTACGTCTTCGTCGTCTTCGGCGCTTCGGTGAGCCTAGCCTCGGCAACCGAGAAAATCCAACGAAAAACAGGGAGATCTGGCCAAGAAAAAGATCTATCCGACTCTTTGGTGGCTTTTCCGCGACAACCTCCTTCCCAACAACGTCGCTTTTGTTGGATACGCCCGTTCTGACTTGACTGTCGACAAACTCCGTTCTGGCTTCGAGAAGAACTGCAAGGTTCGAATATGTCTCTTTGAGTCGAAGTTCAGTTTATTCAATAAAGTAAAAGTTTGAAAAGTAGAAAAGCATTCTCTCCGCAGTACTTTGTAGCAAACGACTAACCGCTGAAAAAAAAATTGATGGAGCAGAAATTTATTCTCAGAACACTGAAAAAAAGCAGCGGTCTTGCGAAAAAACTTTGCGAAAAACTGAATGTTCGAAAAGTGTGGAAATAATAAGAATATGAATTTTTAACAATTAATGATATCTTTTAGATTTTTATCCCTTTTTAGGTGAGAGACAACGAAAAGGACGCATTTGAGGACTTTATCAAAAAGTGCAGCTATATCCAGGTCTGCCAGTCATGGCTTCTAATTCATTTATTGGAAAGTAAACAGGGAAAATACGACGATGACGAAGGTTTCAAGAAACTCAAGGCTTTCATCGACGAGTACCAGGCCACCAGTAACAACCGTAAGTTTTTCTTTTTTCAAACTTTCGTGTTTTTGAGTTTAACTTTTCATGATTTTCGCGAGCCTATTTCCTAAGTATTTTCCATCAAACCAAGTAGCAAAAAGACTTTTGTTCATCAAAATTGTTTCATAGAGTTGTAACTTCAGAATATGAATTGTTGTTCAAAATCGAATTTATAGAGCCAGTCAACCGTCTCTACTATCTCGCCCTTCCCCCGAATGTTTTTGAAAATGTGACCACTGAGCTCAGAAATAACTGCATGGATAATGGGTAAGTCGAATAATCAGGCCTTCAGGAACTTATTTCGGTTGCAGAGACTCATGGACTCGTGTAATTATCGAGAAGCCTTTCGGCCACGATTTGAAGTCTTCAGATCACTTGTCCAAGCATCTTTCCAAGCTTTTCAAAGAAGTTCGTTTTTATTTTTTATCAGCAAGTTTTACGATGGTTGCTCCAGGACCAGATGTATCGAATCGACCATTACTTGGGGAAAGAAATGGTTCAAAACTTGATGGTTCTAAGGTTCGATCGGTCTCTTTTCCTCTCAATTCGTTCAATTTTGTGAAGATTCGGAAATCGCATTATGGCGCCGTCTTGGAATCGCGACCACATCGCCTCGGTAATGATTTCCTTCAAAGAAGACTTTGGAACGGGCGGCCGCGCCGGCTACTTCGACACGGCCGGAATCATCAGGCTCGGCCGAGAAGATGAGATTGAAAACAAGGGCGAATTCCAGAGACGTTATGCAGAACCATCTGATGCAGATTCTCACGCTGGTTGCCATGGAAAAACCTGCAAGTCTGGACACTGAGAACATTCGAGATGAAAAGGTTAAAAATAGTTTTTCGAGAGAGAATGGTTTTAAAATGAAGGAGCCGTCTAGTTCATGGTGAAATACTCTTTTTTTTAGTTTGAAGAACGTGATTTTTGAACCTACGAGAAGCTGGACAAGACTGAATTCCCTACGGAAAGAAAATTTTACAAAAAAATTATTAATTCAATAAATCAAGAATTTTATATGATTTTTACTTTTGAAAACTTTTTTTATAGTTTTTCGAAAAAACAGAGAAAATAAAATAAAACAAAATAAATAAATTACTTGTTATTATTTAATTTCAAACTTCTATCGAAACTTTAGGTGAAAGTGCTGAAGGCGATAAAGCCTGTGGAGTTGAAGGACGTCGTCGTCGGCCAGTACATCGCCAACCCCGATTTCAATCGTTTTCCGTTCTTCTTCTGCTCTGAATGGTTTTGATGTACAGATCCGGAGGCGAAGCACGGCTACAAGGACGACGAAGACGTCCCCAAGGACTCGGTAACGCCGACTTACGCCCTCGCCGTCTTCCACGTCCACAACGAGCGCTGGGAAGGAGTTCCGTTCTTCATGCGCTGTGGGAAAGGTTTCTTTGTCTTCGGAACACGCAGAATTCACTGATTTCAGGTTTGAACGAAAAAAAGGCTGAAGTTCGTATCCAGTTCAAGGAGGTCAGTGGGGACATCTACCCTGCGGGAGAACTGAAAAGGTCGGTTGGAGATAAGTCGAAATTAGAACTTTCATCGCTCGTGAAGGTTTTATCAGAATGTTCTCTCGAAAGAAGAACATTTTTTGAATTCCAGAAAGTGTCAAAAATTTCAAAACGTGAATACAAAATCTATTTCTGAAATAAAACAATGTTATGTACCAGCCCAGCGATAGGAGAACCTTCGACCACGCCCCCGCGTGGGCGAAGGTTCCTCAGTTGGTGGATAGAGGGGACACGCGGAACCAGCAACCCACCAACTGAGGAACCTTCGCCACGCGGGGGCGTGGTCGAAGGTTCTCCTATCGCTGGGCTGGTACAGTTATAAGTGTTGAAAAACGCGGGTAAAATAAACTTGGGACTTGAAAAAGTCGCTGACATCCAAGGTAATTGTTAGATTTAAAAAAATCATAGATTGAAAACGTATGCCAAGTCATTTATTGTTTTTTTTTTTTTTTCTAATTTTCAACTTTCAGTTCTGGAGGGTCTTCACCCTGTTGAGTAGGGTGAAGACCCTACAGAACTTCAAAAGAATTAAACTTGAAAATAAATTATATACACTCGTTTTTCTCAAAATGCATCTTGAAGAACGGAACTGGTGATGCGTGTCAACCCCGACGAAGCCGTTTACATGAAGTTGATGACTAAGAAGCCAGGAATGGGCTTCGGCGTCGAAGAGACCGAACTCGACCTGACCTACAACTCCAGATACAAGGTTTTCTCGAGGTGCATGAGACATTTTGGAGGTTTTCTCAGGGAACTCGGCTGCCGGACGCTTACGAAAGGCTCATCCTCGAGGTCTTCATGGGCTCGCAGATCAATTTCGTCCGCACCGATGAGTTGGAGCACGCTTGGCGCATCTTGACGCCTGTACTTGACGAGCTCGAACAGAAGAAAATCAAGCCGATCGAGTACAAATTTGGCAGGTTTGTGTCGGTTTATTTTGCCCATTATCTGACCTTTATGTCGTGTTCAAAGTAATTTCCACGAAATGCAAAATTATATCTGACTCTCCAGAATTTAGTTATCTTTTCCTTCTCTGACGACCATTTTCGATTTCACGGAGGGACTTTGAACACGGCATTAACTACTAGGTTTTGAATAAATAAATCGATTGCTGGAGTATACCAATAATGAGCTACAGTGGAACATTCTAGATTGACAAAAGTCTTATTCTATAAACAAAAATAACTACTACCCAATTTCGAGGCATATGGACACTTTATTCATGTGGGAGCCAGGAAATTTTTTTTTTTTGGGTCGGCTTCTGAAATGGAGCCAGTGACCCTTTGAAGCTTAAAAACAAACTGAAAATTAATAAGAATATAAACCTCAGAACAAGAAAATTTTACAGCCGTGGACCTGCCGAAGCAGACGAACTAATGAAAAAACACGGTTTTGTGTTCACCGGAACCTACAAGTGGGTGGCTCCTGAAAACAAACTTTAAAATTTTTCCCACTAATTTCTCTTCTTTTTCTTTTTGATACTCCTCTTTTTTAGTTGGCCGCTCGTTACTTATATGTATTTAGAAACATCTAGAAAGACCGGTAAATTTGAAACTATTAAATGTACATTTCTTTCTGTATCGCACTTTTGCCCAATAAAATTTTAGAGCTTTACACCCATTAATCGTGACCAAATCATCGAGAAATTGTTTTTCTGGTTATTTTGAAGCCCTCTCTGGAATGGTATAGTTTCTCTACAGACTTCTGAGAAATCATCATTCTTCCGACACAAATTTCTGCGAGTCGTCGTGATTTACAATCAACTTCTGTTTCTCTGGTGATAAAACAAATTTCAGAAATAAAAAAGGTCGAAAATGCTTACTTTTCAGAAAAAAAACTTTCGGGTTTTTCGAGAAAGCTTTTATTTTTGCACAGCGACAATTTAAAAAAAAAGTTGCGTCGTCAAGTCTTACTTCACATAATTCTAATGGGTTTTCTTTCCTCGAATGTGGAGAACGCCTTGGTTGTCGAGGTTGCTCTTGATTGATTTCATGTCCACATTCTTCGGCAACTTGTAGCATCTGAAAGACCCCGAGTTCTTGAGAAGAGAGACGAAAATGGCCTCGTGATGCTTCGGCTGACGTTTCCGAGCTGATCCTCGCGCGCCTTGTGTTCCAGATGGATCTCCAGGACTTCGCCGATCGCTTTCACTTCTATCTCTTTGGGAGTAAAGCAGTGCGCCTCAAGCCCCACTTCGAAGTGGTAGTCGTCGTCGAAAACCTTTTTTAAGGATGATAAAACAAGATTCTATCCATAAAACATGGAAAAGAAAACCTATTTTATTATCGTGCTGATATTTCGTTTTATTTTTGTCGGCTCACTTTAAAGCCATGCAAGGATTCGTGGTTCAAAAAAAAAACTAGGGGTAGAGCTTGAAAATCTTTATATGGATCAGAGAGACCCAAAGTTTGAAAATTCTATATTTCTGAGAAAAAAAAATTAAAGAAAATTAACATTTAAATAAATTGAACTTTTGTATTCTCCCTTAGGCTCGGATAAATAGCGGATTTGGTTGATGACCAACCGAATTTTCCCATGTATAAATAGAAGAATAGAAAAAACTCACGGTAACAACGCCGTCGCCTGGCTGCAAGGGCCAGTCCCACTGGGTGTTGTGCTCGATGGTGGAGTTCATAGGAGGAGAGAGGAGATGTAGAAGGATTCTAGGATTCTGCTGCCCCCATCGCAGCTACTTCTTTTATACCACCGTGCAAAGGTGAGTGTTTTGGCGGCATGCCATTCATGTGACCGCCCAACTGCCCTGTTTTCCTGAATTTCGGCAAGATTTGACGCAAAGTACAGCTTCTTGTTGTTGTTTCTCGTCTGACTTCGTACGTTTTTTGCTCTCGACGATAAGCGCGCAAGTCGAAAACAAGAGATTCGGAATTCAAATTTTCGCATAGCTAAACAATCGAAGTCTGATCCGTGAAAGTTCAAAACTGGTTCGAAGGGAAATTTTCAGATTGAAAGGGGACCCAAACTACAATATTTTCTCGGAAACGCCTCCGCCTCTATTTCTCAGTAAAGAGGCGGTCCTGTAAGACATTATCTTATCTCGTTGTGCCATTGTCGACGGTGTGCCGCCGCGGGAGAAGAAATTCTCGTGATCTATCCCTTTGCGTTTGCTTTCGTTGATCTTCTTCAAGGCTGCTTTTATCGGAGTTGTCTGACCTTCAGCGTACTCGAAAGGTCAATGAACCATGTCATCAAACCATTTCTTTCTCTACAACGCCGTGGTCCGACATGACATTTTAACTTATTTTATTCGCAATCATCTTTCCTTGCTGAAAAGATTTTAAAAGCATTAAATCTCCAGACATGCACAATAGATTGAAATAGCATTTGATTTTGCAAGAGATGAATTAAGCTTCTCAATTTTTCATATAAACCAATTTTAAAGTCCTCTGACATAGGGCGCCTGAAGATCCAACTCTTGACCTAGACTATTTCGTCGTTTTCTAGCAGCTAGATAACGGCGAAATAGTGTATGTCGAAGAGAGAGTTGTGGCGATCTTTAGAAGCCCTATGTCAGAGTATGTACGAGTTACGTTCGAATATTTTGTGGCTTTAAAGCCAGGCAACAAACGTGTACGTCTTGGAGCGCGCTTGTACAAAATATTTTTTTTTTGAAATGCCGCCGCGTTTGTGACCAAAGAATTGTCTTCATTTCGAACCCATCCAACAACTTCTACAAATTCTTTCAATCGCCGTACAATGTTCTTGACAAAATTTTGTCGCCAACAAGTTAGTTTTCTTTCCTATGAAAGTATTACATTGTTTAAACACGAAATCGATCCAGTAATTTTTTGGCCCCGACCTCTCTGTTTTACTGCGTCTCTTCGATGAATTTAGTTTCTCGCTACGGCACAAAAATTCTTTCCCTGCGTCAGTATCAAACATTTTTGCCTCCTATCCTTTTCGCGTTTCTTCTTTCAATTCAAGAAGTATTTTCCGTGAATTGTTTCAAAAAATTTGCGTTATTGACTCAAAAAAATCCTTTAGTTTTTGATTTGAAAAGACTGTTTTTCAGATCGGCAATCTGCTCAGAATGGCTCCAAAAATTCAGGGAGGAGATGTCGTCGAGATGCAGGGAGACGAGATGACCAGGTATTTCGTTTTCAAGAGTTTCTGTTGAGAATTCTCAATAGGAAATGGAAATTCTGCAATTTAATAATAATTCAGGCAATGGAAACTTGCTAAAATCAAACTTTCTCAATCTTAAAATAGCGCTAAAAGAGTGTCAGTTTCAATTTATCTTTCTTTTTGATGCAACTGTGGTTTTCTTTTTCCCATTGTCTGTGATTTTTCGATCGGAAACCCTGATAACCTCTCTTTGGCGCACTCACGAGAAAAACGTGGCGTGTTTCGGGGTAACTGATAAGAATGCAGAGAATGATTGAATCCATTGTTTCAAGAATGACGGGAAGATATTAAGCAGAAAATTTTGTTGAAAAACCCAGTATAGGACTTTATCATAGCAAAAAAGAAGAAAACTTATATCGATGATTGTTCAGAATCATCTGGGACTTGATCAAGGAAAAACTGATCTTTCCTTACGTCGACCTGAAGCTCCATTTCTTTGACTTGGGTATCGAACATCGCGATGCCACCGACGATAAAGGTGTGTGAAAATTCTCTAAATATCTTCTGTGGCTAACGATTTCATTGTTGTTTAGCTTTTTTGAAAATTTGAAGACAGGATCCTAAAAGGGTTTTCTAGTGAATTATTTGGCACGATAAAAGGAAGCTCGGTTTTCAATCTTGATTCGTGAAAAATAACGAAAAAAAAAATGAGAAAGATTCGCATCTCTTGTAGCTTTTAGTAGTTTTGATTCAGTTACTGTCGAGGCGGCTGAGGCGACACTTAAGTACAACGTCGCTGTGAAATGCGCGACCATCACTCCCGACGAGGCTCGCGTCGAAGAGTTCAAGCTGAAGAAGATGTGGAAGTCGCCGAACGGCACGATCAGAAACATTCTCGGAGGAACCGTCTTCCGAGAGCCCATCATCGTGAAGAACGTGCCGAGACTCGTCAACACCTGGACCAAGCCAATCATCATTGGTCGCCACGCGCACGCTGATCAGGTTCCGTCGTTCTTCTTTCATAACCAGTTTGCTCGTTTTCAGTACAAGGCCACCGACTTTGTCGTCCCGTCGGCCGGAAAGCTGGAGATCCGTTTCGTCTCGGAAGACGGCAAGACCACCATCAACGAGACGGTTTTTCAAATTGTTTTTTTTTATGAGAATATCTTATTTTCTTGCAGGTTTATGACTTTAAAGGACCCGGTGTTTCACTCTCTATGTACAACACTGACGAATCCATCCGGTGAGCATTTTTTCGAATGGATTGAGAACATTTTTTGATAATCTCCAACTGCAATATGATAAATTGATTATTCAGTTTGAAAAGAAAAGGAGTCCCGTATTTTTGACACGAAGTTCCAGGGGAAACGCAATAATCTATAATTTGAAAACTGAAAATAGCTTTTATCAATAATTTTTTAAGCGATTTTGCCCACGCTTCCTTCAAATACGCTCTCGGCCGCAAGTACCCGTTGTACTTGTCGACGAAGAACACGATCTTGAAGAAGTACGACGGACGATTCAAGGACATCTTCGCCGAAATCTACAAGGTTGTTATCGGCCTCAAAAACTGCTATCGACGAGTTACAGGACTACGAGGCCGACTTCAAGGCCGCCGGAATCTGGTACGAGCACCGTTTGATCGACGACATGGTCGCCCAGGCCATGAAGAGCGACGGCGGCTTCGTCTGGGCCTGCAAGAATTACGACGGAGACGTTCAGTCCGACTCTGTCGCTCAGGGTGAGAAAACAGAGAGGCTAGACGAACACGAGATAATGGTTTCGAAACAATTTTCAAGTAGTTTCATTTTTCATATTTTATCTTTCGAATTCAAAGACGCAAACATGTAATTTAAAAAACTCCGCGTTTCGAAGACTCAAAAAAAGGCGACGCAGGCAAAAAAATAATAATAAAAAAAAGAAATTTAAATGTTGGCGGACAAAACTTGCACTCACATTGTTGCAAACGTTATTAACGACAAAAAAAAGTTTGTGAAAAAAAAAGAGAAGATTGTTGATATTTACGGAGATCATTGACGTTGACAATATCAATTCAAGGGTGACTATGCCAGCTTCGTATAAAGTGACATTCAAAAATATCTCTTTAAATATAACTTTAAAGAATAATTAGAACATCTTTTTTTCTTCCAATTTGAAAAAGCGAAACAATTATATTAGAAGGAGTCCAATCCAAATTTTTTCAAGACTTTTTTTAAAATTCCATTTCCTTCTGCTCTTACGAGAAAGATCCTTACGCTTGAAATTTCTGTAATTGGTCAGGACTCGCCTTGATGTATCAAGGATCCGAAAAACCGCAGCTTATGCTGTTAGTCTTCATTAAAAATAACTAGCCGTGCTGCTTGCAACTTTCAAAATATTCACTGAGTACAACAACGAGTTTACGTCAGAGTTTATTTGAAAAAAAAGATGAAATTTTTTGCTCGACCACAAATAATTTCTGTATGATTTGAGGCTATGGATCTCTCGGTCTGATGACGTCGGTTTTGGTCTGTCCCGATGGGAAGACGGTGGAGGCCGAAGCCGCCCACGGAACCGTCACTCGTCACTACCGAATGCACCAACAGGGCAAGGAGACCTCCACCAATCCCATCGGTCCGTCTTTTCTCTGAATGAGCTCGTGGATGTTTGGGTTAAGCCTCGATCTTCGCCTGGAGCCGTGGCTTGTCTCATCGCGCCACCCTCGACAACAACCAAGCCCTCGCGACTTTCGCTCAGAACTTGGAAGAGGTGAGAAGATTTTATAACGACTACAGGCTCTCAAGAAGTCTAAGAGAAAGTTTCCTACTTTTTTTCTTCAATTTTCGGTGCTTGTGAGTATATTTACTAGTTCTGAGTATTCGTTCAAGTTCTTGATTCTCATGCTCGATCTTTTACAGGTCTGCATCGAAACCATGGAAGCTGGCTTCTTGACCAAGGACCTCGCCATCTGCATCAAGGGAACTAACAGGTGCGTCTTCTTGGGTTTTGTTTCGTAGGCTTTTTGGAGCCGACAAACGCTTGCTTTTTTGTCCCTTTCTCATATCTCTTTCTGGCCAAATTGATGGAAGAAGTTCAGTGTGGAACGATCCGACTACCTGAACACTTTCGAGTTCCTCGACAAACTCGCCGAGAACCTGGCCAAGAAGCAGGGCTCTCATTGATTCTGTCACGTCTAACTATAACTCTAACAAATATTTTCACTTCAACAGTGTGATTTCTTTCGTCTCGCTGAACAGTGTTATAGGATATTATTACTGTCGTCTGTGATGTTATTACTGCATTTTGCCCGATAAATAGTTATATGATTGGACGGTTTATTCACTCGGTCTGCTCGTGGCAGATCTCGGCGAATTCCGGCGCTCTCAGCGTCGACTTGATCATCTTCTTGAGCATGGCGTAACGTGGCACGATGGGGAAATGTCGCGTCGATTCGTATCTGTCGTGCAGCTCCTAAACGTTGAGTAGTTACTCACTTTTGAAATGTTTTTCGGATAATTGTAGGTTTAGAAATCGAACTGTTGGTGGAAGGGTACCTTTATCAATCTCTTCAGTCCTTGATATTTGCGAATAAGCCTATAAACTTGTCCGTAAAGCATTTCACAATCCTTCGCCAGTTCGTCGTTTTTTCGACCTGCAAATGATTATTTCTTGTTGCTTATCGATAAGTTCTGGTCGTTTATCAGGGCAAGTCATCGTCCTAATCGAAAATGATGATTTCTTTGAGTATTGAGACCATTTTCGTCTTGAAACTCTAACATTTTGGAATCCTTGACATCTAGAAAAGGGGCAAACTTTTGATGGAGTCATAGAGAGTTTGGTCGAAGTTGGACTCGCTGGGCTTTCCCATCGTGGACTGCAACAAAGCGCCGATTCCTCGTGTCGGCGGCAGACTTATCGGCGTCTCTTCCAGGAGATTCGCTATCCTGTAAACTTCAATCGAGTGATCCAAACTGTCGGAGTTTTCTCCTCAGAATCGACAGGAGTTTTTTTGGGTTACTCGCTTTTGAAAGGAATAAACGAAGTTTTGTACAGACCTTTCAACGTAAGGTATCACTTCTTCAGATCCGTCCTGCGGTGGAATGTTTAACAACTTCCAGTATTGTTTCTCGAGCAATGTGATCTGAACGAAGCAATATTCTCTGTTTTCGATAGGGGACTTGTTGGGGCCACACAGGTCAATTCTCGATACAGATTTGACATCGTCAACGAAAATCTTGGCTGTCGATTATGATGAAATCGATGAAAGAAAATTTCCAAAAAAGAGCTTACTTCTCTGACGCTCTGGCCCAATTTAACGTATCGCATCAAGGCGTTAGCCTCTTTCGACTTCAAATAATCGTCTTGCAGCTCTTTCAGTCCGTTCTTCAGTCTCCTAAACAGCTAGAAATTCAAGAGACGTGAGCTTTTCTCGAATACTTAGCTAATAATCCAAGTGGGAAGCTGCCAGGCTCACTTTTACATTTCAGATGTTTGAATTTCGAAAAAAGACAAACCTGTAAGGTTCTAGAATGCGACATCGTGTTCGATGTAGTTTGTATGCTGTATTGATGAGAGTGTCTCTGCTTGTCCCTGTAATTCGAGTTGAGTGGCGATGAGTAATTCTCAGTTTTGGACTTAGGAACGAACAAATAATTGAAACTAACGGGCAAACTGGCCGCCGCCGCCCTCAGAAGAGCCTTCTTTGGCCATGGACAGCAAGATATTCAGCATCGTATTCTGAATGGATCTTTAGAAGATTGTATTTATACATGTCGTACTTGTAAAAGGTGTAACTTTACTCTTTTTTATTCAAAAAATAATGCGTTGAAATGTGAAATTCTTATTAAAGAAACAAGTTCTAAGAAGAGGGTCAAATCTTGGTGTTGAAAAATAGGAAAATGCATAACAGTATGAAATTTCGATTTTTCTCATTATCTCTTGAAAAAAGAGCACCGACGGGAGTCTAGACGTTCCCCAAATTCGAATGGCCATTTTTGATATTTCGCGGTTGTTTGCGTCCAAAAAGGTTCCACACACATCCAAAAATGAAAGGCTATTTTCCATACGCCCGTTTTTCGGAACGCTACTCAGAAATTGAAAAATAATATTTAGCCTTGCCAAAGATTTTGTTCAAGTTCTCTGAATCGTCCTTTAAAAGAATTATATTTTTATTCAAAAAGAACTTTTTGAGGATGGTGAAGATGGATGGAAGCGGTTTCTTTATATCCCTTCAAACTTGAAATGGGCTTCATAGATAGTTGTAGAAAAAAATGATTTCGAAAAATAAAAAAAGAAAGATGTCTCAAATTTGGAAAGCTTATAACAGCCTGTCATCGTAATTCTTAGTGTTTTTGAAAAAAAACTGTGATTTTCAGTAGTTAAGTAGTTTTGAATCAATTCATATTCAAAACTTTTCAGAAAAAAGTAATAGCTGGAACTGGATGTGTGAATAGTCGCATGATGACAAATTTGCGACCTCAGGGGACATAGGCAGGCCTAATCAAAGCCGGAGTCGTCCAAAATCACTTTTTTTCAGGCGACTTTCTCTTCTTTTTGTGGATTTCGCTCAACTTATTCTTACAAACTTGCCCGCTGAACTTTTACTCCTTTCAAAATATACTCAAAGAAGTAATTTTCTGCAGAGCTGATGAGCAAGGATTAGAGTTGAATAAGTACTTTTAGGGCTTATTTGATATGTTACTGATAAAAATGTTCAAAATAGTAACTTCGGAAGAAAAGAGTCGAACTTATGAAATATCTCAAACAAATGTCGACATTTCAAAGTGGTGCAACAGAATTTGACAGCTCGCAAAAAAAGAACGCCAGAGGCGATTTGTTTGAAGTTGAATAAGAAAGTTTGCTTAAACCTAGACTTTAATTGGGCTCGTGTTAATTTATGTACATAAATTAAGCGGATGAACGCGTGTCATGAAAGAAAGGAAGAAAAAATTCTGAAAGCTTCCAGTTTTCTAGTAAAAAAAAAGGAGCGTCGAGAGGCACGGAGTTGTCACAACTCTGAGATTATCTCACATTTTGCACTTCATAAGAGGGCACATTGACTTCAGACGCAAGGCTTCCTCTACATCAAGAAAAACCTACAAACTCGGATCTCTTTCAGATTTCAGAAACCATACAAGATAGCGATTACTTTTTTTCTACATGCTTATGAACAGCAGCGCCGAAAATGGCAAAGGAAGGCAACAATGGCCTCGGAAGTATTAAAAATGTTTGGCCTGCGGTGCAAATATGAATATAGGGGAGGCGCAGCCAAAAAAAAAAAGACGGCGGCTGCCAAATCGGACAAATCGGCCTCCGAAGTCCCCACGGTACCGTCGGTCGACGGCGCCAATTCAAATTTGTTGACACGACCTTATTTATGAGGACTCCCAAATAAATAAACAAATAAATTCGTTTTGTGCGATATGAACGAAAAAAAGCATTTGCTAAATTGCGGGTTTTTTGACTGAAGCGAAAAAAAAAGATATTCACAAGATGAAGCGACCGATAGCAAGGTGGAAATCCCAGAAAGTCCAGCAACAAGTCGAAAATCGAAGAAGGCTCCTTCTTGCTTTTTCCGGTCCCACCCTCGTTAAGTCAACTTTAATTGAGCACGCCTGCCTCGAGGCTATCAAACAGGAATTTTTTTCTGCTCAGAATCTTTCGACTTCCAAAAAGAAAAAAAGAAGAGCTCTTCCAATGGGAAAAAGAAGAATTACCACAATTTAACATCCTTGATAAGCGTTGAAATTTCAATCAAAGAAATTGAGAAAGTAATAAAAATAGTCTGAGTTCAGTTACTTTTTACATTTTTCCACAAAAATACCACGAAAGATTTGTGAAAACCCGTGAAGGCTCTGAGTTTTTCCGGAGTTTTACAGAAAAAAGGACTATTTAGAAAAATGGGTTTGAAAGCAAAAAGTCCAGGAAAATACTAGAGATCCGGCACGCTTTTCTAGCATACTACTTTTTCTCCTTTTTTGTCTCGCGGCTAAATATTGCTTCGAGAAAACCAATTCACGTTTACACACTCCCTCCAATATTCAACTCGTGCGTTTTCATTCATTTAACACATTGCCAACTCAAAGAGTTCTAGTTCATAAAGAAGAAAGTTTCAAATATCTAAAGGAGGCGAACTGAGGTAAAACTTCCGGCAACTGTTAATATAGATATTCTCGCTTTTTTGGCCTAGTTCTCAGGTAAATAAGGAAGTTTCGAAAGTGCAAGTTGAATTTCGCAATTAGGAGTTGAAAGAAGTGGACGAGGTCGGAAAGGAGGTCGGACTGGCGGTGGCTGCTCTTGACAAGCCATTTCCTTTGGCATGTCGACTGGCGACCAATGCATTCCGAAGGCCCCGGGTATCACGATGAGTCGTTTCATTTTCCGAGGTACTTCTCCAAGGGCCGACTTCCTCCTAGTCACGTCTCCGAAGAAAAAAATATTTTCAACTTTTTCCTTTTTATCAGTTCTTTTTTCAGACTTTAATAAACGAGGACTTCGAACTTGATGAAAACTCGAAAAAGCGAAAAAGTTAATCGAGAAACATATCGATTGAATAAAGCTTCAGTGTTTTGAAAACTTCTCATTTATTTAGAAAGAAGGAGATTTCCGTTCTGTTTTCCTCAAAAAAGCTTTTCTAAAACTCAATTTATAAGTTGCCGGAAGAACTCATCATAGTTCCTATTGTTTGTGCAGTTGAAATCCTCATTTATGCTGCTGCACTTAGTCAGAATCCCGGGACAAAAGTGGGGAAAACAATTAACATGAGGCTCACATGACAACGGGGAAATCACAGAGATCCTCGAGTTGATTTCGCTGAAAAGCGTTGAAACATCAGTAAGTTGTGAGCAAAGTTCCCAAAATCGGTCACTGAACAAGAAAAAAGAATGAACTCCTGAACTTTGTTGGGTAGATATCACGGAAACTTTGTTGAATTGTGATTGGAGAGCAGAAGAAATGCAGAGAACATATCATAGACCAACATATGAAAATAAGGTGCAATGCATTCAATAAGGCTTGAGAGCTTTCTGCTACAACATGTCGTCTCGTCTCTAAATATTGTTTTTTTTTTCGGATAAAGCTTCTCGTTTCTGGAGAATGAAGAGTAACTCAGAGCTCTCATAATAGTAATAATGCTTATTTCCAACGCGAAGAACACGGAAAAACTAGTAAACATCCAAGGAAGATTCAAAAAAGATTTCGAAGGCTCTCGCAAAATAAGGATAGATTTTATTTTATTCTTTTTCGAAGAGAAAGGAGGAATGAAAAAAAAAATTGAAAACTCCAAATAAAACTCAAAAAAAAAAATGTATTGCGGTCCATTTTGCGCATGCGCGAAGAGAGCAACTGTGCGTCTTATTATTTCTTCCGGACAACCCAAAAAATTAGTTAACCATTCATTTATCCATCATTTATGAGGTTGGCGTTCTGAGGCAAAACAACTTTCCGTCCAACAATAGTTATGCCAAAACGAACCATAAGAACAGCAGGAACCGAAGATTTCTTCTCGATTTTCCCGGCAACCTGCAAAATGAGCTTTGAAATTAAAAGCGATCTGTCAGCGCGATTCAGCAAATTGGAACTATTTTCCAATTCGAAGAAAAAATAGCATTTATTTCGGCTTCAACCGGCATTTTCCAACCGAACAACAATTTCTCGAAAAGCAAACTTCTGAGTAAAACTAAACTAAATTGAAGAGAATCAAGCACTAAATAGTGCAATAAAATGGGTGGGATAGGAAAACAGAAGAATTAAGAGCTGCGGTTGGTATTCCAATTAGTCCGGCATTCAATTAAGTTGTTTCTCCGTTTTCATTCTGTTGAACTTCATTTGCCAACAATATGATCGACTTTTTCGAAATGGAAACAAGCTGCTTTTTATAAAAGGGAATATGATCAGGGGGACCATTTTGGTTTTCGAATCGTTAAAAAAGTACCTTTTTGAGATTGAGCTCCATAACGTGCAAAGAATGAGGAATGACGGATTTTCGAGGTTTGGCAGAGGGAAGGAAAGTTAATGAAAGTCCTGCTCTATGAACGGAGGAAGTGCGGCAATCAATTGCCCGATTTTCGCTTACAAAGTTTTTTGCTGTTAACTGATTTTACTTTCTGAAAATATAAAACCTTGATCACTAGAAATGAATTTATTCTAGAAAAAAACAGAATATCAGAGACCGGAAAATGGGTAAAGCGAGAAACTCTGCCTTTATTCCAGACCCAGCCATCCACCGCGACAAAGAGAAGTTTCGGCAAATCCGATTAATTTCGCTTCTGTGGCTCGAGCACTATTGTCTTCTTTGAGAACATAGAAGAAGCCAAACGAGGGCCGGCTCCTTTTTTCTTTCACACCTGTGAGGCTTCTTCGAACCTCAAAGTTTGTTCATATTTTTTTGACAGCAGAACTGGCCTGATGTTTGGAGCATTCATAAGCTTTGATGAAGCTCAGAGAGTTTTCACTAGCTCAACTTGAGTTGCGGAAGCTCGAAAATATTTCTTCAACGCGGTAAATTTTTTTTTCGAATATTTCAATGGTTAGTGCTTTAACTTCCTTCTTTTTCAAATCAATAAGGCTCTCAAGCTTTGTGTGGTCGAACGAAAAACGAAAGGAAAAGAACGAAACATCGTAAAAATCCCTTCTTTTTTTTTTTTTTACAAGGAAGGTCATTTTACTTTGCAGTTGAAGATTACTTGGAAATGAGCCAGAAAACTCCTTAAGTTGCCACGGAAATATCATGAAAGTCTCAATCTGCAATACTTTTTAGTTTTTGAAAATAAAGGGCTCAAAGCCCAAAAATAGCCTTTTTCCGAAAGTTTTCTTTGGTCTTGAGGTGTCCGTTGTCGAAAACTTCAAATTTGGGAAGACTGAGGCTTTCAGAATCTTCATCTGGTATATCAAAGAGCGTTCTGGCCAATTTTTCAGAGTATCCTAACCACAAAGTAAAGTTTCCTTTCTTGTAGCTACAAGCTTGGCTTTCCAGTTCGTCAACATCTTGAACGCATTTTATTGCTTTCCTAACAGCCTTCTCAAAAAACAACTGTTGGTTTGTGTGCGGATAACGTTCTCAGAACTCCTCTTATTGAAAAATGTATTCTTTTCCTGCTTCTATCGGCGTATTCTGTTGTTCCCTTCAGATGAAGTCCGCATATCTCGATATCAAATGGTTATTTTGGCCTTTCAACCTTCAGAAAAAATACAGATAGCTTTTGGACAGAAAACGAAACGAGTTGATGTCGAATATTTTGAAGCGACGTGTTATCGTTATCTGCTAGAATCGGTTTCCGTTCCACCTCCACGGCCGCCTGCGCAGGAAGCGAGGAAGGCGATTCGCTGCGTTTCAGACAGCCAATGAGAAGCCTTCTCGATCCTTTGTTTCGAGAAGCGTTTGTAACAAAGTAATAACACCTTTGAAGGTTCGAATTACATTACTCGAATGGCTTCAGAAACAACGAAAAAGTTTCGAGTTTGTTTTTGCTCTTCGAATCTTACCTGGAGAATTGAAAAAAATAAAATAAATAAAAAAATAGCTATAAGTTATTTGAATTTTTGTATCTTCAGCTTAATTTGTAAGTTTGGTTTCAATGTTACCAAATGGTCTGATTGGAAATCCTTTTCAGAATTTTCTGACAGACCACAGAAAAAATTAACAGAGGAAAAAACCATTTTCAGTGATATTTCTGCGCCTTCAAACACAATGGTGAAGTTTTGAATATAAATATACCGAGTGGAGGTAATTTTCGCAAAGTTTTGAGATCTTTTTAACACACGGTTTCAGAAAAACAGGATTTTGACTTTCCTTTCCACAGTATTCTTGTAATTTTCTTTGTTAACTTTAGGAAAGTTGGTTGTTGGAGAACAGTTACGGTGAGAAAACACTTTCCTAAAAAATTTCAATTTAAACTGTTTTTTTGGAAGTCGCAAAAAGATCTCACAATGATTCTTCCTTTTTTTGCTTCATTTCAAGACTTTCTTCCTTCTCTTAACTATTATTTTGGAAATTTTCAATGTTCGAAACCTTTTGTCAATTTTTGTCCCGAATGTATAAATGACTGAGAGAGAAAACACAAGTCGAGGCGTGTCACCGAGGTGGCTGAGGGGCAGATGATGGCTGACTATAAAAGGAGAAAAAGACGGCGACGGACAGCTTCTGCGTGATGTCAGCGCGTGTGGCTGCCTACGCGGCGATTTCCTTCTCGATCGGCTCGCTGATCGTCGTCGGCACCTTCGTTCCAGCACTATGGGCCAAGATCGGAGACATCACCGGCGAACTCTCCGACGACATGCTCGAGTTCCGCGATCTCCACAATGAGGCAAGCATTCCAACTGAAGAGTTCTGAAAAATAGATCAAATGACATTGGAAGGTGTAACTACTTTTCAAAATAAATAAAAAAACACGTATAATCAAATATTTACGTTTTTAATTTTTCTGCAAACTTAATGAAAAACTTTAGGTTTGGTCCAACATGCGCGGAGAAAAGATTGGCTCATCCTTGGTTCCGTTTGCTCGCAAAAAGCGGCAAACCACTCGGCCAGGCGAATGCGGTTAGTTGCCCTGTCTGAAAATAGTACAGGGAGCTTTTTCAGTGTGTAGTGCAAATAACCAATGTCCTCCCGGACCGAAAGGACCTCCAGGCAAGCCAGGAGTCGATGGAACCAACGGAAAGAAAGGAGAGCCCGGCTCATCCGGTCTTCCAGGAAACTATCCTTCGATCAACATGGATGCTCAGCAGGTAGATCCATGCCATGTAGGAAATCTATATGGAGAGTTCAGCAATGCCGTTCCTGTCCACCTGGACCTCCTGGACAGCCAGGTCAGCCAGGACCACCAGGACCGGCTGGCGAGAAGGGCGCTGAGGGCAAGGCTGGGCTTAGCGGTCCAGACGGTCATCCTGGCCATCCTGGAAATCCCGGACATCCTGGAGAAGCGGGAGCTCATGGGAAACCTGGAGCTCAAGGAGACAAAGGTCGTGACGGAGAACGTGGAATCAAAGGCGCCCCGGGTGCTCCTGGAGAAACTGGACCACCTGGTCAGCCAGGCTTCATGGGTCAGGCTGGAAACGACGGAATCCAGGTTATTTCATTTTTTTTTTTTGGAAAATAATAGTGCGTCCAGTATTGGGTCCTGCAGTCGCAGGTCTGGGACAGCAGACTCAAAAAAGTTGAAGTGTCACTAACTTTTTTTCCACTGGACCAGGACATTAATACATTTCAGGGCGTTCCTGGAGCACAAGGACCACCAGGCTCCCGCGGCGAGGAAGGACCCGCAGGACCTTCCGGATTCGACGGCAGTCCTGGCGGAGCTGGAACTCCTGGAGAGGATGCCAACTATTGCAAGTGTCCTCCGCGATCCAAGGCCGCTTTCACTCAATGAATTTCTTATCAATAAACTTTTCAATTTCAAAGATTGATGAAATGCATAAGAATTCCTGATAATACATTAGTGCTTATCAGCACAAAAATGGTTCAATTGTCTAGAAGATGCTCCCTTTCTTGTTGATTATTCTGCTACAAACTGTCGACATCGCCACACATGGCGTCAGAGAAAGAGCTCAGGTTAGTTAACTGTGGATTTTTCGAACTGAAACAAAGATGATTGAAAAAATAAACTAATAATAAAGTTCCTTCAAAAGTTATTGAATAGCTGACAGAAGAGCTCAATTTTTTCATTATGAATATTCGATCTCATCGAAAGTTGAAATAATCATCGCTCGCTAAAGATTACTATGTAAGAACTCGAAAGTTTGATTTTTTCAAGAGAAGCTTTAAAAAAAAGGTGCGAATTTGCGTAATGAACCTTTAAAATTTACTCGGACCTCGACAGCGAAACCCGGACGTGCTGCGGACGTTTCTGAGCAAGTCTAAGAATCACTTGCTGAAAATAAATTTAATTTTCTTTTTTTCAAATGAAAAAAAAGACTTCCTAGAATCCTCGCCTTTTAAAACTTCATTACTCATTTTATTTTTTTTTACTATCAACTTTTTACAAAGTAAAATAAAAAAAAAAAATAGGATATTCAGCGTCGTCTAAGAGTGGAGCCATCGGAGGCGACGTACGCTTGTCCACTGAACAATGATTTCTACTACAACGGTGTCATTTCATCGCCTAACTATCCGAATATGTACCCTCCCAGCACCAAATGCTATTATTACATCACTGCCGAACCTGGGAAAGTACTCAGGTAAAAAAATTGTTTTTTTATAAAAAGAGCGCAATGCTTCAACTTTTTTTCCAGAGTAGAAACACATATCAAACTCCTTCCTCCGAAAATAATAATGTATTTTCTCTTACAAAAAAAAAACTTTCAAGCGGAATCATCTTTTTTGCCGCTCATGGACGATTATATTCTTTTTGAAAATTCGAAGACTCAATTATATCAACTTTTTGAAATCAAGAGGACTCTCCATATCTTTTGTAGTCTATCACTTATCATGAAACTTGCTACACTTGGAGCTTTAAAAGCTTTATTCTACAAAAATCTTTTAGCCGATCATAATGTTTTCTAACTAAACGCATCTTTTTTCAGTTTCAAATTTTCTCAATACGACCTGGAAACGTGTTGCGACTACGTAACGATCTACGACGGCCCGTCTGTCAATAACAAAATTCTGGCCCAGTGTGTTTCCAATTAGTTGAATTAATGTCAGAAATAATATCAGATTCGGCGGGCCGAAGTCCAACTTAACGTCGCCAATCGGTACTTACTTGACTATGACTCGAAACGCTGTCGTGACCTTCCAAAGCAACGAAGTTATTCAGAAGTCCGGCTTTTCGTTCACCTACAACTCGACGTTGTGTACGGCTCAGTTGTTCACATATTGATATCATTCCTTTGGTTTCAGCTGCAACTCCTTGCAATCGCGACGTCCTTCTGGTTATCAATGGGATGGCTGCGGTGGGAACGCAGAGCAACTTTCAGAAGGCTCTCGATTGTGACAAGAGAAACGTTACAGTTTAAATCAGTTTTAGCAATTACAATTCATAGCCAACAAGCTGACTCCGACTTGGCAAATCGGAGCTGACAAAGTTCGGGCTATGATCGCTTTACTGGTACTTTTTGAAAATGGTTTTTGACTCAAACTTTAGGGGTAGATTTTTAGTGGGCTTTTCAATATGTTTACTGCAAAATGTCTTCCTATTTTTCAATGTTAAACAGAGTTTGAATGCAATTTGAAATTTCTTTCTAAAAGCTCATGTAATTTTGAGACCGGAATCAACTACAGCACAATCTTTGGATTCGAGGACATGCCGACCAACTCGAATCTTTCGCAGACCGTCCTTTCGCTCACCAATAAAGTCCCTGATGTAACTCAGAATAACAAGACTGATCTTGAATGGTTTTTTTTTACGTGTTTCTTCTTTTTCTATTAGCAAAAAATGTTCAGTCTATTCCGATATACGCACGACTTGTTGGATAAAATGTGGAAAAAGGACTTTGATCGACGCGATGGAATAGAACAAGTCGCCATTGTCTTTGTCGCCTCAAATGCCAAGTAAGTCGATCTTTCAGCCAGACATTTCCCATGTCCGATATACAGCTCGGAGCAAGATTTCTACAAGGCTATGGAGTTCTCGCACCTCACAAGAACTGCGGAAGACACGAAAATCATAATTGTCGGGATGGGCAACTCGCTGGAGCAGCAGCAGATCTCCCAGCTTGCCTACGCAAATGGTTTCGCATTTTTCTCCGGCTACGATCAGCTGGACTCTTTGGTCTCTTCTATCAACGATGCTCTGTGCAGAGGCCTCAACTCACAATGTGGTCCTTGAATGAAAAACAATGAACTTTTCAACTGGAAAGTCTTCTATTCACATGCACGAAAAAGTATAACTTTTTCGCGGAGGTTTGGAAGAAGACAGTTCGGTCATCTCTGTACTCAAAAAACACTCTTTACATGGCGCTATTTGTCTCCCTCTCTAATTGAGCCGATAACTGGCTCGGTCGCCAGGTTTCACTCAATTTTTCGGCTCCCACAAGCCAAAGAAACTACCAACATTTTTTCATAGAGTAAACTTCTGAGCACAGAGAAAAAAAAAGGAAAAGTTAGTAAAAGCTCGTTTTGTTTGATCCTTTGGAAATTAAAAGTTTGGTTGAGTTCTGAAATATTGCATCTGCTCAGAATTTCTAATCGAAAAACTTTTTCTATTTGAACCTCTCCTTAGTTCTTTGAACAATGAAGAGTAAAAAAAAACCTTTTTTTTTAGTATTTTTCGAGTTGAGCTCTGTTAAAAAATCGATACATTTTCTTCTTATTTACTTGCCACAGCCCCGAGAAATCAAAAAACTTTAAAGTGAAAAATAACTAACCGAAAATATCCGCCCTGACCCTAAAATAAAGTCTTCCTAGAAAGGGGCTATTGAAATGTGTATTCAAAAAAAGATGGGTACGTCTTGCGTGCAGATAATTGTGGGTGCGGATAAATATCTTCTCAATTTCAGCTTTCTGTCTTGAGAAACGTTTTTTTTTGCGATTTGAAAAAAAAAAGGTTCCTTCCGCATCGGAATGGATTGCAACTTTGCTGCTGAAATGGTCAACGACCCGCTTTTGAATTCGGCTATGATTCTCCAAACAATTTTATGCCTTCTTTCCTTCTTTTCTAATTATCGCCTACTTCTGTTTTCCGAAAAAACCACTTACTTCCATCCTAACTTCAGGGTGAGTTGATTAAAATAAGTCAGAAAAATGGAATGAAGTGGTTTTTTCGCTTTTCGTCCGAAGCCTGGTTGTGATCAACTCCCTCCACTCCGTCCTACTCATTATTATAGCGGTAAGTCGAATCGAAAACTTTTTTGAATTTGGCTGACCTGATGACATCAAGCCAATGGATTTTCTACCTCGAACCTGAATTCTTTCGTGATATTACCTCTTCAATATGGGAAATCTTAACGGATTTGAACTACTAAACTCAAATTTATTCTCTAGGCGACCCAATTTCTAATATGGCGACTCAACCAACCCTGCGACGCCTTATTATCATCTACAGTTTGCTTCGCTTTCCGTCTCCCTCTCATGTTTTGCTTCTTGCGAGTTTTTCTTTGGCATTCTCAGGCATTTCAAAAAATGGAATTGTAGTTTCAGTTTTTGTGATAGAACGTTTTCAGAATGAGCTCGTTGTTGCACTGCGGGATGAGCATTGAAAGGTCGCTGGCCACGGTTTTCAAGAACAATTATGCCGACTACACATCCACCAGCGGCTATTTCATCATTAGTGTGATGGTGGATTTGAGCTTTGAATGCTTTTTCAAAAGAAGAATATAGACGTGTCTGGGGATCCTTTTCGTGGTGGCGGCGCTCCATAAATGGCCACTCGGCGTCCCGAACATCTACTGTTCTGGAGCCCCGAACGAAGTTCTGATGGACCTTTCCATGGTGACGGCTACTCTCGGAATCCTCGAGCTCATTGCTTTCATCTACATGCTCGGGCTCTTCTTTGTCAACCTCCGACAGCTCAAAGCGTTGGTTCACTCATTTATCCTTTCGTAAATTAGCTGGATATTGAAATTCCATTCTACTAATTGCAGGCAAAACTACAGCAACCTTCAGCGGAAAAGTCAGTTGACAGAGAACGTGGCAGCCTTCAAGCTGATCCTGCCGCTTCATATCTTCCACATGATTTTCTTCGTCTCCTTTCACTCGGTCGGAGCATATCTCTTCAAGCTGAAGTCCATGTTCTCCTCTGAGACCGGCTTCCGAGGATTTGTAGCGGCTGCTTATGTGAGTTCAAAGGCTCCAAATCACTCCAATATCATCCTTTTTCAGTTGATCCCTCTCTATACATTTCTATCGCCTCTGATCGTGCATCAAATTCTGCGACGAGGCGCTCAGATGCGGAAAAGACGGCTGACCGCAGTTCGGCACGTAGAAAAGAACGAGAAAGACGTTTACTTCGGAATGTATCAAGAACTGTGGAAATAGTTGTGATGAACATCAAAATAGACCAACAAATTTTGTTATTATAAGTCATAATGAAAAATTTTGCAAAGAAGCTATGAAACACCGGGATTACATAGGAAAGATTTAAACCTTTCCTGATTTTCAGTCACTTTTCGTGATTAAGTTTCGAAAATTGAGAAAAATCGGAGTTCATTGGAAAAAAAGAGCCTCTTAAGAGGGACAGATGATTTATGCCTATGCGCGAAAATGTTGAAGAAGCCTGTAATTACAGAGAAAATTGAACTGCCACTTTAACAGAAACAGCTTCTCTTCATTTCCCAAACAAGCTCGAAGGTGTATGGATCTTTCATCCTTTTCATTATTTTCATTTGGCTATATTTTTATTTCATCACTGTTTTTCATCGTCTTCTCTATAGTGTTTCACAAATCGAAGGAAGACGAGAAGAAGGTTTTTTCTCCCGAAAACTCTTCGAAAAGGCTTTTAGAAATCGATGCACCCAATATTCTTCAACTTTTACATATTACTCTTCGCGGCACACGTCTTCTTCTACGGCGTCGTGTTCTTTGCCGCAGCTTACAAACCGATGATGGACTTCTTCTCCGAAGATTCGTCAATGTCCGCTATTCTTCCCATTGCTTTTCTCTATCTTGTGAATTGCTCTCATGTAAGACTTAATTTATAGAATAATAATTGAAGTTTCTAGAAGCTTCTCTTTCGATGAATGACGTTTCAGGTGGTTGCGTTGGTCTTTAATTCGAACATTATAACTTATCTTCTTTTTCTGACTTCAGTTCAAAAGCTTGTGTTCTTCTTCTTCGTCAAGAAACGGCAATTTGTCACAGGGTTTTTGAAAAAAAAATGAACTAGAAAAGTAAAATTTCGAAAACTCCAGGAGAGCCTTGAAAACTTGGATCTGGATGTTTTGGGTTATATCCATTACAGAAATAGTTTTGATAGGGCGAAGTTGCCCTGAAGGCTACAAATACGAAGTTTTTTTGAAGAACGAAGAAATTTGTTTGGCCAGAAACGCGAAGATATCAATTATTTTGAAGGTTGAGTGATACAGAAACGAACATAATCTTTCCAATTTCAGGCAATTTTTTTGTTAAAGTTTTCACTTCCATTACTATCAATCTTAATATACTTTTTTGTGATCTTCCACTCGAAAAGCTCAAACGGCGAGAATTCCGAAAAAAGCGACGCCTGGACTGTCGTTATACAAAATGTCCCACTGTTGTTCATTTCTGTGGTTCGTTTTTTTCTTCCAATGTGCAAAAAAACTGAAATGAGCAGCTGAAGCTGATGGCGACGTGGTGTGTTCTGGCGTCGGAGAAAGGTCTTCTCCACGGAATCCTCGAAAACGCCGCGCAGCGCTTTGCGCGAGTTTTTCTCGGAGACGATGTCTTCCTTTATTCGCTGGCAATCCCTTTTTTCTTCATTTTCGGCAGTAGATCCGAAATCGCCTTTTTAATGAAAACTTTCTCCCCATCACCTAACAAAAGGCTATCTATCCTTTCCAATGACAACATGATTTTGTGAATTTTTTTCTTTCGTGAATGAAATTTCTGGCTAAGTTTAAAAAGTTGCACATTTTATGAGAAAAAGAAGAAAAACATCCCTAATGAATGGTTTTTACATCTTCCGTCTCATCGCAACTACAATTTGACACGAATTTATTTAGAACTTCTTTCTTGTCAACTAGAAATGCTGATTTATTAACAATTAAACTAGCAGTTTGTTAATGTTTATAAAGGAAGTTCAACTTTATTTCTACAGATAAAGTTCTAAAAATTCGAGAAAAAAGCTTTTCATTTCTGGAAACAAGAAATCAAGCAAGACAGAAGCTGATAAGACATAGACGGCTATCAGTAATTTTCCCAGGACGCCAAGTACTTTTTGATTCATCGATAAGTCGAAACTGATAGAGCCTTCCATTGAGAGAAGAGCAACATGTGGCTTTTTGTGTGTTTGGGAGTTCTTTTTGTGTCTGAAACTTCCGCTCAATGTAATCCGGGAGCCGTTTTCGACAGCGCTTCCAACCGGTGGGAGCAATCTCCAATTCAACTCATTTTTTCGTTTTCAGATGCCTTCAGTTCTACCGCCCGAAAGTCTCCTTTGCGATGGCCGAGTCGATCTGCGCGGCTTCTTTCGGACATTTGACCTCGGTCAAAAACGCCGTTGACAATAACTTCATTGCAAGTCTGTGCAAGAACATACTTACAATGGAAATGAAATGTGAACTGAAGGTCGTGCGCTGGAATATTTCGATGGCTCGGACAATTTTTGGATCGGAGCCAAAGCGACGGCGGCTGACGTCACCAATCCTCTGAATTGGGCCTGGAACGACGGCTCCGCCTGGTCCTATCAAAACTGGAGAGTCGGTCAGTTCTCGAATTTATTCCACAGTAGACATCTGTACTTTTATCAGAATACAATGGTTTTTTTTTCTCAGGAAATCCTTCGCCAAGCAATTATTTAAAAAAATTGAGAACATTTTTCCGAATGATTCTTCTGGGAAATTTTTTTCGTTTTGGTAATGGCATATGATGTATTGGCCGAAAAGCCCGCAAAGTCGATTTTTTTAGACCAGTAATGAAAAAACATGAAATTGATAGAAAACCTAGCTATAGAAAACTGAAATAAAACATTCAGGCCAGCCGACCTCTCAGGGTGATACATCTTGCACAAGCGTGCAGGTTTCGAGTTCGAAATGGCTCACGGCGACTTGCTCCAGCAACTTCTCCTTCGTCTGCTCTTTCCCTACCAACGTCGGAGCCACCTGCCCACCTCCAATCAGTATTCGTCAGAGCGAAGAACTTTGAATCCATCAGTTTTCAGTTCCCAGCCACTGTCCTTCTGGCTACACCTACTACAGCGGAACCGACTTCTGTTACAAGGTACCAGCAAAACCTAAAGCCCAAACGTTCTCTTCAGAACACGGTCCGGTCTGGCAACTTCAACGATGCCCGCAGTACTTGCCAAGCCGACGGCGGAGAACTCGCTTCGATCCATTCCATGGATGAGAACGATTTCCTCGTTGGCAAGTGTTCCCATGAAAAGAAGAGAAAATATGACTTTTAGAACTTTCCAAAGCTGGAATGGAAGTGAAAGATGACCATTGGAACGACCAAGTGAGTCCTCTTTTGATTCATAATGTTTCTTTGATCCTAAGGTATGGATTGGCTTCACTTTCGAGAACCAAAAATGGGGATGGACTGACGGAACCGCCGTCGACTTCGTCAACTGGGCCGACGGCGAACCGAACGTCATGCAGACTGACTGGTGGACCGTGGTAAGTTCTACTCTCCATAATACTTCTGGCTCATTTTCGAAGTTCAGCTGGTGGCCGATCCTCACCAAAACAAGCACAACACGGAGTACATGCGATGGAACAACGTGGGACACCTCGACGAGAGAGCTTTTCTCTGCAAACGCGCTCCACTGCATTGAAACTATCATAAAGTCGGATTTTATCGGTGAAAAATCACTCGCAAGACGAAACATCATAGTACATAGAATATTGACACGCAACCGTGTAACTGAAAAAAGATAACTGAAGCAAAAGTGGATGATTATTTCAGAAGCCATCAAGCGAGACTAATAGATACCAGCATGTGAGAATATGCATAAAGCGATGCTAATCGCACCGGGAAAAAAAATCCTAGCAAAACAATAGAGTCTAAAAATCACAGAAATTGAAAAATAGAAGAGTCTAATGACCAATGACTGCCTTCTCTATGTCGCGAAGTACTCGAAGGACGATTTCTTCGCGGAAAGGCGGCGCCGCAACTTGAACTCCCACTGGAAATCCGACGGTTCCCTGGAAATAACAAATTTACATTTTTTTTTTCTTAGACGCTCTGAATCGTATATCTTGGCCAAACTGACCTTTGTAGCCTTTTTAGCGAGTTTGTACCAAACGTCCGTTTCCGGATAGGCCTCAAGCTTTTCCTCGTCGTCTTTTGTCACATAAGTAGCATTCACGACGCCTGAACGAAATACATAATAAAAAAATTCACGGATATTGAAAAAACCTGCTCCGAAATCGAGCAAATTAAAGATTCCAGTGTAGCTGATGGAAGCAAAGAGTTTAGATGGAATGTCGTGGGGCGGGGCTGGCATAACCTCAAAAGGAAACATGGTTGTGATGATGAGAGCAAGGAAAACCTGCGATGGACAGAGCAGGGCGTCGATTTTCTTGTCGAGCATCAGAACTGTGAACTCGCTGCGGTAGGCCTCGATAGCGGCATAGCATTCGCGAAGCTCTGGAAACAAATCAGATATGGCTTCCGGCCGAGCGAAAAACCTGAAGTGTCCTTGGCGAGGGCTTTCATCAGGTTGCCGAGTCGCGGGAAGAAGACTGATCCGACGTAGGCCAGAACCCGCTGAAGACGCACAGGAATCATCCACATGGCGACTTGAGCGTAGAGAGTCGGTTCCACGATGTCCTAAACCCGAAATTAGAGGCTTTCAAAGTTTTATAATTTTTTCTCGCGGCAGAAAAATTATATCAAGGTTCATTCACCATCCTTTTTTTAAACATTTTCACGTTAGTCAATTTCAGAAACCCACGTTGAGCATTTTGTTGAGCAAGTACTGGCCGGCGTCGACGCAGACGGCCCGGACGAAAAGTCTCATGACTTCTGGAACTCGCGGCGGCTGGAAAGGCACCAAAGTGTGTCCGGCGCGCTCCAGATGCTCTTTCGCTTCAAGCACTGATCGCTGAAAATATTCTCTCCAACACTTGTTCCCTTCCTATGACTCAAAAAAAGAGTCATTATAACAGACCTGAAGTGCAGGAGTCGGCGTGAACCAGCCGTCGTCAACGTAGTACCCGATTCGGTATTTGCGGCCCTCCTTGTAGAGATCTTCGTTCCAGAGAACGGGCGGCACGTAGGGATCCTGCTGCGAAATCCAGTCGTCCTTCCAGACCTGAAACGGAAGCGTGAGTTACGATGATTCGGATTCAGAAGGAACCTCGCGCAGAAAGGCGACGTTCGTCTCAATATCCCTGGCCATCGGGCCGTCGTTCGAGTTGATCAAAGGTCGGCCAGGCACCGACCCGCAGACTCCGCGGTGCGAGAATCGCAGATGCGACGGCTTAATTTATATTTCAGATTGGAAAAGGACTTGAGAGTCTACCTTGATACCAGCAGTCCCAGTGAAATGACAAGGTATACGAATGGAGCCACCTACGTCGCCACCAATACCTGAGAAGCAAAACAGTGGATTATAAAGATCTTTAGAAACCAACCCAAAACTGATCCATCGGCGGCAAGGATGGCCGATTCACCCCCAGAAGAGCCTCCACTCGTGCGGTTCTTGTCCTTGGGATGATTGGTGACTCCTGAATATTCAGAAAACTAATTCCAAGTGCTTTCATTGGATTCGTACCGAAAACTGGATTGGCACAGTTGTAACTGAGAAGAGATTGCGGCACGTTTGTTTGAACGTACGGGATTCCACCTGATAATCATTTTTTGAGGAACTTCCGAACGAACGAAACTGCGAGTCTGATCGCAGAACTTTCAAAAGAAGAACTCACCAATTTTCTTGATATGAGCCACCATAACACTGTCCTCTTTTGTCGGTTTGTAGGTATCTTGAACGAAACCGCGGGTCTGATCGTAGCCTTCGATCTGGAAAAGTGAGAGAAAGGTTTCGTAAGAACTGTCGGAAAATTACTGGAACGCATTCTTTCAGAGAGAAGGGAACTCCGAAGAGGGCTGGCTTCACGAATCCAGGTTCCTTGGCCTTTTCGTCCCACTCCCTGGCCCATTCCTCGGCTTCCTTCAACAAAACTTTCATTTGCAAATGAGTTTCTTTTGAAACCTTAATGAACATGCAAACGCTGTTGGTTCTCTCATTGGCAAGAATTGCTTTGTGGTAGAAAGTCCGCACGGCGTCCAGACAGGAGATCTCTCCTTTTTGGAGACCATCTGAAGATGAGCTTTATATTTTATGTTATCATCCAATGTCATGATGATTATTCAACTCTTTTCTATTGCTTTTTGATTCTATTTACACAAACCAGATGAAAAGAGAGGCTTTCAGACGAAAGAGTCTGACGACTTCGTATCACCGAGCCGAAGAGAAAACTATCGCGTGAATCATGAGCAAAGTCGAAGTACAAACAGTTCAGGCGAACCCAGACTGATATCAAACAGATGAAACCAATAGAACGTCGAGAATTTTAAAAAATTCGAAGAAAGATGACCTCGAAGTTCGGCGAATTCCATGACGGCGATTCGGTCGCGGACCTCGACATCAACTTTCGCGGCGCTGCTTTTCGCGGCCGCGATGCTCGCTTCGCGATCTGCTCGTTTGCGTGCAACGATCGCTTCCAACTCCATCCGACGCTGGAAGAAAAGTCCCTTTACTCAAAAATGTCTAGCACATCCTCCTCTGAAAACCCTAACAGCCTATCGGCCTGAAAAAAAAAACTCAGCCCTGGCTTTTTCTTCTACACCAACTTAGTTTGTTGGTTGTTTTTCCAAGTCATCAGAATCTGAATCCAAAAAAAGCTCACCAGCTTCCTCCTGCCCCAAACGACGTTACAGTAAACGGCTGCTGCCACAAGCGCTAATATAGTGAACAGAAAAATCATTTTGTGATCTGCAATATTATAATAAAAAATAGGAAGAAAATAAGAGAGAGCCTATCTCCACACGGAGAAAGGCTAGGAAAACCTTCAGAGAAATGAAAAATGGAACGAAAATTTCTTCGACTCCGCCCCCTCTGACTCAAAAAAGAATAAGCGGCCGGTTCGATCAAATTTCACCTTGAAGCGCGCTTTTCGCCTTTTGGAAATAAAAGACCAGAAAAATTAAAAGAAGAATCGGAGCAAACGTTATCAACCACCTTTTATCTATCCACGATAATTTCCATTTGAAAGAAATTTTTCTCAGATACTGAAAATCGATACATTCCTATTCTAATGTAATGAATACAATAAGAGAGAAAAAACAAACTTTGAAAGGTAAAACTTTTTTTCGGAGCGCTGTTATATACTCATATCAAGTTTTGCTTATCAGTACTTTTTTAATCATGCTCAATAATAATCACATCATTTCTATTTCTTGGTTGAATCATTAATCGTGGGTGTTTCATCAAGAATGGGCGGAGCTTGTATATGTGTCATTCGGGGAAAAGCTGGGATAATGTAACAAGGGAGGTCATTTTACTTTGCGGTTTGGACATTTCAATAAATTCGCTCAAAATTCTCAAATTCTCTGAACGTCAAGATGAAGATCCCCTATAGTAGATACCTCCGCAAACTTTTAGTTTTTGAAACGTTTTCTCAAAATTTAAATTTTAAGAACAACTTTTCGGATTTCAAAATTAATTATCTCAAAAACTAGAAGCTGGCGCCGGTCTCAACTTTGATGGGCTCTCATTTCGAAAATCTGAGACCCCACAAACGGTGCCTCAAATGCGGTAAAAAGTCAAAAGTTCTACCTGCTTTGCTCATATGGGTTTAAAACGGGGGCACCCGCAGAGACCTTTTTTGGCTCAGCTGATTTAACCTCTTTTTGAAACAAGGGACTCTGGAGAGGGGCGAAATTTAAAGGTCATAGTTAAAACACACTTTGAATTTTTTGAAAACCTTTTCTAAGTCTATAAAAACAGAAGCACAAGAACAGTGCTCACAAAACAAGAACAGAATGACGAACGTAAACATGAAAATCTTATCTAAAAGAACACATTGAATAACAATTTATGAAAATTGAAACAAATATGTGTACAATGTTCACACTCTCCGATTATACTTTTAAGCTTTTGTCACAACATTCAATATAAAAAGTGACACATAGGCGACGATTCATCCAAAATATGTCAATACTCTATCGAATTTCTCGTCGAAGACACTGTACCCCCAAAAGCTATGCTCAATTGATTTGATATGGATACGTGTCGCTGATAACCGTTTTAGTACTGTGTGCACTCAAAAAACACCAAAACTTGTTTGGACTGTTTTTTCTCTGTATGATAATATACATTGCTTGTGAAAGTGAAAGAAAAGGCGATAAAACATGAAATTTTGCTGATTTATAAATAGCGTTTGTTCAGCCGTGAAATTGAAAATTAAATAAAACGTAAAATAAGAGAAAAGATGACAATGACGCGGCGAACGGAAACTGGTTACCTCTCTGCCAAGAAAAAAGTAAGGGGAAACTACGAGAACTTGTAGTTGGTTTTGGTCCGCCGAAGGTCAACAAAATCTTTCTGAGCTATATATTTCAGAAATAAAGAATGCAAGGCACAAAATAACTAGGAAGAAAATCTGTATTCACACTAAGAGAAAATTGTATGTTCACGTGGAATTAAGATTTTTGAATATATACCATCGACCTCCAATAAAAAAAGAACTTTTGGGCCCTAAAGTCTTTAAATTTAAGGACTTCAAAGTGAGAAACCCGCCACAAACAAGATAAAATGACCTTTATCAGGTCTAGCCTACAAGTTTTTGAGGCTCTGGGCAACTTCAAGAAGAACGCGTGATAAGGAAAAAGCAGAGAAGCGAAAGATTTCCACGTCTTTGCCGATTAAAGTGGCTCAAAGAACCGAGTGATAGGTCAATATTTGTGCGAAAGAACTATACGTAGTAGACCTCCTGCGGCTGTGAATTCGAATAACATATCTTCCAAAGGTCAACTCAAGTGTGTGAAATAAAAATTTATAGTACTTGTGGATGAAGCTTTGATTCGGTCATCAATGAACACTAATAAGTTTTGAGAAAAAAACCACTATACAACAAAAAAATGAACAACGGCGGCATATAACAATAGAATCAAGGCAATAAAAGCTAATAAGACGTTAGTCAAGTGAATGTTAAGCGTTAAGATAAAGGATACTGAGAACAGTACTGACAAAAAGGAGGTGCATGGGAACAGCTTTTGATTCCCTGCGCCGATGAGACTTGTTTAAGAAAAGGCAAATAGGTAGATAACACGGCGTTGAAGAAAAGAGGAGGACCATAAACCAAGAAAATTATTTATATGATGTACAAAGTCTTATATTATATTTCGTCTAATAAAATTTGAAATGGCCGTAAAATGAGGGTAACTAGCCAGGGAGATGCAGAGTAGGGTGGGTAGAACTGAAAAAAAAACGAGAAAATTCTAATTATTTCCTAAAATCAATTCTCCATAGAAGACGAATCCTCATTTTCAAAACCTTCTCCTTCCATTTCGTCGAAAACGTGGTTCTTCTGAAACACAAGAATGAGAAGGAAAAGAGAGAGCTTCTAGACCTGGAAGTCTTCGATTTCGTCAAAAATGATCTTCTTCCACTCGTCGATGCTGTTCGACTCGACCTCCTCGTGCAGGTCGATGTTCTCGGCGATGGGCTCGTCGCTCTCGTCGTGATACGCGGCCAGATACTCGTGCTCCATCGCCTGTTGTGCTGAGGGCCTGAAAAAAGCTTCTTCGAAGAGTCCGATAGTCCAGAACGACCTGTAGTCCGGATCCAGATTCAGCATCTTCTCCAGCAGATCGATGGCGGCAGGTGAAGCTTGTGAGAACAGTTTTTTGAAGTCTCTCCGGGGCATTTTCGGCAAATTCCTGCAGCATTTTATTTTTCAATCACTTGAGACGAGTGAGGATCATACTTAGAAAACACAAAAGTTCAGGCTTGAAAAATGAATAAGAAAACCTAGGGAAAAAAAAAACTTGATAATGCATAAAAACGTAACGTGAACAAAAAATGCATCGTCACCTTTCACCTTTATAAAACTTGAAGTATATTTTTCATTTTTTTCGTTTTTATAAATGAGTTGTCCATCATGAAAGCTCATGTTCATGATGAAATCGTCAAAAAAATTAATTATTTGTTGCACAATTCAAAGGAAAAATGGAAAATTCATCCGGGGAAATAAATTATAGCGCCTGATTAAAAGCTTCACAGTATACCTGATGTAATTCCGCGCCTCTTCTGAAGATATTTTCGAGAGGAATTCTTCGTCTGGGGTTCCGACCACTGACATTATCCTCGTCAACTGGTCAATATCTGAGAACGATGACATTTTTCCAATTTTCCTGAAAAAGACTAACGGTCAGAGCCGGGGAAAAGCGTCTTTCCAGTGATCAGCTCGGCTAAAATGCATCCAACTGACCAGATGTCGACTGAAAATGGTTTCTCGTTATTGAAAGAGATACGGAGAGCCAACCGGTCTGAGTGTAGTGCATCCAGTTGAGCATGATTTCCGGAGCACGGTACCATCGAGTGGCCACGTATCCAGTCATCTCAGAGTCCGTCTGCCTCGCCAGGCCAAAGTCCAGAATCTGAAAAACTTTATTTTCCTTCTCTCAGATGTATGACATACAAATTTTTCATTTTTTCAGCTAACATAACTTCTAGAAAGAACGGAATTTTCCACAGAAAATTTTTTTGGCCGCAGGTTCTACTATTTTATAAATTGAAAATATAAAGCCCTAAACGTTAAGGGGTTGAGCTCCAAATTTGGAATTCAGAAAAATTCAATATTATTTTTTTAATGAAAATCCCTTCCGTTGAGTCTGATCCAAGTACAAGATATTGAAAACGTCACGACCTTCCATAAAATTTTGCTAGAAAAAAACATTTAATCGCAAAATACCTTTCAGTTCGCAATCCTCATTGACAGCAATATTTGACGGTTTCAAGTCGCGATGGATGATATCGGCCGAGTGGATGTACTGAAAAATGTCGCTAGAATCAAGAAAAACGCATTTGAATGAACCTTGAGGCCACGCAGGATCTGATAAACTAAGAATTGGATGTGATCGTCGTTGAGCCGCTGAATCTTCAAGATGTTCGACAAATCAGCCCCCATCAACATCGAGACGAAGTAACTGAAAAGATAGAGTGAGAAATGGAAACAATTTATTGGAAGATTCAGTTCTTGGAAGATGAGGTAAAACGAACACGTCCTCAATTTCCTTGGGAGTGTCGTTCGGAGTGAAGACGTCGAGCATGTCGATGATGTTCTCGTGTCGCATGCATCGCAGAAGACGAAGTTCGCTGCAAGAAAAGAGCTCTATTAAGAAGTAAATCGAAGGAAATCGAAAAGTGACAATTTCGGTATAAATTTCAACCATTTCGACGTTTCAATGATAATGACTTATCTAGTTAAAAATTAAATATAACGAAAACTTTAGAAAATTTTTGAAATCGAAAAATTGATAAAATTAAGTCTTTTTAAATTTAAATAAATAGCTCGAAAAGTAAAAAGGGTAAAACAAAAATGTTTGGATATCACTAGAAATTCAAAAAAAGAATCAAACACTAAGAAGACCAACCGATAAGTGCGGCGAGCATGGATAATGGATTGAAATGGACGATTGAACTTTTTGATGGCGACGCGTTGGCCAGTCCTTGTACATTCGGCGGCGCTGAAAGCGAAAGACCATGCAGAAATGAAGAAAGTTTCAATAAAAATAACTAGCGAATTTCACTTTCCACAAGTTCACAGGGAGTTGAAGTACTAAAAAAAGTTGTAATATCTGGAAGAAACCTACCAAACAGTTCCGTAGGCTCCAGTTCCGATAGGCGTGAGGTTCTGGTAGTAGTTGGGGACCATCCAGACACTTCTGTTCAATTCCACTACATAGTATCCCTCACGCAATGATTCGTGAAGCATTGCTGCGCGATCCGAAAGTTCTGGACTCTAAAAATGATAAAAGCTGAATATTAATGGAAAAAAGTATGAAAAAGGAAGCCAGCGGAAATTTGAGGCCTAATCTAGATCGATGCGTTATCATGAAAGACGAAGCGTGGAAACAACGTGAAAAAAAAAATCAATACCTTGAAAAAAAAACGCTTGACAAACAAACAAAGATATCACAAACATTGAAATATTCAGCGGTCATTTCAACATAACCGTTTGAAAAAATATATATAACATTGAAAGAAGTAAAAAAATTTATTAGATTTAACAATTTAAAAGCTTGTAAAAAGTAATTATATGAAAAAAATGAGCACGATGCATGTAAAATCAACAGAAAAGATTATGTTCGATGAAGATCGTCGAGTCATTTTCGGAAGCTTCTGCGTAATAACTTTCTGGCAAGTTGAAACTCCGAGTGAAAGTCTGTACAGACAATATGCTGCACAAGAAAGGAAACAGTGGGAAAAGGCGGGCAAGAAGCTTAATAGGGTGTTTCAAGATCGTTAAAAGTAGAAATTTGAAAGATACATAAAGCTGAGCTAACCAAAACACCGAAAACAACAATCACAAGTGCTTATGATGAACTTATAGGCGAGTGGAATGAGTATGATCAAAACGGCTGGACGTGGATCGTGGCTAAAGAGATCGTGGCTGCGAATCGCGAGGTGAGATCTTCTGATAACCTTAAAACTTTTCGCGAAAAATATGTTTGTATCTCTCTAGTGAAAGAAACTCTGAACTCAGGGTCATGATTTTCGAAATCATCAGCTAATCCTCCTAAAAACATGGGACTTTTGAAATTATATACATACAAGCCTGAGACGCAGGGAAAAATCAAAGTCATTCAGAAATCTTTTAAACACTTCGGCTTTCGGAGAAAGCATCGAAACAGAAGTCATGATATATAAGTTGGAAAGTTGAAATGAATAGAGAATCAGAAAGAAGAGGATTCTTCCATTGGAGTCGTGCTCTCGTCGCCCATCATGAAGCCGTTGGAACTGTCAGAAAGACTTCGGTTTTCGTTGGAAGAATTGTAGCTGAGACGACGACCAGAAGCCTGGAACAGCTGGATCTCCTGCCATATGAGATCTGAAACAGGCGAATATTGTAAACAGAAAGAAATCTATCGAACAAACGGGACACTAAAATAATACTACTTTTGATGCGAAATGCGTCTCATAACCACAAAAAGCTCTTTTTCTTTTTACTATTTTGCAACATAAAACTGTTTCCGCCCATCACATTGTTGCTCTATTGAACAATCAATCTAAATTTTGAGGAGCTTTTCCGTTTTGCCCGAGTACTTTTTGATGTACGTCCAAGCAAATGAAAGACCTTAGTGTTTTGCTGTGCAAACGGCGCTACTTTTAAAATAAAAAATCGGATAAACATTCGAAATGACAGAAGAAAGCAACAGAGTTGAAAGTTTTGGCTAAAATCTTTTTTGCTACAACCGCCCATATCCGCTTATTTTATTCAAGAATGTTTTTTTTGATGTTTTTTTTTTCAATAATCTTTAAAAGCTTTTTTCCTCAGAGATTTCCCATTAATCCAAGAAAAATTCCATCATGCTCTGATAACAGCTTAAACACTAATCGATTCAAAAGTATGAAGAAAAAAAAACGAACGTCTCCAATCGTCGATCGTGACGGCGGCCTCTTCGGCGGCGTCGACACCAACCTGAACGGGGAAAAGATGAAAGATCGGAATGACCGCGAAATAAAAACATTCGCAGACCACTGAGCAAACTTCTACATACATCGTCAATAGATCAACTAGAAAGATTTTTCGAAAAGTTGCCAGAAAGGGCGAATTGAGGTCTCAGAATTTGAAAGGATCGAACCGGTTTGTCGGCGACGGGTTCATCGTGAGGCGCGTAGTATTCTCTGAGATAGTCATGACGTAATGCCTCATCCACGGATATTCTGAAGAAAAAAAATGATGGAGAATGAAACTTTTTTGAAAAAGTTAACAATCATACAGAAAAAGGAATTTTTAATAAATTCAGCGTAAAGCCAAAAAAACCACAATAAATTGTAGGAAGTGAAAATTTAATGAAACTCTTTTCAAGGGCTTTCGATAAGTTTTCTCAATAGATCTAGTCAGGAAAAAAATCATAGAGAAAAAAAATCACTTTCAAGCTACAATAAAAAAATTCGCGTCCAGGAAAGAAAAAGCGCATATCGCTGTAGAAACTTTTTCATGCAGAACACAAATTAAAAGTGCAGACTTTAAAAAAATTCCGGAAATTTTTGAAAAAGAAAAAAATAAGTTCAAAGAATTGGACAAGTTAAAGCACAGAAATTCATTAATTTTTTAAAATATGAAATCTTTTATTTTTTGTAATTCGCCCTTTATAATTGAAAATACATACAGCGTGAAATAATCTGGATCGAGTAATATTTTCAAAAAAAAAATCTGGGAGTTTTGAAACCTCTTATCCGGATCCAAAACAAGCATCTTGTCCAACAAATTGACAGCTTTATCGGAAGCCGATGGGAAACGTTCGCGGAAATCAACGCGGAGGCGAAAAAGGCCGATTTCTGAGCAATCAGTTGAGTTGAAGTGAGTTTCTGTGGGAGATCAACCTTATGTAATTTCTGGCCTCTTCTGACTGTATTTTGGCACAAAAATCTTCGTTTGGGGTACCACAAGAAGTCATGATTCGCGTCAATTGATCAATGTCTGAAAAGAGAACTCAGGTAAACTTCAAGGAAATCTTGGGAGAAGCGTACGGTCATCTCCAGGGAACATGGCTCGACCGCTCACCAACTCGCCCAGAATACAGCCCACCGACCAAACATCCACTGCAAAACACTCTTTCATCACTTTTGATCCTTCTTTAAATACATTAACAAACTAAATTCCAATGCAGCCAAAAGAAGAATCTGTTGATTATACATTATTCTTGAAGTCTCTCAAAATTTGGATACAAGGTAGGCAAAAAGTATATAAAATGCATTTTTTTAATTAGAGAGAACTTATAAGATGGTGAGGATATTTAAACGAGAAAGTACCGGTCTGAGTGTAGTGCATCCAGTTGAGCATGATTTCCGGAGCACGGTACCATCGAGTGGCCACGTATCCAGTCATTTCGACGTCTGCTTGCCGAGCCAAGCCAAAATCCAGGATCTGAACAGAATTATGTCCTGGAAACCGAGATGGAAGTTTAGTTGAAAAATGGCAGCAAATTAAATCCGTCTTCAGTAAGGATTATGAAAGAGTGTAATAAAGAGCCAGTTCGCATTCAAAAAAAAAAGCCGGACTTTAGGAGAAAATTGTGAAATAGCGATAATTATTATGAAATAAAAAACTTTATTCCTATCGCCTTTGTAAAGAACGAAAGAACTTTTGAAATTTAATACTTCTATCAAAAAAAAATTCTGCTTAACGTCCGCTTTTTCAGAAACAATAAACAGAAAATCAAAATAATACAAAGTTTTTTATAAGCTAAAAAAGTTCCATTTCTATCATCTTCGACCACTTTAAGACCTTTTTCATGAATAATTCAATTAAACGACTACGTTAACGTAATTAATACAAATGATTTGAAATTAAAATTCAAAAACTTTCTAACCAACCTTGACTTCGCATTTTTCGTTGACGGCAATATTTGAAGGTTTCAAATCACGATGAATGATCCCAGCCGAGTGAATATACTGTAATAATAAAGCTTTTTCTGAGAAATATATCCAAAACCGTAAAAAAATGATGAAAATTAAAGAGATCAAAAGCTTGGGAAAAATGGAAAAGAGATGAATTGAGAGTGGGAAAAATAAATGAACAAAGAACAGCTTTTCATGGGCGGACAACAATATTTGAATTTGGTTAAAAAGGAAAGTTTGCCAATGTTGTCGTATAACATCAGAAATAGACCAAAAAGTTTGGTCGTTGAACATCGACGGCATTGAAGAGAGAGAAAGAAAATCGGAGAGTGGAGAGACGGAAAGAAAAGCAAAGAAACGCGAGATTAAGAGAGGACGTCGGATGGAGAAAACGCAAGACCAACAGAACAGAGGTCGCTTCAGTTATATTACTTGATTCCAGAGACGTTTCGGACTTTTCGAAGGAAATCTAAGTGAAGCTGCAAATCTCACAAGAAGCTCATCTTGAACAGTTTCTCTATAGAAAAATACATGAGCAAATAAAAAACTAAGAAAAAAGTTAAGAGTAGAGATGTATCACAAACATAAACGCCTTCTATACAATATTATTTTATTAAATAATTATGAAATTCGTATTTTCCGATATATAGTAAATTTTTCAATGATGAGTAAGATATAATTTTCTCAAACTCCTAACCTCAAAATTTCAGAAGGTTCACATTTCTGAAAGTATCCAAGAGAGATGTTCTGTTAAAACTTCATTGCTAGGGTTTTTTAAAAACACGCGTTTTGCTTGTTGCCCGTTTGATTCGAAAAACAGTTTTAAGTAGCCAACAGAAGGAGTCTACAGTTCTATTATATTTAATAAAATCGATATACAACAGAAATTTTTTTTTTAAAACGGACGGAGCTTAACATGAGAAAATCTAAGCCGTACTTTCAGGCGCAGAGGACGGAAATCGCTGCAGACGACAAGGGAGTTCGGAAAGAAAACAAGAAGTTTCAATGACCAGAGATCATACGTAAGAGTGGCCACCTTCTGCGGCAAGTCCACAACCGGAAAAAGAAGCCTCGAAAAATATGTTGGCAGGCCAAAAATGGACATTTCAAATTAACTTCATGATAATTTACAAAAAAGAAGTTCATAAATTAAGATTTAAATGATAAATCAACTTCAATAAACGAAGAAATTGAAAAAAATGTGCTAACTCAGAAAAAAAGTTCATAAATTAACTTTTTTTATGTCGTTTTGTTAATTTGCTTTTGATCCAACTGAAAGAATTTTAAAAAAAGAAGAAACCAAAAAAATTAAAAAAAGTTCAGTGATTACAATAAAAAAATAAGAGCTTCCTCATCCCACTACTTTTTTTCGAAAAAAATAAAGGTTATAAAACAAAAAAATTAGAATCTAGGATTTTTAGATCGGGGAAAAAAACATCTGAGAAATTCAAAAGAAAAAATGAGAGAAAATGGAAGACATTGAAAAATAATGATTAAAATGTTTCGTTCGAATGTTGTGGACAATATTAATTTGTTATGCTCGGAAAAAAAGGAAACTTCTCCATCTTCTTTTTGTTTTGCGACGCCAAAGCAATTATTCGCGGTCTCCAAGAATAACGTCTTGGAGAAATTGCGAAGAAATTAATTCGAAAAAAAAAACTAAAAATGCCATGAATTTAATTTTACCGCAATACTCAAAAGATACAAAAAAAAAATGAAACTCTTAGAAAACTTTTTTCTTATTCTAACATTTTTCGAAATAGTTGAAAACGAATCAAAATCTCTGATAAATTTTGCCGGTCAACAGTGAACCGTTGAGAACATGAATGAAAAAAACATCGAAAAGAGCAAAAAACCGCAAAAAAGGCAATGAGGAAGTTCACTGCGGACGGCAAGAGAAGAGAAAAAGGAGGATTATCGAGGGAGAAGGCGACCCGATGACGTCACTCTTTTCATCGAATTCGCTCCGTGATTATTTAGAGTGGGATCCAAGAAGATTTGGCTACGATAAATCAAGAGATAAAACGAAGATTTTGAGGAGCTCTGGGAATCTTTGCAAAATATGTCAAAAAATTCCAAAAATCCCAGCTTGAATGGAACTCAGAAGTCATTTGGAAAAAGATAAGAAAGTTTCATAACTAAATGTATGCTTTAAAAGAATTGAGTGAAAACCATTATTTCCTAGATAGTATAACAGCTTTAAAATATTGAAACATCGCAAACCTTGAGCCCCCGGAGAACTTGATAAATGAGGAGTTGAATCTGCTCGTCCGTGAGCCGTTGAATTTTCAAAATGTTCTGGAGGTCGGATCCCATGAGCACAGACACGAAATACCTGGAAGTCGAGCTCCAGTTCAAAAAATATAATTTGGGAGGGCGTACACATGGTTGAGAGAGAGGGCAGACTGGTCGGGAGTGAAGACGTCGATCATCTCCAGAACGTTGTCATGACTCAGCGTTCTCAAGAGCTTCAGTTCCCTGCAAGGCCAGCAAGTAGGATCATCTCCAAGAACACAACGAGCCTGTATGTTCTTTTGGCGTGGATCGTGCTCTGGAAGGGCCGGAAGAACTTTTTGATGGCCACTCTTTCAGTGTTGAGAGCGTACTCCGCAGTGCTGTATCGTCAGAAGTTATCAACGATTTCCGGACCGAATTCTCACCAAACCACTCCATATGCACCTTCTCCCAACGGCAAAAGCTTTCCATAGCAGTTCGGAATGACCCAGAGTGTCTTGTTGAGTTCCACCTGGAGCTCGAAATTGAAAAAAAGTCGGATTTTGATAAGGAACCTGATGAAAGTTCTCTGGCGTTACTTCGACGGGAGCCGGACCGAAATGAGCGAAGAAGACGTTGGAATTGTTTGCAGAAGCGTGTCTCGTCCTTTCTTCATCGGGAAACTTGGCCGAAATCGGCATCTTTTACCCCTGAGATCTAGTTTTTTCTCTGAGAAAGATGATAGAAATGAACCTCGGCCTGATCAAATAAAAGTCGAGGGCATTTTTGTCGAGGATTAAGGCCAATGAGAAGCCTTAACATCATGAAATTATTATTATTTCAGAAAAAGTCCAAATAATTGTGAAAAACCCCAAATTTTTCGAGAATTATTTCTCGGTTTTTTGCTTAAAAAAACTTTTAACTTCGGAGATATCTCTGGAGCTGGAGTGAAACCTCTGCTTTCAAATAATAGAAGTTTGCTTCTAAACTTTATCAAAATAGAAAAAAAAGTACAGGAAGAAAACGAAATGAAATGTCGACGATAAAAAAATAATCAAAGTCAATCGAAGAGTCAACAAATATTGAATAAGATGGTTTGCGAGTTGAAGATTCCGTATTTCGGGAAAATCTCATGTTCATAACCGGTAGGAACAAAATCACAAACCGAGAACAGAAGCTACAGGAAAATGTTACACGAATTCACTACACCGAGCTTACTATAAGCAACAAAAATATATGTACAAAAATATGCTAATGATTTGTGATCGGGCGAAGAAGGACTGAAAGAGAAAGAGTTGGAAATACTCAGGGTTAGTGGCGAATAACATTAATAGCTTGAAATTGTTTGATATTAGGCAGATGGGGACTCGCCCGACAGGAGAGGCGAGTGCTGTTCGCGCTTGAAGTTGACGATCTCTTTCCAGACGATCGCTGCAACAATCTTGATCAACGAAGAAATCATACGGAGCGCCAACTTTTCCATTGGGAGCACGATCTGGCCTCAGAATCATCCAAATCGAAGGCCTGCGAGGCCACGGGCTCGTCTTCGGGAAGGTAATATTCTCTGAGGTAAGGGTGCTGGATAGCTTCCTCCACCGTCATTCTGCAGTATAATTATTGGACTGACAGTTTTCCTGATGACCAATCAGGAAAAGGGAAAATAATTGAAGGCTTTATTTGAAGAACAAATATTTTTTCATGAAGCTCACATCTTAAATAACACGGTTACTTGTTGGATAGTACAGAAACTATTAAAGAATGCGAATCGTTAACAGAGCAATTTTTCAAGAAACGATAAAATTCAGTTCCGATCATTTTGTTTTAATAAGAAAAAGTTTTAATAAGAAAACATTTTTTTAATAAGAAAAACCTTCTTTCCGGGTCTAACACGAGAATTTTTTCCAGGAACTCGACGAATCCAGGCGCCGGCGTGTAGGGTTCGAAGTATCTCGCGAAGGACTGCCGTTTGTAGGCCTTGAAAGATTCAACAACTCGTCGAGTTGCTCTCGAATTGTTCCTCTCGATCTGAAACTTTTCACATGAACTGCTGCTGAACTGGCTTAAATTTTCAAAAGCTCGCCTAATATAATCTTTGATTTTTCGAAAACCGCTTACCTTGTCCAGAAGTTCTTTGTCCGGACTTCCGCACAGCAAGGTGATTCTCGCGTACTGCATACTCGCTGAACTTTCTCAATTTGAATATGATTTTTCTCGATCAACTACCGTCATCGCCCGGAAACAAAGGTTCGCCGGTCAGCAACTCCGCTGCGATGCATCCAACCGACCACATATCCGCTGAAACGAGAAGAAATCATCAGTGAAAACCTTTTTCCAGCTACCTTTGCTAGTGTAAGTGTCGATGTTCCAATAAATAACCTCAGGACTACGGTACCAGCGAGTCATCACGTACTGAGTGAGACTTGATTCCTGCGAAAGAAAAACAGAAATTTTCCGGTGAAAAAGGGATACGAACATGATTTTCCAACGATCGAGCCAATCCAAAGTCAAGCACAGTCAAGTCAGAATCGTCGGTGAGAGCCAAATTTCCAGGTTTCAAATCGCGATGGATTATCTTCAAAACGGCTTTGAGGGGAGCAAAGTTAGAAAAAAAGCCTACATTTGCGGAATGAATGTATTTCAAAGCACGGAGCAGCTGATAAACGATGAACTTGACGTGGTCGTTATTCAGAATCTTAACATTACGTTGAGCTCCGTTAAAAAAAAATTAAAAACCTTTTCTCGGCTCAAATTTTGGGTGCGAAGAATACGATAGATGCTTCGGCCCGCAAACTCCGTAACAACATAGCTGAAAATTGAAAATTTCCAAGTTTTCGTTGAAAATATGGCTCACATATCTCTGAACTCTTCTTCAGAATTGTCCGGAGTGTAGAGGTCCATCGCACAGATGATGTTGTCGTGGCGCATCAATTGCAGCAATTTTATCTCTCGGCAGATTCTTCGCGACTTCAAACCACGACAATTAACTATAAAAGGTCACAAAGGCATTATATACCTGAGTGGGATTGACAAATGGATCGCGGAATTTCTTGATAGCCACCCCTCGAACTTTCCCATCGCGGCATTTCGCATTTGTTCTACTGAAAGGAAATGAGAGTTCAAATTGACGATTTCTCGACCAACATGCAGTTGCCGTAGGCGCCGCCTCCCAGATACTCAATGGATCCTTCTTCGATGTCGTAGCCTTCCGGAATGGCGAACTCGATCGTCCTGACGCTTATGAAGTAAAATCGACGGCCAGTAGGACCTCGAGGCTCCGAAAGAACTCTTGGTTCCTGAGTCGCCGACTGAAAATTAATTGTTTCTTCAGAATTTGATAAAGTATGATTCAACGTCTAGGATTCTAATTGATACCTGGGATCCCAAAAATTTTTTTCTTTAATAATTTTTTTGAATTTTTCTTGTGAAGTTCATACACAGATACAACTGAATATACGTTGATGAGATTTTTAAGATATCCTGGGTAGATTTTATTTTTCAACAAGAACTGATCTAGGTACATTTTCATCTGAGACAAACTTGAACTAGCTGTGAGAATAACTTAAGCCCGCTAAAACCTGCCCTAGTTATAATAATGAAAATATTCTTCTATAATCTACTAAAGTACGACTTCGAAAAAGATAAAAAAAAAGATCTTGCTCAAGAAAAGTTAAAAAAAAAAAGACAAACCGAGCTAGATTCTTCTTCACGATGGGCTCTTTTGTTGGGCGGTGGATATTCTTGTTGGCCACTGCTCTCCTGGCTGAACTCGCCCTCGTAGTAGAAGGTGTCGTCGTAGGCGTGTTGACGACGTCCCGGAGGCGAGATCAGAACGGCCGACGGAGACACGTCTTCTGATTCCGATTCGCTTCCGTCGGAATACGCTGGCTCGGCCGCCGGCGAGTACTCCTAGATGATAATTGTTCTGATCATAATACTGAAAAAATAAGAAAACTCTTTATTCTAATAAAACATCAAACATTTTGGCTTGTCTTGATTTTTCATAGATTCTCTTGTGATTGCCGCAAGGAGAAAAAGCGCAGAAAAGGCTGCAAGAATGAGGTATGGAAACAAGGAAACTCACGCCAAACTCTTCGTTGTCCTGCTCTTCAACCATTTTATCGGCAGTTGTGGCCTCTCAAACTATCATTTGATCTTTTAAAAAAATCATTATTTTCAAGGAAAAAATATACTGCGAAGCCAGAAACATGCGCCGTAGATAACGGTGAATCACACAAAAATTGAGATAAGACTCTATAAAACTTTATTTTGATTAGGACAATGTACACATTTGATCCTTAAAAACACAATCAAATCCTGTTCTGTGCAATAATTCCCGATACCGTATGCTTGAAAGAGGATCACGGTTTTCCTCTTTTCCTCAACAACAAAAGCCTCAAACGCTCTAAATTGATCTTACTTGATATTTTCGCTTTAGTCAAAATTCAAGAAGAGGTCCGATACGGAAGAGGAGTTTTTGATGTACAAAATACTCTTTTTAAAAGATTCTCCTACTTCAGGAAAACAAAGAAAACGGTTTTCCTATTTAATGCATACGGCTTCTGTGCAAAAAAAATTTGAACAATTTCTAGATTCGTAAAATGTTCAAAATTGACTATTTTCACGTCTTCGGGACCTGTTGGAACTGCGATTCGAGCCTGTCCGATGGAGAGGTCCCATACTTTTCGATCTTAACAGAGTTACAGAGAATATTTAAAAAACGATGAACCTTTTCTGACTGGAAACTTCCGATTGTCTACTGATAACTGACGTTTGCCTAGACCCGAAGCGATTTTCCAGGACGGAATTGTCGAGGATACCTGCTTGGTACCTTCAAATCCAAAATTGGAGTGAAATAACGAGAATACTCACTTGGAGAGACTGGTGGCTCGGAGAGTATTGTAAGGACTTGCCACGAAAATGTTGTTAGGGGACTTGCGATGGAGCGACATTGTGGAACATCCAGGAATGCTGAACAAAAACAATTTCTCGAATTGCTCTCAAAACACTTACACAGGAGGATAGAGCTTCTTTTCGTCGTGTGGCTTGACGATGTTCGACTGAGCATATTTGTTCTCCAAGACGGGATATGCGGGCGGCGGAAGGGGTTGATATGGGTTTTTATCGAAAATTGGTGGAAGGGGCTGAAATTCGAATCGTGAGAGGACAAAATGAACGAAAACTGACGATGTAATGAGTGGTTATTGTAGTTATTCTAGAAGGGCCTTCATGCTTCCGCGTGTGGTGTAGAGAAAAGTCGAAAAGCTGAACTTCAAAAAAATGCAAATATAACTTTTAAAAAGCGTACTTTGGTGGTACAAATCGTGTGAATGAAACGAGCATAGCAGTAATAAAGCACCTATCAATAGCAAAATCGGACCGGCAATCTAAAATCTGGCCTAGTAAAAATTGGTAACAAAAAAGGAATAATTACCTGAATTGGAGGAGGTCGAATGCGATTTTCTTCAGGCCAACTCCAAAAAGGCAGATCATAAAGAACAAAAAAGCCAAGAAAGCACATCAAAGAGCCGCCGATGAGAAGAAATACCCCAAACGCCGTACAACAAATTACAGAAGCTGAGCCACGGAACTTCCTGCGAAGAACTCATTATGTGTTCACCCGGAAAAAAATCAATGAAAAAACTCACGATGTGCGATACGGGAAAAAGCCGAATTGAGCTGGATATAGAATGTCCCAACCTTTTGGATAATAATAAAAATAAGGATCGCGCTGAGCCATTGGACCGAAATGAAGAACGCGTTGATTACCTAGAAACGATGGAAACATTTAAAATTAGTTTTTCGGGTTAACCTGTCCATTGTAATGGGTCCACTTCGCTCGATCCTGCTTGAACCATTTCGTCTTTTTTATGAGATGTCGCGTGCAGTTTGTCTAAATTTTCTCTGATCTTTCTATATAAATATTTAAAAGCGACGACCATATTTTTTGAAAATAAAAGTAGCTAATGGTTTCATGAAACTGATTAGAAATTAACTCACTATGAGTTCGACGCTTCCGCTTCTGGTGAGTTCGTTCGGGCTGAGAAGCGAAGAAAAGATGAGTTCGTACACGTTCTTGGTTTCCTCCACCTTGCCCTCCACGGCCACGTTTGCCACCCATCTGCAACCAATACTTTTCCCAATAAAATTTACACTGACGCGTTATAAGAAACATGTGAGATGTATTCAAATCATCCACTTTTGAAATGGAAACCAACCATCTTTGCTATTCAAGTTGTTCCAGAGCCAGCAGATATCGCCCAACAAATAAAAACAACAAATTTGAGCCGTCGATCAACGGTATTAAAGATTCTGCAAGCTGCACGGACTCGCAGCGCAGCTGCTGGGAAAAATCGCCGTGAGAAGAGACGCGGTGCTGCGAACACATGTCGAGCGAAAAATCGCAGCAAACCCATGCGATTGCACTGTCGTAGATGAGTATTACAGCAGCCTAACTTGCCGCCGAAAGGAAAAGAAAGCAGGAAAATTCAGGGCTTTTCCGCTGAACAGCTGATTTTACAAAGATGAGACATTTCTCTATAAACTTGCGCCATGGCGAAGCGCGACGCGGCTGCGGCGCGGCCTAAAATTTTCTTTTCTACCCGCCCGTGAACTTTTAAAATGTTTTTTAATTCGCCAATCAATTTTTGTAATCAATTATCATTTTTTTTGCTCTAAATAATGTACAGAAAAATCGATTTAATAGGATTGAGTAAATTTATAAATTAGTGACGTCGTTTTTTTCTACCCGATTTTTTTAAAATTGTTTAATCTTATAATTATAATTAAAACGGAAATTGTCGAATCGCAAAAATATTTTTTTGCCGATGTTAAAAAGCTCTCCAATCGCATATTAACGATTCGAAGAGAATTTAGTTAGAAGTTTTTCTTGTTTAATTATGGAAATTCAAATAATTTTTCAGAAGGTCTCGCTCGGGTCATGGCGACTCTTGCTCGTTCGGGTGGTTTCGCTGTCAAAGTGGTGAGTTTTTGTTCTATACTGATACACGAAATCAACGCAATATATCAAAAACATTGGCAATCTAATTTTTTTTAGATCAGCGGAGCTCAAGCACATACTAACTTTGTTGCTGTCAACCCCGCTGTTGCAGTTGTGAGTTCAGCTTTGACGTTGTTTTTTTTAAATTGTATGTGACTCATTAGGCGGCTCCCATCCAAGATGTCCCAGCTGACCTGACCAACTCTGAGGCTCGCCAGGCACTTGTGAGCCGCAACACAAGTGGCGGAGTTTTCACTGCCGGTATGGCCGTTAAGGGAATCAATGGTTCGTTTATTCGAGTTCTCTCAAATCGCCTCCTTAGTTTTTACTTTGCCTATTATTGATGCTGGCACGGTGCGCCGTTCTGGTAGAGCACATCGAGATTTTCGCATTTTTTCCTATTTTTTTCTTTTTTTGATGAATATCATGATTCATATGGAGGATTCGCTTTTTGAACCTCGAAGTTTTTGTGTTAACTTTCGTTAATGCGTTTTTTGATCTTTTTTTTGTTGCCTGAACGTATTGTCATTTATAATACATAACGTTTTTAGCGACGGAGGAAGATATTTGTAATATTTTCGCTCCACTCCAAAAATTTCCCTTTTTTCCATTTATTTTCTTGTTGAAATTTTTTGTCGAAACAAAAAAGCTGAGAAGACCTGTAAAGTGATATTATGGTGATACATACTTTGAAGTAACGCTTCAGTCTGTTTTTTGTAATAATCTAAAAAAAGGTTTTTTTTTCTGTTACGATGTACTTTTCAGTGACTTCTCGGCGATTCGCTCACACCGATGTCACTTTCCCCGACATGTCGAACTATCGACGGGATTCGGCCAAAAATACCCAACAGCCCGCCAGAGAAACTGAGGATCAGCGGCGATCTTTGGCCAACACTGTTTATTACGGAGGTATACCGCATAGTTTAATATACAAATCGATTTCAATTTTTTTCAGCTGGAGGCGCTCTCGCTCTTTGGGCCGGAAAGGAAGTTGTTCAGACGCTTGTCAGCTACAAGGTATTTTTCGTCGTATTTTTAATTTTATTTACGGCATGAATTTGAAAAGTTTTTCCGGTCGATCTATGAATACTTTGCCCAAAACTTCCTTTTGTTTTGCAATTTTGACGATTTCCTCCATTTTCTGTTATCATGCGATGACTCCTATATATATATATATACACGCATATTTGAGATAACCATTTCATAAATATCATGAGGTTTCAGCGAATGACAAGAAATGATGTTGTTTGAAAAATTTTGGATGTTTTTGAGCACTTTTCAAGAACTTATTTCTGATCATTTGAGGCTATGGCTGCTGATCAGCGTGCGTTGGCCTCGATCGAGATCAGTATGAACGATGTTCCTGAAGGACAGACAAAAACGTTCGAATGGCGTGGAAAGCCTGTTTTCGTCAAGCACCGCACCAAGAACGAAATCGCCAGGTTTTTTTTTCAGTAAATCGAACAAAGTTTTTCACTTTTGAGCTCTGTTTTTTTTCTTACTCATTTTTTCTTAGTTTTGGAATATTTTGAGGCTTGTTTAGGAGTTTTGTGACTTTTTCAAACCTTATTTTATCCTTTTCTCTTCGTATTATTACCATTTTTTTAAAAAAATCCATTCTTTTTTTTTCACGACTTAAATTTTATCATCATCAATAAATTTGACGAAAAAAAAAATGCACGACCGACAGAATCGTTAAGCATGTCCATTTTTTCGCTCACCATATGAATTTTAAATACGTGGTTCTCTTTGATCAGGTGATTGGTCAATGAAAAATGAATTTTCTACTTGATTGTGTTCGCTTATAAAGTGCTAGTTTCGGGTGGAAAATTTTCTATTTTCTCGTTCCAGACCAATTTTCGTCATATAAAAGCTTTTTTTTCTGAATCAGTGAGAAGTCGTAAAGTTTCAACGGCACTCTGAATGTTCAAAATGCAAAAAAAGCTTTTGAGAAAGGCATTTTTTCCAGTTTTTCTCAGCTTGAGTGACTCTCTTTTTTCCCTATTTTGGTTTGATTAGTAATGAGAATTCTTGCAGAGAAAAGGCCGTTGTCGTGTCTGAGCTCCGTGATCCGCAACACGACGACGAACGCGTTCAGAAAGACGAGTGGTCCGTTGTCATCGGTGTCTGTACTCATCTGGGTTGTGTCCCAATCGGTATCTTTTTTCTTTTGTTTTTAAATTTTCTACAGCATTTTTGAGTTGGTGAAAAGTATTTTTCAAGTAAAAAGCTCTTTAAAACTTTAACTCTGTACATTTTCGTCGTATATTAATGAATACGAAAAATCTTTTAGACTTTGCCCAGTACTTGAGCTTTCAAGGTGTCATCATTTGACTCAATTTGCGTGTTACTTATTCATTCAGCTAACGCTGGTGACTTTGGTGGTTATTATTGCCCGTGCCACGGGTCTCACTACGACGGTTCTGGACGCATTAGAAAAGTGAGATTTTTTTCTTTTTTTTTGTGAAATGTATGTGTTCAAGCAGAAATATCTCGCTGAAGAGTTGACAAGAAAAAAAAAATCAAAATCTACTGAACTGCTCTAGAAAAAATTTCCAGGTACAGGTACAAGAGACCTCTCTTGTACCTGTACCTGACGTTTTTTCGAAAATTGTTGTTTTTTTTACAGGGTCCTGCTCCGCTCAACTTACACGTACCAGCTTACGCCTTCAAGGACACGACTATTGTCATCGGATCCTCTTAAAGTGATCAAGCTGCACATTCAGTGACGTAGTAGTTTCGATTTAAATCAACGCAATTGGTGAACGATAAATATTTTTTTTCAATCATTTAAAGTCGATTTATTTGCTCTTGTTTTTCCAGATTAAGAAATTTATAAATGTTATTTTTTCCGCGAGGAAATTGTTTTGATGGGTTAATTAATTAGTTAATAAAGTTTTAGGAATTGTTTAACATCGCAAAAACTTTAGGTTGTGTTTCTTGCATAGTCTGAATTTTTGTCTAAGAATTTTTGGCAAAAGGCATAAGGGCGGTAATTTCTAACTGTTAGTTTGTTATTTCTAAAAAAATCCATAATAGTACTTTTTCAATTTACTGAATAGAGAGCTTTCGACTGTCAATAGTTGAGCTCAAGATTTTAAAACTCAAAAATTTGTGTAGTTGGAAAATTTGGAGATTCATTTAGCTCCTTTCTGTCAATTCGGAGAAAATTTCTTTACGTTCACAGCGCTTTTTCAAACTATATTGTTTTCCGTTCAATTTTCGTAGATTTCACGTAATTGGGAAATCTTCAATATTACCCTGTTTTCAGATTCTTGAATTTCGTAATTTTGAAATCAAAACGTTAATCAAGCGTAATGCCGTGTTCAAGGTACTTTGAGCGAAATTCAAAGTTATCTCTGACTTCCAAAATTTTGTTATCTTTTTCTTTCACGGTCGGAAATTTTCGATTTTGCGGAATCACTTTGAACACGAAATAAGATATTATCTTATTCTGAAACTTCGTCGAAAAATTTTGAATGAACTCAAAAAATTAGAAGGAAAGTTTGGAGCTTGAAAGCACAATCGTCCCACACTACGAATTCGGAGATCAAACAAAATAAAAACGAGTGAAAACGACTGGGAAAGTGCGGCAAAACGTGCAAACTACTCTCGGCAAAGCCACAAACATGCGGCCGATATCGATTCTCTGAGTGTGCGTCAACTTGTTATCGCACTGTACTCCCTTCTCTGCAACTGACAACATACCTACAACTTATGTTTTTGTTTCGTCATTGCTCGTGTTAGCGAAATATATATATATATTTTTTTGAGGATATTTGAACAATTAAACGTTTAACACGATATATGTTTTGTGGGGGACAAAAAAACACTAAAACTTTTCACAGCCAAAATTCTCCCGCTGTTAATGCAGGCAATAAATCCGTTGTTTTCTAGCTGTTCGAGAAATTCGACGTTTTTCAGTTAGAAAAAAGCTGTCCGCAACTGATCGATCCTATTGTGTCTTTCGTTTTTTTTCCCATTTCCAATTCAATCAAAGCGCTTGTGTCCCCAGCATCAGTTTTTTTTTTTGCTTCATTCACACGATTTTGATTCTCTCATTTTTGGAAAGGCCTCTCACGGTAAATCAAATTAAGGATGAGAAAAAACTTCAATTTTTGAACTGGATTGTTTTTTTCTTAATTCCTTCTTCAACTGCTTTCAACGAAATTTCCTGAAGTTTTCAACAGAGCGACATTTGCAGGACTGATATGGCTCCAAACTTGAACATCTCGGCTTTCAAATATCCGTTGGGGTTCATTAGAATCGTCGAATTTGTGGGTTTATAAAATTTAAATAGTTGACGAAGCGAAAATCAAGAGAAACTGAAAATCCTCTTTTCAAGATTTTCATTGTGATCGCGATCGCCGCAGTGAACAGTTGGGGCGTCGACGTTTCCTACAATTGTCCTCCAAAGCTCCCCCAAAACAATACAAGATTGCTGATCCAGAAGTCGGCAACATTCACGTTGATTCAAAATCTACGGCGTAAATCGAATTCTGCAATTCAGACTGTCAAAGGCACAATTTCATTCATGTCTTGATGACAACTCGAGGCTGACTTTGTGGCCTTCCGATGACAGCGCCGGAGGGTTCTCTCAGAAGTTTTTTTCCCCGAAGACGAAGGAAGTTTTCAGGAGCGCAGGATTCTTTTACTTTGTCAACGTCGCTGCTTTGATCTACGTTCTCATAATCACTTTCGCCTACGTCATTCTCTGGCAGCACTACCAGTCCGACAAAAGATTTCCCTTTGGGGGTCAGTTATGCCAAGAGATCAGTATTCTTTTTCAACATTTTTCTCATTCATTTGGAGAATACTGTCTCAATCTTTCAACACTTTTCAAAGTGACGTTATTTCGAACTTCATTTCAGCCAATTCAGAGCTTTTCCCAAAACCAATAAATTCGGAGTCACAAAAATGTTTTGATCCGGTATTTGCAGGATCTCGGATTGACGGCCCTCTTTTTCGTACTTTTCTTCTTCTGCTCGTCTATCTGGTGGGCCGGAGCCAACACGATCGGATCCGCCACTGCGTGAGAGTCAACGTGAAGTCGCAGTTCATTCGGAGAATTTTCAGAGACGAGCATCTGACCGGACTCTTCAAGCAGGAGCAATGGGCAGCTCAAAATGCGACTTTCGTTTCCAGAGATGTCAACAACGGCAAACTCGCCATTTCTGTGGTCTGTTCCCTTTGCCGCCTTTTGGGGCAAAGTCCTCCTTTGCAGTTGGCTGACTGGGTCTGCGTCTTGTGTTTCGCCCTCAACTGCTGGTTCATCTGGAAGGAGGTCGTCCCTCGAGATTCCAGCGACCCGACTACCATTGCATAACTTCTTTCCAGTTTTTAACATGAGTAACCTTCGAAAACGGTGACAAAAATGACGCACAGAGCAGAAAATCCGTTAGATTTCATTTTTTGATTCATTTTTCATTGTTGTTTTGTTATTTTTTTGTCTTTGTATATATCAAACTCATGCCATCAGTTCTAGTGCCTTAAGCATCACCTTTTTCTGCTCTTCCGGGATAAAAAATTTGATCTTCACTTAACAACCAACAAAAAAGTCAACAATACTATCCGAAAAGAAACTAATAAACCGGGAAATTCGGGTTTACTTTTGTCGCCCATTCATCATAGCCGCCAGAAACATCTCTTACGGAAAGAAATTCGAAATTACCCTTTTCCTTTATTATTTTCACAGCTCTCTGGGAATCGTTCCCTCGATGACAAATTACAAAAAGGTCTGAAAAATAACTTTTTAAAAATATTTTTCGAACAGATCAACCTTTTTTCTGGTCATTCTCAGTCGCATTCAACTTTAACTTTTCCGTTATTTGAGCAGAATCAAGTTTGCTGAGGTCATTGAGTGTTATATCTTCAAAAAGAAATCGAAAATTTTGAATATTATTAAAAAGCAAACTTGTCGCCTCGGGTAAATGCGCGATTTCAAACTCGATCGGAGGCCTCGTGTCTATCAAAAGCGGCCTGGCTATTCTTCGAATATCCCGGTATTCTTCAACAGAAACGCGTTCATTCTGCTCCAACAGCCAAATGCGCTCTATCTGTAACAGAAAGAAGTTTTTCTTTAACCAGGATGTCGTTTCTGAGATTTGTTGTTCTGCAAAGGCGGAGCTCTGTTGCATCCGACCTCTGAAGGTACCTTGTCATGAGCGCCGGCCCCGCAGAACAATTCGTAGTCGATAGGAGCAGTTATAGAAGGCTCATCACCACAAACGGCACATCTTGGGCTTCTTTTCCGTAAGACGATCGTCCTGGTAGACCCCGACCGACCATCGTAAAGGAAAAGCTTCCCCGCAAACGAACCTGTTCAGAACATTGTTTCAAATGATCTAACGATTCGAAAGTTTCCGAAAAAATTTATATCAAAATGTGAGATAATTGTCTTTCTTTTCAGGAATTCACTTCCTCATAGAACTTATAGTCTTAAAAAGTCTATTACAAGAATCCTTCGGTAAACTTAATTTCCTTTTTTTCAACCTTCAAAAAAGTTGGTCTGTTTTTTTTCTCACAGTCTCTGCTTTTAACCTTTCTGTGAGACTTCTATACATTTCCCGATATACGGTCGAAAATCTCACATGGCAGTCCGGCAACCATTTTTAGCACTTCGAGTGCCTGCATGCTCCCAATCACTCCGACAACCGGACCCAGAACTCCGCCTTCGCTGCAATTTGTAACGGTAGACGGATCAGGCGGAGATGGAAACAAGCATCGGTAGCAGGGTCCTTCCTTCAAAACCCGTCTTTTCAATACCTTTCGAATTGGTTATCCTCGAACCTTTCCGTAATGGTAGACGGTCAGTTGTCCGTCCCAACGAAGAGCGCTTCCACTCACCAGTGGCTTGTCCAATAAAACACACACGTCATTTATGAGATACCTAAAGCATAATGTTTGATTCAGTCGATGTAAAACCGAAAAAAACCTTGTCGCCGCGTTATCTGAACAGTCACACACGATATCATACAGCTTGACAATTTCCATGGCGCATTTACTGTTAAGAGTGGCTTCGTGAGTAATTATTTTGATTGAACTGTTCAACCTAAATATTAATAATTTTATTAAATGGGCAGCTCAAAACCTACGAGTTTAACATTATCTTCAGTGATTCGACTTTAGAAGTTCCTACTGCTTGTTCTCGATGAGCAACCTGTCGGTGCAAATTATCCAAAGAAACCTGAACGTTTACCGGTAATGATTACTTTCAACGAACGATTTTACCGTGTCATAGTCTACTATCCCTATCGTGCCGATACCAGCTCCAGCAAGATACGTTGCAGTGGGACAGCCAAGACCGCCAGCTCCAATAATAAGGACTTTTGAGGTTGATGCGTTTTTCTGCCCTGAAAAACTGGTAAAGAAAAAAACAAATAAAGAAACAATGACTACCATTCACACCGAAATCTTGAACCAAAACTTGACGACTGTAGCGCCCCGCTTGTTCCTTAGTCAAACCAGCGGTCCACGATAAATCATCCATTGATGTAAATTACGATTAAGTAATATTAAAAAACAATTTTTTTCCGCAGGTGGCTCTCGTAAAAATCAAGAGCCGTTTCACATTGGAGCGAAATTGAAAAAAAGTAGGCAACCGCGCTCTACCGCTACCGTTAAAATTTTTCTCGCCCGTTTTTCCATTTTTATTTTTATTCCTTTTTCAAACTAATTTCTTCATTTTTAACTTCGATTCTGGTAGTAAAAGTTTGAAGCTTGAATTTTACAGATTTTTTTCAAGGTTTCTTTCAAAAAAAAAAAATTCACATTTTTTTCTCAAAATCGCCCAATTTTCAGAGAGTTTGTCTTATCCTTTTTTCTGTCTTATCATTTTTTTTTCAGGTATGCTACTGCAAGTCGCCAGACTGCAGGCAGTGCCTATGCGCACTTTGGGTTTTAGACGATTTGCCTCAGGTCATCACGCTTCTGATGCGAAAATAGAACGTAAACCTGACAGCTACAGGTATATCAAATCAAATTCAAATCAAAATGTTTTATTTCTCACACACAAGTACTAAATTTCACGAAATAGATGTAGGGAGAATTTGGGAACATATGTGTCGGAACTTGTGGTGATGGAGGGAAGAGGACTCGAAATAGAATTTTTTTTCTTTTTAATCATTTATTTGTCTTCAAAAGGAAGTATTACAGACCAGGTTCTGATTCGTATGCTTATGAGAACCCGTGGCCGAAGCTCAACGGTGGACGACTTGATTGGCTTTTCGGAGATGGCTGGCGGAGACCTCTCGCCAAGGAACAAGGAGCAAAAATGGTTGGTGATTCTTAAGTGTTATGAGAACTTTTGACATGAAGGCTCATGCGAAATCAAGTTTTTATCGTTTTTTTTTTCTTCAGCGCCGTGAATGGATTTGGTTTTCGCAAGTCGCCCATGATGAATACAAAGATTGGCTCCGATTCCATCAGGTTTGATAGTTTTCATCATTTTGGAATAGCTTTGCTAATACGAGAATTTCAGGTCGCTTTCCTTCTGTTCACTGTTTTGACGACGTGGTTCACTTGCTGGATTATGTTCGCTCGACCGGACTGGTTAGTATCTCTTCAAACGATTTCTTAATCGTTGAAAATTACATCGGTGACTAAAACTGAAATCGAGTATTCCGTGGTTATCTATGTATTTTTAATCGTAAATGATACATTGAAGGCAGTTTCCATAATCGTTTCTCCTTCTTTAAAAGGACCAATAGAGGGTAATGTTCATAGAAGACTATTTTCAGGCCGATGGGCCGCGAATGGGCTCTTCGTGAAGCTCATTTGGAAATCGCCCGTCGTGAGAAAGCCGGTCTTCCATTGATCAGCCCAGACCTCATTCCGCGGTTTGTTTCCGACTTTTATCTCATTTTTTTCGCGAGCAGTAGACATTTTCGCGTCTTTTTGGGTTAAAAGCAGTTTGCAGATCCCGCGTCGAAGCGTCCCTTCCATCCGAAGAAGAACTCCGCGATTTCGACGTTCTTATCTGAGTTTGTAACTTAACAACGTTTCCTGTTAATACCGCAACCTTTAGAAGAAATCAATGTTCATCGAGGTTTTCATTTCTCTGCTCGCTTTCTTTAAAATATTCTTGGAAATTTAGGCCGTTAAAATAAATTGTTTATAGTTTTGAGAGGAAAATCAAGAAGAAAGACGTTGAGAGCCCCATCGAAAAAAAGTATACGAAAAAAACAAAAACAAAAAATGTACGTTTTTGGTAAAGATTCAGTACGGCAGTGGTTATAAGATTTCGAGAGTCAAGGAATTCCTGACTAGCTGTGCCAAGGTTTCCACGGAGGTCGATCCAGCTGTTTAGTACTGACACTCGCAGAAAGTACACGTTTGGGTTTCGGTCTTGCAGATTTTTCGCGGCTGTTTTTTCTCTCCGCAGTACTGACGCGGCTCGCCGAGGCGCTTCTCCACAGACGGCCTCCGTAGACGTTGTTCCTTAGAAAGACAAGATTTTTTTTGGATTTAACAGTTTTTACCTTTTTCTGTCATGTTGTTCCCGTAGTTGATCGATATCGAAATTCTTGTCTACCAAAGCTGGGTATTTTTCTTTGAATAGGTCAATGTCTGCAAGTAAGATAAGTTTCGAAAGCTTGTAACATCAGTGTGAGAAAGAAGGGGTCGGAAAAAGATGGTAATTTCTTAATAGAAAGTATCGAGAGAAGTCTTTCGGAATATCTTCAGTTTTTGAGTATTTTCGGTTCTAAGAATAACTCATACAATCTGTAGTTTCATTTGCGGTTCAACGTTTTCAATTTCAAGTCATTATAATTGAAAGGCATAATGAGAAATTATTTTTAAAACTGATTTTGAAAAATTATTTGGCGATCTATGTACTAACAACTCTACATACTAGACTTTTTTTTTCTTGGAATTTCAATTTTTATTATGGCAAACATTAATCGTAAATCAGATGAAATGAATGGTTACTTCCTGTCAAGTATATAGTCCTCCATCCTCTTTGAAAAAGAACGTTGGAAACGCGTTCAGATTCTCTTCCATAAATGACCAAGGTCGTTCTGGTGGTACTTGCTTGCTTCAGAACGGGCGTCTCGAAGACCAACCTCGACAGCAGAAGTCTGTCGTAGAAGTAGGCTGAATGTCGAATTGATTATCTCCATTCATTTCTGACTCCATCAGAAACTTGAGGAGGGGATTTATGAACGAGGAGAGAAAAAGTTTATTATGAAATCAACCTCCAACAACGTGACATTTTTCGTATTCACTGTGGTCGTTAACATCGATTATGTAAAAGTTTCCAACGGAAACAGGTTCTTCGGCAGCTTGTTGAAGAATCCAACCTACCTGAAATTGTTTTAAGCGATTTCAAAAGTAGTTTGGAAAAAAAAAAATTAATCTGGACGAGTCAAAATTGAAATTGTTTACCAGTGTATCACAATCTATTGGCGGCAGACGTTCATCGTGTAGGAGCATCAAATGTATTAGAAGAAGTTTTTTCTAACTTTTATATCGATAATCTAGAAAGTACGAGAAGTAGCAAGGAATGAGAGGCCCGGAAGCCGTCCATTGCGTGTAAAAAGTCTACGGTCGCCTGGGCGACGCCTTGGGGCCTCAAAATTATTTTTGGAGAACGAGTCATATTTTTGATCGCTCTTCAGTAGTGGACTGAAAATATGCGTTCTTATGCGACTGAGATACTTTGAGTAGTACTCTCGTTAGTCTGGAAATGAGACTCTACGCACACAAGGAATCCCATCACAACGTCAATTACCACGACTTTTCCGAATTTCAAAGGGAAAACAGTCATTATACAAACACAGAGGAGCTTTCTGCTAATAACATCTCCGCTGCAAAACATTGGAAATGAATTAATGTGAAGGCCCAATTTACTCTCTTCACACTTCTCGAAAGATCCTTTCCAAAAATAAGATCTCAACTAAGATTCGTAGGAGTTTAATTGTAATATATAACTCTTATTCTGAAGTTGTGTTTGATTTAATGATTTTAGGTCTTTGCAATGTTCCTAGTTCTCAGTAATATAAGGAGAGCAAAGCTTATGTTTCTTCAGAGTTGTCATTTGGGAATCATTTGCAGCTGGATTCGAAGGATCCAATTATTCTAGTTTTTTGCTTCCACTTGTGTATATAAAAATCAGATTTTCATTTCGCTTCCACCGGTCAACTTAAAACTGCGGAGAGGCTGTGAAAAACCTAATTGACCTCAAATGTAAAACTTAGAGTGTCTTTCGAGAATCTTTCAATATATATGCACGAAAGTTTGAGATAAATACTTCGCTAGACAATTTGAAAAGGTTCTTCTTGTACTAGGAGTTTTCTGGGATTCGGTTTGGTAAACACGCCCTTTGAGGAAGACTCATTACTGGAATTTATTTGATAATTCAAAATGCGTTCGTCCTTTAGTTTTCTTATAATTTGAATCTACAACAAGTTGAACTTATTTGAGAAAGTTTGTATTATTTTTCATTTAGATACGGTCTTCGCCAAATTTTAGCTAAAGCTCAAATATAGAAGGATACTACTTTTTTCCTTTTTTTGACAAATATACAGTAATAATACCTATTCCTGTATTTTGTTCGTTACTCCCACATAGGCGATTCTAGAAAGGGTATCGCGCGACCCTCTGAGGTATATCGCAGGCTCTGAAGTCTCACGATGGTACCTCGATTATACCTCTGAGGATTTCAAGCAAAATGAGATAGACTTGAGGGAGACTCTAAATTAACTCCGAGATGGCTCAGATATAGCTTAAAGGTATGCTGGAGGTACCACGATGGACACATTATGGGGCCTTCACGATCCATTTTGAGAGGTACCTTTGTGGACACGTTATGGTACCCTCTCGATTCGTCTGTGCATGTATAAAGTAAGGTTGCTTCCTCTCTGAACGAAAAAGCCATTTTTCTATGTAATTCAGGGAGTTCTACTTTTTTTTTTCTGAAAGACTCTGGTCCTTGGGAGACAAAAATTGTTTTCTTCCATTTCCTGCTTTTTCATCTTATCCAATTCTTCGATTCGGCGACTTTTCTAGCTGTTTAAAATCAGTTTTTGGAGGGTTGGTACTAAAGTCTCAATAGACTAGTCTTACGTTTGTTTGGAACCAGACACTGACCCCAAAAAGTACTTGGGTGCAGAAAGAGTTTTCCCTAAAGTCTATATAAAAGTACTGTTTTTGCAGCTTCCGTTGTTTTTTTATTTAACGACGGAAAATATTCAAATCTTCTTCGTCAATCCTTTCGCACTTCTCATACTCCTGTTCGGTTATACGATACCTCTTTTTCGTTGACTTGTTGATGTTTTAGGCGCTGCGATTAGACTTTATACAGAATAACAGAAAAATTGCATTATTCTTCTCTTTTTTTAAAATATTTTTTTGTGCTTTGAGAAAAACTTTTCTGAAATTTCTTGATAGGGTTGTTCGGAAGAGTGGAAGTTCTTAAATATTTAAAATCAAATTAAAATTGCTCTTTCAATCGAGATCTTTATGAAAGTTTTTGTCCAAGTCCTTCTTTACAGAAAATACTTCTCAAAAGCCTTTAAATGTCTTTTAATACTTCCTCGAAGACTCCGAACAAATGTTTTTGAGAGGAACTACTCTTTTTCCAAGAAAAGGAGAGAGTTGCAAAAGATTTATTATGTCTTCCTTGGCGTTCTCTTTCGTTTCCGATTATGGGTATTCAGACATAATGGGAACAACGTCACTACCTGCAAGGTTGAGTATCTCTTGACAGTTGATATTTTCTTGATACATGCAGGTGAAAAACCAAGGGCGAAAAAAGTTTTTCGCAACTTTCACCTTTTCCACTTTTCAACGAATTGCGTTTGCATTGGATTCATTTTTTATTCCTTCAAAGTGAATTTTACCCGAGAAGTAATTATATTGATGCACTTTATTTAATTATTCAAATTTCCTCTGCATTTTTCTCACATTTGAAGAAAAACCACTACCCACGAAGTTCTGAACTGCGAATTTTCTTGAGAATGCCGAATATTTTCTTACGTTGTTGCACTAAAGTATGATTCAAAAAAGCTCCTAGTTAGCCCCATTTGTCAAGAGCGTATTTTTTCTGCTGTTTGAACATTTAGGAAGAACCACCTGGTGACGCTTTAGTGTTTTTTTCTCTAACAAAGTTGGAAAAATACGAGCTAATCGTTTATTTTTTTTTCCAAACAATCAATGATTGGCTAGAAAAGTAGTTCGATATTCCTGGAAGCAAAAAAGTTCCGAGTTTGGTTGTTTTGACAGGGGCTACCGATATTTTTCGCCACAATCCCATGTCTTTTTTGTTTTCTGCCTTGCATAACTGAAAAATTAACTGAGAAGGAAAGCGAATTCAAAAATAATCCGGAATGTTCCTTTTACGCAGAATACTCTGAACTTGTATTTTTGTATGTAGCCTGGTTTCAGGATCTCGAAAAGATAACACAGAAAGTTGTACAAAAAAATGTTTCTTATGTTTTCGCATGAAAATCAAGGAAAATTTCCAGAATATTGAAAAGGTTTTTTTTCTTGGTAATTCGAGAGAAATCAGCTCACAAAGGCTATTTCTTGACATTCTCTCACTTTATTCGAAATATGATGCCATCTTCATAACTTTTTCTGTTGAAACTTCTTTGCATGAACAAATCCGCGACCTTTAGTTCTTTGGCTAATTTGGCGGTGAGTCCGAAAAATGAAACTTTTGCATGCCCGTATATTTTTAGAAAGACTCTCGGCGATTTTTACTCGTCCTGATTGCCTTCGTCCTCAAAAAGTTGTTCATAACGAAAGGGATGTTAACGGAAATGTATTCGTTCTTGTGATTAAAATAAACGCGAAGTACCCAGGATAGAAATACAAAACGAAGATGAATTAGAGAGGGTAGAGACTCAGAAACAAAGAATTTCTTCTCTTCTTCCTCTTTGAGTTTTTTTCAACTTTTTTCCGGCGACTAAATTAGAGTTAATCTAGAAAAAGCCTTAAAAAAGCAGAGTCTGACGTTCCCATCTTTTTTTTGGAGCTAATTTTCCCGTTCCTCCGATAGGTTTCAAAAAAACCTCTCATTTTGTAGAGTACTTCTGCGTTGAGATTTTAAATTTGAAGCCAACAGCAAGTATTATGCTCTGAAACTGGAAAAGCTTTTGAAGAAGGAAACAAGTCGAAATTAGCCAAATTTCCTAGTCGGACTTTCCCTGGATTAGCTTTCCTTTATTTAATAGTAAATAGATGAGTGACAGCAGCTTTAACGTAAAACTTCACCTCGGAAGTTTTTCCTTTAAAAGTTCCGCTCGACTACGATCAAAGTACAAAAAATGACGCAAAAAGTTATGCAATCTTATTTAAAAAGACGTCGAAAAATCTATTTTAAAGGAACGAAAACCATCAAAAGCTCATGGATGAATCCAAAAACAATGAAGGGTTTTCAAGATTTTCTCTGAAGCTTTGTTCTGGAAGCCTTCAAAAGCTTGCTTCTTTCAAAAAATTTCCGTGTTTCAGCTTTTTTTTTTAGTTCGCTCGTACTTTTCCTGTGTCTTTAGTTAATTTTTTTGAAGGATAGAACAAGGGAAAGGCATTTCGGACTTTCTATAAGTTTGCTCAGAAGCTGTTGCTGATCAAGTAAAAGTTCATAATCGTCTGCTGAAACTTCTATTTTTGAAGATAGGAAGTTTCGAAGTTGCGCGCTATCATGTTGGGAGAACAATTCCTGTGCTAAACGTGGACTTTGAAACTTCACTTTTTTTAAATTCACAAATAGAAACTATGAATCTACATAGGTTTTTGAGATTTTCCCAAAAATAGAAACACCACATTCACAAATGAAATTCCCTGTTTTTGAAAAACTTTCCTCCATTTTTCAAAAATGCCAGAGTTTTTATTTCAAGCTTCCACAGTGAACATCAAGCATAACTTTTGGCTTTCAACTTTCTGAAAAAAGCGTGAAAAAAAAGTTTTTTTTCGCGCGAAAGTGACCTACTTTGAAGACTTATGCCCACTGAAGGGTGCAAAAGAGACGCTTCTCAGACTAATCTATCAATTCGTTTCAACTCTAGCCACTAATTACGCCTTGCCATTTTATCTCATTTTTTCCCTTTCAGCTGCAAATTTTTATTGACTTTTATAACTCGAAAAGTTTCTTTCAACTAAAGATGAAGTTGATGTCTGTGCCCAATTTTGACGCAAGTCGAAACTTTTTCTTCCGTCGCCCCAATCTACACGTGCCGCCGGCAATTTGGATGTGTTTGTAGCCTTTTTTTCCTCTTTGCAGCTTCTTTTGGGGTTCCGAAAATGTCGTTTCACCAAAGATGTGCGTCGTTCGATCCGAAGAAAATGAGTCGTTAAAATAAATAAGTTGCTTCTTTTTCGTAGATGAAGTGAAATGGATTTCTATATAATTGACTAACTAAAGTTTTTTTGTCTCCAGTTTCTCATAAAATTTGAAATTTTTCTGAGACGTACTTTGAAGATCGAAGTTTTTGATAATCGTAACCTACATAAACCTTCTTTTTTTGATTTATATTCAAAGCTTCTCATCCTTTTCAAAGGTATCATCTGTTATCAGTGAGAGATTTCAAAGCCCAATCTCTTCAGAAAGCCTCACGAAAATATGGTGGTGATCAAAAAAAAAAATTTGAGCTATCGAATTCTTACCTTTTTGAATAAAACTTGAGAATAAGAAATCTCAGGCTAAAAGAGCGCAGACATGTTCAATTCAATTATAACTTCTTTTTTGCGCATTTCGAAGAAACCAGTCTAAAATCAAAAAAAAAAAGTTATGAGGTCAAACCTCACCAGAAATTCTTCATCAACTTGAAACAGAATTTTGCAGATGAGTCAAAAAAGTTTCGGCCAACGTCGAGCAGAAGATTTATTATTTATATAAACGCATAAAATCCTACCATGAATTCCTGAGTCGAAACCGAACTGACTTAGTTATGAAAGTTCTTGTTCGAGGAAAGTATCTCTTTGAGAGGGAGATAGAAAATAGTTATACGATAGCAGAAGTTAGGAGAAATTATTTTTTACACCCCTTAAAGCTGAGAAAGCTTCTTTGAAAAGTTCTACAGCTTTTATGAAATTTTTAATTTTCAAACAATTAGCTGAATTTCTTTTCAAAGTGTAGTCAGTTTAAACTTCCACTCGTCCTTCTGAGTACAAACGTGAAACGCAGCAGCCCCGCCCATACTCATTCTGCTCTCAAAGGATAGCAAGCGATTCTCGAAAGCTTTCACGTAGCTCTCCGCCCACATTCTGATAGACACCCTCCGAAACCACTTGGAGCCTGACATCAGCGTCCATCCTCGTTCTCTCTTGACTCCATTTCGATCCAATGTCGACGTTTGAAGCAGCCCGAGCGATGGCGCTGCCGGTAGGCGCCGCCTCGAGCCAGGACTTGGGACTCGAAGACCAACTTCTGCTCCACGACTGGCTGCTCAGTTCGACGTTCCTCTTCTACGCCGTCCTCCTGGTCTCGGCTCTGACACTTCCGTTGCTCATCGGCAGTTGGGCCACTATGCAGACTCACCGCAAGACCCAGTACTACCCCTACCTCGTCTCCATCATCTACGGCAACTTTGTCCTTCTCGCCACGGTCCTTGCCAACGTCATCATGGAGAACACTCACGTTTTCTCAGGTCAGTCTTTTTCTCAATGTCATTTGTGTCTTGTTCTGAATGAAAACAAATCAAAGGAAGAACGCGGAAAAATAAATCAATGATATTTTGAGAATAAATAAAAGTTTGAAAAACACCAATATGTTAATCGCTGTTTCTCTTTTTCCTTTATTAGGTCATATTTCAATTGATTCTGTACCTTTTAATTGTATCGGTTAATTTTTTAAAATTTTCACTCTAAAATATCAACTTTCGCTCTCCAAAGTGTTTTCCTGCAGCTGTCAAATTACTTTTTATTTGAAAATGAAGTTTTCATAGTTTGATCAAAACTCTTGCTTCTGAGGCACCAAACCTCAGAGCCAATTTTCGGAAATTCGAAACGGATCTCGGACACCAAATTTTGCAAGGAAAAACTGGAGTGTTCCTTTTTTCGAAGGATCGATGAAGAGGGGCTCAGTAGACACTTTAGTGATTCTGAATATTCTTTAATTGGAAAGACAGGAGATTCTTTTTCGTGGCTTTTATACCTTCCTGAAAGTGTTACAGTTCTTTCAAAGTTTTATCTTTACGCGGCTCTCAAAAAATCTCACTCATTACGAATTTGCGAAAAAAGAGTCTAGGTTAAGAAAAAAAGGATGATCTTTGAGATAGAATTTTCTGGGAATCGGGTCTTGTTGAGAGTTTCGTGAAGAGAAAGCTGATTTCAGGGGTGTTTCCAGGAGCGATCGTCTGCAAACTCAGCGCCTTCCTCGTCAACGCTTCTTCCTGTTTCATCCATTGGAGTTGGGTCGCAATGTACCTCCAGGTTTGATCAAGGAAGAGAAATCAAAGTCTGAAGATGGGCATTATATGTATAGTTTTCAAAAATACCGAGATGAACTGGATGCCTGTTTTGAAGAGCAAAAACCTGACTTCTTCAAATAATTTATAGCGAAAAGCTTAAGATACCTTTCTTCGACTCTCCAACTTTTTGATCTTTGGCTAGAAATCGAACTGTTATTTTCGCGATTTACGCATTCTTCTTTATTTAGTTACAATGTCTGAAAACTGAAAATTTCTTTATGATTTTCATAAGAATCACTCAGAGATATATATAAGAACAGTCGGAAGTTTTGGATACTCAAATGTTTAGTCATTTGATTATTTTCTTGTTCATGGTGAAAATTCAGAGGTTTCTCCACGTCTTCTTTCCAATGAGGTCCAGACGCCGGTATCCCAAAAACACTTGGATCACGATTTTGGTGTATGTTTCCTTGAATATTCATTATAATTGGCGCGCCGTAGCGCAACAGGTTGTGTGCCTGTCTACGGTCCACCGGGTCACAAGTTCGATCCCCGCCCCGCCCCAACCAAGGGGTTTAAGAAATGTTGGTAGTGGGAAACCACGACTTCAAAATCCCCAGCCGTCACACACAAGGACGGATATGTCACTGGAGCCAGTCCACTGATTATCATCAGGATAGGACCTCGGCTAATCGACTTGGGGCGCCGACGCCGCTCAAGCGGTACAAAGGCGTAAGAAGAAGAAGAAGAAGAATATTCATTATAATTATGTCAAAAATGTTTACTTGAAAAATAGAACCATATTTTGATCGCTATTCCAATTTCGCAGTATTGTTATTTTTCCTAGAAAACTGAGCGTGGTAATTGAAGTCCTGAACGCTTTAATTAAGGTTGTTTTTTGTAAATGCACGATTTAAACCAGAGGCTTCCAAATAATTTTGTTTCAGTGATCCATATAATCTGGATTGCGTCAAATCGCTTTTTTTCCATTAAATTTGAAACGTATGACAAGGAACGGGAGTTAAGGTTTCAAAATTGGGAGAGTGAAGAAGCTTTTCTGAGAAATTGCAAACTTCCGTGTAGAAATAACCTTTTTCTTCCTCACGAAGTCCGAGAAAAACCTTTTTCAAGTGATTAAAAAGTTTTCAGGAATAAAAGGACTATTTTTCAGGATCTCAACATTTTCGGTAATCTCTCAACTTTGGACGCCGATTTTGATAACGGAGCTTCATTTCGGGTCGGATGAGACCAATGGAACGTACTGCGCGGAAGATCCGCATTTGGCTGGGTACGTTTTTGATGCAAATGTTCATCGAAAACATCGCTACGAGGGACGGGGTTAGGAATGACCGTGAACACCAGAAAAAAGCTATACTTTACTATTGACCCTTTTTTTATTTCTTCAATTATTCGAAAAACCTTTGATAATTCACAAGTTTTCGCCCTTTTTGAGATTTTTCTAGCTTATTATCATATGGAGGCTATTGAAAAGGAGCAATAAAAGAGTGAAAAACATCTTTTTCGACAATAACATTTAGGCATTTCTGTTCTCAAAATGAGATATGAATAGGCATTTTCTGAGTAGTTATTATCCCTTTTCTCGTCGTGTACTATTTGCATAATCAATCCAAAAATAGTCTGTATCTTAATGAGATTTCTTCTACATTCTCCTTTTTACAGTAAAATGTTTTTCTGTAATAATTTGCAGTGAAAAACTTCAGTAATCATCGGTTCATAGACTTGATCGACTAAGAAAATCTTCAAGCCGGTCTTCATGACACTGAGTTTTTAGTTGACCAGCTGAAAACATGTTTTGGAGATTTCTGTTCTTCTACATCTTTCTTGACAAAACCTGCAACGAGAAGCAAACTACACATAATTTGAACTCTGGAGATGTTTTGAGGCTTCGAAATTAGAGACCGCAGGCTGAAATTTCAATCTTTTTTTTATGATTTGAAGCTCCCATCCTTTCTGCTCCGTTATTTAGAAAAAAAAACTACTTTTAGAAGATAAAAATCTTGATAAATTTTGCACCGGAAAGAACGCATTTCTGCTCTGAAAATTAGGTTTCCTCTCTTTCATTAGATTTTTCTTAGCTTTGTTTTTCGAGGGAAGTTGTTTTGAGCAAAAAAAAAACTACACATAAATTTATGAAGATATTTCAAGATTAATCTGAAATTTTTTTGAAAAAATAGCCGCTGTGTGCATTGAACTATTGACAGCTGATGCTCCATCAAAACTAACAGGCAGTGCGCCAGGGCAACAAACGATGTTTCATTTCATCTTCTCTCACAAGGAATGTCATTTTGCTTCTCGGTTGGGGGTTTCCTGGTCAGAATACTCCTTGAAGTACCAGAAGAGGAATCTGGAAGTCTCAACATGTACAGTTTTATAGTTTTTCAGAAAGGACATTTTAAAATCTAAGGAAAACTTCATATTCCGTAAATTTGGAAAATCCATATTGGGGCTTTTATTACTCGAAATTGGGAAGTCGTGCAGGTTGAGGCTTTCTTCAGGACCTTAGTTTAGTTCTTGAAGAAGTATTTTGGCCAATTTTCAGGAAATTACCAATCGCAACGTAAAATGACCTCTCTTGTTACCCGATCAAAAAGTTCTTTTGGATTGCAAAAAACAAAGTCGCAACTGACCAATCTTCAGATCGACTAGTCTGAAGACGCTGGTGCTGGCCGAGTGCGTGCTGACGTTCTTCCTGCCTCTGGGACTGACGGCGTTCACCGACATCTCGGTTCTGCTGGTGCTCCGCTCCTCCTGCCAGCCGCAGTTCACCCTCATCTCGGCCGACGAACTCTGCCACGAGATTCCGACCGACGCCACCACCATGAAGATCGTCTCCAAGACCCATCGTCAGTGTGCCGAGAAGCGGCGGAGTAACGCCATCCGTCGCTGTCTTTGGACCGCCACTGTCACCCTCCTTCTCAACCTACCCAACTATTCTCTCCAGGTAATTCATTTCGGAGGACTTACAAAATCAATTCTAAGTTCATTGATATCCTGGACCTCCGATCCACGATCTAAAAACCGATAAAAAACACTTAAAAACTCATTTCAGTTAATCGACGAATTTTACCATCTTCGAGACAGTGCCGAATACAATACCCGCCGTTTGTTCTTGAAGGTTGTTGTTGGAATTTCGTTTTCTTGGAAACTGAGTGCGATTCCCAGATCGACGCCGGAGTTTACATTCTCTACCTGCTTCAGTTCCCAATCGTTCCAATTTACATGCAAATGATCAGAGGAGACCTTGCCAAATCTTCAAGGTAAGCCAACAACATTTCTGAGTTTCTATTGGAAAGAAGTTCTCCTTTCAAGAATACCTTTCAGAAAGCAGAAAAAACCGCCGATTCCTTTAAGAATGGACCACAGTCGCTCAACTTTTTCCGTTGGATAATCATTTTTTAAACTTTTGCTCGAGTTCAAAAACAAGCTACGAGTATTGAAACGAACCAAAAAAGCGAGGTCTTCACGTACCCTTCATATCGTTGATACCTTCAACGGGTAACCTTTCATGAATTCATTTTTCTGATGAATGAAATATTTTCGATTTATTTACATTGAAATTGTTTTTCACCGCACTGAAAGAAACCCTCGGTATAGCAGGACGCAAAAACAGCATCATTCAAAAGTCGTCTCCACTGCTCAAGTCCATCTTTTCGTCGTCTCCGTTGTCCAAAGCCTGGAAAAAAAGAGAAAAATCTTTGTGAACTAAAATTTGAGTGAAACATTGAGAGTATTCAAGATTAGTTAAAAATGTTGTAATTTCTTTGTTAATGAAAACATTTTCGAATTCGCAAGATCCTCGTTGAACGTGGAAGACAACTGTTATTTGTGTATGTGTACAAAATTAAAATTTAAAGTTGCCAAATAAATTGAGATTTCCATTTACCACATGGCCGTCGTCGTCGCTTCTGTCGCCGCCTTGAACGTTGTCTTCGTCTTCGTCGACTTCCTCGTCGGACATCCCAGCGTCCATCATGTTGCCGAAGACTTTTCGCTCTAGAACCCGATACAGTGATGCTCCATCTCAAGGTTGACGTTACCTTTTCGTTCGACCAACGGCGCCTCCGTCTCGTCGTCCATTTCCAGTCTGGAATTCTTTTTTTTCAGAAAATCTTAAACTATATCTGGATATAAAATTTAAGTATTTTTGGTTTTGAGTTCAGGGTTATATTGAACCAGAAAAGACATAGAGGGTCAAAAAAAATTCTCTACTAACTATGTTCATTTACCACAAGTTGTAAATTTTTGGCTTTTTGTGCTCTTTTCTCTCACCGTTTGAGCCCTAGAAAAAATCAACGTAGAGAGTAAGAAGGAGAGCGCAGACAGTTCAGCCGGTTCGACTCACGTGCTGTTCTTTTCCTGTTCAATCCTCATTTTCTCGACGGCTATCCTCATCGCTCTCTCGTTTTCATCCTGCTTCTGTCGATCGGCAGTTTGCAAGTCGTCGTGAACCTTTTTCAAGTACGACAGGTTGCGGTAGTTGGTGACATAAACCTTAATTTTTGTTACTAAATAGAAAGATAAGTCCTCTGGAAGTCTCAATTCGTCATCTTTTTTGTTCTATTAGGGTGGCAGGAAAGAAATGCGTGTTTTTGATGTCATTTAATTTTATCATAAAAACAAGGTTATCACAAATCAATTCGAAATGTAATTTCTATCTGTATTAGTACCTTGTCAGCAATGCTCACGCAGAGAATGAATGCTCTCTCTGACAAACTGGGCCGCCTAAGGGTCATAGAAGTTGCACGCCCAAATTTTGGACTTCATCAGAGTTTTTCGATTTTTTTTTTTGGCTATTTAGCGATCCAATGATTCGGACAGATGATAAATGCAAAGAGCCATGTCTGAGCATTGTAGCGGAAAAGCAGAAATTCGCACAACAATTTTTCTGATTTTGGGCTAACACATTTTCGCAAAAAAAAAAAAAAGCGATATTGTGAAGCCATTTCTCATTTCTCATTTTTTGCACTCCGTTGCGTAAAAAAACTGTTTTTTTTTTCTTTCAAAATCGCCTTTATCGTCGATTTTTTCGTGTTTTTTGCTTTCAAAGGTCTTTTCGCCTAGTGAATAGCGCTAAAGCAATTCAAAATGTTAACTATCAGAAAAAAGCATCAATGGAGATCATAATATTGAAAGGGGCCAAGCTCTGAAGTTGATTTGTACTTTTTGAAATAACGCGAAAACTAGGTCCGCGAATACAGTTTTTGGAAGGACGCTTTTCAAAGCTATTTTTCTTATAGAAAGGCGGAATGAACGTCAGCAAACTATATATCCAATGACGCACAAGGACAAGCCCTTTTCGACGAAAAATACCGTTCCAAATAATATTGCTTCTTGGATGAATTAGAAGCCAACAAAAAGGAGCCGCATTTCTTTCATGCCAACCTAATACAAAGTGCATTAGATTTTCTCGAAAGGGATATCTATAAACGAGGTTGATCTAACCGTGTAAAGTTGTTTGAGCCGCTCCTCGTACTTTTCATACTCGTCCATGTACTGAGGACGGAAAGACTGAAACAGAGAAATGAGGAAAAAAGTTTTTCAACAGACTCACTTGAAGTTTGGCGAGTCTTTTCTGCATTTGTTCATATTCTCGCTTCTTCCTCTCGATTTTCTCGTCCAATTCGGCCTCATCGCTAGCGACGTTGTTCAGTCGACTCTAAAAGTCCTTTTTGTTCAAGAAAATCTATTATTCCCACTGAGATTTCGTCCGACTCGGCCGTGATGGCGGAGATGGCTTGCTGTACAGTTTTTTCAGCTTCCGGTAGAGCGATTGCCCTGGAGGCGGCTCTATCGCGTTGTTTCTGCAAATGTTGCTTGAAATAAGATAGTAACCAAGAAAATTAACCGCGAAATAAATCTGTTTCGTGAGCAGATCGTTGAGGGCAGCTCCCGTTTCAGGAAGTTGCGCCGAGAGTTGCCGAGTTATCCGAACTTCTTGCATCTACAAAATTAAGGGGACTGCCTTCTTGCTGTTCAAAATAGTTTTCATTTTAGAATTTGTATGAATCTCCTTCCTTTCTGAATACCTTGCTGGAGATTTTCTGCTTGATACTGTTCCACTGAGCGACGCTTTCTAAGTCCTCGGTTCCTTTTGAAGCATCGTAGAGAATTTTAAGCGCAGGAATCAGCTCTTGTACCGCGTATCCGTCTGCCTAAAAAGGCTCTTCAGTCAAAAGGGAAATATCTCGAAAATAACGTACTTGGTAGAGTTTTTTGGGGTTCAGTTTGAGACGAGAGTTCTGAAGCAGCAAAAGAACAGCTTGTTTGATGAACATCACACGGTCTTGCTCTGTTTCGATGTTCTGGGCGTTTAGGTTTGAAGAAGGATCAAACCTCCAAGAAGAACTCATTTTTATTGGAATTGTGAAGTGTTAAACTACTTTTTGACAATCCATTGTAACAACTCTGCAACCAACTTGAAGTTTGGATTCCTGAAGTTTTCGATAGAAAGCAATCGCGGATATTTCAATGTTCGTGCCATCTCACATAGATCTGAAAGAAAGTATCACAGATGGGTACTCACGAATTCCTTACTTCGGAGTTCTCGGTAGGACATTTTTGGCTTTTTATAACAGTCAGAAAATAACTAATTTTTTACAACTTGAAAAACAAGAGAAAGCAAAGCCCGCCATTAAAGCCCAAAACAGGCTTACACCGTCGTCAAGGAAACCTCGAATAATGGCCTACGGTGGCGCGTTTGTGTGCACTCCGCCAGGGACACCCTCCGCATACTTGCACAGATTTCACGCGAAGCGCCTGTCTTTTGTCTTTTTTTGTTGTTTTATGTTACTTTCTATTAATTTTTTCTATTTTCAGCAGATTACTTAACAATGAAGAAAAGAATGAATAGAGACTACTGAAAATTTATGCGAGTTAATGAATGGGCGTGAGCTCACCAAGTTTTCAAGTCATTTTGCTCGGGTTTTGTCTAACTTATCGCCGTTTTTGTATGTATTCTGTTATTTTTTCTAAAATCAGCAGCTTTTCGAATAATTGAATACGCTCGAATTCTCTCTAGTCTCTAGTCCGAAACGGGGAAAAATGAGTTTTTTTAAAGGTAATATCCGTGATTGGAAATGGCTCTTCGGAAATGTGGATTAGCTGCTTCCCGTCTTGTTGGGACTCCACGTGTGGCTTCTACCCGCTGTGCTTCGAGTAAGGCTTTTTTCATTATTTTCTTTTCCTCAGTTTAACAAAATAACTGTTTTGGAACTAATCTTTCTGCAGACATGACGGTCCGTGATGCGATTAATCAAGCTATGGACGAGGAAATCAAAAGAGATGAACGCGTTTATCTTTTAGGAGAGGAAGTCGCTCAATACGATGGAGCTTATAAAGTATTCTTTATAAGATATTTTGTAAAGTAAATAGAGATCTTTATAGGTATCAAAAGGACTTTGGAAGAAATACGGAGACAAACGTATCATCGACACTCCGATCACTGAAATGGGATTTGCCGGTAATATTTCAAATGAAGCTATAGGAAAATGTGAGATCGTTTGAAGGTATTGCTGTCGGATCTGCGATGGCTGGACTGAGGCCGATTTGCGAGTTCATGACCTGGAACTTCTCCATGCAGGCCATCGACCAGATCATCAACTCTGCCGCCAAGACCTACTACATGTCTGCTGGACGCGTTAGTTTTGATAAAAACGGGAAAAAGAAAACAAGATACTACAGGTGAACGTGCCAATCGTCTTCCGCGGACCGAATGGCGCCGCCGCCGGAGTCGCTGCTCAGCATTCGCAGGACTTCTCCGCGTGGTTCGCTCATTGCCCAGGACTCAAGGTTCCTGAATTTTTATACAATTGGTAACTTCTCAGGTTCTTTCGCCCTACAGTGCTGAAGACGCCAAGGGTTTGATGAAGTCGGCAATCCGTGATGACAATCCAGGTGAATATAATCTTGATAAAATTTCATCAGTGAGGGTAGAAATATTATCTTATACACCTGTACCGGCATGTTTTTCCCTTTTACTTTTCATTCTTACTTGTTCCTCAAACTAGTGGAATACTGATTTTCCAGTTGTCTTCTTGGAGAACGAAATCCTCTACGGCCAGTCGTTCCCCGTCTCCGACGAAGCCCTCGGAGAAGATTTCCTCATTCCCATCGGCAAGGCCAAGATCGAAAGGTGTTCCAAACTCTCATTAAATTGAAATCGAAGTTTTCAGAGAAGGAGACAACGTCACGATTGTTTCTTTCTCGAAAGGCGTTGAACTCGCTTTGGACGCCGCCAAAAAGTTGGAATCGGCCGGAGTTTCGGCTGAGGTTTTTTTTTTCAAAAGTTTTGCGAAAAAGAGTAGCTAGATTGTTTTGATATGTTTATTCTCCTTTTTGTCTTAGAGGGAGTTGGAAAAAAATCTTCATAAATGAACAATTGGTTCCGTATACTTACTTTATCATTATTAGTATTATTATTCATTTTTTTTAGTCTTTCGTTTCACTATACTTCTTTTTTTTCCAATTTTGAACACCGAAGAAACTGGTCTAGTTGAGTTAGTTGAATCCGTCTAGTGTGCTTTGTAAATGGACCGCAAACATTTCTGATTGTTTTTCCTGTTTTTCAAGCAGAGTAACCATTTTTAATAGGTTAATTTTAAAGAGAAAGCCGGTGGATCAGAAGAATTGCTATGTGTTTGCAGGTGATCAACCTCCGGTCGCTGCGTCCCTTCGATTTCGAATCGATCCGCAAATCAGTGCACAAGACGCACCGATTGGTGACCGTCGAGACTGGCTGGCCTTTCTGCGGAATCGGCTCCGAAATCGCCGCCCAAGTGATGGAGAGCGACGTCTTCGACCAACTCGACGCCCCTCTTCTCAGGTGAAAATTTCAAAAAGACCATAATAAACTTTTTTATCGTGCATCTGGATGATTGATAGCTTGTCATCGTTTTTTTTTTCTTTTGAATTTGAAGATGTACGTGATTAGTGCAATATTCCAAAAGAAGTGAAAAGTATTTTTCTCTTACGTTCTCTAAAACATTTGTAAACGATTTAATTTTAAGATCGAAGTGTTTGATCATTTTTTCAAAATTTTCATCTTAATTCTACCTTTTTTTATGTATTTTTTCATGTTCAGTTATGTTAAAACTTTAGAATAAAAAAGTAAGATAACAAAACATGTCTTGTAGTGCTCAAGAAAATGCAATTATGAAAATCCTTTTCGGGGTTTTGAAAATTTTGCGGTTTTTAGGATTTTCATCCAACATAACATAAAGTATTTCAACCTTGTGATTTCAAAATTTTACCATAGAAAACGCTTTTTGGTCGCTAGGTCAAGTTATAAAAATTGTGGATTTGTTAATACTTGACTGAAAGGCTGAATCTGCAGAGTGACGGGTGTCGACGTGCCGATGCCTTACGCTCAGTCCTTGGAACAGGCCGCCCTTCCCAACAGCGACCACGTCGTCAAGGCCGTCAAAAAGAGCCTCAACATCAAGTAAATGTGTGTGATCAGAAGAAGGAACTCTCTGGAAACTTCTCCTTCTTCCAGATAGCTGACTATCTACTCGACACAATTTTCGCCACTCGATTCCTTTCGAACTATTGGACACTCGCTCAACGCACTTCGTTCACTTTTCACTCCTTTCCATCCCTTTCTCCGAATTTTTTTTGAGCCGAGTAATCGCCATATAAAACTTTATTTTTCGGTTCTCTTTTAATTATATATTTTAGGGTTAGATTTTTAGAGCTTCCGGTCAATTCCACTTTTTTGTTGATTTTTTTTTCGTTCTTAGTGTTTTAGGGGTCGATAACTAGGTCCTTCCGTTTTTTTGACATTTTTTTTCATGATTGTGCGGTGCCCTTCGATAATATTTGTTTTCGATTTCTATTGCAATATTTCTTGTTGTTATAAGAGTTATTTAAGATGATGGTTTTGAATTTTTGAAATAGTTCAAATCATGAGAGGTTTAGATAAAATGTTCAGTCTGTTTTGTTTTGAGGTCCTACGTTGAGAGGATTCCAAGAAATAGGTCGGACGGGGGAGCCATTAGAAAGGATCGTAAAATATATTTGAGATGCAAAATAAGAAGGCCCCAAGTCAAGGCGTCAAATGTTGCGCGTAAAGCAAACAAAATCGATGAGCCCTGCGGTCACGGAACCATTTTTGATAACGATTTTTCTTTTTTGGTTCGATACCTCGACTTTTGTCCGTGCCTCCAGCTGTTTTTGTTGTGATCTCTCCACAAACAGATTGCTCGATCTGTCGTTGGTTTTCTCAAAAATCCATGCTTTTGTCTTGAAGTCACAGATATTTTTCGTGATCTAGATGTGAACTTGAAACAGATTTTCGCCTCAGGACCTTGATGGTGTATCTCGTCTAGACTGCTTTTGAAGGAAAAAAAAACATAGTTTTTGAAAATTCATTGATGGAACGATTCTCAGTAGATAGAGGGTTTTTGGATTAAAAAAAATCATCAAACAAACAGAATTTTTCACATTTTCAGCCCCGAATTCTAAAAAAAACATAGCATAACTGCTGAAATATTTCAATTTTTTCGTCTTTGCTCTCCTTGAGCCATAAATTATCATGATTCGCAGTGAGGGTAGACCTGAAGAAGGATGAGGGTGCACGGCGTGGTGGTGCTCGTCGGCGGCTGCGACGACCTCGGCCTGGAGATGTGCCGCACGATCGTCGGAAGTCATCGCGTCTCTCGTCTCTACGTCGCCTGTCGCAACCTCGACCTCGCCCAGGTGACTTCGAATTGGAAATATCGGGAAAGCGGACGATGGAGGGCTATTTCGAAGATTTTTTGTGAAAGTATTTTTTTTTTTGAACACGCGTAGTTTTTTTTTTGCTCAAGTCGTCCACACTTTTTAAAATATTTGATTCGAATTTATTTATTCGATTTTTTGTTAAGATACTCCGTGAGCTTTCCTAAACCTATTTCAGGAGCTGCGAGCAATCGAAGATCCAGGAAAGAAACTGAGGATAGTGGAGTGTGACGTCACTCGCGACTGGAGCATTCAGGTTTTGTCATCTTCAGCCACAGACCAAATTGTGATTTGAAGAACGCCGTGAAACTGATCAATTGTGGGAAGATCAACTGCTTGATTCTCAACACGTCATCAAATCAAGCCGTAATTCAAGATATTTAGTAGAATCTATTGGTATTCATTCAGAACGGCGAGGACACCGTAGAGAAGGCGAAAAGGGACACCTGGCAGCGGAATTTCGACGTCAACGTCTCCTCCGTTTCAGTTCTATTGAAAGTTTGTGGCTGCTCCGGTCCAACTGAAGAGCTTCATTTGTTGAGGAAACGCTTCCTTTGCTGAAAGCTGCGTTGAAAGAAAACGAAGTCGTGACCGTGGCCTCGATCTGCAGCCTGTCAGCTTCCCTCAGACTTCCAATTCAGACGAAGGACGTTTCCTTCGCTTGCAGTCAGGTGACCAATGTGGTTGGAAACAGCATGGGGAGAAGAAAATAGGCAGCCTTGCACCAGTTGATTCGAATTTTCTCTACGGAAAATCCCCGCATGACAGTCGTGTCGATTGCTGCAGGCTTCGGACTCACCATCAGAACTGTTGGTTCCGTTTTCTTCATTTATTTATTCTCTCAGACAGACTATTTCTTGAAATTTTTGGATTAAAATCTGAACAATCAGCTTAATCTTCTTCTATTCTCCCTGGAAAAAGATAAACAGACATTTAAAAAACTTTTCTTTTGTGAATTCATTTTTTCGGTAACTTTCGGAGTTTCTTCAGCTTCACAGCGTTCAAATCGCCCGAGAAGTGTTGCGAGTGGTGGACAAAGTCTCAGAAGATCAATCGGGAGCTCTGATCGACCACACTGGAGCTCGCATCAACTTCTGACTTCTACTCTTTTGTATACTACGGTTCAATACGGTTCAACTTTCTTCCTTCGTTTCCTCTATTCGGTTCCAATCGATTCAAAAATAAAAATTTTATTGCTGGGCAGCGCCAAACGAACACATGAGAGAAAAGACGAAACATCGGACCCGCTTTTGGAAAATGCCATCGAAGACGATGGTTGCGAAACAAAGCTCCCAGAGAGTGAAAGAAAAACGAAGCGACTCGATTCGTTCTGACAAGTTTAACAAAGTGAGGAAATCATGGAAGACTAGAGGTGAAATAAGGAGAAAATGCCTAGAAGGTCACACATATACACACTGATGGCGATTGAGGAGATTGTTCTGCAACCAGGTACACGCAAAACGGAAGTTCCAGGGGAGGTGTCTGGAATTGGCGGCAATTCTGGCTGACGGAGTAGGTTTTCAGGCGAGGCTGCGGACAGCCGCCGCTCCGCTCGGCACGTCTGCCACCTCCACTCGCACTTCGATTTGCGCCGGATTCGTCGATTCGTTGGCTGGTGATCGGGGCGTCGTCTCATCTACCGTTGTCGTCTGAAACGATGACTTGGAGGACAAACCTTATTTCTTTTTACATGTTAAAAAAACCCTCTTCAGGCTCTGTTTAGGAAAAGTTACCTATTATTTGAATAAAAATTGAGAAAATTGAACGAGAACTTGAAAGAAATACTTGAATGATTATTTAAACACGTTGCCAAATTGCCGCCTTCTTTTAAGATTTTTGTTTCGTTATGTTTTTGAGCTTCTCCATAAAGTCCGACAACAGGTTTCATCTCTCTGAACGCAGTTCGAACAAGACACGCCACACGTAACGTCATTTGTACGTCAAAAACTAGAGTAACTACCTCGGCATACAGAAATCAAAACATTTTCAAAAAGACTTTTTTTTTACTTCTTGTCATTCACAAACAACTCCGCGTATGTCAACAGGATCTGTTGTTGCGAAACGCTCAAGTTGAGAACTCTCGAGAAGTTCTTAGGCAAACTAGCGAGGAAAACGATCGAGCGACTGTCGGCAAATAGGGTGAGCTTCGGCAGAGAAGAGACTGACTGACCATCATGCTGGTGGCAGGATTCGGCGACACCGGAGTGTGTGGCATCGACCTGACGGCTTCTTCGTAACTCGGCGGCGCGTCGAGCTTCGGATCGAACGCGCTCGGCGGCGTGATGTACATCGGAAGACGTGGCTGGCCAGGATTCGCCGGCGTTCCCACCGAGACCGCGCCGAGGGTGTTTATCCTCTGAAACAGAAAATATCAGCCTGTCCAAGTCTTTCACGAATATTGGCTATGATAGGAGATATGCTCATCGGTTTTGGAAACCACATTGTGAAAAGCTTTTTCATTCCATTTCAACGGTCAAATAGGTTCACACTGTTGAAGTTATAACTCCAAAGTCACTTTTCAAATTTTACAAAAAAGACAACCAGAGATAAGGTCACAAGAGTTTCCAGAATTGTTTATTTATGATAGGGCTATTTCCACGATTTTCAAACTTGTAAAGTCATCATGCATTTTTAACGGAAACTATGTAAAAATGTGAAGCTAAAAAGATTCAATTCAATTAATAAAGCTGAAAGACAAGTTTCAAGTTAATGAAAGAAAAATCGCAGGTCCCAAAGTTGTTTTATTGCTTTATCCAAATATTGCCGTTTCGAAGTGTTTCTTTCACTAGTTAGTCTGACTCTTGAACGGATTTCTGACCTGAATGCGATGCTGACTCCGACGCAACCTGCGACTGTTGACGAGCATGCAGAACAAGGTGATCACGACGGAGACGATGGCGACGGCGGCGATGATCAGAACGGTGAGGGCGCCGTTCGGGATGCCGCCCGAGTGCGACGACGTCTCCGAGTAGTTTTCCATAGGCATTTCTGTAAACTTCAATCTAAAAGACGGCAATGAAAATATTTTGAGATCTTTCAAAACTAGTCACTATGAGGTTAAAGAACCTTGCTCTCTACTTTGGGAGCCAAGGCCATAAAAATAGGTGAAATTTTCACAGAAAAGTGAATAACCAGAGAACTTGTAAGAAAGTCAGTTTCACTGATGAGAAAAAAAGCTCTAAACAAATCATGTGTTCAAAGTTTTCGATTACGGAAAAAATAGGAGCAAGAAAATGTGTCCTTAATATTGAAAAAGATGATTATTAGACAGAAAGAATATAGCTTAAAATATTTCGTTTCAAAAAGAACTTTTACGAGGTGTGAGTCAGAAAAGGCCTATGACACCTCCAGGCTGTTCAAACAACTGAAGTTGAATCAATTCCAAAAAAATGATTTATTATTCCAAGAGGATAGGATTGGAGACAAAATAAATGAGTTTAAAATATTTAAAGAATAAAAAAAGAATTCTTTCTGGTCCCAATGAGCGGAGGCTTCTCAAAAAGAAACGCCAAAGGACAACGGCGGCTCGGGTTTCCCTGCCCAACACAAGCAATTAATTTTTTTGAGTTTTTTTGGCTAGTTTCCAAAAAGCTTTCTGAACAAGTGGAAACTTCTGAAAAGTCACAAAAAAATTTATAAAACATTAAGAAAAACTGTTCAAAAAAAGTTTAAATGTGAATTTTATTCTGAAGCTTTTTTCTCAAACTAAAACAAAGTTTCAAGCTGAAGCGAAAATTATAAATTTCTCAGACTCGCTCAAGGAGAACTTCAAGAGCATGTTGTGTGGGAACAAAAGATCGAATACATTTTTTTTTCGACACTTGAGGCCTTTTTTCATTGAAAAAGAAGGTTCACTGAAGCGTCCGCGCCAATTGACTCCGAGCGACGCAAAACTCGTGGACATCGGCAAACATTTGGCAGTTTCGAACTAAAGTTACATGTTTTGTCATCCAGATGTGCCTTGTAGTCATGTTTGCCGTGAGATTTTAGTAGAGGATCAAAGAAGTTCTGATGGAGCGTGGGTTCGAGTCCAGTCGAAACTACGATTTTCCAATTTAGTTTCAGTTCTGAGGAACTTTCTTGTAACTTGCAGAAAAAAAATCTGAATGAAAATCCTCGAGCGATAGAGTACGCTTAATTAATATGTTTAAACCTATTTTGAAATCAGATTTCAACTGATCTCAAATTAGTGAATTCACGTCCGAGTTTTCAGAGATGGCAAAAACATTCTTTGATTTTTTAGTTGAATATTCAAGAGTTTTCCAACTGAAAAAATTCGTTTAAAAAAAAACCCCTCAGAGACCAAGAAAACAATCTTGCACTTGTTGAATGGGCCAAGGATTTGAGCCTTTTCTCCTCGAAAATAGAAAGTTTTGCAATTTGAACTCTCCGAATCTCTATCTTATAAACGAAGGTGTCTTTTAGCAGGCATTCGGAAAAATACAGGGCACCTTTTTGTAAGCTTGAAACTCCGAAGGAATTTGGATATTTTCTATTTTTTAACGTTACTTCCTTTATTTTGTTGGTTTGTTGAAGAAGTAGATATAAAAGACCAGAAAATTCATATGAGAGTTAATAAAATCTTTATGAACATTCTTTTTTTTAAGACTTTAATTTTTGAAAAATATGAAACAGCTGCGATTGAACGAGAAAGTGATAAAGAACAAGCCATAAAGCTAACCAGGAAAGGTCTCTCGTGTTAAGATCAGAATCTTCATAAATGCCACGTCCAGTATTCGTAAATAGAAAAAGATCAAATGGAAGAGATGAAAATAAATTTGATTATTTTTTCGAGCCGAAAATAGGATAAAAAGAGGATATTTTTGTTTGCCATCGGGTACACGTGAAGGCTGAAAGAACAAAAGACGGACAAATTTTCGCAGTCCTTTTCCGGACGCCATTGGTGTCTATTTACACACACACTTGACTACGAGAGGTTACGAGAAATGTTAGTTTTTGAGAGTTCATACTGACAAAAGCTAGAAGTTTACTTTGGAGCAAACTTTTTGGAGCATCCAATGACCGGTCAAAAACAGAATCAGTAAAGTTTCCTTTTTTGGTCAGCTGAAAACTACAGATTGAACATAGTTGAAGCTCTCATCAACTCATTTATGAAGAAAGTGAAAAAAAGTTATGATTCTGTGCTGCAGAGGCTTAAAAACCTCATCAAAAGTTTCAACAATTCAAACTTCATGAACTGTTTTTTTGAACACTTATTTAATTATAGTTTCGATCGAAATTCTATAGTGTTGAAAAATGGTAGAAAAACGGAGCTTCTTGGATTTAAAGAAAAGAAATTTGCAAAAAAATTTTTTATTTGAACGCTCACTCTGAAACAGAACAAAAAGACGCTTGTTTCGAGACACCAAAGCTTTTGAAAATATTTACGAAAACTCTCAACGTCATCTGCACACCTTTATTCATTTCTTGGAATCCTTTTCTGGAAGAATTTATTGCCACAGCCTTCAAAACTTTTAAAAGAAAAAAAAACGGAAACGATGACCAACATAATGAATATTCAGGCTCAAGAAAAACAGACTATACGAATCTTCTTTTTTACGCTTCTTCAAATTCTCTTAGCAACTTCTTTCGCAGAGCTTTTTTCGCTTGAGAGATACATGATAATGTATAGCGAAAATTTTCCGTTTGTGAAAAATAAGAAATGAAACCTTCGGATGTCCAATTCGGAGGTGAAGTTTTAGTATAAATACGGTAGATGGCCACATCAAATAGTCCTTGCATTTAGGATCACTTAGAAACAGAGAAAGATGGTTGACACTATTTTGTACCAATGGAAACGTTTTCAAAATGGTCGGAATAAATTTCTACGTCACCGCCGCATGAGAGGATCAATTTTTAGGGCGCTGGTACTTCTAGAACTGTATTTTTGAGCAAAAAACAAAAATACTGACAAAAACCTGAAGGCAAAAATAAGACGTCAAAAGAAACACGATAGGCAACCTCGATAAGTCTTCTTCAAATTCATTTTGAATCTTTGTCCTGAACAGCTCAAGCTCGAAAAAAAAAACTCGGAAAATAAGATCTTTCGAGCAAAAAAAAACCAAGCGGAACTCTCAGAAACCTGTAGAACGGTATGTTCGAAAGTTATTTATCGCAAATAGGGGATTATGAAGAATTCTCTTATCAAATTACCTTATCTCCTGCAATGTTTTAACCAAAAAATGCAACAAGACTATGCGTGGAGAACGCAAAAAGAGCAAAGTTTCGAGGTAGTTCCAGTGAAACCAAAAGTGAAAAAGTAATAAGGTGCGGGAAAAGCGCGACGTGCGAAAACAACCTGTTTTGAATATTCCTCAACAATGAGTGATAAGGGCCAAGTTAGGCAGTTTGAGTTCAAATTATTTTTGTGCTGGGCTGGATGCAACTAATACCGCAATCAAATAGGTGTATATTATGCCGCTCGTCGGTCAATGTCAGAAAAGTTACTAAATTGAATCTATACACAAGGATATCTAGTCAGAGTCAAGACAGAGTCCGGCTCAGAAACATGAAAAGGCTTTTTCGTCTCTGAACAAGAGACTTTAACGATAGGTACTACTTTTTCGATAAAAATAAGCAGAGAAAAGTAAAATTAGTCTGAAGTCGTCATGCTTACGCAAATAACACGCCTGAAATAGAAACTTCATAGTAAAGCTGCACCTGCAGCCGGCGAGCAATAATTATTCGATAATTGAGGGATGTAATGTTGTCTTCGAAACGGAGAGGAAATGAAAAATTCGATGGAAAGCACTGATTGCAGCTAACAACGCATGTCGCCTAGCGTGGGAGTTTCAGAGTTGAGACAACAAATAGCCGCGTCTACCGGTTTTCCGGGCCTGCTATTATTAGCTTCTG